>CM052703.1:109865383-109931990 GCA_028551405.1 Uromys caudimaculatus
AAAAAAACCCTTGATTTTGTCTTCTAAAAATTATGGTTAGGATCTATGACTTCACTCTTTAAAAAGATACTTTATTTTGTTAGTGCAAAAGCAACTTTTAAAAATTATTTAGCTATATAAGCCTATGGGACATTTTACTGTAATAATGATGGAAACTATAATGACTTTAGAAATTATAATAGTAAACAGCAATAAAATTATGGACCCACGCAGGGGGGGGGGACGATTGTGCTGGAAGAAGCTCAGGCAGTCCTGATGATGATGGTTATGGATCTGATACATATATATACTATACATGTATAGTATATATATAATAACAGAAGCTTTTCATTTAAAAAATGCAGCTATTGATTAATGTAATATGACGTCAATTAGATATACATTCCTGAGGTTTGGTGGTTTGTTTTTATTTATATCTGTTGTAGCTTTGCCTTTTTCTTTTCATTACATCAAATATATTGCTCTGTAAATTATGGTAATGAGGGGGCTGGAGAGGTGGCTCAGAGGTTAAGAGTACTGTCTATTCTTCCAGAGGTCATGAGTTCAATTCCCAGCAACCACATGGTGGCTCACAACCATCTGTAATGAGATCTGGTGCCCTCTTCTGGCCTGTAGACTTACATGCAGGCAGAAAACTGTATGCCTAATAAATAAATAAATAAATCTTTAAAAAAAAATTATGGTAATGATACCAGGAATAAAAATTAAGGATTTTTTTAAAATTGGATATTTTATTTATTTATATTTCAAATGTTATCCTCTTTCCCGGTTTCCCCTCCCAAAACCCTCTATCCCACTCCCCCCTGCTTCCATGAGGGTGCTCACCTACCCACCCAATCCCACCTCCCCACCCTGGCATTCCCCTACACTGGGGCATCGAGCCTTCACAGGACCAAGGGCCTCTCCTCCCATTGATGCCAGATAAGGCCATCCTCTGCTACATATGTGGCTGGAGCCATGGGTCCCTCCATGTGTATGCACTCTGTAGTTGGTGGCTTAGTCCCTGGGAGCTTTGGGGGCCTGGTTGGTTGATAGTGTTGTTTTTCCTCTAGGGTTGCAAACCCGATTTTTAGAAGTTTACAGCATTAAAAAATATTAAGGATCACTGGCTCTTGAAATTCACCACCACCACCATTTCCTTTCAGTTTGCCTGTGTGCTGGCAAGGCTCCAGCAGGCCCCTCGTTCAACCCAACATGCCAATAACAGCTTCCTCAGCCAAACAAGGTCCTTAACATCTCCCCCAACTTGTTAACCCTTTTCCTGTGCTGACACTGCCTTCAGCTTAAACCTAATCATACAGGAAACTGTTATGTTCTATAATGATATACCAGATAAGGCCAGAAATGTTCCTAGTCTCTTTATGGAGTATGTTTTTGGATTTTAAAAGTTTTATTTTGATACTAGAAGAACTTCAATACAAAACTATGATTTTTAAGGCTCAAACATAACAGAGATTGATAATCAGTAACCTTACAAATGATCAAATCTTTTATTTATTTATTTTTTAAAGATTTAATGAGTACACTGCTGCTGTCTTCAGACACACCAGAAGAGGGCATCGGATCCCATTAAAGATGGTTGTGAACCACCATGTGGTTGCTGGGAATTGAACTCAGGACCTCTGGAAGAGCAGTCAGTGCTCTTAACCACTGAACCATCTCTCCAGTCCCGATCAAATCATTTAATATGTTCAGAAATATGTGTGAGGTCATGCAAAGAACTGATGCAGTTAATTTCAAGATTAAGCTTTATTTAGTCTCCTGTTTTATGTTTGCAAAGTAGAGTTTAGAACAAATAACTGAAAACAGACAAAGATATGCTAGGTAGGTACTAGCCCTCAAACCTGTCAGAGATCTGCTGAATACGGCATTTAATATGTTTAAACTTACCATGACAGACAGAGACTCCCAAATCCTAACAGTGACCCTCCAAGGTCTCCAAGAAGATATGGGCACAACCACAAAGGACATCATCTGGATTGTGGTGTGATAACCACTGGGCGTAGCTACCCCAATGCCTCTCCCACTGCCAGAGTCTGGCCTGAACTGTGGACAGAAGACAACCAGAGAACTGATTGCCACACTTTGCTTAAGATGAGGTGAGGTCAGTCTCTCCCATGTTCCTCCTCCACAGGAAAAGTTTCTTCATCTTCTGGGTCTGATGGCCAAAGACTGCCTCTGTCCTTGATGCAATGGAGACCACAGGAACCTGGGACAAACGGCCAGGTCATGAAATATGGATTAGTCTCTGGCATTTTAACTGACACATAGGCCATTTAGACTAGAATTTATCCTTCTCAGGTCTATGATAATCTTGATGGCTAAGCTAATTGTAGCTTAACAGCTAGAGAAGAACAGGCAACCAGCTCTTTAAGGTAATCCACCGCTACGGTAGTTCATTAGTCTATTCATTAGTTAGTTCTAACTTCTAGATCTCTTATTAAAAAGGACAAATAGGTTTGCCTGGTTCATAGGCTTGTGTTACAGGATAATCAGATTTTAATATAACTTTTTAATTTTTTTAAGTTTATTTTATTTTTTTGTTTTTTTTTCGAGACAGGGTTTCTCTGTATAGCCCTGGCTGTCCTGAAACTCACTCTGTAGACCAGGCTGGCCTCGAACTCAGAAATCTGCCTGCCTCTGCCTACCAAGTGCTGGAATCAAAGGCCTGCGCTCCACTGCCCGGCTTAATGTAACTTTGTTTGTTTGTTTGTTTGTTTGTTTGTTTTTCAAGACAGGGTTTCTCTGTGTAGCCCTGGCTGTCCTGGAACTCACTCTGTAGACCAGGCTGGCCTCAAACTCAGAAATCTGCCTACCTCTGCCTCCCGAGTGCTGGGATTAAAGGCGTGCGCCACCACTGCCCGGCTTTAATGTAACTTTTTACTATCCTTCATTTATAATGTCTGAGGATACAAAAGCTTCTAAAAAATATTTGAGAATCCACAAAAATACTTAAGGGTCTAGGAAAATGTTTGAGGTTGATAAATAAAAATTACAATGTTAAAAAGTCTAAGAAGGTGTTTTGATACACACACACACACACACACACACACACACACACATATATATATATATATATATATATATATATACAAGTTATAGAAATATAAGAAAATGGGGCTGGAGAGATGGCTCAGCAGTTAAGAGCACCGGCTGCTCTTCCAGAGGTCCTGAGTTCAATTCCCAGCAACCGCATGGTGGCTCACACCATCTGTAATAAGAGCTGATGCCCTCTTCTGGTGTGTCTGAAGACAGCGATGTACTCACATAAATGAATAAATAAATCTTTAAAAAAAAAAGAAATATAAGAAAATGATTTAAAATATATATTAAAAATGGGGAAGCTTTCATATCCGCCCCCCGCATGCTACTGTTACTATGAAGTTCAGAACTTAACTTTGGTCAGTGGAGTTCTGATAAGCTAATGAAGCACTGGCTGCTTACGTTGATTCAGTCACAAGAGCAAGACTTTAAATTCCCTCTGGCTGTCTTCTGAATATAGGCTTCAAGATACTTCTCATCATGCTGAAAACATCCCTGTTCAATCTATATATCTGGCCCTCTGGACTGAGAAAAAAATGTACATGCTTTTTTACCTAAACCTATGGCTTTTACTAGGCCACGAAGGCGTGTCTATTCCTGTTGTCTTACAGACACCTGATAACTGCTTCTTCTATATCCTTTTGTAAACTAAAATTCACATAAGCTTCAAGGAATCAAAAAAAAAGTCATAATTCTTGGATCCACCTGCCATAGATCAAATAGACTCCAGATAAGTATACCTGCCTATTCTTGAAAGTGGGATTTGCCCCTTGATCTTGGGGTTTCTTACCTTCTCCAATTACTAGACGATTTTAACTTCTGTCCCTAGTCTGCATTTGTCTCAGCAGATTTTTACCTTGCTGACAGACTCCATCGAGGGATCACCTGTGGACCCCAAGCTGCTGAGCTCTAAATTGACTGAAAACTGATGTTAACCAGTACAGCTGAGGTAGGTACTTGCACTGCCTGCAGCTGGCTCTATCCCCAGCTGTGCCTTTCTCCAGGTGAGTGACCCGAGAAGGCGATCACAGGGACAACCCATGTATAGCTGAAGGGCTGAACTCACCCACCTCCTCAATGATTCCTGATTTCCCTGAGGCGTGGGGAAGTGTAGTGGAGTAGCTCATCCTCTTAGTCAATTTTCTTGCTCCTCAGTGGTGGTCCCTGGGTTTTAGTTCTCTTTGGCCCTCTGACCTGAACTATGACTGGGAAGAATCCGGCTCCCACTGGTGCAGTCGTGTTCCTATTAATAAATCAGCACACAGACACATGCTTCTCACAATGGCACTTAGTCAGAGCACCTTGGAGCTACGGGGACTTTAGGGTCACCTGCACGGAGCAAGAGCTTGACTGGGAAACAGGATTTCTAAAAAGTGAGGCTAGTGATTCTTATAATTCTCCCTCATCAATCGCATTACCCTCTGCAAGTAGCCTCTGCATATGGAAATGAATGTCAGAACAAAATCCATGCCTAAAACTCTCATAATAACTTTTACCTACTTAATAGCATCATTCTTATTAAGGTTTATTTGTTTGAGTTTGTAAACTGTTATAATCCAGGGCAATGAAATATGTTCCTATGGTTTGATTCACCACCCATGCCCCTCCCCCCCCAACCCATCCCCCCCACCCCCTCTGTCTCAAAATGAAAAGATTAAGGGACTGAAGAGATGGTTCAGTGGTTAAGAGAATTGGCTGCTCTTCCAGAGGACTCATGTTGAAAAGGCCTTTCTCCCGTGTGGGTTCTTCGGTGTTTGATTGAGTCTGAGCTCTGGCTAAAACTGCCCACAGTGGTCATGCTGGTAAGGCTTCGCCCCCAGTGTGTGATGAAATTTGAGCTTACATTCCATAGCTCACATCTATTTGTAATTCCAGTCCTGGGGAATCTGATGCTCTCTAGTGGCCTTTGTGGGAATCAAGCATGAACATGGTACACAGACATACATGCCGGCAACACACTTGCATGCATAAAATAATAACAGAATTTAAAAATCAAAAAGAAAACATTACAAACAAAACAAAAGCAGCTAGCTGGGAGATGTCCCAGTCATTCAGAGCCATACTGCTCTATGCAGAGGACCCGAGTTTGTTTTCCAGCATCCATACTGCCTGTAACTCCCATTCCAGGCATCCGATGTCCTGTTCTGGCTTCTGCAGGCACCTGCACTCATGGTCACATACCCACATGCATAAGCATAATTAAAATTCAAAGCAAAACAAAACTGGGAGCTGGATGTGATGACATCAGCCTAAGCTTCTGAGTGAGACCCTGTCTCAAAACACACACACACACACACACACACACACACACACACACAGGCTGGGGACATAGCTCAGTGCTGGAACAGCCATTGAATTTGTGAAACTGGTCCAGGTTCAATCCACAGTACCATACAAAGAAATAAGAAACCTCCCTAGGGCAGTGCCTGATCCTTAAAGCACCCTCAGTACAAGCTTAGCGGTTTGTTGTTTTGATGTGGGTGTGTGAGCGGAGAGCAGCTTGTAGGGTTGAGTCTGGGGATTGAACTCAGGTCTCCAGGCTGACAGCTCACCAGTCCCATTCCCATTTTCTTCCTTCCCTTTAGTTTCTTCCTAAGCTTGGTTGATTTTTTTCCCCAACCTTACTGTGTCTGAGTTCAGAACTTTCAAGAAAGTAGTAACAGACTTAATAAAACGGAAACTTTGTGCCAATGAGTTGCTGTTCAGGCATGAGTCACTAGCTGTCTCCTCACCATGACAAAGCATAACGATGCTCATAGATGCCGGTGGTTTTAGATGCTGAAAGAATCTCAGACGTGGCAGTGGTGGCGCACACCTTTAATCCCAGCACTCGGGAGGTTGAGGCAGGTGGATTTCTGAGTTCGAGACCAGCCTGGTGTAGAGTGAGTTCCAGGGCTACACAGAGAAACCCTGTCTTGAAAAACCAAAAAAACCAAACAAACAAAAAAGAATCTCAGACGCTCTCCTTACACTAGTGCTATGCAGGGAGCTTCTGTGTGGGTTTGGCCCTTCCCTGTCCTCAGCAGCAGCTCCCTCCTTCTCTTTTTCTTTCCCTGTCCCTCCATCCCTCCTTTCATGTGTCTGTGTGTGTGTGTGTCTGTGTGTGTGTGTGTGTGTGTGTGTGTGTGTGTGCACGTGCATGCACACAGCTCTCACTGACCGCGGAGCTTATGACTCAGCCAGTCTGGCCAGTCAGCGAGCCCCAGGGATCCTCATGTCTCTGACTCCCAGTGCTGGAACTAGTATGTGTCTGACTTATTTTTAAACATACGTGCTGAGGACTGAGCTCTGGTTCTCCTGCTTTTGAGGCAATGGCACCTCACACAAACTCACACTTTTTTTTTTCTCAGATCAATCTCAAGAACCCACCCAGGTTGGCCTTGAAATCAGGTAGGTAGCCAGAAATAACTTTGAACTCCTGATCCTCTGGCCTCTGCTCCCAAGTGCAGAGGTACTGGCATGTACACCAGCTACTCCACCACTTCTGGGTTCATCCCTGTCCCTTGCTGTACCTCAGCACGCTGGGAGTATTCCTCCATTGGTCATAATAAGGCTATATGTAACTTTCTCTCTGTCCAGACTATTCCTAGCAATTGCGTCTACATTTGACCTCTTCCCTCAACAGTCACTGAGACATCCTGTCTTGTGTTCTCCCTAAACGTATTACACAATTTTCTGTTTATTTGTTTTTTGATAAATCCCATGAAAGGAAAAATCCATTTACTGTCTCCATGATGTCATAATGAGTGCTAAAGAAATGCTTGTTGGATGAACGAATGAATGAATGAATGCTTCCGCTTCCAGTCAAGGACTGTGCGATTCTAGAAAACCATTGAATAGATGAGGCTGGGAAGGAGTGAGGCTCGCACTGGGATGTGCTTGGTTGCTAACCATGGAGCGTGGATGCTCTACTCTGAAGAACGGGGTTCGGCCAACAGCTATCCAGGAGCAGAGACATGGTCGGCACGGGGAAAGGTAGACTTGGCAAGCAGGCATAAATCCTATTACACAGAGAGAAGCCGAGGGCGTTAAGACAGTGCCTGGCATGTAAGTCTTCAATAGGTGGTCATGGTGAATACAAGGGACAGCTCAGCAAAATGGCAGACAGGAAGTCATCCTTCTAGACTTCTCCTTCCTTTCCCTCTCTGTCAAACGTCCAATCAATGTGCTTATCCTCAGAGCTTTTGTCCAGACCATTTAAAGATTTCTAACCCAATCATGCTCCTGAAACTGGTGCCTCAAAAGTCTTCTCATTTCATTTACTTGTTGTAACTTTAAATAATTTATATTTCTTTCTTTTTTTTTTTTTTTGGTTTTTCGAGACTGGGTTTCTCTGTGTAGCCCTGGCTGTCCTGGAACTCACTCTGTAGACCAGGCTGGCCTCGAACTCAGAAATCCACCTGCCTCTGCCTCCCAAGTGCTGGGATTAAAGGCGTACGCCACCACTGCCCAGCTATATTTCTTTTTAAAAAGAAGTTTTGTTTTGTTTTTGAGACAGAGTTTCTCTGTGTACCCTTGGCTGTCCTGGAACTCACTCTGTAGGCCAGGCTAGCCTCGAACTCAGATCTGCCTGTCTCTGCTTCCCGAGTGCTGCCTGACTTTAAGATTGTTTTTTGTTGTTTGTGTTGTTGTTGTTCTTGTTGGCTCGTGTATACCAGGCTAGTGGCAGTCTCACTATGTAGCCTAGAATGACCTTAACCCCTGAGCTTACTGTTTCTACTTCTCAAGTGATAAGATTTTCTTTCATTTGGTTGAGACAGGGTCTTAGCTCCAGCCCAGGCTGACCTCAAGCTTGTAGCAATCCTCCTGCCTCAGCCTCCTGAAAGTAGAATTACAGGTCTGACCCATCACACCAGGCTCAACAAGTTTTTATTCAATGCTCCTGCTCACCCCTTCTGCCAAGAGGGAGGCCCCAACCCAGGGCTTGCCTATACTGTGCACATTCATCTTTATAAACTGTGTGTGTATGTGTGTGTGTGTGTGTGTGTGTGTGTGTGTGTGTGTGTGTGTGTACCTCTACTGGAATCCTTCAGAACATGGCCTGGGGCCAACAAGATGGCTCGTCAGGTGTAGGTACCTGACAACCTAAATTCCAAATGGTGAAAGGAAAGAAGCAGTAATCAGAAAGTGTCCTCAGAGGACACTAAACAGACAAATGAAGAAATAAAGGCAAGGGGGAAAACACGTGGTCTGCTTTGATCTTTAAGGAATTTTAGATCCCTAGGTCCAGCGGCTGCTTGGTCCCAATTACAGTCTCCCTCCCCTCCGAGAACACTCCTATGACCTTTCTCTCTCTGAAGCTGCTCCTGCTCAGCTTGGCTCTCTTCCTCTCCTTGGTTCCTTTATGTTGTTGGTGCCAAGTCTTTTTTTTTTTTTTTTTTTTTTTTGGTTTTTTGAGACAGGGTTTCTCTGTGTAGCCCTAGCTGTCCTGGAACTCACTCTGTAGACCAGGCTGGCCTCGAACTCAGAAATCCACCTGCCTCTGCCTCCCAAGTGCTGGGATTAAAGGCATGCGCCAGCACTGCCCGGCGGTGCCAAGTCTTGTAGCAGTTGCCTCTATACTGGGTGTGTTAAAACCATTGTAAAAATACCTTTTGCTTGTTGAGTTTATAAAAAAAAAAAAAGCAGATGTACTCAAAGCCAAAGAATGGGAGTACCATGGGTCTCCCCGCCCCCTCCCCAGCCCCGCCCCTCCCCAGCCCCGCCCCCTAGATGTTAGCTCTGTCTGTCTGGCAAGCCAGGTCTTGTTTCCAGCTCTTCTTTCCCATTCCCACGGCCATCATCTGAACCACAGCAAGAGCATTCCATCTGCCTGCTTAGCTTTCCCTTTCAGCTCACATCAGCAAACCCTGAGAGCTTTCCACACACCGAGTCCTACCCTGAACCCTACAGCTACGAGAACAGAAAAGAACAGAAGAGAGAAAGCAATCCACTTAAAAGCTGCTTGACTATGGGCAAGTTCCTTGACCTCCTTTAATTCCTCGAGTGTAAACCGAGGGTAGTCTCAGTCCCTTCCTTATGGGGTCTGTGACGATTGGCAGGATGATACAGGCAGTACCTGGAACACTATCTGCTCCATAAATGTCAATGACGACAATGCCAGTAATGACAATCTTTCCCTTAGGGGAGTTAACTGACCTCAGTGCTTACTATCTTGGTGAGGAAACTGGGTGTGGTGGCTTATGCCTGGGAGGCAGAGGCAGGGGGATTGCTATATAGATTGCTATATAGAGTCCAAGGCCAGCTTGGACTCTATATAGAGTGAGACCTTCTCAAAAAAGAAAAGGGGGGGGGGGGGAGATGGCTCAGCAGTTAAGAACACTGGCTGCTCTTCTGAAGGACCTGGATTCTCGTGGTTAACCATCTGTAACTCCAGTTTCAGAGGCTTTGACACCCTTTTCTAGCCTCTGTGGGTACCAGGTGTGGAACTGGTGGAGAGACATACATGCAGGCAAAACACTCATACAGACAAAATAAAAATTTTAAAAGTGAGCCGGGCAGTGGTGGTGCATGCCTTTAATCCCAACGCTTGGGAGGCAGAGGCAGGTGGATTTCTGAGTTTGAGGCCAGCCTGGTCTACAGAGTGAGTTCCAGGACAGCCAGGGCTACACAGAGAAACCCTGCCTCAAAAAAACAATACAAAACAACACAAAATTTAAAAATGAAAAAGAAAGAAGGAAGGAAGGAAGGAAGGAAGGAAGGAAGGAAGGAAGGAAGGAAGGAAGGAAGGAAGGAAGGGAGAATCAATCTAGGTCATGGGAGATACGTGAACTTTTTTTTTTTTTTAAGGCAGAAGAACGATGTAAACAGAATTACAGGACGGATGACAGAGCCCGTGAGATGGCTCTGTGGGTGAAGGTGCTTGTCACCGAACATGGTGACTACAGTTTGATCCCTGGCACCCACATGGGGAAGGAGAGATCTGACTGCTACAAGTGTTCACATGTGTTCTGTGACATGGGAAAACCCCATATGTACACACCCATTTACCCCTACACAAAATAAATAAAAATGTAATTTATAAAAAGGGAGAGACCCTGTCTTAAAAGGCCAAATACCACTATGACAAATAGGAAAACAGAACATTCTTCCGAAGACTGACCTTTCTACTCAGACCTCATAAAACTGAGTTATATCGAGGGGGAGTCAATCCAAAGTTCCTGGGCCCTGAACAGACACCAGAAGCTTCCTGCCTCCCAACCTTTTTATGTGTCTGTGCTGCTGAGAACTGAATTCAAGCCTCAAGTGCTATGAACTCTGCCCCCACTCTGTAGCAGTCGGTTAAATACATGCCCAGAAGGTCTGTAGGCTCTCGGGTCTCTAAAGCTCTATACTTGGATCTCGGCTGAATAGGCAATGCCCCTTACCTTAGCAACCCTCTTGTGAACGTCATCCCCCTCCCCCCCTTCAGAGAAGAATGATTGTTTTCCCAAGGTGTGAACATTTTTTACAGCTCTAGTTATTCCTGCCAATTCTTGTAAGTGGATCTACCACTTCATAATGTTATCGGCAGTAATAACTGACTACTGCTTGCGCCACGCCCTCCCCCGTGAGGAACAGCTTCGCTCGCTCAGTTAACAGAGAGGGCTCCTCCGTGCCGCTTCCCCTGTACTTCTTTGAATACCTGTGTGGCTGAACAACCCTTCATGTCGGCTACTTTCTTGGGTTTCCCCTGTCCGTGGGCGTGTGCATTCCCAAGACAGGAGAGGGAAACAGAAATGTGACCATTTGACTTTGAGGAAGTCACCTCTTTTTCGCTCCTCTTCCTCTCTCCCTGAAGCATCTTTTTTTTTTTTTTTTTTTTTTTTTCAAGACAGGGTTTCTCTGTGTAGCCATGACTGTCCTGGAACTCACTCTGTAGACCAGGCTGGCCTCGAACTCAGAAATCCACTTGCCTCTGCCTCCCAAGTGCTGGGATTAAAGGCGTGCGCCACCACTGCCCGGCTGAAGCATCATTTTTAAAAAACATCCTGAGCTATACACGCACATTTTCAGAATTATTAGAAAATACAACTGAGTATACAGGGATAAAATCACCTGTGTCCAACCAGGTATGGAGCCGCACACCTTAAACTCCAGATATTTGTCCGCTGAGGGCCAGCCTGGTCTACATAGTTCCAGGCCAGCCAGGGTTACATAGTGTGTTATAGTAAATATTTAATCTCAACCGTGGGTTTCTACACACCTTAGATCATTTAGTTCCCAGATTAAAGAAACAAAACCTTTGTATTTATGAGAAGCCTATAAAGCACTAGAGCTGGGCAGATTTCTACCCTCTAAACTATTAGTGTCTACTTCCCTAGCTGTAACCCCAAGTTATAACTTGCCATGTTCCATCTGGGCAGCTCTTAACTCCAATTGGCCAGCCCTCACGGCCATGTTTTTATGACTCATCTGCCCGGCGGCATCTTCTCCTTGCTACGCCTTCTCTCCTCTCCCCTCATGGTCTCTGCCTCAGACCCCAAGCTGGGGAACTGAAACTCAGCCTATCTCTCTTCTGCCAAACTATAGAGTCTGTAGGCGTCTTTATTCAACCAGTAGTTTTAAACAAAGAGCAAGGTTACATAGCATCACTTGGCATATGTGTTGATTCTCTCGTCCCTTAGGTGACCAGGGCCAGTATTTAGCATTACAATACATATCAACAGACCAGATCTCAACATAGGAAGACCCTGTTTCAAAAACGAAACCAACAGGGCTGGGCAGGTGGTTCAGTGGTTGAGAGATCAGCCTGTTCTTGCAGAGGACCTGGGTTCAATTTCCAGCACCCACATGGTGGCTCACAGCCATCTGTAACTCCAGGTCCAGGGATCTGATGCTCTCTTCTGATCTTTGTGAGCACCACGCATATAAATGGTACACATACACACATACAGGCAAAATATCCATATCCATGAAATAAAGAAATAAAATTAAAATCAAAACAACAAACAAGCCGGGCAGTGGTGGCACACGCCTTTAATCCCAGCACTTGGGAGGCAGAGGCAGGTGGATTTCTGAGTTCGAGGCCAGCCTGGTCTACAGAGTGAGTTCCAGGACAGCCAGGGCTATACAGAGAAACCCTGTCTCGAAAAAAAACCAAAACCAAACCAAACAAAACAAAACAACAACAACAACAACAAACAAACAAACAAAAAACCTAAACCAACCAACCAAAAAAACAGCAGGTACAGGTAGGTGGATGTCTGTGAGTTCCAGGACAGCAATGTGACATAGTAAAACCTGGTCTCAACAAAACAAACAAGCAACAACAAAATATGGTGCTAGACCTCAAAAGATAATTACATAAGAAAATGAAAAGGGCATTTTTAATCAAATTTTTGATGTATTCATTTATTGGGATTGGAAAAGTCTGTCCCTGGCTATTGCACAATGAGACACACAAGCGAAAATAACTCAGCAAGGGGGTGGGGCTGGAGTGATGCACAGTGATTACTATCAATAACCGCTGTGTCAGAGGGCCCAGGTTTCCCAGCACCCACACGGCAACTCATAACTGTCCGTAACTCCAGTCCCAGGGGATCCAACTCCCTTTTCTAGGCTCCTCAGGCAGCAGACATGTATATGGTGCACAAACACCCAGCAGCCAGTTAGCATTCTGTCTAAACCCCACCCCACAGTTACCTGGCAACAGCCAGGTAGGCCTGACCCACTATAAACGGGGCAGCTTGCCCCCTCCTCTCTCTCTTGTCTCTTGCCTCTAACTCTTGCTTCTCTTGCCCTCTTGGGTTCGTTCCTTCCCCCCTCCCTTCCCCCTCTCTCCATATGTTTATGGCCGGCCTCTACTTCTCTTTTTTTTTTTTTTAATTTTTTATTTTTTATTTATTTTTTTATTTTTTATTTTTTCCGAGACAGGGTTTCTCTGTGTAGCCCTGGCTGTCCTGGAACTCAGGCTGGCCGAACTCAGAAATCCGCCTGCCTCTGCCTCCCCAGTGCTGGGATTAAAGGCGGCCAGCCTCTACTTCTCTACTCTCTCCCTCTCTCCCTCTCTCTGCCTTTCTCTGTCTTTCTCTGCCTCTACTACCCTCTTAACTCCCCTCCCCATGCCCTGAATAAACTCTATTCTATACTATACCGTTGTGTGGCTGGTCCCTCAGGGGGAAGGGATGCCTCGGCACGGGCCCGCTGAGACATCCCCTTCCCCCACACCTCACTACACCTCCATAGAACATATCATAAGCCTCTTTATCTTTTTTTTTTTTTTTTTTTTTTTTTGGTTTTTCGAGACAGGGTTTCTCTGTGTAGCCCTGGCTGTCCTGGAACTCACTCTGTAGACCAGGCCGGCCTCGAACTCAGAAATCCACCTGCCTCTGCCACCCAAGTGCTGGGATTAAAGGCGTGCGCCACCACTGCCCGGTCTCTTTATCTTTTCATAAACACATCACAACCAAACCTTTATACACATGAAATAATGAAAATGATTTTTTTTTTTTTGAGGTGCTAGGCATAGTCGCTGTTGTAAATTATCGGCTCAGCAGATCTACTCAGCCGCAGCCCCGCTCAGCGGCAGCCACCCAAGATATCTTCTTCCGTTTTTTCTGTCTTTGTCTGTCTGTCTGTCTCTCTCATGTCCCTACTCCAAAATAGCTTTTTGCCCCCCCCCAACCTCTTGCCCTAGATCTGCCCTAGCGGCATACCTTGGCATGAGTTCCCTAAAAGCACCCCCCACCTCACTCCTTTATCCTGACAGTGGCACACACATTTAATCCCAGCATGTTGGAGGCAAAAGGTAGGTGGGTCTTTATGAGTTTGAGGCTAACCTGGTCTACATAAAAGATTCAGGCCAGTCAAGGCTCTATAGTGAGACCTCATCTTTAAAGAAAAAAAAGTACAGAAGGCTCACACTGGGTTAGCAAACATATTGGTTTGGTGGGTCACCTAGTTTTAATTCTAATACAGCTGGTGACTGTCTCGCCCCATTGATCGGTGCTGTACTTCACAACCTGATGTGACTGGCTAATTCATTATCAGCACAAAGGGGAAGAGTGAGGGAGTCAAGTCTCTGGAATGTCTAGCATCCAGAAGCTGAGCAAACAGGTGAGTTTCACAAAGATGGGGGCCGTTTTTAGAATACTGATTCTTGAAGATATGAGCGTTTGCTTCTCATAATTTCCCTCTCTTCAGAATACATTTTCATTCTTCAATCTTAGCCACCATCGAATGATTTTCTGAAGTCTCTAGTAACAGTAAATTATGGTGAAGGACTAGGGATTATTTGGTGAGAGTGGTCTTGGGATGGCCTGAGGGCCCTAACACAACAGATTAGTTATTCTAGCTGTCTTATTAGCATGGCTTACAGTGAAACCACCATCCTAGGGGCAATCCTGTGACTGGATTGTCCTGGCTCCACCTGAACGTCAGGTGTCCTTCCAGGCTAAAGATCCTATTCTCTTGACCAGAGGGCATTTGCTCTAATGGGCTTTTACTGATGCTGTAACACCCCACCCGGAGAGGTAACTCTAAATCATTTAGAAATCACATCAAAGGGCAGAGGCCCAGACATTTCTGGCATCTTTGCCCTCCAACAAGAATGAGGGCACAGTCTCCATCACAGTTCTACCTCTTGTTCTGGTCATCCCTGTCTCAGAGGAGGTGACTGTAGCTGCCGTTATGCAATTGGGACAACTACCAATCTGGTTTCTTCAACTTGAATGGTGGTGTTGAGTGTGACAGCTGGAGCATTCCTCTGGAGAGGAGAGACACGAGTTGGGAGTAAAGGCAAGCAATATTTGCATTACAAGCCCGAGGTGTGGAATCAGGAGGAGACAGAACAGAGGTCCAAAGTCCATTAGACTTTCTTGATGGACTTGCAAGAGCATCCATCTATCTGGCTCCTCTTCATCTGTTTGGCCTCTAAGGCTAATCTTGAGATTGATGAGCCCAGGATCTGTTTTCAGATGCGTTGGTAGCTGTTCGGGTAGCTGGAATCACCCGTAAGGCTTCTAGAGACAGAGAAAGAGGAAAGTTAACCATCGTTCAATATTTAGGTCAAAACAAGTGTCTTTCTTGGCTGCAGGTAGATACTGTACTGTTAAATTGAGCCAAAGTCTGACAGCATTTCTCTTATCAAGAAAAAAATCATTAGTGAGAGATAGTTGTCTAAACATTTTATATAGACTTAATATTTGGGGAGTATGAGCCATTGAAATGTTAAAAAAATATACTAAGGCGGGTGTGGTGGGGCACACCTCTAATCTCAGCAGTTAGGAGGCAGGGGCAGGCAGATATCTTTGAGATGGAGGATAGTCTGGTCTACATCATGAGCTCCAGGCTAGCCAAGGCTGCTGTCTCAAAACAAAACAAAATATACATGCCAATCATTTTAACCTTGGTTATATTTCCTTTCAGGTGTACTTTCAGTTTTGAATGAGTACAAATAGCATCTAGAAGCAATGGTGCTCAGTAAAACCTGATTGAACTGATGACGTTTACAATATCCTGTAGAAGTCAGTTTGGGTAGCCCTGTTAAAATCACAATGCTGGAGCTACTACGGAGAGATGATTTTAGGTAGAGGGTCCTCTGTCCTCTCCATGGACTGCCTGTCCACAGTCTCTCTGTCTCTGTCTCTGTCTCTGTCTCTCTCCCCCCCCCAAACTTGTAATTTAGAAACTACAGAAACAATAATATCTACAAGAGCCTAAAAAGGAATGGCAGCAGCCTGCTCTTTCAATTTTGAGCCTGTCTGTCATTCTACCTGGAGAGAAAAACCAAACCAAGGATACCTAGGACGCCACAGCACAGAAACAAAAGCAGACAACCAGCATGGAGCAGAGGAGTCTTGAAGAGGGAAACTATTTTATCTCCATTAGAGAAAAACAGGCTTGGAGACTCAGGGCAGAAAGAACAGGCTTAGACCCAGCCTCTTACCTAACAAGCTCTTTGCCTCAGGCCATTGCAGTTGCCTAATGGTTAGCACACCTGGCGACCTATCCTTCGGGTCACGATTGGTTCTGTTCTTCCCAAGCCTCAGCCCTGGGTCACTGCAAATTCACAGGGCCACCTGGAAGCATAGGTTCTGTTGATAGCTGGCTAGTGCTGGAAGCATTGTATAAGTCTCCTCTAGACAGCAGTGAATACATCAAGCAACACTTGTCAGAATTTAAACAAACCAACAAAACTACCATGGAGGTCTGGCATTGCCTCCTTAGTTTGATGTAAAAATGAACTGACCTTATCACTTGTTAATAAAGTTTGTTTTTGAATCTCCCATGGGCCTCCCATCAGGCATCCAGGAAGGTAAAACTGAAAAGAAGACGAATGTCGGAATGCATGATTGAATGCCTGTGGTGCAGGAAATTCTAATAATTTCCTTGAGGGCTCAATGGTATTAGAAAGTTCTAGGGGCGCTACCACTTTAGTTTATGCCTCGTAATTGCATTAACCAAGAAGGCAGTGAGATCACATGGCTGTCAGCATGCTGATAAGTTACCAGCCAAGATGGTGGCAAAGCCATGTGGTTACTGTTGGCTCATAGTAAGTTCAGCTCAATACCAAAATGATTACATCCCTCATAAGGGCACAAACGTCTGTGGGATTCACACAGCTCACAGATTAAATATGGACAGTCATCCCCCTTTCTATGAGCATGGCATAGACGGAGATCAGATAGAACTGTGACCTCTGACCTTCCTTATTAGTGGAAATTTAGAAACCAACTTGGTTTTGGTTTTTTGTTTTTTTCTTTTTTTTTGGTTTTTCAAGACAGGGTTTCTCTGTGTAGCTCTGGCTGTCCTGGAACTCACTCTGTAGACCAGGCTGGCCTCGAACTCAGAAATCCACCTGCCTCTGCCTCCCAAGTGCTGGGATTAAAGGCGTGCGCCATCACTACCCGGCTTAATGACAATGTTATTAGAGTTTAAGAGAGCCTAAATCAGTCAAGCCATAAATCTCAGCTATAAGAAACTTCGCATCCTAGAAGGATTCCCCTTACTGATTCTAAAAGTTGTGAGCTGGAGAGATAGCTCAGCATTGACTGCTCTTTCAGAGGACCAGGCTCTATTGTCAGGACCCAAATGGCAGCTTTCAACAGTTTGTAACTCCAGTTGTAAGGGGATATGATCTCCTTTTCTGGTCTCCATGGGCAGTATATGTGTGTGGTACACAAACATGCATGTAGACAAAACACCCACACATGTGGAAAAAATAAAAATAACACACACACATACACAACCCTGTCATTTGCCTGGGGACACTGCACTGGAGTCATTTGATGTGCCTCCTCCAGGGGGTGGAATCTGAACACTTTCTTAGATGGATTCGGAATCCCAGATAAGCCCCCAAATTAATTGGAAGGGACCCACAAATTTTGTTTGTTTGTTTGTTTGTTTTTGTTTTTGTTTTTCGAGACAGGGGTTCTCTGTGTAGCCCTGGCTGTCCTGGAATTCACTCTGTAGACCAGGCTGGCCTCGAACTCAGAAATCCACCTGCCTCTGCCTCCCAAGTGCTGGGATTAAAGGTGTGTGCCACCACTGCCCGGCTCCACAAATTATTAAAAAAGAATATTCCTAGTGTCTTACAAAGAAGAAACACCAAGGAAAGTGTTTATTAGGGCAATTTATTCTTACCAATGGGTCCATAACCACTCAGACCAGGTGAGCAAGCACACTGGATGGGAACGTCACTTAATTTTTATTCTAACACTGCATTGGTGGGAGCTGGGCCTCACAATCTAATGTGGTTAGCTAATCATAATAGGTATAAAGGGTGTTAGGTCTCAAGAAAGCCCAGGACAAATGACTAACCGGGGTGCCCGTTGAACATACTAAAGCCAGAGCTAGCCCCAGTCTCTCTGAACATCACTAATACCTGTTACAGAGTTATGGCTCCTCTCAGCACTTCTCACCCCACCCCTTCCCTGAACCTCTCCAGCCCTGAGCTTTTCCCTCCCCTCCTCACGGCTTCTCTGACTCCTCTATTTTCCCAGCCATTTTGGCTACATGGTCTTTTTGGTCTCTGGGTTCCCAGGTACCCTCTTTGCTCCCTCTCTCTTCTCTTCCTCTCATGCTGTCTGACCCCCTTCTCTCTCCTCATGGTCCAGTTCAGTCCGGACCCTTCAAGATGCCTCTGGATGTTTTCTCCCTCCTATCTACAATAATCTTCTCCTCAACCCATACTTAGAAGCCATCATGTCCTCATTTTCCTGGGTCAAAGGGAAAGAGTGTGATGGAGTCAAGTGTCAGGAATGTCTGGCATCCAGGGACCTGGCAACAGGCAAGTTTCACAAGATGGAGGCCATTTTAGAATACTGGCTGACCATCTTGATAGGAAAGAGTGTTTCTCACAGAAATGGGTACTACAATTTGTTGTCAGTTCTCTCCTTCTGCCATGTGGCTTATGAGATCAAACTTAAGTTCCACAGCTCAGGGACAAGCATCTTTACTCATAAGCCCCAGCAAAAGCATTTATTTATTTATTTAAAGATTTATTTATTTATTTTATGTATATGAGTACAGATGTTTGTGAGCCACCATGTGGTTGCTGGGATTTGAACTCAGGACCTTGGAAGAGCAGTCAGTACTCTTAACCACTGAGCCATCTCTCCAGCCCCACAAAAGCATTTATAATGCACAGGTTTCTATTTAAATGCAAGCTGCTGCTTTTGTGGCAAAAATTGTCTTTGTTCTGCCAAGCAGAATACTGACACCTTGTTCACTGAACAGAGTTTGTGTTGAGTACAGTTTCTTTCTTTCTTTTTTAAATTTATTTTCATTTTATGTACATTGGTGTTTTGCCTGCATATATGTCTGTGTGACGGCATTAAATCCTAGAGTTGCAGACAGTTGTGAGATGTCACATGGTGCTGGGATTTGAACCCAGGCCTTCTAGAAGAGCAGTCAGTATTCTTAACCACTGGGCCATCTCTCCAGCCTGAGTACAGTTTCTTAATATTTTCTCTCTAGAATGACTTCAAGCTTCAGTGTGTGTGTGTGTGTGGCCATAGATTAATGTATGGTATTATCTTCAATTGCATTTCATGTTATTTTTTGAGGCAGTCTCAGCCAGGGAATCCTACTGTAGATTCTGACTTCTGAGTGTTGGGAACTAAATCTAGAACTTTGCATATTCTAAGCAAGTATTCTATCACCAAGTCACATTCTCAGTCTTCCATTCTCCTGGGGGGGAAAAGTATTTCATTTGTGTACTATATAGAAAGTCTCACAGGAAGACAGAGCACCATAGCCCCAAGAAAAGACAGATGAAGGAGATGACCGGGGTTGTTTTCAGAGTGCACAGCACCAAATCTGTTACTGGAATTTTGGTGTCCCTTTGTGGTTGCCAGATGACACAGGGGAAACTGGAGTCTTCTCTTGAGGTTCTTTTTTTTTTTTTTTTTTTTTGGTTTTTCGAGACAGGGTTTCTCTATGTAGCCCTGGCTGTCCTGGAACTCACTCTGTAGACCAGGCTGGCCTCGAACTCAGAAATCCGCCTGCCTCTGCCTCCCAAGTGCTGGGATTAAAGGTGTGCGCCACCATGGCCCGGCTCACATATTTTATAAAATTTGTTCGCATAACTTATTTAAACCTTTCTGATGGATATCAAACTAAGTATTCTGTGTGTTTTATCCATCAACATTTTGTTTGTTTGAGACAGAATCTCACCCTGTAGCCCAGGCTGGTCTAGATCTCATTGTGCAGTCCAGGCTGGCCTCGAACTCCCAGTAGCCCTCCTGCCTCACAGTCTCATGTACTAGGATTTCAGGTGTGACCCTGGTTCTCCCATTTCAGTGTCACGTGGGAGAGGGCTATCTGCATTACCATAAGTCCTTATGTCTTATTCATTTTTGCAGCTTTAATATTAAAAACATACCCTGTGGTTTATCCATTTTCCTGTTGTAGTCATTCAGGTCACTTTGGGAAGGGTTAGTGTTATAGGCACTTTGCTTGAATATTTTGGTACATCTTGTGTAAACATTTCTATGGGAATGGAGTTCTGAGGGCATAGCATAAGTGTGTAATTGATCAGATTATTTCCAATTTATCATCTGAAGTGGTTGTATTACGTTTCTTTCTCAGCAGCAGACGTCTTCATCACTGCTCTTCCCAGGAAGCTCTTGGTTTTGTCAGACCATCAAATTTGATGTGTGCGGTGACATCTTATAATGGGTCTAATATAAATTTCCTAATTAGTAGGAAATCAAACTTTTACAAGTTTATTTCTTGTTCATATTATCTCTTTGGAGAATTCTGTGTGCACTAAGAATCCATTTCAAGTCCCTATTAATGTGACTGACAGACCCTGGGTTTGATCCCCAACACCATACTAAATAAGTAAATCAATAATAACCAAACAACAGCAAATATTTCCCTCTACTTGAAATATCCCTGACAGATGGGATGTCCTTTGAGCTCTGGAATTGGTCCTTTCAACATCTTCGGCTCAACTTATCATTATTTTATCTGGTATTATAGTCATTTGAGTTCTTGTCTCGAGGGTAGAGAGTATGTTTAGGTTCTTTCTTTCCTCTAATCACATTTTACCTCTGCTTGTAAAATCTAAGATACATTTCATCTGAGGCAGGGTCTATTGTATCCAGGCTGGCCTTGAACTCCTGATGTATCCATGAGTGACTTTAAATTTAGGATTACCCTGCCTCTATTTCTATAGCTGGCAACCCCCTCCTCCCCAAACAGCTACATCCCCTGATGTACTTTTTAAACAGGCTGGCCTTGAACTTACAATGTAGCTGAGACAGGTTCTGAACTTCTGATTCTCCTGCATCTCCCTTACCAAATGCTAGGATTATAACCAAGTTCCCTCAGGCGTGGCTCACTTTAATGGTGAACTTAAGGCTGTTACAAAGGTACAGCCTGACTTTTCTGCCTCCTGCCTTACATCCTGGATTCTTGGTTTTACAATGAAGTCTTAGTCCTAATGTTTGACACCTTCCTTTGCAGCCAGGATAGTAATATAGGTGGCTATTTTAGTTCCTATCAGATTATTTTTACATAAAAAAGTTTAAAATCACATTTATTTATTTATTTATTTATTTATTTATTTATCTATTCATTCATTTATTTATTTAGGGGTGTGTGTGTGCGTGCTCCTGCATGTGTGCGCACTCATACATGTTCATTTGCTTACATTCCCTCATGAGTATATGCCACAGCATGCATGTGGAAATGAGAGCACAATTCATGGTGATTCCTGGGGATGGAAGTCAGGTTCTCAGGCTTGGTGACAAGTATGTTTACCTGGTAAGCCTTCTCCCAGCCCCTAATGAGTCTCCTCTGGCCCCTTTCCCCCTCCCCTTTGGCTTTTTGAGCCAGGATTTCTCTGTGTAGCCTTGGCTGTCCTACTTTACACTCACAGAGATCCCCTGCCTCTGCCTCCCGAGTGCTGGGATTAAAGGTGTGAGCCACCATTGCCTGGCTCCTTATGAGATTCTTTTTTTTTTTTTTTTTTTAAAGATTTTATTTATTATATTTATGAGTACACTGTAGCTGTCTTCAGACACACCAGAAGAGGGCATCAGATCCCATTACAGATGGTTGCGAGCCACCATGTGGTTGCTGGGAATTGAACTCAGGACCTTTGGAAGAACAGTCAGTGCTCTTAACCGCTGAGCCATCTCTCCAGCCTCCTTATGAGATTCTTTAAGAGACTATCTAGGGCTCCTGAAGCCAGAAGTTTGCTTTTATTTACTGTGCAGGAAATTTGCCCTGAATCTGTTAATTATGTCTGTGTAAATTAGACTCAACTGAGGAAAAGGTGAAACAGGTAAACGTCAGCCCTTTATTTTGAATATAGGCCTCAGAAGACTCTGTCCTGATGGAGGCCAAGGCCTGTCAGAATGAGGGCTTGCCCAACTCCATGATGTAACTCTTTGATTTATCAACCTTCACTCAGTAAAAGCTATCACTCACCTATCACATGTAGGCCCAGGCCAGGCTCCTAGAGACACAGATATAAATGTGACAACTATCTTGAGAACCACATAAACTGGTTGGGAGAGACAGAGGTACAGTTAAAAAAATGTTTTTTAAGATTTAAAATTTTAGTCCCAGCACTCCAGAGGCAGAGGCAGGTGAATCTGTATGAGGAAGAGGCCAGCCTGGTCTACATAGTGAATTCCAGGCCTGCCAAGGCTACATAGTCAGACCCTGCCTATCTCAAAGAAATTAAAAAATTTTATGTGTATGAGTGTTTTATTTGCATGTATATTTGCATACCACGTGCATGCCTGATGCTCTCAGAGGCTGAAGAGAGGATCTGATTCCCTGAGACTGGAGTTATGGATGGTTGTGAGCCACCATGTGGGTACTAGGAACAAAATCTGGAGCGTCTGCAAAAACATCAAGGGCTTTAAACTCCTCAGCTGTCTCTTGGCCCTTATCTGAGACAGTCTTATATAAGCCTCAGCACAACATGGAGCTGAGTATGACCTTGGGTTCCTGCTCCTCCTGCCTTCACCTACCTGCTGCTGAGATTACAGGTGTATGTTAGTATGCTAGTTGATATCGTCTGAGCTGGGCATCAAACCCAGGGCTTCACAGACACTGGGCAAGCGCTCTACCAGTCTGAGTCGTATCCCCAGTCCCTGACACATGGGTTTGATACCAAGAAGAAAAAGGGATCTCATGAAAGATAAGGTCTTCCCGATGTGCCTGGGAAGATCTCAGCTGGTACATGAATGAGTATACAAATGTCCCTACTTATCTGGACTCTCATGAGAGGCCCAGTAAGATTTTCCTTCTCACCTCTTATTTTGGAGAAGAGATTGGAAAGAGGGTCCTGACTAACCTAGGTTGATCTTGAACTTACTATGTAACTGAGGATGACCTTGAACTCTTGATCCTTCTTCCTTTACCTCCTAACTGCTCTTATTTGAGAGGACACTATTATGCCTGGCTTAAAATTTGTTTGTTTGTTTTTTTTCTTCTAGACAGAATTTCTCCGTGTAGCCCTGGCTGTCCTGGAACTTGCTGCGAAGACCATGCTGGCCTCGGACTCACAGAAATCGGTCTGCCTCTGCCTCCCGAGTGCTGGCATTAAAGGTGTGCACCAGCACCGCCAGTTTGTCTGCTTTTAAAGAGCTTTAAGTGTTAATTCATTATTACTGTGTGTGGGCACACACATGCTGTGGCACATGTGTGGCGGTCAGAGGACAACTCTGTAGAGCTGGCTTTCTCTTTCCATCTTTATGTAGATTCTAGGGATTGAACTCAGATTGTCAGGCTAGTGGAGCAGGCATTTTACTGCTAAGCTACTCCAATGGACCTGGTTTTTGTTGTTGTTGTTGTTGTTTGTTTTTTGTTTCTTTCTGGCAAAGAGTCTGTGCTGGTTCATTTATTGCCAACTTGACACATAAACTAGAGCTGCCTCTGTCAGATTGGCCTTTAGGCAGGTCTGTGGGATATTTTCTCAATTAGTGACTAATGTGGGAGGGCTCAAGCTACTGTGGGCAGTGCCACCCTTGGGCAGGTGGTCATGAACTCTATTAAAAAAAAAGATGAGCTTTTGGAGAGCAATCAACCCAAAAGCAGCATTCCTTTTCTGCTTTACAGACAAGTTCTGCCTGCAGGCTCCTGCTATGCATTCCAGCTTGGCCTCTCTTGATGATGTACTCAATTCCTAAGGTGAAATGAACCCTTGCCTTTCCAAGTTGGTTTTAGTAAATATGTTTTCCTTTTTTGTTTTTGTTGTTACTTTTCTTTTCTTTCTTTTTTTCTTTTTTTTGGTTTTTTGAGACAGGGTTTCTCTGTGTAGCCCTGGCTGTCCTGGAACTCACTCTGTAGACCAGGCTGGCCTCAAACTCAGAAATCTGCCTGCCTCTGACTCCCGAGTGCTGGGATTAAAGGCGTGCGCCACCACTGCCGGGCGTTATTTTTCTTTTTCTAAGGTTTTTAATTTTTTTTTTTTTTTTTTTTTTTTAGTGTGTGTAATTGTGTGTGCTCGTGAGACACACAACATGCACTTGTGAATGTTAGTGCAGTTGCCCATGGAGGCTAGAGGAGCAGGACCTCCCTAAAGCTAGGGCTATGGACAGTTGTAAATTGGCTTATGTGAGTGCTGGGAATTGAACTGGCAAGAGCAGCCTGGAGAACCATTTTTCCATCTACTTGGTCAGTGTTTTTCACAGCAACATGAAAAGACTAGGAGAGCATCTTACATAACCCAGACTAGTTTTGAACTTGCTATGTAGTTGAGGCTAGCTTTGAACTTCTGATTCTCCTACCTCCACCTCTCAGTCACTGGGATTAGGGGCATATGCTGCCACACCATCAGTGTACCTAGTTTAGTTGCCCAATATCAGTCCAAATGAGAACAAAGAGCATCAAAGGAAGAAAGTACTCTTACTCCTCTCATCCAGAGCGTTCCCCATCATCCAGCAGCCCAAGGTACATAAAAAAAGAGAGGAGGTGACACTCTTTCCTAGGGGCAGGACATCTTTCCAGAGTCCACTTTGACTTTAGGAAGCATTGTGTGGCTTCTGCTCCTGGAGAAGACTGGAGTGAGGACAGCCAGGCAGCCGGAAGGGCCACAGTCACATGGTCACACCCACATGTACCCTCCTGACTTTGTGGCTTTGTTGACTTCACTTCCATAACACATTCTCTCTCTCTCTCTCTCTCTCTCTCTCTCTCTCTCTCTCTCTCTCTCTCATCTTCCCCTATCAGTGCTCAACCTGTGAGTCTCTACCTCTTTCAGGGTTGAATATCAGATATTCGGCATATCAGATATTTACATTACAACTCATAACAGTAGCAAAATTACAGTTATGAAGTAGCAATAAAAATAATGTGATGGTTGGGGTCAGCACAGCATGTGGAACTGTGTCAAAGGGCCGCAGCTTTAGTAAGGTTGAGAGCCGCTGCCTGAAATCCTTAATCAAGCAGCAGTTCTAGAAAACCTCTTTCTATGATCTAGTAAAAAGTTTTACTGAGGTGTGGTGGTATAAACCTGCAATCCCAGCACTCAGGAGGTAGAGGCAGGAGGACTGCCACAGTTTGAGACCAGTTTGGGAGATTTCTAGGCCAGCCAAGCTACATAGCCAGACCCTGTCACAAACAAACAAACCTGAAAAACAAAACTGAGCAGAGCTGAGAGATGGCTCAGCAAGTAAAGGTGCTTGTCACCAAGTCTGACAACCTGGGTCCTGTTCCTAGGACGAGGTAGAAGGAGGGAAATGATTGACGCCCGCAAATATTGTCCTCTAACCTCCACATGTATCTACAAGTACACACACACACACACACACACACACTGTACAGCAAATAATAACAGCAAAGTGCCAGGCATGGTGGTACACACCTTTATTCCCAGCCTGGTCTACAAAGTGAGTTCCAGGACAGCCAGGACTGGTCCACATTCCTGTCTCAAAAACCCTGCCTTGAAAAAACCAAACCAACCAACCAAACCAAACTAACCAAAAAACCAACCAAACAAAAAGACCAAAACCAGCAAAGCAAAGCAAAACAAAACAAAAAAGTGGAAGAGTATCATCACCAAAACCACAACACAACACTAACTGTCATCTTAACTATAGTCCCAGATCCCTGTCACAAAATTGGAAGGTTTCTTGATAGTACTTTGACCATCTGTGGCCATTACATCTTTTGTCTGTTTGAGACAGGGACTCACTGTCTGACCCTGGTGGTCTGGAACTCACTATATAGACAACTGGCCTCAAATTTGTGACAGTCCTGGGAATAAGGTCTGCACTGCCACACCTGGCTTGTGACCATCATACTCTTTGCTGAGGTTTCACAGATCTGTCAACAGGACTGGGTGAGGCAGTTGCTGCCTGGAAGGACACAGTGTATTGGTGGAGAACAGAGCGTGGAAGCGTTGGGCCAAGTGCAGTTTGAACGCTAGCAATGTTCGTAACAAGGGATATAATCTTCAGAAAAATAATTAATCTGTCGGATCTTAGTTCCTTGAATTGCAGAATTCTACACACACACACACACACACATGTGTGAGCATACACAGACACACACTAAATAAAATGTTTTAAAAAAATGAGATGATGCATATCAAATACTCATAAGAGGACCTAAATGGCTGGGCATACAGGGCACGTATGAGATCCTGGATTTGACGGCCAGTATTGTAACATTACAGAAAAAAAAATTGCATCTATAAGGCATGCACTACAAGTTAGCTATTGATACTTATATTCATTGTCATCCCTGGAAACCTGCTGGGGCAGCCTTGTCTCAGAACCTACTCTGCACTGAACTGTGCTATCTCTGGCTCTAATTACTTCCTCTTTCTCCACACTTTGAGTGTTAGGGTTCCCTAGAGAACAGAACTGGCAGAACAGATGTCTATAACAAAGCAGGTGCACAGTTCGAGGGTGGAGAGCCTGAAAACAGTAGCTGCTCAGTCTACACAGACGGATGCCTCGGCAGTCTTAATCTGGGGTTGACTTCCTCGGTGACTCCTGGACAGTCCTGGTCTTCAGTCTGCATTGGAAGCTGGGACAGTGGCTTTGACTAGAACAAAGGAGATCGAACAATTGACACTTTTCCTGGGACTTCCTTAGAGGTGGGCCATCCTGGGAGGTCCTGCTCACTCTGGGGGAGGCTTTCTTCCTCAGTTGTCCTTCATGGAAATAGCCTATAGATCTTCCCAAAGGAGTATTTCTTAGTTGAGTCCGGAGCCAATCAAATTGGCAGTTAAGATTAACTATTGCAGCAAGCCTTTAATCCCAGCACTCCAGAGGCAGAGCAGGTGGACTCTGAGTTTGAGGCCAGCCTAGTCTACAGAGAGAGAGTTCTAGGACTACACAGAGAAACCCTGTCTGGAAACCACTCCCTCACCCAATATTAACCATCACATTTGTGTGTGTGTGTCTCTCTCTCTCTCTGATGTTTTTAGTTGAGATGTTAACAAAGACCAACACCAGCGCTCAAAGGAAGCTTTTGTGGTAGTGTCTGTCACTTGGTAGGTGCAGCTCTCCTCCTTCCATCTCTAGAACTGGGTTATCTGGGGTGTTCAGTGAACAGGACAAAGAAATGAACTCAGATCGTGTGACCAGATTATTACGGGCTACCTCAGACCTGTCAGAAAGAAGCAAGGTACTCAGCTAGCAGCTAGCTCATAGCCTTTATTTATATAAGCTTTTCTCATTTTGTTTACTTGACAGTGCTACTTAGAAGCCATCTCAGACTCCTCTTCAGGCATCCAAAATGTCCCTGGGAACTTATATTAGTTTTCTATTGAAATCCAAGTGTGTGGCAGCTTCCTCTCTTCCTCCTCCTCCTCCTTTTCCTCCTCTTCTTCCTCTTTTTCTTCCTCCTCCTCCTCTTCCTCCTCCTCCTCTTCCTCCCCCTCCTCTTCCTCCTCCTCTTCCTCCTCCTCCTCCTTCTCATTCCTATTCCTATTCTTCTTCTGAGACAGAGTCTTGCTACAAATCTCAGATTGGCCTCAAACTTACAGCAATCCTCCTGCCTTTACCTCCTGGGTGCTGGGATTACAGGCTTGTACCACGATGCCCAGTTTATCAGCACGTCGGGACTAAGCACAGGCTCTATGCACACCGGCGTGCTCTCGGTCAGCGGAGTCACATTCCTATCTCGGATGTCACCCATCTTTAAGCAGTGATAGGTTTCTTCCCTATCTGCTTTTTTCATGAGATACTTAGCTAGTTGGTTTTTGTTTGTTTTGTGCTGATTCTTGACCTCTCTGGCTCTCAGAAGCACATACTTGTGAAGAAGCTTTCCGTTTGTTTTTGGAGATGCTCTTGGGAACCCAGTGAGAAAGTGATTGATTGAGGGAAGGGAGCAACATTTCATTTGGATCTGGGAAGTTAAGTGGGAGTTCCCACAGGTGGATTTCTGAGTTCAAGGCTAGCCTGGTCTACAGAGTGAGTTCCAGGACAGCCAGGGCTACACAGAGAAACCCTGTCTCGAAAAACCAAAAAAAAAAAAAAAAAAAAAAAAAAAAAAGTGGGAGTTCCCCAGGCAGATGAGAGGCTAAGGTTATTCCAGGCCAAGGGAAACCTCTGTCATGGGTGTTTATTCCCATTCATTGTGTTAATATTGCCCCACTTCCATCAGCTTAGAGACCTCTTGAGATCATGAACCCATGTGAGTCCCTAAAATGTCCAGACAGCTCGTTATTTTGCCATTTAATGCCTATTTATGGATTGATTTGGTATGTAATAAACTTTCTTCATGTTTGTATTTACTGCAAGATTGTATTTCTAGTATTTCATTGTAGAGAACATAAAGATGTAAACAAAGAAGGTCCACAAGTCCAGTAACCCCACTACCTGGAGAACCTTCTGTTAATATATTGTCCTGGATGCTTCTCTTTTCTTTTTTGAGACAGGGTTGCATCAGATAGCTCTGGCTTGTCTAGAACTCTCTATGTGGACCAGGCTGCTTGGACCTCATAGCTATCTGCCTGTCTTTGCCTCTAGGCATGAAAGGCAAACACACTTTCATCTCTGAATCCCTCCCTCCAAGAGAGGGTCTTGAACCCATCATTCTCCTGTCTTAGCCTCCTGAAATCAGGGACATACAGATCTGCGTCACTATTCCTGACTGTTCTTCTGTTCATCCTTCCGTCCTTCCTCCCTCCCTCCTCTTCATTTGTCAGAACATGGTCCAAGTATGTCCTATGAGGAGATTTCTGAGTGCTTGTGAGAAAACTCCAAGAAAACAAGTCTGGTTGATAGGTTGTTTCTCTGTGTCTGTGAAATGAACCATTTTAATCCAGATTAGATATATTAAAGGAAGGTTTATTGGAAAGCTGCTCTCAGGTGGGGGAGTTCACTGGCCCCAAGGACCAAGGGCAGGGAAGTTGCTTTGGGGAAAGGAGGTGCAAGAGAGGAGGAAGAGAGAAAGAGAGAAAGTGGCCCATGAGGAGAGAGAGAGGAGAAGGAGGAGGAAGAGGAGGAGGAGGAAGAAGAGGAAGAGGAAGAAGAGGAGGAGGAGGAGGAGGAAGAAGAAGAAAAGAAGGAGGAGAAAAAGATAGACCAAAATGTCTGTATTTTATATGGAAGAGCCTCTGAGGCTCTTCCCAGCCCAGCCCCTGGGTTGGGGGCAGGGTATGCCAGGTAGGGACTGAGGAATACTCTGAGAACCTAGAGGCCAGGTTTGCTTTGCTATGTAAAATATGCACCTTGGTCCCTTGTCCTGAGATCCGAAACCAAACACTGGTGACCCCCTGAAATTGTTTTTGTAATGTGCTTTTGTGCCCATCATAGGTATAGCAGATAGGAGTAGATTTACTTCAGATTATTTATTATAGCTGGCTACCATTAGTTTTACATACACCTCTGTGGAAAACCATGTTTGTGTCAGGTGAGGCTTGCCCTTGTGGCTGTACTCGTTACTCATGGGCCCCCTCTTAACATTCAGAGTATAAATTGTCTGATGCTCTGAATAAAGTTGGCTATTTTATGAGACTTTAGTCTGCCTCATTTATCGACCCTATTCTCCCAGGTCACACCACCTCTAGAGTGGTAAACAAGTGTAGCCTGAATCAATACCTACACATTGATGCTGATTGATCGACTTCATGTGTAGTACCACATCCTGCTTTAGCACTCAGAAAGTTCATGCAGCTCCCTTGGACTGTGTTCTGAAGCTTTTTTTTTTTTTTGAGAGTCTCAGGTAGTCCAGGCTGGCTTCAAACTCAGTATGTATCAAAGGCTAGCCTTGAGCTCCTCATCCTCCTGCCTCTTTCTCCCAAGGATTGCAATTGTAGGGGTGTATTTCTGCCCTTGGATGTTAAAGCAAAAATGGTATCATAATTTGTTTATGAGTTCAGAATTTATCTTCATGCAAACATCATTTCAGAAATCCTGATGTCTCTTTTTTTTAAAAATTTATTTATTTCAGTTATATGAGTACATTGTAGCTGTCTTCAGACACACACCAGAAGTGTGCATCAGATACCATTATAGATGGTTGTGAGCCACCATGTGGTTGCTGGGAATTGAACTCATGGCTTCTGGAAGAGCAGTCGGTGCTCTTAACCACTCAGCCATCTCTCCAGCCCCTGATGTCTCTTGTTCACCCAGCTTCCTACTAAAGAAATACAGATTCTCTTTTGCTTATGGTGGCATGTTTCAAACAACCCACATAAATTGAAAACATAGTAAGCTGAAAAGTGTGCTAACATAGTCAGCTTAGCAGATGCCACAGTTTAATCCCCAGAGCACTGATATTATCCTACAGATGGACATCTCACTATCTCTAGCCCAAGGGAAAAAAGTTACAATTTGAAATTTGAAGTATTCTTTCTATTGAGGGTGTATCTTATACATCATCAAAAAATTGAAAAGAATGTCTTCACTTGTTACTTTGTGTTGCAACAAATTCTTACTATGTTACCCAGGCTGGCTTCAAATTTGCTATCCTCCTGTCTTAGCCCTCCCTTAGCTATGATTAATGTATATGTGCCACCATGCTGAGTGGGGAATAGAGCCATTCTAAGACCATGGACCATCATCTATACTATCCAGTTCAGTATTCTCTATTCTTAATTGGCATCTAGTTCAAGGGTAGCCCACCTGTGGGCTCATAGACTAATAAGGTACAAATATGAGCTGAAATAATTACATGCCACTCCTGATCCTTTTGCCTCTTTCTCCCAAAGAATCATTACCACAGATTCTGTGATAATCCCAGGCTGGAAATCACAGTGGAAGCCAGGCCAGGCTGGAGTGGCCCTAAAGAACTTTAATCCTGTGCTCAGTGACCTTGGACCAAGACTGCTCTAATTGTCTTTTCCTTTCCTTTCCTTTCCTTTCCTTTCCTTTCCTTTCCTTTCCTTTCCTTTCCTTTCCTTTCCTTTCCTTTCCTTTCTTTCTTTTTTTGTTTTTTTTTTTTTGTTTTTTGTTTTTGTTTTTTTGAGACAGGGTTTCTCTGTTTAGCCCTGGCTGTCCTGGAACTCACTCTGTAGACCAGGCTGGCCTCGAACTCAGAAATCCACCTGCCTCTGCCTCCCCAAGTGCTGGGACTAAAGGGGTGCACCACCACTGCCTGGCGACTGCTCTAATTTTCATAGCAGAGATGGCAGGACTAGTTCTTACATTAAAGATGGCTCACATTAATCTAGAATTATATACCATCGGACCTGGACTGCCCTCTTTTGAACCTAATGAATTACATACCTGGAGCTGTACACAAAGACACTTCATCCTAAAATAGGAAGACACCTGTCCCCTTGTTCCATGTGACCCCTTTATTAACCTACAGTTGTTTCTCTACTTGCCATTAGATAATTGAATGAAAAAGAAAATCAAGCCGGGCAATGGTGGCGCACGCCTTAAATCCCAGCACTTGGGAGGCAGAGGCAGGTGAATTTCTGAGTTCGAGGCCAGCCTGGTCTACAAAGTGAGTTCTAGGACAGTCAGGGACTATACAGAAACCTTGTCTTGAAAAAAAAAAAAAAGAAAAAAGAAAGAAAATCAAATATAGTTTTGTAAACATTATTTTAAATGCTTGAAGATACAGAAGTAGCTAAGTTACTGAATGTAACCAAAATTGTTTGGCTTCTAAAAAGCTACTTGTGATGTCTGGATAGATGGCTCCGATAAAAAGTAGTGGCTGTTCTCCCACAGGATGGGAGTTTGATTCCCAGTGGCCAAATGGGTTACAATTGGCTATACCTCTAGTCCCAGGGGATCTAATACCTTCCTCTGGCCTCTGAGGGCACCAGGACTCAGGAGGCAGAGACAGGTGGACCTTCAAGGGTAGCCTTGCCTATTTAGTGGATGTCTTAGTCAGGGTTTCTATTCCTGCACAAACATCATGACCAAGATGCAAGTTGGGGAGGAAAGGGTTTATTCAGCTTACACTTCCATGCTGCTGTTCATCACCAAAGGAAGTTAGGACTGGAACTCAAGCAGGTCAGGAAGCAGGAGCTGATGCAGAGGCCATGGAGGGATGTAACTTACTGGCTTGCTTGCTTTTCCTGGCTTGCTCAGCCTGCTTTCTTATAGAACCCAAGACTACCAGTCCACAGATGGTACCATCCACAAGGAGTCCTCCCCCCCTTGATCACTAATTGAGAAAATGCCTTACAGCTGTATCTCATGGAGGCATTTTTATCAACTGAAACTCCTTTCTCTGTGATAAGTTCAGCTTGTGTCAAGTTGACACACAAAACTAGCCAGTACAGTGGGTTCCAGGACAGCCAGAACTACATAGTGAGACTTGTCCCCTCCTCCCAAAGAACTCTGTGCTTTGGAAAGAGCATGCTGGTAATCGTGATAATCTGGTTGGCAGAAGTGAGAATAGAGATTATGATAAACAAAACAGTGTAATCACAGGCCACAGGCGGGGACAGAAACAAAACTAGATGCTTCAGAAATAGGGGTGAGGCAAGGAACTTGGGGTGTGTGTGACCGGTGATTGAACATTTACAGAGTGGGACAGGAACAGGATCAATGTTTGACAGCTTTTAGTGTCTGTGAGAGATGCAAAAGTGTACATTAGTTTGAAATTACTGAGGGGCTTCTATATAGTCTGGATTGTAAGTAGAAGCCATTAACTGTTTATGGTGAGCATAAGAATCCTGAGAATGGGACTTTTACTGTAATTATTATTGCTTTTTTGGAGGCAGTGTCTCACTCTGTAATCTAGGCTGGCTCAGGGTAAATTCAGTTGAATACAAGGAGCCGGGCAGTGGTGACGCACTCCTTTAATCCCAGCACCTGGGAGGCAGAGGCAGGTGGATTTCTGAGTTCTAGGCCAGCTTGGTCTACAGAGTGAGTTCCAGGACAGCCAGGGCTACACAGAGAAACCCTGTCTCGAAAAAAAAACCAAAAAAAAAAAACCAAAAAAAAAAAAAACCCCCCCCCAAAAAAAATCACAAGGGCAAAGAGAAGAGGCATCCTAAATAGGGTCAGAGCTTGCGAAGAAGAGTACGGATTGTAAAGCGCTGATAAACAGCTATTTCGCTTGAGCATCTCCATCCCCCAATTTAAGAGATTGAACAGTTCTTTGGTGGGGAGAACAGAGGCCAGATTGACAGGATGTGGCAGAAAGTAAGGGTAGGAGTCTTTCCTAACAGTGGGTCCTACTTGCGTCCAGTAACAATACCCTGGACCACTTGAAACGGCTCCTTCAAGAAGCCGCGGTGCAGAGGGGGTTACTCAGCTGTCAGGGAAGGCAGGCGCCTAAAAATGTTTGGATTTCAAGCTGTAGACTTTGGCGGCTTTTCAGTCTGAGCCGCAGATAGGGCGACGGCGGAGGAGTGTCGGGACAACGGACCAAGCCGGCCTAGGGAGTCGCTACTGCGTTCCGCCTCCTCGCTTCCGCAAGGGGAGAGTGAAGCGAGCAGGGGCGGGTCCTGTGAAAGTGACCACGCCCCTTCCGCTCGCTCTGGGAACCGCAGCTGGGCGTGGACTCAAGGGCGGGGTCTGCGGGGCGGGACCTGTAGGGTGGGGCCGATGGCGCGGGGCGGGGCTTTGAGGACAGCGACAGCCCGCGCACTGGGCAGGAGTTGCTGCTGCTATAGTCACCCGCGTCTTCAAGGTCTCTGCGCTTCCTCACCGGAGACCGGGACTCGGCCGCCATGTCCGCCGCGGAGGAGGTTGATGGCCTGGGTGTGGTCCGGCCACACTATGGCTGTGAGTGCCGGGGGATTGGGGGTGTGCGGGCCAGGGATCAGGCTCGGGTTTTCCCAGGGGCTCAGCCGGGCGGGTGCGTGGGGTGGTTTGGGACCTCACGGACCCGGAAGAGCAGCCGGCTGTATGGCTGGTAGCAAGGTTGGCGCCCGAGCCCTCTCGAGCTCCGGAGGCGGCGGGTAGAAACCTGGAGGCCTCAGCCTTCGCTAGTCGCTGCGGCAGGGGAGCCCCACCCAGCGCCTCCACCGGTTAGTTCTACTGAGATTGGGGAAGATGGCCTAGGGTGAGGTGGCAGGAGGACTGACTGTGCAGGGCGTGTCCTGGGCACTGGACCCAGGGGTTCTGCTCTGGGGTTCTGCTCTGGTGTGGGAAGGTGCTGCCCCGATTGCTGCCTGGGTGACCCAGGGCGCAGACCCGCGCAGCCTCAGGCTAGAGGCCAGGTGCACTTTTAAGCAAGCAACCTACGCTTTCTCCTGCTGGGCTCTCTCGTCAGCATTTCTTTCTTTTTTTTCTTTTTTCTTTTATTTTTATTTTTATTTTTTTCGAGACAGGGTTTCCCTGTGTAGCCCTGGCTGTCCTGGAACTCACTCTGTAGACCAGGCTGGCCTCGAACTCAGAATTCCGCCTGCCTCTGCCTCCCAAGTGCTAGGATTAAAGGCTCTCTTCAGCATTTCAAAAGTAAAATTAAAACATAAACACACCCAAATCGCCCCCCCCCCCACTTCCTCATTTTCTGTGGCCATCCCTGCAATATTAGTGAACTAACCAGCTGTGCATGGGGTAGCAGTTACACGGGGATCCCTTTGAGTCTCGGGTTTAAATTGTATGTTTTGGGAAAAGTACTTTCTTAAAGGATACTTTAACGCATCCAGTTATGCATTAGATAGTGTTACAACGTGTGCCACGTTTGTGAAATTAGGGATGAAAAAGACCAAGCAGTGCCTTCAAAAACTGTCAGGGAGGGAGGGAGGGAGGGAGGGAGGGAGGGAGAGAGAGAGAGAGAGAGAGAGAGAGAGAGAGAGAGAGAGAGAGAGAGAGAGAGAGAGAGAGAGAGAGAGACAGGTGTATAGACGATTCGGGGTGGGAATTAGCCCAGAGGTAGAGTGCTTGCCTAGAAAGGGCAAGTCCTCAGCTCCATGAAAAAAAAAAGGTGCAATAAAGATAAACGATGCATGAACTAACTAGGTATAAAGAGTAATGGGGGGGAAGAGAAGGGACTTAAGGAGACCATGGGACTGCAGGTGCTGACTTTTGAACAGAGGCTTGAAGGTTGCAGTGTGGGGCAGGGTGCACAAGACATAACTTTGAGAGGGCAGGTATAAACTAAATATGGTATTGAAGAATATAGGGTTACTGGGTGTGGAAAACCGAGTGGTGTGGCAGTGCAGAGGCGGAATGGAAAGGGAGAGGAGAAGAGTAAAAAGTATTTCCAGAAGTAGCCCAGGCTAGAAAGAGAATAGCTTTGATAGCCTTCCCAAGGAGTTAGGAATTCACTTCTTGGAATGACTGTGGAGGAGGCAGATGGCTGCCAGGTTAAGGCCCTGGAGACAGGTGGATTGGAAAGGGCCCTTTGTTAGCCCTGGGGCTGAGTTCTTCCAGCCTCAGTTTCCTCATCTGTCAAATAGTGGTAATCACAGGATCATTCTGGACTAGAGTGGGAGAATGTATGTAAATTGCTTAGTCCAGTAGTGGCAGGCTTCAGTTAGGAACGGAGGGGAGAGTGTGCCGCCTTCTATCTTAATTCTGACTGGCAAGGATAGACCACAGTTGACATCTCTTGAAGCTACAAGAAAATGTAGTACATATATATTTAAAACACTTAAACATTTGTTTCCTTGAGAATTTCATACATATAAAAAATGAAATGTGATTATATCTATCTCCTATCTCTCCCCTCCAATGATTTATCTGAGATTGTATCTCAGTGTATAACTCTAGCTGATCTAAACTTGCTGTTTAAGACAGTCTGGCCTTGGATTCAGTCTGCCTGCCTCTGCTGGGATTACAGGCTTGTGCTATCAAGATCTTTTTCTTTAAAATTTTTTTTATGTGTTTGGGTGATTTGCCTGCTTGCATAATGTCTGTGTACTATGTGCATATCTGGTGCCTGCAGAGGCCAGAAGAGAATGTCTGATCCCCTGAAACTGGAGTTCAAGCTCATTGTGAGCCTTCATGTGGGTGCTAGGAAATGAACGTAGGCCCTCTGTAAGAACAGCTAATCCTCTGAACTGCTGAGCCATCTCTCTAGCTCCTAGGCTTTTTAAAGAAAAAAAAAAAAAAAAAAAAAAAGCAACAATGAAGCTACTAAGTCCAACTAGTGCTTCACCAATGTGCATGAGTGTCTTGACTGTCCATCGGAGCATGGGCAGCTTATCAGTGACCTTACTCCTGTATGTACATAAAAAATTGATTTTATATGTATGAGTGCATGCATGTATGTATGTACACAACATATATACCTGGTGTCCTAGGAGGTCAGAAACAGGCATTGGATCCCCTTGAACTAGAATTACAGATGCTTGTGAGCAGCCATGTAGGTGCTAGAAACCCAGGTCAACAGGTGCTCTTAACTGCTGACACATCTCTATAGCCCCTTACCATATATATATATTTTTAAGGGTAAGATGAGTACAGTTGAAACCATATGGTTTGTTTTTGGGAAAATCACTTGTGCCCCTGGCTACCTATATATCCACTAGTTAGCCTGCCTTTCTAGGTGACTAGCAGCAATTTGATGGCTGTGGCCCTCATTTATTGCTGAGGAAAGTTACAGATCTTGGCGTTTACACTCCTTCTTGTTTTAGCTGTCCTGGATAATGAGAGACTCACTGCAGAGGAGATGGATGAGAGGAGACGGCAGAACGTGGCTTATGAATACCTTTGTCATTTGGAAGAAGCAAAGAGGTACAGAGGGACCAACTGGAGAGGAGACTGGGGGAAGGACCTGACGTGGTGTGTGCCTTTGAAAAGAATTGCTTTTATTTATGTGTGTGGTTTTTGGTACCCATGTACGGCTGCCAATGGAGGTTAGAGAAGGTAGATCTTCCTGGAGCTGGAGTTTGAGTCACCTGATGTGGGTGCTGGCAGCTCAGCTCTGGTCCCCTAAAAGAGCAGCAAGTGTTCCTAACGGCCAAGCCATCTGTCCAGCCTCCACAGCTAGCTCTTTGTGTGTTATATTTTAGGTAAGAGTGTTGGAGGCCAGTAGTTGAGAGGATAAGTAAGTGGGAGTACATGTAGAGCGTTTATTCATGGGAACAAGTGGGCCATGGTAGTTTTTGATGGAACACTGTGTCGAACACTTGTGGATACTGAAAAGATTTCCAGCTTTGTGTTTTTCAGCTTTTCTGTTTATAGTGGTTGTCTTGGGTACTGCTGGCTGTCTGTTAGAAATACCGTGTTAAGTTAGGGTTTGATGTTCTTGATCTTAATGATTTCTAATTCTTCACAGGTTTTGGTTCGTGTTTTGAGCCCCGTCTCCATGTGACTCATGGAGTGGGTGGTAGGTTTAGGGGGCTGATAAGGGTGGAATTGAAAGGAACTCAGGCCATACCTTAGTGTACTTGTTGAGTGCTCAAGGTCCTGGGAGACACCCAGTGCCAGAAGAAAACCACAGACCCTTTGTACCGATGGTAGTGCCATAGGTGTATATCTATCCATCAGCAGCATTGAGAGGCCTTTCAGCAAACTCAATGCTGCCACACATTTTTTTTGAGATGGGGTCTCAGCCCTAAGCTGGTCCCAGACTCATTCTGTTGCTGAGGCCTGTCTGGTCCTCCCAACAGCACCTTCCAAGTGCTGAGATTACAGGCATGCGCAGCCACACCCATCTCCTCTGCATTCTTTATGAAGAGGATGCTCAGTTGCTGTTTATCTTTTCAAGATATCTCAAGACCTTGTGATCTTAATTTTAGGGTGTCAGTTTGTTATCAGTGGTTCCTTTTGTTGTGTTGCTTATATTTTTTTGCAAGGTTCCAGAGTAGATAAACACAATTATAGGTTGTGTACACTGAGGAATAATGGAAGATAATTGTCATCCAGGTTTAATGAAAATCAGGGATATTTCAGATGATTTAAAACAAGAGTGGAGATTTGATTTGACTGTTAAGAGCTCACCAGGAAAGTTAGCAATAAATACCAGTTCCTGAGCCCAGGAAGCCCCTCAGAGCTTCCCTTTCTCTAAACATGACAAAAACAGCCCCAGTTATGGTCCCCTTGGTGCCCCTCCCCGGACTCTTTATAAGACTGAAGCTGTGGCTTTCCTGGAACTCGAGCTGAAGGAGATTGTGAGCCACCTAGGAATTCCTAGGTGCTAGGAATGTGACCTGGCTCTTTTCTGTCCCCTGTTGTGTCTTCTTGAGTCTCAGCTGCTTCTTTGAGTTTAAAGCCTTTTCAGAAAGTAGAGAAAAATATTAGTGGTAAGTTAGGTGAGGATTATCAATAATGACACCAGTCTTCCCCAGTCATCACTGCCACTGCCACCCCCTCCTCCTCTTCCTTCTTCCTCTTCTTTTCCCTCCTCCCCTTCCTCCTCCTCCTTCCCCCTCTTCATCCTCTTCTTCTTTCTCTTCTTCCCCCTCTCCCTCCCCACTTTCTTCTTTCTCCTTTTTTTTTTGTTTTTGGTTTTTCGAGACAGGGTTTCTTTGTGTAGCCCTGGCTGTCCCGGAACTCATTCTGTAGACCAGGCTGGCCTCGAACTCAGCAACCCACCTGCTTCTGCCTCCCAAGGGCTGGGATGAAAGGTGTGCGCCACCACCACCCGGCTGACATTGGTCTTCTAAGTGGAAGCTTATTCCGAGAGCTTTGGTAGTGCCCGGGGATGAAGCATAAAGAGCATTTGCTGTACCACTGAGCTCCTTGTCCCTCCTAATGGGAAACGGAACTGCAGGTAGCAAGAGAAGAAGGCGCTGTGAGAAAGGAGACGTTTTCTCCTAGGAAGTTTGTAAGGGGATACAAACACTTAAGTCCTCTGCCACTTAAATTGTGAACTTGTCGTGGAAGATCAAGGAATTTGTAAGCTGCAGCTGGCCTCAGAAGCCATCTTGTGCTCTCTGGAGCCATTGGGAATGAGAAGGAAGACACCAGCTTGCTGATTCTCTCTCCACCTGTAACTCTTCTGCTTGGATTTCTCCTGTGACATCACCATTTGACAATGTGACACTGACGTTTGCATCTTACCATTCATTCACAGTCTCTCAGAGCATGTTGCCAGTATCCACTGTGATATTGCTATACCACTAGTCTAGCTTAAAGTCTTTCAGAAGTGCTAGGGATTCGAGCCTTGGGCCTGCTAAGTGCTGGGCAAGCACTCTCTACCACTGGGCTACATTCCCAGCACAAGGTCAACCTCTGGCCAGACTAGCCATCTTATTTCAGTGAGGAAACCAAGGCCTGAGCGTTCTCAGTCTACCTGTAGCTTCTCTTTTAGGGGTAGGGATCATGTAACCTAGGCTAGCCTGGAGTTCACAATGTAGCTGAGGATGACACAAACCATGAGTCCTGTGCCAAAGTTGTCTGCCACCAAACCTATAGTTCCCATAGTTTTCTGGTTAAGGAATGTTCATTGTTTGTGCAGTGGTCCTTAGCTGGATATGTGGTGTGTGCATTAGAATCTCCTGCGAAAGTTTTTTACAAATGCAGATAATCTGGGTTTTACTGTTGAATGCTTCAGTAAGTGTCCTACTGCTGAGCTATACCCCGGCTCCATACCTAAATATTTCAAATGCCTTTAGTGATTTAGATCGTCTTTCTTACCCTAGTTGAGAAGTAGGATATTCATATTTTTAACACATTCAAATTTTTTGAATGTTTTTTTAGACCATAACCTCTTGGGGAGTTAATGATGCTCTTGACACTTTCTTTTCAGGTGCAGTACTGGTAACATTTTATTTGCAGTAGTTTAGAGCATGTACTTCCTGATGGCATGATTTTCAGCATAGAAAAGTAGCCCATTTATAAAACCCATTGAGAGACCTTTAGTTCCTGAAGGATTTTTCAGTTGGTTGTTTTTATAAGCTTAGGAAGTATCTTAAGCAGTAAAGACATTTGTGATAGTCTTATTTATTTATTTATTTTAAGCTTTGGACATAATAGCTGTGCATTGCCCTGTTGTATCTTGGCATTGTGGAGATATTGCCTGGTTTCTTTTAGGGAGTAAATGGTATCAAATTTGGATTCTATACTATTCCCCCTGGCCCTACCCTGCAACATTCAACAACCACTTCTGATTAGAAAATCAGTTATGGAAGTATCTAAGTTGTGACTAGAGAGAGCCAAGAAACCTGGCAACGTTATTATAGGACAAGAGGAATAGTATTTCTACCAGCCACCTAACGTGATGCCTGCTGGCCAGTCATCATTAGCCAGGACGTCCTCTCCCTGCCCTGTGTCTCACCTGGGCAGCTGGATTGTGTCTGTATGCTCCTGCGGCTCATCTTCCCCTCTAGCAAAAGCCCCAGTTGCCTTTTTGGATTGGCCTGGTCCTATTTCCTCCCAAGTTGGAGGAGCCCCAAGGTCTGGGGTTTACATCAACTTGGAGGCCAGGAATAAAAATGAGAGAGATCCAGTGGAGAGAGGCTCCGTCCACACTTCTATTTATAACAGCCCTGCTCCTCCTACTGGAGGCTGTACCTTTAGGACAGAGGCACCATTGTGTGTCCTGCGGCTCTCTGTTTCTCCTGTACCTTTCACAGAGTTTGTTCTTGGGGAAATGAGGAGTTTAGAGAATGAGATTGAATGTATGGAGACTGTTGTGTGTCTGTGTGTCTGTTTGTAGAGAGATTAGAGCATGCTGCAGGTAAGGTTTGGGTCATAGTTTCCCCAAAGGTTAAGTGAGGACATTAAGTGTGAGTTTCATGAAAGTATGTACTGGGACTGGTTGAGAATATAATGCAGAGATTTCTGTTTTATTGTTTGAAAAGTGGCTTCAGTATGGAAATTAAGCTGACGCTCTAATAAAATATTTTAGAATGCTAAAATACAGCAGAGCAAAGACTATCAAAGGATGGCTTTTAGCACTTACATTTATTTCTTTACTTATTTATGTACGTTTTTGTGGCTGTTCTGATTGGGCTTGACAGTTATTTTAGCTAAGGAGTAGGTGCATGAGAGAGGAATGCCATTTCATCCAATGAAGGAGGTGACATTGACATGTGAGGCATGTAGATACTCAGGCCTTGAGACGAGAGTGTAACAGAGAAGGATCAGAAGGTGACTTAGGGAGAAGAAGAAAAGGAGCCAAGAGAGACCGTAGTGGGTGGGTGAGAGGAGTGCAGAGCGTATGAGTGGGCTTGCAGGCGAAGGAAAATTCAATTAGGTTAAAGGTCGCACAATGACAGCTCATTCTAGTACTCTTCAATAATCTATTTAGTCCCCTCTTTCAGGGCCTTTGTGGTGTATCCCTTTGAGTCTTCCCTGGGCTACCTTCTTCCTGAGCACCAGTACCCCAGCTCACAGGGTGTGGACACTCCCCCAACTCTCCTTGTAGAAAGGCAAGTCCAGGCTGTGGCTGGTTGGAGATTATCAGAGACTACATGATGTTAAGAGCTTAGCATTGGGCTGGAGAGATGGCTCAGCGGTTAAGAGTGCCGACTGCTCTTCCGAAGGTCATGAGTTCAAATCCCAGCAACCACATGGTGGCTCACAACCATCCGTAATGAGATCTGATGCCTTCTTCTGGGGTGTCTGAAGACAGCTACAGTGTACTTACATATAATAAATAAATAAATGAATAAATAAATTAATTAATTAAAAAAAAAGAGCTTAGCATTAACTGGAAGCACTTTACTTCAGTTGAGGGGAACTGAAAAGATATTTTGGAAAGAAAACAGCGTTTGAAAACAGATTACCTTTTGTGTGTACGTCTTTGCTGTTGGCATAGAACATTTTCTATGTTGGTTTCTAGAGATGCCTCTCCGGAATGGTATTAGAAGTCCAGGAACATCTGGATAGTTCCCAGTTCAGACTCTGATTTTGAAAACAGAAGTTAAGACATTTACAATGCAAACCCCCTAAATGCATAGGCAGGGAACCCAGGAAAAATAGCATGTCCACCAGCTTTTGGAATCTTAGATGGAGAAGACCAGCCTAAGGGTGAGGGAAGAAGCAGATGTGCTGCTCACGGCAACAGCGCTGCTCACGGCAACAGCGCTGCTCACAGCAACAGTGCTACAAATGTGAGATTCTTTCCTAGTATAGCTGTTAGTCACTTTTTACCAGAATCCACTGTAGACTTTACAAATGTGAAACTGAGGCAGGGTGATGTGTCACAGGCCTTCAATCCTAGCACTGGAGATGGATGCAGGAGGAACAGATAGGCAAATCTTTGAGTTTGAGGCCAGCCTAGTCTACGAAGTGAAATCCAGGCCAGCCAGGGCAACATAAAGAGACTTTGTCTTTATTTATTTATTTTTTAAAGGTGAAGCTGGGGCTGGGAAATGGCTTAATGGTTGTGGGGATTAAAAAGCACTTGAGTTCAGATCCTCAGAAAAATGCCAGGTGAGTGTGACCTGCCTGTTATTCCAGCCCCAGAAAACTGTCAAACAATACTAGCCATCTTAACAAGCTCTGGGCTCCATTGAGAGACCCTGCCTCAATGAATAAGGTAGAAGAGTGACGTTGGATGATGATTCCTGTGATAAACCTTAGGCTTCCACGTTCATGGATGCACATGCGCACATGGACCCATATGTGTATGCATACATAGAGAAATATGCATATATATACATATACGTACACACACAAAGATTGGAAAGAAAAAACAATAAAAAATATGAAGCTGTGTGGGCAGCTAGAATTGTAATTCGGCCTTTGGAAGGTAGAGACATGGAGGATTAGGAATCAGAGTCACTGTCAGCACCATCGCCTCCAGCATGAGCCACAGGAGACTCAGTCTCAGGACACGAAGAAATATGGAGCTGGGGTGACATGTGACCTGAACCCTCAGGGAGACTGAGACAGGAAGATCCTGAGTTTGAGGCCAGCCTAGACTGCATAGCTAAGTTCTGTCTAAACGAAACAAAAGGCTCGTGGGGTTGTGCACACGCTTACCTAATCTCAGGATTTGGAGACTGAGGCAGGATTGAGAATTTGAGACCAACATGGGCTTCAAAGCGAGATTTGCCTCAAAAACAAACAAACAAAACAAACAGAGCACAGTGAAACAGTTTTGAAAGTCTCTGGTATAGAGCAGTCCAGTCCTTAGTCTATCCACAATTGCTAAGAAAAGTCATACAACTGCCCTCATGGTACTTACAACTCCATAAGCACACTGAAAAGGCCTGAAACTCCTTGAAAATCTTGGCTGTTGAGGTAACTGGGCCATGGAGAAGAACATTGAGATACTTGGGTGAACTGAAAAGAATGTGCCTTGAGTTTGAGCAGGTATACCCTCTGATTCTGGTTTTGCAAGCTGTTTAACCCCAGGCAGTGGGCTGCATGACCTCAGAGGGGAAAAAAACTGTGTTACAGAGTTGCTATGGGGGGGGGGGGGTCAAGTGGTAGCCCAGGGAGATAAAGAAAACACTCAACAAATGTATCTTTAAAAGGTTTACTTTTTAAAGTTTCTTTTATGTGAGGGGTTTGCTTGCCCATACTTGCATACCAGTGCATGCTTGGGGCCTTCCGAGATTAGAAGAGTGCACCAGGTGCTAGAACTGGAGTCATGGATGGTGGTGAGCCACCATGTGGGTGCTGGGGATTTTAAACCCATATCTTCTACAAGAACCTCTGAGCCATTTCGCTAGTCCCAGTGAATACGATCTTTAACCTAGTCTATAGCCAAAGGGAGACGTAAAGATCTAATAAGAACTTGATGCAGGGATAAGACACTTTCAGAGTCCCAAGCACATTTTACCCAGTGTGTCGCCTAGGATTCCATGAATGTGGCCCAACACATTTGTTACACAAACTTATATCACAATGGTAGAAGTTAGACACCCCTGTAAAGTTAGTGGCCCTAGTGTTTCCACTGGAGACTTCAATAATTTTTGGAGAGGAAGCACAGTCACAGAGAAGAATGGGGTAGAGGGAGTAAGGAGACTGGCCTTTTATTGACTACTGTACTGTTGTATCTAACGTCCCTTCACACTGAGCTAGCAATCAGGGAAGGCAGGGATTGAGGGGTGAGCTGTGTAAGTGCATAGTTTTAGGTAGTTGTATCATAAGTTCAACCTTTTTAGAAGATTCAGTTTACTTTTATAGACATGTGCGCGTGCGTGCAGGTGCTTGGGGAGGTCAGAGGAGAGAGTGGATCTTCTGGAGCTGAACTTGTAGCACTGTGAGCCTCCTACGTGGGAGCTGGGAGTTGAACTGAGGTCTTCTCTAAGAGCCATTGAGCCGTCTCTCAAGCACCACAAATTCCAAAATTTCTTACTGTTTTTAGCATCTATATAAAATTTTTTTAGATTTATGCCAATTTAAAACATTGTTTTGACTATTGACTAAGCTGAACATTTTGTTACGTTTTTGTCTAAAGTTTTATTTTAATATCCAGGTTTTCTGTTATATCTGCTTATTTTTTATGGCCATATTGTTAACTTTTGTAAGCTCTCCGGTTGTGTGTATGTGCGTGTGCACGTATATGTGTGTGTACGTGAGTGTATGCACATAGGTGCACATGTTTTTGTGGGTGAGAGTGCACATACGCTGTGTATGTGGAAGCCAGAAGACAACTCCAGGTGTCAATTCCTCAGGCAAATATCCACTGTTATTTGAGACAAGGTCTCATTGTCCTGAGGTTATGTAAAGTAAGGCTAGCCCTGAGATTACAAGCTGCTACCATGCCTGGCTTTTCCCCTTAGGTTCTGGGGCTTGACTGAGCTCTTGAGTTTGTAGTGAGCTCTTTCCTGTCTCAGCCTACCCGTGCTGTGATTACAGGTACCTCCAGCCTGCTAACTTCTCTGTGATTTAATAATTTTACTTAAGATTTTCTTTTAATATCATAGTGTTTCAGAAAACCCGCTCCAGAGGTGTGTGTGTGTGTGTGTGTGTGTGTGTGTGTGTGTGTGTGTGTGTGTGTGTGATTTGTTAAATATCAACTGGTCTGGTCTAGCTCTGGACTTACCTGTCATGGTGAATTATGGACTTTTCTTGACTGTCCATCACTTCATTTGCTTTATCCTTTCTTGCTGAGAAACTGCGGCAGCTTTATTTTGGCTCCTTGTCAAGAATATGACTTTTTTTTTTTTTTTAAATATTTTATTTATGTATGATGAGTACACCATTGCTGTCTTCATACACAACAGAAGAGCACCTTGGATCCCATTACAGATGGTTTTGAGCCACCATGTGGTTGCTGGGAATTGAACTCAGGACCTCTGGAAGAGCAGTCAGTGCTCTTAACCGCTGAGCCATCTCTCCAGCTCGACTTGTTTGTTTGTTTGTTTGTTTTTTACTTTTATAGACTTTTTGTTCCTGTTGGCATTGTCGTAGCAGTTTTGTCTGTAATGTGGCGTCTTCTCTGTGGCCCTCCACTGTGCTGTGTGTGAGAGACAGGCAGGCATCTTGCTGCCAGCCCTCAATCAGGCTCGTTTTGATTTATAATATATTTTAAAAGCTTTCCCCTCCCTTTTTTATTTCTTTTTAAAACTTATTTTATTTATTTACATTCCAAATGTTGCCCCTCCCTTTTTTATTTCTTAAATTCGTTTTCAGGTTAGCACACGGGGCGGCACTGTGTGTTGGCCATTTTCCTGCATATGCGTCATTAGGTTTTGGTTTTCCCTGTGCCCCTGCCCTCCTCCTGGCTAGTCCCTTCTTGCAATATCTTTTTGTTTATTTTAGCTCTAGGAAATTATCTATTTTACCTTTAATAATTGCTCTGATTCATTAGTTCTGTCTTGAGAGTGAGCTGCACAGTCTCTTTATGACTTCTCTTCATTTCATTTGTTTATGTAAAGTCATGGCAACCCCGCTGCAGCGTAAATCATCTGCAGCGGTCACCCTAGGTGTGTGCTCCGCTTGTCTGCTCGATGCTTTCTTGGTTTAGTTCTCACTGGTTCTGTTGTCTGACTTCTTAGAGCATTCATTTGGACCTGTAAAGTCTTTCTACTCTCGTTAATAGTCAAGAGGGCCTTCATTAGTTCATGAAGAACAGTGGGGTACATAGCAGTCCCCTCAGAGGTGGAGAAAAGGAGGCTCATGGGAGACATGGGCTTGACATTTTACAGTTCTCCTTATAGACAGTGGTGTGGAGGTGGACGTGACCACACCCGTGTTAACCCGGCGGCTGAGTGTACAGACGGTTGACCACTCAAGACTGAGAAAGTCTTTGAGAGCTAAGCAGCCTGTTCATTTGACCTAATTTGGTATATATTTCTCCTGGATTTAGAGATCAAAACAGTAATTGCACTCATGTGTTTTAAACCCCAGTGACAAAATGGTGAAGATTTATTTGAAGTCCTGAATTAGCTTAGTCTAAGAATTTCATTTCCTGGTCTTGCTGGGTGACTCCTCTCTGGTTCTGTATAATTTCTTCTGCTTCACTATGTACTAATTTGGAGATACCTGTTGGTAGATAGCAGGGCCAGTTTTGAGCACTTTTAAATGATGTGATATTTGATGGACCTCTGGTTGCTTCTAATTGGGGCTGCCTAAAATAAACCCTGTGTATTTGTGTAAAGTGCTTGTAGGCAATACGAGACCTTCAGGAAGTGATTCATATCACGGCTGCTGTTTGTTTAATTTGGGACTCCGTTGCTTAGAGACCATATCTTCGAGGAGGCTGAGTGTGAAATACTAGTTGAATGCCAAGGGCTTGGGGCTACCTGATCAAATTAATCACAGCCCTGCATCTTCACTTTAATTTTGGAAGGCTCCTTATAGTGGCTTGGCAGTGTTTTTAATAAAAAGTGTAAACATATAAACAAAAGATTTGGTTAATGATTTAGTTTGAAAAGTAAATATTTGCTTAAATTTGAATTTTCAGGAAACATAATTTTTTGGATAGACTTTGTTATTTCCACCAGGCACTATATTATAGGAAACTTAATTCTTTCTGTGTAAGATAGCTAAAAGAAAACAACAAAACCCCCATGAAACCCCAAGTCCCCAAACCTGCCATTTGCACAGATAGGAAGTTCTCCCCATGAGTTCCAAAGTCAGTGACTTCCTCTTGCTTGGTCCCCTCTCCCTTGTGGTCATCAGTACCGTTTCATGAGCACTTTCTCTGTGTTTGCAGTGTGCTGAGCACTTTACACACTGATCTAGTTAGCTCTCTAGACCTGTGAGGGGCTTATTATTTACATTTAGCCGATAAGACAGCAAAGCTCAGAGAAGCTAACCACTCATGCAGTGGATTTCCAGTTTACGAGGACTCCTAAGCCCCTGCTCCTTACCACATGCCCTCACTGCTTTGATGTTGCCGGGATTTGTACAAATAACCACAACAGTTGTAACTGTCACTAAGCACACTGAATGATGATGAGGCTTCAATGGAACATCATTGTGACGTAGGCATTATTGTTATTCCCAAGAGGGGAAAGTGAGTTCAGAACACTTGTTCCAAGGCCACATAACTGTCTGCGTAATTCAGGCCTCGATCGATATGTGTCGCAACAACTATTGCCAGTGCTCCTGGCTCTGCAGACATGGAAGGAGCAGCAGATAGGTTGAGGATCCAGACCACTGGTGTTAGCTGTCACACGGCTGAGGACTGGAGCGGCATCTGTTCATTGAAGTCTCACCCACCCTCTAATCTCCAATTTGTCTTTTGGTTTGTTTTATATATTGAGGACTGAGAGGCTCACGCGCGCTGGGCAAGTTGCCTGGTGCTAAATCACACCCCAAACGCTAGTGATTAGAAAATAAGTTTGAAGCAAGGTTGCCTTAAGTTGTCTGGGCTAGCTTCCGATTTCAGTCCTGCTCTGGTGTCAGAAGGTTGGATTTACAGGCATGGTCCACCGCACCCATTTCGTCATATATTTTTGCCTTTAACTGGACTGTTGAACTATTCCTCATTGTTTTTTCCTCCGTTCTAACTTGGTCTCTGCTTTTGGTTTAGCTCTTGTCCCACCAGACTTCATTTTGCTAAACAGTGACCTCATGCAGACAGGAGTGGCAAGTTGGACTGGAAATTGCCTTGCATCGTTTTGGCAAGAGCCGTGTTTGGGGTGGGGGAGGGCTTGTCTGAAGGCCTCTGTTTCTTCTTTACTGAGAATGCTTTCCTGTTGACTCACTGGAAATCATAAGGAAAAGCAGAAGGAACACTGGAGAAGCAGCTGCCAGCCCAGGGCTGTGCTGCTGCTGGGGCAGATGCTGAGGGCCTGAGGAGACACCAGGCGCCAAGATTGGTGAGATTTTTGAGGAGAAAAGTAGAAGGGGACACTGGTATTATTGTGGAAGGTAATTTTTCAAAAAGTATAGTTGAGATCCAGGTTGAACTTTTTTTTTTTTTTTTTTAATTCAAATCCAGAGAATGCATAACTGTGGTATAGATTCAGAAGGTATGGGAGATACAGAGAAGAAAAAGCCCACCTATCTCCTTGGTCCTGTTTCTCCCACCCCTGTGTCATCTTTTCCAGATGGATGGCTGTTAGCATTGTCCCCTTTTTATGCCATATGTGTTATAAATATTTATTCCAGGTTACCCTTTACACTTTTATTTTGTGTAAGGTGTTTAGAGCAACAGCATGTTAAGACATGTTTGAATTTATTAATTTTCTTTTTTAGCTTCTAGAGTCCTCTTCAGACCATTTTTATATAGTCCTAATGAATATGAAATTACAGAAAGTCATTTTGGGTTTGGAGAGATGGCTAAACAGTTAAGAGCACTAACTACTCTTGCATAGGACCTGAATTTGGTTCCCAGAATCCATATTGAATGGCTCACAGTTGCCTTAATTCCAGTGTCATGGGGATGACTCCTTTGGCCTCTTAGATACCTTTAATCATCTTGCACACGTGTGCACACATGTGTGAGCACAGGAACACACATATACACACTCTCTCTGTATTGGTTTCAGGGGTCATATACTCTGTGCCCCAACAAGCCAGGTCCAGCCATCCCTCTTCAATAAGGCAATTAATGAAGACAAAATAATAGCAAAAAACAAAAAAAAGGGATTTCTTCAATGTAGCCATGTTGGGAAGGGAGACAAAGAGAGCTAGGGTAGTCCCTAAAGTCCATCTTCAAAGGGTCTGTCCTAAGGGTAGGAAGCAAGATACACAACTAAGTCGTCCAGTAAGGTATGGTCGAACCCACCGTCTCAGCTCCAGGCCTCCTGCTGGATCTTTTGGGGAAGACTGAGTATTTTTCCTGGAAACAGGTTCTCTGTGGATGCCCGGAGGGTGCCATTGTTTCCTCTCTCAGCAGGAGGCAGGAGAGTCCTGGAGACTCTTTAATTTCTTGGGGTTCATTCTTTCAGTAGTCTGACAGCCAAAGAGGGAGCACACACATCTCTTTAAGAGCATATCCTGCCAGGCGGTAGTGGCACACGCCTTTAATCCCAGCACTCGGGAGGCAGAGGCAGGTGGATTTCTGAGTTCGAAGCCAGCCTGGTCTACAGAGGGAGTTCCAGGACAGCCAGGGCTACACAGAAAAACCCTGTCTCAAAAAACCAAAAAAAAAAAAAAAAAAAAAAAGAGCATATCCTGCTAAAAACAGGTCCGCTACATACTCACACATACAATAATTAAAAATTACCCAAAACTAAGTCTTAAAAATATTCCCTTATGGTTTTTTTTCCCCTTCTGCCTTCAGTGATGGAGCTTGAACCCAGGGCCTTGACCATATTAGGCAAGTATTCTGCTAGGTTTTACCTCCAGGCCAGCCCCTGCCTAATAGTGTTTTAAAATATATATACACACCTATATAGCATCATTTAATATTTATATATGTATTATAATATATTAAATATGAATATATGTAATTCATATACATACACCCATGTAACGTGTAAATGATGAACCTGGACATGTGTGTATATACACACATATATGTAGAGCTTTAGCATTTCATTTAACTCTGATTCATTTAGAATTTTGGCATGAGGACTTGGGTGGGTATCTTATTTATTTTGTTTTGTTTTGTTTGAGGCTAGGTCTCACTGTATAGCCCTGTGTGGCCTACAACTCACTGTGTAAACCAGGCTGGCCTTGAACTCCTATATAGAGATTCACCCGCCTCTGCCTCCTGATTGCTGGGATCAAAGGTGTACATCAGCCTTTGATCCCAGCACATCCAGCATGTGTATTTTATTCTGTTTTTGTTCAGACTTTTGCATAATGTCTTCAATTTTGTGCATCATTAATAGCTGTCTTAATAAACAGGCAGAGGGGTGTGCCATACCTTTAGTATTTGAGTTGAGGTCTTAAATTTAGTGTGTGTGTGTGCGCACGTGTGTGCGCGTGCATGCGTGCTCGTTTGCACACGAGTGTGTCTCTAAGGAAGGTGAAGGTGTATACAGCATTTCTTAAGGCCATTCACTTTGCCCTTGTCTCTCATAGATTGTCCTGGGACCAGTGTTGTGAGCTACTGTGGTCTGGGAAGCACTGTTCTCAGTGACAGTTAGGGACTGGAGCAAGAATTTCACTAAGAACTTGTGATGTTTATGTCCATTTCTTTTCTGCCATGTGTGTCGTAAATTCTGTCTGTTGTAAATTCTGTCTGTCGTCACTGAGTTCTTACTCCTGGAAGTAACAGGGTTTAAGTTAAACACTTTCACTGATTGGCTGCATGTAGTCTCTGAACTGTTGTCCATCACCTTTAAGACAGATGATCTCATGTAGCCAAGGCAACTCCCGGTTCTCTTACTTTGTTCCAGCTTAAGGGCTGGGACTACAGGTGTGCACCACCTCGCCCGGCTTCCTGAGACACTGTAAAGGGCCGAGCTGTGATTTTTAAGAGGTGGGATTGCAAATGTACTAATTATTTCAAACGAAAAGAAAACATCACAAATTCTGATCTAGTGAACTAATTTCTGACAAAATAGAGGAATGGCAAAATTCCAGGGCACGTCGTCAGATAGACCTCTTCTGAGGACTTAGTGAGACCAGAGGTGACGTGGTGCTAGGAGCCGCACTGGCTCCTCAGTGTGGACTCCTTCGGAGAGCTATGCTGCAGAAACGTCTCCTCTTGAACATGGCCACCACATTGGTGAGTCAGAAAAACAAGTACTGTCTAGATTGTAGCAAGGCATTTGCAAGTGTGTCTTGTGATACTTTGCAGAGAGGTTGGATAAATATGAATTAGATTGCAGTGTAATTAAGATGATTTATAGCTGCCCGGGTAAACCAGATTTAAAAGGGGCATTAGAGGGGAGTGGCTGCTGGAGGGATGTAGGTTTCTTTTGGGGTAATGAAAGTCTTCTGGGACTATATGTAATAGTGGTTGTAGAACATATCGAATATAACAAACCAAAACCACCGAACTGCTGTGGTTAAAAATGATGAACTTGCAAAGTCTAGCTCAGAAAAAGAGCAGTTGATTTTGTTTGGCTTTGTTTTATTTGAGATCTTGTGTAGCTCACACCAGTACCAGTCTTCCATGTCTATGCATCTGAGATCATAGAGCATCAGATCCCATTATAGACTCATGTAAGCTGCCATATGGGTGCTGGGACCTGAATTTAGCTCTTAACAGCTGAGCCATTTCTCTAGCCCCTGTTCCTGAAGTTATTTAAAGTTAAGTTTTATTTTTATTTTTTGTTTTATTAAACACTGTTTTGAATGATATTTCGCTGCCCATTTTTTTCTGATGTGGAAAAGGGATGAGAAAAAGATATTTTATTGACTTAAAACAAGTCAAAAGCATTTTTGAACTCTTCCATTGTTCAGGATAGTTTGGTCATAGTACCAGGGAGATTTGAAACACTAAGCTGGTCTTGTCTTTAGGAGGCTTCCATACTCGGGCTGTAGAGTTGACTCGGCGGGTAACTTCTGCTCTAACAGTCCTGTTCCCAGCTACCCGTGAAACTCCGGCTCTGGCTCCGGGGCACTGGGGCTCTCCGTCTTTTCCTGCACTTATATGTACAGATCCACATACACTTAAAAACTGCACGTCTGTTTTAAACAGAGGCCTCCATATTAATTGGACAGACAAGACAAAAGCATTGAAAAGTTACCCAACAAGAAAGAATAAAAGGCCTGACTGTCACAAGGCCACAAGTGGTGGCTGGTGGGATGATGCAAACAGTCTCTGTGTAAAGTTTAGGTGACAGGGAGGTCATTTGGTGGTGGAATTTTGAAAGAAAGGCCAAAATTGTGAAGAAGAGAAGGCAAACATGGGATCCATATTCTTGCTAGCCCTCCCCTCCCCTTTTGGCCCTCAGGAGCACCTCTGGCCACAGTGCTTCTCAGTAACCAGGTGCTCAGAACCGTGGCTCAGTTCAGAGTGTGCAGTGTGCAGTGTAGGCATTGCGGTGGGTTTGTGGTATGGTGTCATGACTGTGCTGTAATTTTCTGGGTCTTCTTTGTTTCTTGTTTCTTACTGTTCGGTCAGGGGTAGCAAGAGAGACTGAGAGATCTCCCAACAGTTAGAGCGCTTTGCCTCTGCCTTTATGTGGGTAAGCACTGGTTTTAGTAGGTATAGAAACACTAGGTATAGGCAAGTTCAGAAGTTTGGGTGTTGTTATTTGTGATCACGGGGAAGGCGACTTTGAGGCTTCCTTGGAATTGGCAGGGATGGGCGAGGCTAAACAGGAAGTCTTGACAAGCCTTTATTCTTGACAGGCATTTCCATCTCTGACTTCCTATATCAGGGCTTCTCCGTTAAATTCCTCAAAATTTGTTCCTCCCCAGCAGATATACTGTGTCATCTTGGGCTCTTCCTGTTCTTTCTGTCGTTAGGGTTGTCCTCACAGTGTTATCTTCTAACCAAACAGACTCTCCGATGTGTCACTCCTCAGCACACAGACATCAGAATCACTGTGTGCTCCCTCAGTCCTGAGCCTCTCCTCTGATTGTCTTCTTCTTCTGTGTCCTCTTCATCCCAAATCTAGAGGGTGCAGCTGGTGGGCCTTTCTCTTCTCACTGATAGTTCTTGCTGAGATCAGCAATGACCTTGATTCTGTGTCCAAGGGAGCTTTCGTGGGATTTGCCTCACTCTGCTGCACGAGAGCCATTTGTCTGTTCCCTGTGCAAAGCTCTCTTCCTTCTAACGGAGTGGTTTTTTCAGAACCTGGATTTTGAACTGTATGTGAAGAATGTTTCCTTGCTGAGAACATGAACTCCAGAGTTCTCTGGACACACTAAGGGAGTGCTGAGTTTAGGGCTACTCTCTAGCTTTGTTAGAGTCCTTCACGCCCCCCCCCCCAACTTGTTACAAACCTTAAAGGGAAGAGCTGTGTTCTTGATAAGATCCATAGTTAACCACTCCTCCTAATTCCTTGTTACCAAGTCAGATTTGAAAATTAAAATTTTGGTGTGTATTACTATATAATTATAAGGTATATACACTACCTTGTTCCCTGGGCTCTCCAGAATATTGCTCTCATGAAGAAATAGGAGGCTGTCTTCTCCTTCCTATAGGGCTGCTCATCCTTTTTATCCATTCTCTTCTATTTTGGGAAGAGTTCTTGGGATGAACCTAGGCTTTCACACGTGCTATGCAAGTGCTCTCCCGCTGAGCCCCTGGGACACAGTAACTAGTCTAGAGCTGCAGAGACTTAGCTGTTGTGTAGGTTTCATTCAGTTTCTGATTTTTTAAAATTATTTAAAATTAAACATTCTGAAAGATGGCTCAGTAGGTAAAGGTGCTTTGTTTGTCTCGTCACTAAGCCCAACAGCTTGGGTTCAGTTCCTGGAACCTCCTCTTGCAAGTTGTCCTCTGACCTCCACATTTACTCTGTGGCACACAAATAAACAAATAAATAAATAAATTCAATGAAAAAAAGATTTGTAGACTTTAATTTAGATGACATAAAATTCATTTGTAATATTTAGTGAATTTTTAGTTTTTGTCACCCCAGTCAGACAGAGGGTCTATTGAAATATGAGAGACACCTTTTCTGATTCAGCTCTTAATAAAATGATTTGCTCAGAGATACATCTGTATTAGGTTTAAACAAACACAGACGTTAATCACTTTACTTAACAAGAAAACATTTTTCTCTGCTTCTAACTTATTTCTGTTTTTTTTCCAAATTGCTTTAATTTGTATTCAGAAATTCCTTTTAAAATAGATGCTATCCAGAGTTATTTTGCTTCTCTAGCCTGGAATAAGCTTGTGTGTGTGTGTGTGTGTGTGTGTGTGTGTGTGTGTGTGTGTGTGTGTGTGTGTGTTTCTCTCTCACTACTGTAGTATTTTCTTTCATTTAATGCCTTCTCCTCTCACAGGCCCTTTCTTTTTATTCCTACTGCTCAGAATAATCTTTTAAAATCAAAGTCTTTTTTTTTTTTTTTTTTTTTTGAGACTGGCTCAGGTAGTTTGGCTTGTTGCTGAGGGTGACCTTGGCCTCCTGAGCCCTCGGTCTCTACCTCTCAGTGCTGGGATTACAGGTGTCTGCCACCACACCCGGCTTTAAATCAAGTCTTATCCCTTCACTCCTGTTTCAAATACCCAAAGAGTTTGGACATTTTCTTTGTCTCTTTCAGCCTGACCCGGTTTCTCCTATCAAACCCCTTGTCCGGTCCCCTCAAAGGCGTTCCCTGAGAAGTGGGCTGCCACAGTGCTGTCTTAAGCTTGCTGGTTCTCTCTCTGGGCTGCACCTGCCACACTGTCGATTTTCTCAGGCTGTTTGCACACCCAGGAGGTGCGTGTGAGGGCGGTTTAATGGAATCCCCAGTGTAGGGCTAGCTGACCGTATTTGGGAGGTTTTTAGCATAGGGTAATCCTGGCATGGGTTTCCACTGGGCAGGATGGGTGTGGTAGCTGAGTTTCTGCTCCTGGAGGAACTGATTCTCAGTGGTTGGGGCAGTCAGTTCCGGCATTGGTCAGTTCCCCTTCTGTATTGCACAGAGCTGGGAAACCACTGAAGTCATGTGCTCTGCAGAACCTGTTCAACTGGTTTCCTCTCACAGACCCCTAATTCAGATTCCCACCCTGATTCTTTTCTGCATATGCTCCTGGTCCGGGCTTGTTTTAGCCTTACCACAGTAGCGGTCTGGGATAGTCACGCCTTTGTTTAGCTGGTGGCAGAATGGGTAGGGCTGAGAATTGAAAAATGTTATCAGTAGGACCAGGTAGACAAGTATTATGTAACCACTGAACTCAGCCTCTGGGTTTTGAGCTGGTTTATATGCTCTCTCTCTCTCTCTCTCTCTCTCTCTCTCTCTCTCTCACACACACACACACACACACACACACACACACACACACACACACACACACACGTATATAGCTACCATTACTTATTACCTCATGGCTCTTGGCGTGTATGACCTCCCACTCTTCACACCCACACCAACTTTAGGAGGTGTTAGATGTTGCTCCTGTCCGTGTTACAGACAGGAAACGGAAGTCCAGCTGGGTCAGATGACGCGTCATGCTTGCTCTTTCTTATTTCCTTCCCTCTCTTCTCAGGTAGGGCACGTTCCTACCTCAGCTGGTTGCCACCTCCACTCTTCCTAGGCCTGTTCACTCTCTTGAGTCCTCCATCTTTGTTCTTTTCTTGTAGGCACAAGGACTGAACAAACACATCCCTGTCACTGGATTTCCCACCATCCTGGGCTAACCCCTAATCCTTCCCCAACTCTTCTTGCACTTCCCCCATTTCTGTTTATCATGTCTCTTATCAACTCATTTATCAACACATACATAATGATCTATGGAAGCCACAGGTAGATGTTTGCCACAACCGTGTCTGTCTGGTTCCACATCACGTTGAGGACAACTTCTCTCTCCCCTCCTTTCTCTTTTGTCCTCTCCCGATTCTCCCTTCCTCTCCCCCAGGGTCACTGTGTAGCCCAGGTTGTCCTTGAACTCACAGAGATCCTCCTGCCTCTGCCTCAGTAGTGCTGGGATTGAGACTACTTTCTGTTGTGATTTTGGACTTGTCTCTTTCTACAGCACTGTCCTGAAGTCATCGTCTCAGGTGGACCTTTGAGTACCTTCCACAGAGATGTCCCTGCTGGTGCTTTTGTCCTGGTCCAGCCCTTTTGGATTAGAAGAGAGTCCCTATTCTGAATGTGGGCCTTTCCCTTTCTCTTTGTGGTATCTGAGGGTTCAGTCCTATGCAACGGTCTTCTGGGTTGGTTGTTCGTTTGTTTTGTTTTTAGACTCGCATCCTGGCTGGGGCTGGAAAACTCTTCTCTGCTTAAACGTGAAAACTCTCTGCTGCCTGGCCATTACCATGGCCACTGCCAGCGTTTCCTACTTCTCTGGTCACTTGGAGCTGACTCCTGCTCCAGAGTCCCTCTACAGAGGCCCCTGAGGAGTCGTTCCTTTTTATCTTGGTCACATCCTTTCTCTTTGCTGTCCCTTTTTTACAGCGTTTGACAGTGGTGATGGCATCCAGATTCCTGGAGTGTTTTTCTTCCTTGATTGCCACCGTGTGATTCCCTCTTGCTTTCTCATCTTACCGAAGGGATGCTCCACCCACAGAAGGCCCTGTCCTAGGCTCCCTCTCCTCTGTATTTGCCTCCCTGGAGAGCGAGCGCCTCCTCCCTAGGCTTGTAGATGGCCTCACATCAGGCTTGGGTTTCTAGGTGCCTGCAGGATGTCGCTCTCTGGGTGGCTGTCCCATTGACATTTCAGGCCCAACATGCACTTGTCATCCTCTTGTCTCCCCCGGTCTTGGTATGGCTTCATCTCCTATTTAGTCATCCATGCCACAAGTCACCAAGTCATTAAAAAAAAAAAAAAAAAACAACCCTTTTTCTCTTTCCTTTTATAGAAGTTTCTGTAAGTTGCGATAGATGGCTTATGGCGCCAGCTTTTTTTTTTTCCTCTGGAACTGTGTGATAATGTGGGATTTTCCCACAAAAGTGAATAATAAGTTATATTTTTACTATTTGGCAGTTTGGCAGATGGTGATATTGTTACTTTAATTTGCCTTTCATGGATGACTGGTAAGACTGAACATTTTTAGGTGAGGACTGGCTATTTCTATTTTTTATTTTATAAGTTGCCTGCTTGTGTTTCTAGCTCATTTTTCTAGGGAAATATTTGTCATTTTAAGTGTTTAAAATATATATGTATAAATCCAGGAACTTGTTAGCAATTGTTCTATGTTTCAATTTTGCCCCTTTTTGTTGCTGTTGGAATTTTTTTTTTTTTTAAAGACCAGGTCTTGGCTATGTAGCTGTGGCCGGTCTGGAATTCACCATGTCAACTAGACTGGCCTTGAGCTTAGAGGAGAAACATGGGCCACCATTGTTGGATATTTGGGGGTGGTTTGTTTGTTTGTTTTTTTCTTTTGCCCATTTTAGAAGCAAAGTCTTGGTATGTAGCCCAGGCTAGCTGGTCCTGCCTCAGCCTCCTGAGTGCAAGATTATAGTGAGGGTTACAGACATGTGCTGTACTGCCCTGCTTTGTTTATTTATTATTTATTTTGGGGGGCTGGCCTCAGCTTGCTCTGTAAGCCTGGAATCTGTAGGCCAGCATCATTACACCTGGGTAAATCCTTTAAAATTATTACTTTTATTTGTTTAGCGTGCATGTGGGTGTCTGGGTACGCATGTGCCATCTGCTCATGTGGAGAGACGGTTGGGAGAAGTGGCTTCTCTTCTTCTGCTAGGTGGATTTGGGGAATTGAACTCCAGTCATCATGCTTGGGTTCAAGTGCCTTTACCCCCGAGCCACCTCACCTCATCTCCTCCCCTCTGATTGCTGCCCGTGTACTCTTATTTGTAAACTCTTCCTCTTTAAGGTTATATAACTTCACACATATATGTATATATATTATGTATATGCATGCATGTGTATGTACACATATTTAAATCTCTAAATCAACGTTGGTTTTCATATTAATTGCGAAGTGTGTGGTCAAAAGTTAGCTCTGTTTTTCAGACATACGACACTCATTTATAATTCCTGGATTTAGGAGGCAGAGACGGGAGGCTTGGGAGTTTGAAGCCAGCTTGGGCTCTGTAGCAAGACCCTGTCTCAACATGCACCCTCATATAGAATTTCTTAAAATTCATCATGTAATTACACAGTGCTCAGTTTTCCTACTAATTATATCAGCAGCAGTCACCGAGGTTTCACCCTCTCGAGGCTCCTCTCTGAGGGCTTGCTCAGAGCAAAGGATACCTGTGACTAAGGTCGCGAACCAAGCTGCTGCTGTGAGCTTGTGTTGGTGAGTGAGTGTTCAGTAGGCTGTGCCTGTTACTGTCCTTGAAGGAAGGGGTACGTTGTGGACTTCAGGACTGTAGAGGTCCTCAGCAGTTAAGAGCACACTGTTCTTCCAGAGGACGTGGGTTTGAATCCCAGCACTGGCATGGTACCTCACCACTATAAGGAACTATAGTCCCAGAGGATCTGACTCCCTCTTCTGGCCTTCACAGACACTGCAGACACACAGTGCACAGATATACATGCCAAATAACCACATGCATAACAGAAGAAAAGACAGGTTTAAAGAAAACAGTGTGAACTTTGGATCATGCCGACCCAGGGTCACGCGTGAGCTGACCAGTGGTGATCCGGGGTAACTTTCCTCCCGTGTGAGGCGAGGCGGTACTACTTACTTTTCTCAGGTTGACGCCAAGATCAAATGAGGTAATGCGTATATTTAGTTGCAGAGCTGCCACATGGTGTCAGGTTTTTTTTTTTTTAAGTTTGTTTATATTGACTACAAGCTTTTCAGTCTAATATCTTGTGAAGTAGTTTCAGATCTGATAGAACTTTGAATAATATTTCCCATTTAGGTCACGTGCAAGTAGTTTGAGGAAGCCTGACGAGGAGAGAATGATGACTGTTTATGTGCCCTTTGTGAGAGGGCGAACTCTACTTTCTATAGAAATAGCAGTTTTATCACTAAGCTGTATCTGTGGCTGAATCCTGATCACGTGTAGGGTCTTCTTAGGTCATCACTTGGTATGATATTCTCTGAACTTTAAAAAAAAACCAACTTTTTGTTCTGTTCTGGTTTTTTTGTTTGATTTTGTCTTTGTTGTTGTTATTTTAAAGACAAGGTTTCATTTGTAGCCCTGACTGGCCTAGAACTCACTGTGTAGACAAGGCTGGCCTTGAACTCACAGAGTTCAATTTCATTCTACCTCCTGAGTACTGGGATTACAGGTATGTACCACCATGCCTAGAAGGAGGGTTCTACTTTAGTTTACAGTCTGAGGGTACAGCCCATCATGGCGACAAGTTTGAGGGTCGCATTGCAAGCTCAGTGAGTAGAACGATGACCCCTGGTGCTCAGCTGGCTGCCTCATCTTGGTCAGCCTAGGATGCAGCCTGTGAAGTGGTACTGCTCACATTAGGGTGGGTCTTCTCATCTCAGCTAACCCAGCTGAGAATTCCCTCACGGACACGCTCAGAGGCTTGCCTCCTTGTGGTTGTAGTCTTGTGTGCGTAGTCTTGTAGTCTTGTAGTTCTGAGATGAGTGAGATGGATGTTGAGGGTCCTGAGGAGCCGGTCCCACACGCCTGTTGATGCCAGGCGGCGTTTTGAGTACCTTCTCCGCACCAGGCAGTATTCCTAGCACTAATATATACTGTTTCACCATCCAGAACCCTCTGTGGGTACATGCTATTATTATTCTTTTTACGAGAATACTTGAAGGAACTGGAATCGTTGTGCTTAACGGAAGTATCAAGTAGTGAGTGTGTGACTCACAGGAGGAAAAGGCACAGACACCTTTTAATCATCTGCCAAGGACTGTGCTAGACTCCAGTCGTAATCTTACTGAATTCTTAACAACAAACCTTTTGGGAAGTTTTGCTACTATCCTCAGTTAGCAAATGAAGAGCAGAGTGTCATGGCACAGGTCTCTATAAACCACCACTCGACCACAACACTGAGGCAGCTGGTGCAGGAGCACTGAGGAGGATCACAAGTTTGAGGCCGACTTTAGCCGCAATGAGATTCCGACTCAAAACTCAAGAGGAGGAAGCCTGGTTAGGTGCTGGCTGTCTTGTTAGGTGTGGATCTTTCTAGGTTCCCAGGTGGTGCTGGTCACGGGATGTTCTTATTCTTATGTCATGTTCCAGAAGGCAGCCTGAGTGCCTGCAGAAAGCTGGTGCTAGCGTCAGAAAACCTTCCTGGCTACCAGGGTCCAGAGAGGAAACGCCTTCCCTCCAATGTTTCTGATATCTGTGTGTGGCAGTGGCGCAGGCTCTGCTCAATGCTTCAGTTGAGTTTTTTGGGAACATCGTTTGAGACTGGGGAAAAAATTTTGCATTGGCTGATAAATTATCTTTTATGCAATGATTAATTTTATTTTTTACCATTTATTTATTCCCCATTTATCTATATTTTGCAGTGCTGGGGTTTGAACGTAGGGCCATAAGCATGCTATGCTAACACTCAACTGCTGGGCCACAAATGCTTTTAAATGTATCTTAAATGCATTCATAAGGACAAATTAAAATGCTTAAATTAAAAATAATATTACTTGTATTTATTCATATATTTATTTGGGAGAAGGGTGCATGTGCTACGTGTGTGTGTGTGTGTGTGTGTGTGTGTGTGTGTGTGTGTGTGTGTGTAGTTCAGAGTTTTGAAAGTGGTTCTTCTGCCATGTCCTGGGGATCAAACAGGCTGTCAGGTTTGGTGGCAAAGTGCCACTTACCAACCCTAACTGCTGTATTTTATGAGAGAGTTTTGTGTTTGAGTTGAGAATTACTGGTGGGTCAACTGTTGAGCTAAGCTGTCTGAACCAGTGTTAAGGAGACAGGCTGTGACGCACGCCCAGCCTTTTCCCCCCTGCATGGGATTTCTGACACTTTCCTGTTTAGACACCAGTGGTGCCCAGCTCTGTTGGGGTCCTGGTGAGTGGCAACAGCAAAGGTGGCGCCCTGTGAGAAGAGTTACAAACTAAGAGTTATTTAGTTTATCTTTGCCACTTAGTAGCAGTGACCTTGGATAAGTCATTCATAATTTGTAAATGAGGGATTGTGCAAATAAGGTACAACCTTGGAGCAGCCTCTTGGGCAATCAAAAATACTTGTAAATGTTTATATATGTGAGGGCTGGAGAAATGGCTTAGTGGTTCAGAGCAGTTGCTACTCTTGCAAAGAACCCTGGTTCAGTTTCCAGCATCTACATGGCAGCTAACAACTATCTGTAATAATTCCAGAGGGTCTATTCCACGCCTTCTTCTGATCTTTGTGGGTCCCAGACACACACATGGTGCCCACACATAGAGGCAGGTAAAACACTCGTATACATAAAACAAGTGAAAGCCGGGCAGTGGTGGCGCAGGTCTTTAATCCCAGTGTTTAGGAGGCAGAGGCAATCAGATCTCTGTGAGTTTGAGCCCAGCCTGGTCTCAGAGAGTTCCAGGACACCCAGGGCTATACAGATGACCCCTGTCTCGAAAAATAAAAACATCACCATCAACAACAACAATACAAATATTAAAAACTATTTCCCATTTCAATGTTTAAAACATCTCTTTGGTTTTGCTGGGGATTGAACCCTGGGCGTGGCACATTCTGAGTATGTTCTAGCTTCCTAAAGATCTCTCCTCCTCAGAATCAGTTCTGACACTGCACAGAGCTATTCTTGCAGTATTGTTTAGTGGTTAGAAATGTTTATACATTTATAAACATAAATGCTAATAAAAGTGACTAACTCCTTGGTGGAATCTTTATTTAACTTAAAAATCTTAGAAACTACATAACAGCATGGAGAATAGTCATACAGTTTTGAAAAATGTTGAATATTCTTTAATGTTTATTCTATGTTCAAAACCAAACAACTCAAAGAACAAAATCAAAGGGGTCTGTGCTAAAGCACACTCGTGGCTGTCAGGCTTTAAGCAGAGATTTCATGTGAGCTGCAGAGGACTGATACGGGGGTTGTTATTTTTAGAATTAGAGTCCAGAGGTTGAACATAAAAGTTACACTAGCATAGTAAGGGCTGGCGCTGTGTGCTTGTACCGCAGTGCATTGGAGGCAGAGGCAGGGAGGTTCTGTGTTTGAGGCCAGTCAGCCAATCAATCAATCAATCAATCAATCAATCAATCAACCAGTCAATCAGTTCTGTTGGTCAGTCAGTCAGTCAGTCAGTCATAATAGCAAGGCATTGTACTTAAAATTAACATTCAAAATGGGAGCGATACAGCTTGCTGGCTGGTTTTATGTCAACTTGACACAAGTTATAGTCATTTTGGAAGAGAGAACTTGAATTGAGAAAATGCCCCCTCCAGATTAATCTGTAGGCAAGCCTGTGGCGCATTTTCTTGGCTGATGATTGGTGTGAGAGGGCCCAGCTCACTGTGAGTGGTGTCGCCCTTGGGCTGGTGGTCTTAGGTGCTATAAGAAAACAGGGCAAACAAGCCATAACGAGCAAGCCAGTAAGCAGCACTCCTAGATGGCCTCTGCCTCACTTCTTGTTTCCAAGTTCCTGGTCTGAGTTCTTGCCCTGACTTCTCTCAATAGTGGTAAAATGAACCCTTCCTCCCCAAGTTGCTTTTGGTTATGTTTTATCACAGAAATAGAAAGCAAACTAAGATGCACCCTGTTTTTCCCAAATCTGACTTATTTTATTCTCAGAAACAAGCCACTGACTCAAAGGTTAGTGCACTTGCGGTGGTTGTCGCGTACCAGCAGTGGCTGGAAGCAGTGCCTGCATTTTCCTCTCTTTCTATTCTGGCTTCTGCCTCTGCTCATCTGGTCACCAAATCACAATTGGCTTTTCTAGCTCTGGTATTTGGGTGCTATGTCTAGTATCCTACCTTACTGCATGTGTGGGCATTTGTCTTAGGGTTTCTATTCCTGCACAAACATCATGACCAAGAAGCAAGCTGGGGAGGAAAGGGTTTATTGAGCTTACACTTCCATGCTGCTGTTCATCACCAGAGGAAGTCAGGACTGGAACTCAAGCAGGGCAGGAAGCAGGAGCTGATGCAGAGGCCATGGGGGGATGTTACTGACTGGCTTACTTCTCCTGGCTCGCTCAGCTGGCTTTCTTATAGAGCCCAAGACCACCAGCCCACAGATGGTACCACTCACAAGGGGCCCTCCCCCCTTGATCACTAATTGAGAAAATGCCTTACAGCTGGATCTCATGGAGGCATTTTCTCAAATGAAGCTCCTTTCTCTGTGATAACTCCAGCTTGTGTCAAGTTGACACACAATCAGCCAGTACAGCATTAATCCGGACTGTTTAATAGCTATTGGATCACGGAGAGCAGAGACCTAAGTCAGTTCCATCTTTTATTTTCAGTTTGGTCTAGTAACTTCAGAGAGGAGGAAGATCTAATCACCCAAGGGAACTAACTGTCTCTGACTTGGGCAAATGAGTCTATTATGCTTGTATCCACAGTCTGCCCTATGAATTGACATATCAAGCAAAGAATAAATATTTTTTCTTTGTCTATTGTGTGCTGCTTTTGACTTCAGCTGTTGTTGTGAGGCTTGTTCCTGTTAATGAGAGCCCAAGTTAGCAGGTCCCCCGAGAGCTGGGGTTGCCAGCAGCTGTTTGTCAGAATGATCTTAGTCACTGTCCACTCCCCCACACCGGTTCCCGAGACAGAGGCTCTCTACATAGCCTTGGCTGTCCTGGAAATCAGTATGTAGACAAGGCTAACCTTGAACTCACAGAGATCCACCTGCCTCTGCTTCTCAAGTTTGTGATCAGAAGTGTGTGCCAACACAACTGGCCATCCATTTTCTTTTTAGCAGTAAACTATTAGAAAGAAAATGATGTGATATGCCCCTTGGTGACAGCTCTTTCTGTCCGCAGCTGCTTTTCTTTCCCAGACCGTTTCTTTATGATTCTTAGGCTCCAGTGAAGAGAGAGTTTGAATTGTGTAGCCCTGGCAGATTGGTGGCTAATTTAGTTACCATTACAATTCTTCTGGAAAACTTGATTCTTTTCTTTATTATGACAGTTGAAAGGAAAGTCAGAAGAAAAGGTTGTTGTCAAGCAGAAGATTCTCTGGTCTATCCACATGCCCTCCAGCCTTTACTTAACTGCCTACTGTATGTCAGACAGCTTGTGGTGTGCTAAAAGAGACTCGATTGATTTCAAAATAAAACTGACGACTGGTCTATAGTATTTGAGGGGAAAAAAAGAATTGTCCTATTTATTTTTTACGTGTATGAGTACTTGCCTGCATGCATGTATGTACACCATTTATGTGCCTAGTGTCCATGGAGGTCAGAAAAGGGGTTTTGGATCCCCCTTGGACCCCTGGGACTAGAGTTGCACATGGTTGTAAGCTGCCATGTGGGTGCTAGGAGGGAAACCCAGGTCTTCCGGAAGAGTAGCCAGTGCTCTTACCGGCTGAGACATCTTTGTCATTTCGTGTTGAGGAGGTACTGGGCATTGAACTTAGGACCTAGAGCCTACTAGGTAAGTGCTGTACCCCTGAACTACATCCCTATCCCCCTTTGGCTCTTACTGTAAACATCAGTGGATACAGTCACAGTGGGTTCCTATAGTCGCGAGTACTATGGTGGCTGAGGCAGGAGGATTGTTTGAGCTCAAGAATTGAAGCTAGCAGGACCCCGGACTCCAACAAAACATCAAAATAAAAACTCTATTGCTGACACACTTTATAAAGCTTATTTTTACTTCCGCCTGCTGTAGTGTAACCTTTTTCACTTAGCTTTTCACACAGATTTGACTTTGGTCCAGCAGAGCAAGCAGCATCTTATGTTTGAATTTTTTCCCAGTATGGAAAAGAGTAAGAGGATGATGCTAGTCTTCATAACCTGGGTGGAATAATTTTAAGCTGAGTTCTGAGGTTCTATGGAGAATTTAAATATATGACCATTTGGAATGTGCACTCGATAGCTTCCCTTAGAGATTTAAGAGACTCTGGCAAAAAGTGGCTAAAGGGCTGTCAAGATGGCTCAGTGGATGAAATCGCTTGTTACCAAGTGTGATGATCTGAGTTCAATCCAGGGTGGTGGTGGGGGCACACTGTGGAAGGAGGGAGCAGACTCCAGCAAGCTGTCTCCTGACATCCACTCGTGTGCCATGGCATGTGCTGCTTACACACGCACACATGCATACACACGCACGTGTGTGCGTGTGCACACACAGACACAGGTACACATGCATAAACCGGTGCACGTGCACATCCACAGGTGCACACACACACAAACATGCATATACACGCATACACACATACACATACACACACAGGTATGCACGCACACACAGGCATGCACACATTTACTTACATGTGTGTTTATTTTAAATGTTAAAAAAAAATGGAGAGGTTAAAAAAAAAACATTACTATGAACAATTTTAGTTATCTGCATTTCTGTTAGAAATTTGTGTTTGGCTTCCACTCCCTGAACTCTTGAGATCAGGCTCCAGTGGAAAAGTTCCCATTTCCCTTTCTATGTAGCCACGTCTTTCCTGTCTCCAAGAAGCCACTTAAAAAGAATTCATTATTCCAAAAAAAAAAGGGAAAAGAAAGGGGAACTTGGGGAGCTTGTTATTTAAGAGAAAGCTTGTTCTTTACTTTTTCCTTAGGTGTGTCCTCCTTCAGTATTTTAGCTGATTGACTGTTAAAAGCAACCTTAGTGCCTGAGCCTAGAAAGTCACCGCCCTGAAAAAGCCACCAGTGACAGCCAGTATGTGGTTGAGACAGTGGCTTCATTTGCAGATAGACTTTCCCAGCCTTGCTAAGAGGTAATGAGGATGTAGAGGCAGAATCTGAGGTTCATGGAGCAGCCCCACACTGGCCTGGCGGAGAAGGTGGCTTTCATCCTCAGCCTCAGGGCCCAGCCACCCAGCCACAGCTGGGAGGCCTGTCATGTGGAATGTGTCTGAGGGTGTTCTTACATTTGGTTCAGGAGAGTAGAAAATTAAGGTCCACAAAGGCTTTCTGACCGTCATCTTCTCTTGTGCAGGTGGATGGAAGCATGCCTAGGGGAGGACCTGCCGCCCACCACAGAGCTAGAGGAGGGCCTTAGGAATGGAGTCTACCTTGCCAAACTTGGGAATTTCTTCTCTCCCAAAGTGGTGTCCCTGAAGAAAATCTATGATCGAGAGCAGACCAGATACAAGGTGAGTTCTTTGCTTGGTGCTTAGAATATTTCTGTGGCGAAATCCATGCACAATGTGTGCTTGTTCCAAACAAAGCACTGCCCTTAGAAAGCCCAGGAGAACTGGGAGTAGTGCAGAGTGAATACTTCCGGGAAACGGTGTCAGCTGAGCGGCCCGGGTAGCGGGCTTCTGACAGGGCGATTTATCTAGAATAGCTCAGCCCTGGATGATTTATTTTTTCATTCTTAGAAAGTAGAGGAAGTGATGGGGGAATTACCATTGTCACAGAGAACTAGGCACTGAAGTGTACCTATGGTCACTTTGGGGAAATTCCTCCCGTAGTGCTGGAGGAGTTCAAGATAAAATGGGAAAGAGACCTAATTTCAGAAATCGAATGGACTGAGTCCTGGGCCATCCTTGAAGAGGACGGTTGTGAAGTTGAGAAGGACCAGATTTCCCGTCTCTAGAGCTCCTGACAGAAACTTGCCTCTGACTTAGTTTGAAAGGCAGTGGAGGACTGCATAGCCAGAGTGTAAAGAGCTGACTCTCAGGACTGAGCCAAAAGCCATATGAGCGAAAGCTACAGACTGTGGAGATGGTTTTTATGTTTTAGGTTTAAACTCATGTCAAGAAGGTATAGGTCTTTAGCCAAAATCACTATATGCATTAATCATCTGAAATGAGAACAATCCGAGTAAGAAAGATTTACTATGGCCCACAGTTCCCTGGGGTCTGTGGCTATTTTGCTCTAGTCTTTCTTGGCTATAGCAGGGAGCAAAGCTCACAAGACTCACCTTATGGTGGCTGAGAAATGTGAGAGGAGTAGGGAAACAGGAGCCCGAGTGAGTGACCCACTCCCACCCCATCGGACCAATCAGCTATGAACTTGATCAATGGATCAGTCTTTGATGGCGTTAGGACCCTCACATTACAGTCACCACTTTGCACTGTTAGCTGAGGACTAAAAAAACAACAACTTAGGAATCTTAGAGGGCATTCTAGACCCAAATCATGAAATCCTAAACAGAAGCAAC
>CM052703.1:109932090-110037403 GCA_028551405.1 Uromys caudimaculatus
ATTATGATAAAGACATCTTTAGAGCTATTCCCTGCTCCTCCCTTTCCTGAGACGAGGTCTGGCTTGTGTGCCCCTGCCTTAACCCAGAACTTGCTGTGTAGATGAAGTTGGCCTGGAGCTCACAGAGAGCTGCTTGCCTCTGTCCTCCAGGCAGTGTCTGAGTGAGAGGAGGGCAGCGTGTAGCTTCTTGGTATTGAGGTTGGAGTGTAATGAGGCTTCAGGGAGGGGACGGTGTCGCGATTCTCTCGCCAACCGTGCGCGATGCTCTTGTGCCTTCTTTCAGGCTACTGGCCTACACTTCAGACACACGGACAATGTGATTCAGTGGCTGAACGCCATGGATGAGATCGGATTGCCTAAGGTAACCTACGGGGCACTCGTGCTACTGCTACTTTGGGCATAATGGCTCTCACGTAACCTGCAAAATTATTTTACAGAGCAATCAATGACCTGTCTGTCCTTCCGCTGTCCTTCCTTCCATTCATCCTGCCCTCCCTTTACTCCTGTCTTTGTTGTTTTTGAGATAGGAGCTCAGCTCAAGCTGTACCCAAGCTTGGGACTCAAGATGCCCCTGCTTCAACTTCCACAGTCCATAACACCATGCTGGCTAATTTTTGCCTGCTCCTCCTTAATGATAAAAGTTCTTATCAGTTTGATTCTGGAAAATAATTTTTCTTTTATCTTTGTTCTTTTTCCTTGGTAAGGAAATACTTTTTTTTTTTTTTTTTTTCTTTTTTTCCGAGACAGGGTTTCTCTTGTGTAGCCCTGACTGTCCTGGAACTCACTCTGCGAACTCAGAAATCCGCCTGCCTCTGCCTCCCAAGGGCTGGAATTAAAGGCGTGGGCCACCACTGCCCGGCAGGAAATACTTTTCATTGCTGTGATGGGATTAGACTTTGATTCTCTTAGACTAGCCTGTGGAGCCCAGGTTTTTGTAACTGAAAAAGAATGAGGATACAAGTGAGCTGTGGAGTGTCACGGGCGCTCAGTCTCTGGTGCTCAGCATAGTGCTAAGCTCTTCTTTACCCATGGGTCTGTTGAGCTGACTCAAATGCTGATCTGAGTCTGTGTGAGAGGCCAGCTTTTGTCCCCACTTCCTCAGAGCAGGCTGCTGAAGTGCTCTTCTCTGTCAAGGGTACGTTTGCGATATCAGTCCCACAAATGTCAGGAAATGTCACCAAGTTGCTATGGTTACCTGGCCTTCCTGTGCACCTATACCTCCTGTTCCCGTTTTCTGTATTGTAAAATGCACGCTAGAGTAAACTACTACACTGTGTACCTGTGACTTCCTGCCTTTCAAACAGTGTTGTCATCTGTGAGTGATGACAATTTAGCTCCTTTAAACGGTATTTAGAGCACGTTTATGTTTGCTGTTGCTAGGGGTCTTTTGTTGTTTTGTTTTTGTGGTTGCTCTAGAGAAGAACCCAGGCCTTAATGGCAGCTAGGCAAGTGCTCTCCCCTCAGGCTGTGTCCTCAGCCTGCATTGGTTTATGCTGTGAGACTTCCTCACTGTGTTGCCCAGGCTGCCCTTCAACTCACTATGCAAACAGGCAAGCCTTGCACTCAGGGTTCTTCTGACTTAGTCTCAGAAGTCTGGAGATACCCTCGACCCTTCCCCCAGTCCCTCCCCAAACTTTCTCCGTTCATCTAAAATGCCTCTTTCTCCATTCTCCAGCTTCCTTCTCCTCAGCACAGCCTGGGCCCTGCCTCCTGTGTGCTCTCTAACCTCTGCTTTCATCCTTCGCTCCAAAGCTAGAGTCCATCTTTGTCCGACTTGCCAAGTCCTCACTTGTCTGGCTTTGAACACGATAGCAATCGTCTGATCTCAGCCTACTTAACTGCCTTGTTTTCTGTTATTTTCTGGAATATACTCTCTGCCTTGCAGAGAGCTAGGCTCTCTCCTGCTTACTGCTGTGTTCCCTGAAGATCTTTTCCTGAGGTCTGGTCTATCTTAGTAAAGGTCTTTATTCATTTCCAGATTCTTCTAACCAATCCATTCAGTCTACTTCTTTAATTTCTTCCTAGATTTTTTATCCAGAAACCACAGATATCTATGACCGGAAGAACATGCCAAGATGTATCTACTGTATCCACGCCCTCAGGTAACCAGGACTTCTTTAGCAAAACAAGTCACCTAAGGATAACTTCTCAGTCCAGTGTGTAGTTTTTCTGTCTGTGTTGTAAGAATGAAAGGGGTTTTGTATCAACTTCAGGATTTTCTAATGGAATAGAAGGCTATTATCCTTACCGAAACACCTGTGTTTTTCTAGGGAGCAGAGAAAAGGGATTTGTTTATTCCCATAAAATATTATTGTTGCAGAAACACAGTACAATCTTTCCTTTTTTTATCTGGTGCTTCTCTGAACTCTGCATCTTAATCAGGGTGTGGTGTCCTTTATCCAGTCAGCTATCTGGGACCTTCCATTGTTATTTGTTCACTCATTAAGTAATTTTTATACCAACACAAATATGATAGGAGGGAAAGCATAATTTCATGGAAAATGACTTAATTGTAGGTTCCCACTTCTTAGAACCAGCAGGGAGGGTGGGGGAGAGGAGAGGTACACATTGGTAGTTGGGAATGCTGGTATAATGTGTTATCAGATTCCTTCATGGCTCTAGGACTGAAGAAGGCTGGGGAGGAAGTGGGACCTGAGGGTAAGATTTGTTTGCTTGGATTTCGATTGCTATATAGGTGTGTGTGTGTGTGTGTGTGTGTGTGTGTGTGTGTGTGTGTGTGTGTGTGTTTGTGCGTTTGTGCACGCGTGCGTGCACACGTGTGAATTTTACAAGTGAAAAGGATAGTGTGGACCTGTAAGAAGCCTCTTATCTCAAGTGAAGTCCAGGACCTCACGCATGCTAAGCATACCTTCTTTCACTGAGCTGCTCCATCTCAGGGCTTTTATGAAACTTGGGCTGGAACCTTGGAATCACCAGCATCATTGTGAGCGTGCAGAAGAGCGACTGCAGATAGCTAGTACATCTCTGTGTTAAGAGCATAACAAATTCAAATGCTTGTGTCTGAGCCAAAGCCTGATTAATTCTCAGCATTGTGATTGGCTTGGTGTGCTGAGGTCTGTCTGTGGTGATAACCTTGTGAAGGTCATGCCTACAATAGCTGTCTAAACTTGGCAAGCACTGAGGCTAAGCTGGCAGAATTCCTCTCTGCTCCTTCTGTAGCTTCTGATGTTGCCTGGGTCCCAAGCCCTCAATTCTTTGAAATACAGATGAGGAGTTCCTGTGCCTTCCTAATGATGGGGCTAGGACAAAGGGAGGAAGTGCGCCATTGTTCTCCCAGCTCTTGATATGCAGTCCGTGCTTAGAAAGCACTTACAGAGCAGTGTTCTGGCTTGGGATTAATGGTTTCTTTCCTCCCATTTGGTGTTTTTCCTGAAAGGTAAGTTGGCAACCCTTGATGGTATGTAGGAAGAGGCTGTTAACTACTCAGGACCTCAACAGCAGCTCTCTGGACAGATTCCCACCTCTCCACTGTGTGGGAAGTCCTCTTCCTTTGTACCAGCAGTAACTCCGGAGGGCCCCCTCCCCCCGGCTTTCAGGTAGTGCTGGGACTCTTACCCACACCTGGCCCATGGTAGGCAAGTGCTCTCTCCCTGAGCTGTGCTCTCACAGCCTCCCTGTTTAGAGAGTTTTAACTGGCTCTGATCCAGAGGGAGTCGCTCCACTGTGGTGGTACTCAGTTGGTTCGTAGCTGACATTCCATTCTCTGTGCTGTTTGTGTGCTTTACTTCCTTTTCTCTAACATTTTACACTTCTGAGAACCGATGCTGGCATGGAGTTAGAAGGATCAGTTGTTCTAGGTCATCCTCGGCTACGTAGTGAGTTCCAGGCCAGCTGGGACTGCATGGTGAGACCCCACCACCACCACAGAGCACACTGAAATAAAGCCACACCGATTTTGGTGTTAAGTAGATCCATAGCCCTTCACTTTACACAAGAAAAATTAAAACCCTCCATGTTGTGAAAATTGAGTTTAAATTAGTGTGAGTTCATTTGTTGCTAAAATCTGGTAAGAACTAACTGAGATTATCTAGAATATTTATCTATAGGTATGGCTATTTTGGAAGATATTGGGGTTTATAGTTTATCTGCAAAACTGTGGGTGACCCTGTTGCACTTTTTAAATTTATTTGAAAATTATTTTATTTTGTGTGTGCACAAGGGTGTGCAGGTCAGGTTCAGGGCACAACTTACAGGAGTCAGTCGGTTCTTCCGCCATGTGGGTCCTGGGGATGGAACTCAGGTATGATGGGGAGATGCCTGGCCAAAGCAGTGGCTCCTTCCGATATGTTTTGTTTGTTTGTTTCTGTGTCTTGCTGAGTCACTGTAAACTCGTCTGAGCTCTTCTAATTCATTGATTCTGATCTACTTGAGCTCCAACAACACAGACTTACAGACATTTCTCTCTGAAGGATGGGTTGGTGAGATTTGTCTTTCCCTTCATGGAGTTTAGAGTCTAGAGTCTTTTTATTCTCTAAAGAACAAAGATAAATAAAATAGCATATACTTTATTTTAAACTCTTAATTAACCTGTGTTGAGTTTCTGTGTCAATAACAGGAATTCCACTGAAGCAAGAGTCACCGTCTGAGTCATTTTTATGAGGCTTGTTTAAAATGTCTTATTACCTAAAACTTACAAGTGCAAACATCATGTTAATATAACATGGGGGTGGGGGGGTGCCTTTCTCCTCAGAAGGGGGCCTCTCTCCTCAGTACACCTCTTCCCAGTCTCACCCCTTCACCTGAGCATGCTGGGGTAGCAGTCCTGGTGAGGGGGGGCCCTCTTTCCTCAGTGTGCCTCTTTCCCAGTCTCGCCATACCGTAACCTGAACTACAGCTGCTGTTGCAGGAGGCCTTACTCTTTGCACATTGGTGTCTTCTAGTTTGTACCTGTTCAAACTGGGCCTGGCTCCTCAGATTCAGGACCTGTATGGAAAGGTTGATTTCACAGGTAAGGAGTTCCAGAGGCTTGTGGAAAGTGTATGACTCACTTGGTAATCACCTGGAAAATTCAACAGTGCCTACCTTAAAGGAGATGGGCTCCAGAAAATACTCCCACAAGGAAGGTGGGGGGAGCATAAATGGCCTGCCTCTTTTAGTGTGGTCGGAAGAGCATGGACCTGGGAATTGCAAACCGCTCTTCTGTTTATGTGGGGTGGCTGGTGGATTAGCGTTTTTATACATATTTTTGTATGTGTGTCAGTTGTTTGAGAACAGTGACAGCTAAGATGTAAAGTGGTAGTATGTGGAGCTAACATTAAATGTGTACAGGTTGTTTAAAAAGCATTATAACAAGCACCTGTTGGGAAGAACTAAGGGGCAAGAGAGGAGAGCGAGTCAATTCAGAAACACGTTTGGTTACATTAAAGTCTAAGCTTTTAGGGTCCATGTTTCCTGTGTGTTGTAAATATGATGGAATACCTTATAGAGAGAAGCTTTGGAGACTGGCACTGGAGGGTCAGACAATGAGGGCTGTTAGCAGACAGCCTGGTGGAATCATGGGCACCTGAGACTGTACTGTAAGACAAGAACCAGAAAACTTGGTGGGTCCAGGCTTCCTCTGAGAGCTACTTGTGAGAATTAAAGGTTCTTTGAGAATGACCTTAATCCTTTCCAAGAGTGGCGTCTCCCACGACCTAGAGACTTGCACTTAGACCCACTTCCCAGAACCCCCACAGTGTGGACTGAGCCTCTAACATGGGCGCTTGTGGGATAAGCCACATTCCAAGCCATAGCATTTTGTGTGTTTGCTCTGGTCAGGTACTTGAAGAGATGGACTTGAAGGGAGGGAATGCACAGTGTAACATTGGTCAGGAGTAGGGGTCAGAGCTCTCAACTGGTGATTATTTTGTTGGCCTTGGAGTTTGAAATGGGTAGTATTTTATCTATAATATTTTTCCTTCCAGGAAACTCATTCACCAGACTCAGGGAAAAGGTCAAAACCTCCTTTATCATTTGGCTTTCTGCCTGGGAAAGGAAATTGAGTAGCAGCTAATGATTTGGATAATAAAGACTGAGATAGCGGATTGTGACTTAGTTATTGAGTTCCCCTTAAAGCCCCCTTCATCTGCAGATGATGGAAGGATGGAAGTGGCAGTTCTTAAAAACTGTGTAGTTATGTTTGCTGCTGTTGGTAATAGCGAGCAGATGTTTATTGATGACATGTCATCTAGCAGGTACTAAGGCTTTGCTATAGGGTTTCCTTAATCCTTAATTAGAGGCAGAGGCCATTTTATCCCTTTGAGTTATGAAAAGATGCTAACGTGCCTGACTAGGTCTTCATTCTTTTCTGCAGAAGAAGAAATCAACAACATGAAGATCGAGCTGGAGAAGTACGGGATCCAGATGCCCGCCTTCAGCAAGATCGGGGGCATCCTGGCTAATGAGCTCTCAGTGGATGAGGCTGCGTGTAAGGAGGGGCTCTCCTGGGCTGAAGCGGGGCTTACTCAGGGTGGCTACGCTGTGCTGGGCTCTCGGGCACGGGCAGCTTGGCTAGCAAGCTTTGATCTATATAGATAGTTTAGGCGGTGCTCTAGTCTGTGCTATCAGGTGTTTGGAAATAGATTATCGATTTTTATTAAAGACATTTTTATTATTTTAGTGCCTTTTGGGGATCTTTCTCTTACAGTATTTATCACATAATTCAGAGTGAACATTTTTTCATAGCAAATATACTTGGCCAGGGTATATTACGAATATTCTGTGTGGTAAAAATTCCAAAGGATTCTAGGTGACCTGCCTGCTGTGTGCAAAGGAGGAGATGGCAGATGGAGGGCTGGCTGTCCCTCCAGCCCCGGGCAAGGGCAAGGGGTCTACTTCCTCTGTGACCGCTGGTCGCAACATCATTTTGTCTGTATAGTGTGCACCCGTTACCATCTGTAATCTCAATATGCTGTGTCTTGATTTGGTTTCTTTGTTTTTTTAGTGCATGCTGCTGTTATTGCTATTAATGAAGCTATTGACCGCAGAGTGGCAGCTGACACACTTACAGCTCTAAAAAACCCCAATGCCATGCTTGTCAATCTTGAAGAAGTCCTGGCTTCCATCTACCAGGATGTGCTCTACCAGGCCAAGCAAGACAAGATGACAAATGCTAAAAACAAGGTACAAATGCAACATCTTCTTAATTGACTTATGTTCTTCCATGTTTGGTAAATCTGCCTTTTAAAAGCCGTTTTATTGAGGTGTAATGTGTGTGCAGTGCAGTTGGCCCATTATGAGTGTACAGTTGAGTTTTGGTAGATGTGTATGTGCTTATTTAACTGCCACTGCCGAGTTCCTGCTGCCCACAGGCCATCAGTCGGCCTCCCCACGCCAACTCCAGCTACTGGTCTCTGTTTTCTTTTCACGAGACAGGGTTTCTCTGTGTAGCCCTGGCTGTCCTGGAACTCACTCTGTAGGCCAGGCTGGCCTCAAACTCAGAAATCCGCCTGCCTCTGCCTCCCAAGTGCTGGGATTAAAGGTGTGTGCTACCACTGCCCGGCTTGAATAGTTTTCTTTTGAAAGATGATATGATATTGATATGGTCCTCCATTTGCTTCTCTGGGATGAAATGTATTTTTACTATTGTCATAAGTATGTGGAAGTTAGCTGAGTGATTCCAGTCAGTAATTGTAGGCCAGCCTGAACCACGGATGAGACCGTGTCTTAAAAACAAAACAACTATGGCGCACGCCATTGATCCCAGCACTTGGGAGGCAGAGGCAGGTGGGTCTCTGTGAGTTCAAGCCCAGCCCAGTCTACAGAGTGAGTTTCAGGACAGTCAGGGATTCATTGTGTGGCTCTGTTTCAAACAAAAGCAAGGGCTGGTGAGTTGACTCAGCAGGAAATGCACAGAATCACTAGAACCCGTGTTAAAGGTGAGAGGAGAGAACCAACTCCACAGGAGTGTCCTCTGACTGCATGTACACACCACACCCACCCCTCCATCACACTTGTATAAACAGTAATAAATGAACACAGACTCCACACATTTATTTAGCCCTTGGAGTCAGTGATGTCTCTTTATTATAGAGCAAGGAATTTAAGCCCCAAAATAAGTAAGTGCTGAACAGGCTTGCAGGCAGGTGGTAAGGCCGAGCCTCTGTCTGTATCTCCAGTGAGAGGCTCCCAGCCTGGTACCCACTGCTCTCAGGCAAGGATGCTGGCTCAGCCCACTGACCTTAGTAGGCAGAGTGGTTCCTCCAAGGGCTTCCTTCCTGGCTCCTGGCTCCACTCTGCAGGAACCCGTTACTGTTTGTAACAAGGGGACCTGGGTCTTGTGTTCTTAGGTATAGACATATAACTTTATCACTTACAGAAGATCTGAACTCCATACTTAGACTTGTTCTTGGTTTTGTCATGATGGTGGGGTGCGAGGAAGCACACTCATACTTCTTCAGGCTCTTCAGAGACCTGGGCTCATCTCTGCTGTTTTTATTTATCCTCAGACGGAAAACTCTGACAGAGAAAGGGACGTTTACGAGGAGCTGCTCACACAAGCTGAAATCCAAGGGAATGTAAACAAAGTCAATAGTAAGTATTGCCCCAAGTTAGAAGTAAGACAGGAGAGTTGCTGGTTCTAAAGACGCCTGAGTTTCTTTTTTTCTTTGTGGTGCTAGGGTTGGAAACCTGGGCAAGCACTCTACCACTGAGTTACACCCCAGCCTAAAGAAGATCTCCCCCCCACTCCCCACCCCCACCGTGAGGCAGGGTTTCTCTGTGTAGCCCTGGCTGTCCTGGAATAAGTTCTGTAGACCAGGCTGGCCTCGAACTCAGAGATCTGCCTGCTACTGCCTCCAGAGTATTGGAATTAAAGGTGTATACTACCACCACTGCCCAGCCAAAGAAGTGTCTTAAGAGAGGCCTCCTTTAAAAAAATTTTATTTGTGTTTGACTGTGTATTTAATTGTAAAGAAGCAGTCATGCATTATCATTCGTTTATATTCATATTATATTTATTCTGAAATTAAGTTCCGCTTATTTTACTTAAAGAAAAAGTTATCACTCCAGCTCAGATATCAGTCAATTGAATTGCAGACATAAGGGACAGTCTTCTAAGAGCCAACATAAGATCACAAATCTAAAGCAACTTCTCAGCTAGCCTTTCTGTCTCTTACCTTTGAGTGAGTGTGTATGTGTGTGTCTTCTTAATTGTTCTCAGTGCTGGGAGTTGAACCCAGGACCTCACTCATACCCAGCAAGGACAGTCATTGTGCTGTATCCCTGGCCCAGTTCTGTACCTCTGGTTGCTTCCCCTTGCTTCTCTAGACCAGTAGTTCTCAACCTTCCTAATGCTGTGACACAGTTCCTCGTGTTGTGGTGACCCCCCAAACATAAAATTATTTCATTGCTACTTTGTAACTGTGATTTTGCTGCTGTGATGAATCATATCATAAATATTTGATATGCAGGAGGTCCTAATACATGACCTCCCAAGGGGTCTCGACCTACAGGTTGAGAACTGCTGGTCTAGATTATCTGAGACCTCGTCTCTCTTGGGCTGCTGTCTGGAAGCTTGTGATCTGCTTCTCTCTTTTAATCAATCAAAGTTAAGTATTGCTATGTCCCAAATATTTCAATTTTTTTTGTATTTTATTGATTCCTTTTTGCTACATTAATGATAAAATCAGATATCTCTGAATGGCAATAACACTGTATTTTTGTTTTCTGAAAAGAAATGGACTGTAGATAATATAAAAATTACAACTCCTGGGGGCTGGAGAGATGGTTCAGCAGTTAAGAACTGACTGCTCTTCTAGAGGTCCTGAGTTCAATTCCCAGCAACCACATGGTGGCTCACAACCATTTGTGATGGGACCTGATGCCCTCTTCTGGTCTGTCTGAAGACAGCAACAGTGTACTCACATGCATAAAATAAATAAATAAATCTTTTAAAAAAAAAATTACAACTCCCAGCAGCTATGGTCTCTTAGGTCAGAATTGCCTTATTTTGGCTTCTAATCTAATAATGCCTTATTTCTTTTACTTTATATGAAGGCTTTCATGTGCATGATTTAAAACATGACACATAACTCTTAAAAGACAGCCTAGGAAAACTATTGAGGATGAGGGGGAAGAGTAGGCATGGCCTGATTGACGGATAGAGGAAAATGTCACATCGCCTTCCCAGTGGCAAAAAACCAAATTGCCCTAGGAGCCCTGCAATGGAAGGTTAAAGTCCCTGTGCTCAGGAGGATCTTAAGCCCACAAGTTGAAGACCAGCTTGGGCACACACTGAGACACCCCCATCCCCAATCACCCTACGGAGACAATGTCTCATTATTTTCTGATGAAGAAACATCTGACAGTTTCCCTGTCAACACTTCTACTGGAGGCAGGAGCTGATGCAAAGACCTTGGAGTGGGTGCTGCTTACTGGCTTGCTCCCCATGGCTTGCTCAGCCTGCTTTTGTTTGTTTTGTTTTATTTTTGTTTTTCAAGATAGGGTTTTTCTGTGTGGCCCTGGCCAACCTGGAACTCACTCTGTAGACCAGGCTGCCCTCAAACGTAAGAGATCCACCTGCCTCTTCTTGAGTGCTGGGATTAAAGGCATGTGCCACTATCTTCTGGCTCTGACTGCTTTCTTAGAGAAGCCAGGACCTCCAGCCCAGGGGTGGCCCCACCCACAGTGTGTTGGCCCCTCCCACATCAATCACTAATTAGGAGAATGCCTTGCACCCTGCCTTATGGGCCATTTTTCTCAGTGGAGGTTCCCTCCTTCCAGATGACTCTGACTTGTGTCAAGTTGACTTAAGACTATCCAGCACAGGGAGACAGCAGGCTAGTGGTTTCAAATACCATGGTGCAAATGGTTGAAGGAACTAAGGCTGTTAGTGAGGTGTGTGCTATCACAGTAGGGACAGTTGGGTAAATTCAGTGGGAAATCCAGAGTGCAAATTTAAAAGATTTTTTTTTGTTTTTAAGCAAAATTGTCCAAAGCTGTAAATTGTCATGGGAGACTTTTGTTCTGTGTGCTTTTCACAGTTTGGAAACCTCATTGGAAAAGACGATATTTTGAGTATTGTAGGCATTCCATGTGTCTGGTTTGTTGGGGCCGTCTTGGTGCCAAGCCATTCACAGCTGGAAGCTTTTAAGTAGGCCTGGAATGTGGCGGGAGGCTGTAGGCTGAGGACTGGGAGGGAGGCTGCAGACTGAGGACTGGGCTGCTTGGAGATCCTCCACTTAATGGCATTCAGGTTCTCTGACTCTAGACTCTTGAGCTTCTGAGCCATGGCAGCCCTAGGACTGGGCTGTTTGCACAGTCTGGAACTGAGGTTGTCTGGGGGAAGGAAGATTCTCTAGGCTGTTGTGGTATTGTCAGATGGTTTTAAACCTTTGCTCTCCCTTCAGCATCTTCTGCCCTGGCCAACATCAGCCTGGCTTTAGATCAGGGTTGTGCGTCGACCCTGCTCAAGGCTCTGCATTCACTGGCTCTGGGCCTCCGAGGGCTGCAGACCCAGAACAGCAACTGGTACATGAAGCAGCTACAGAGTGATCTGCAGCAAAAGAGACAGGTGGGCATGCCAGGTGGGGCTGTGGGCTTCCTGGCCCTCTTGGTTCCGTGCTGTCCCCCAGGTGTCTGTGTCTCTAACTTCCATGCTGTCCCCAGGAGTCTGTGTCCCTAGCTTCCATATGGTGTCCCCCCCTGGTATCTAGTTCTTGCTTTCATGCTGTCCCCAAAAGTGTCTGGTCCTCACTTCAATCTTTTTTTTGTTTTGTTTTGTTTTTTTTTGAGACAGGGTTTCTCTGTGTAGCCCTGGCTGTCCTGGAACTCACTCTGTAGACCAGGCTGGCCTCGAACTCAGAAATCCGCCTGCCTCTGCCTCCCAAGTGCTGGGATTAAAGGCGTGCACCACCACCACCCGGCCTCACTTCAATCTTGTCTATGCCTCCAGATGTCTGGCCCTCAATTCTATGCTGTCCCTCGGGCATTTGTGTGGCTATTCCCTAATACAGCTATTTTCTTCATACAGTTTAGGCTGGTGGTGCTTCGTCTCAGCCGGCATGCACATTCTCTAACGGCCCATTTCCCTCAGAGATCTGTGAATCCTCTCTTAAAACACACGATGCCTCCTCTCTCCATTGCTCACTCCCAATCCTCCTCCAAGGAAAATCTCTGTAGGCAACCTCAAGTGTTTCCATTTTTACTTCAGGAAATTCTCCTTTAAAAACATTGCCAACACCCACAGTTTTCTTTGACTGACACTGGAGAATACTTTAGGTGCTGCAAGGATGGATCTTGTGGGATTAGACTTGTAGACTTTCCCCTGAGGAACAAATAGGAAAGTCTTCTCTATTTCTGTCTACCTAAAGACAAGTATACATTTTACAAATTCCCAGCATACATTGGTAGGAGTAAGCCACATTAATACCCTGTGAGTCCATAAATATTTATTTATAAAACATTTCGGAGCTGCGCACACACACACAGACACACAGAGGTGCGTGTACACACACACACACACACACACACACACACACACACACACTGGCATATCAATAGCTGCTCTACCCCAGATTTGACAAGGGCCTTTGGCTCTATTCAGTGTGGCTGCATTAAGCCTGGAGCTTACGTAGTTTCTTTGTCCCTTGTCACTGCTGTTAAGAAGACTTTCATTCAGGTCTAGAGGCCTATGCATAGAGTCATCTCATCGATATCCTTTGCTTTCCTTAGAGTGGCCACACTGAGCCCCTGCAGAAGGAGGAGCTACAGGCCGGAGTGGATGCTGCCAACAGTGCTGCCCAGCAGTATCAGCGAAGTAAGAGTCCTTCAGCTCTGGCCCACGGAAATGTTCAGGGGGAGGGAAGTTGTGGCTTTATGTCATTAAAGGGTCTGAAGTTATGTCACCTGCCACCGGAGCCTACCCGCCACAATGCCAAGCCAAGTACTTTTGGTGGCAATAGCATTCTTCCACTTTTAAAAGCAGATCTAGGGTCCGGGCACATTCACTATGGCTGATAAACTCTCTGGGGCAGTTAGGGGCGTGTCTGGAGAAGGTAACACTTAAGGGGCTCTAAGTTTTAGGCTGTGGGAGAGGAGAGAGCACTCCTTATTGTAGGAGAAAGGAGTTGGGGCAGACAGTGCTGCAGGGGAAACGTGAGTTCTGGTACCTATTTTGGCTGAGTTGAGATGCAGTCGGGAAGCACTGAAGGTCGGCCTTACTAGAAGGGTCCTGGGAAAGGAGGGACTGTAGCTGGTGTAGTAGCGCTCATGACAAACAGGGCAGGCAGACAATGAAGGCGAAGAGGAAAGTGACTCTGTCTTTTCTAGACCCAAGCTGGCTTTTATTGAAGGGCTAAGAGCAAGCACATGTCAAGGTAGCCAAGGAAGGGGTGCAGAGGTGTAAGCTGTGAGGTGATTGGTGACATGGCCCCGCCTCCCCTGTCAGCCATGGGGTGAATAATGTGCTCTCTCCCCCAGCATGCTCAGTCTGCAGCACTCCTGCTCCTGGGCTGTACTGTTCCCAGGTCAGGTACTAGAAGCACCAGGTTTTCTCTCTTCCGACAGAGGAGGGATGTAGGAAAACAAAGGGTGCAGTCCACTGCAGAAGTGGCCTTCTGGTGAGCATGCTCAGCTGGAGATCCCGGGCAGTTCAGGGAGGCTGAGGGCCTGGCCTGTGAGTGCTGGAGTCAGCCCTACAGAGAGGGTTCTAGGGAACCAAAGGTGCAGACAGCCCTGAATAAAGTAACTTTCAAAACCTGGGGGTTTGGCTTCTCGGAATGAGGAAGAGGAAGACAGAAGGAACTGCCTCCAGCAGTGAGGCAGATGTTTTCCTGAAATTGGCTCTGCTATGTGAGTGCTATATTGTTGGCTCAGTCTAGAACTTGCAAGACATAGGCATTGTTAGCAAACTGAAAAAGCTGTCATCTGAAGTGTGGCAGAGGTGCCAGCTTATCAGCTCAGGAGACAGGTAGGGGTGACCATTGGATTAGAGGTAAGCACACCCTTAATGTCTGTAGCCTAGATGGCAGAATCAGCCTTCAGGAAACCCAAGCACTGTATGGAGACATCTATTTAAACACATATGACCCAGTGCCTACTCTCCCTGGGGTCACCTTGGGTTCCTAAAGCTGCCTTTCAACCACAGACCAGACAGTGTTAGCCCAGCACAGTCCAGCTTGAAATTAGGTGCCAGGTAAACTAGTCACTTGCCTGAGAGGAGATATAGGGTGATAGCCAGCTAGCACAGTAGGTATCTGGCATGATGGCCTGCTACTCTGTACAGCCTCCTGTGCTGCCTATGGGCTCTGCATATCAAAGTTAGGGGAAAATCCTTGCTCATAGAGTCTGGTCCATAGGCTCAGAGTGGGGCAAACAAGAATCCTTATGGTAGGTGGTTTGCAATGTGGGTGTTTGGCTCTCTAGATCTTCAGCTCAGCCCCCAGCTTGGTGCAGCCCTCGAAACTTCAAGAGGCCCGTGTCCACTCCCATGGCCTCTGCAGCTAGTACAAAGCAGTAAAACCATTCTCTGGCTTTCTGCATTCTGTGTGGGCTCAGCTTTGGGCCTGGCTTCATCCCTGCCCAGCAAGAGCCTGTGCTGCTCCTACAGGAGTCCTGCCCTGCTGCTGCTACTGTACCCCAGCCCTACTGCAGGGCTGCCACTGCCATCTTCAGTGAGGGTTTTTAGAGATGAGTTCCACATCAGGCATCATGACTGATGTGGGTACAGAATGCAACTTTATTCTATAAAAATTGGTACCTCCTAACTAGATCTGGTGACACATACCTATAATTCCAGCAACTGCTGAGGCAGGAGAATTTTTGTGAATAAAGGCAGACTAGGGCTACATAATGTTTTTTGGGGGGGGCGGGTGTATGGGACTGTGGGTTTCTAGAGAGAGGGTTCAGCAGGCCAAACGTTTCCTGCTCAAACTTGAGGACCAAGATTCTAATTCCCAGGATCTGTGTAAAAGCCCAGTGGGCATGACAGCTGCCTTGTAGTCCCAGTGCATGGTAGGCAAGATGTATAGCCAGACTAGCCTGAAGCAAGCGGGCTCCAGTTCAGCACGAGACCCTGCCTCAGTGTATAAGGCGGAGAGTGATCAAGGCACCCAATATCAAAGGCCTCCACACATGTCCTGCCACATGCATCTACATGCGTGTGAACATGCATCTACACATATATTCCACAATACTTTTAAAGCAGGTTGGGAGGGGGTGGTTATGGTGTTGCTGGCCCAGGGGTTGAAAGCACTTGTTGCTCTGCAGAGGACCAGGTTCTGTTCCCAGCACTCCCATGGCAAGCAGTTTACAGGCTTATAGCCATCTGTAACTCCAGTTCTAGGGGATCTGACACCCACTTCTGGTCTCCATGGACAGCAAACACACTCAGAACACATACATACATGCAACCAAAATGTCAGTGGGCAGGGTGGTGTACCCATTTAATCCCAGCACTAGGAAGATAGAGGCAGGTGAATCTTTGAGTTCAAGGCCAGCCTGATCTACATAGTTCCAGGGCAGCCAGAGCTACACAGTGAGACCCTGACTCACAAACAAAACAAGGCACTGTCTCTGCTTAGGGCTCTAAGCCCACTGCATGCTGACCTGTTTTCCTTCAGGGTTGGCAGCCGTGGCAGCAATCAATGCGGCGATCCAGAAGGGCATCGCCGAGAAGACCGTTTTGGAGCTAATGAATCCTGAAGCCCAGCTGCCCCAGGTGTATCCATTTGCAGCCGATCTTTATCAGAAGGAGTTGGCCACCCTGCAGCAGCAGAGTCCTGAGGTAAGTTAACTGAGCCTGTATTGTTTGGGAGCAGAATGGGGTGGAAGTGAATTTAATACCCACATCTCCGTGTGCTTGGGTAGAAGCTTTTTCCAGAAACTCAGCTTTCATGTGGAACTCGTAACTAATTCCCTTGGTGTTGGGGAGTGTCCTTCCTCACTGTTTCTCTCCTCCTGCCCTGCACAGCATAGCCTCACCCATCCTGAACTCACTGTTGCTGTGGAGATGCTGTCATCCGTGGCCCTCATCAACAGGGCGCTGGAGTCAGGAGACATGAACACGGTGTGGAAGCAGCTGAGCAGCTCAGTTACAGGCCTTACCAATATCGAGGAAGAAAACTGTCAAAGGTGGGGGCCCAGAGCGTGTGCCTCGGGTCCATTGCATGGCGGTCACCTCTGTCTTCTTGTGTCTACAACAATTTTCGTTCCAGGCTTTATGTCTTCATACCGTGACTTCATAATGTCAGAGCATTACAGACACCATAACTTTTGTTTTTGTTGGTGCTGGGGTAGAATCCGGACCTCATACATATTGAAGAGTACTCTACCACTGTGTTCCTCTCCAACTTGTCCCTCTTGTCTGTCTGTCTGTCTGTCTTTGGATGAGTCCCCTGCTTTTAGAGTTGGTCTCCTAGAACTTAGAGACTAAGTGGTTTCCTTGTGTGTTTACGTTTTAAGGTCACTCTGCAGTCCCAAAACTTAGTACTAAACACTTCCCATGTTCTAGAACATTTAGTCCTTGAATAATCACTCTGATTTTCCTTTCACCCTGCTTTTTTATTTTGGGCTGGGACAGGTATCTCGATGAACTGATGAAGCTGAAAGCTCAGGCCCATGCAGAGAATAATGAATTTATTACATGGAATGACATCCAGGCTTGTGTGGACCATGTGAACCTGGTGGTCCACGAGGAGCATGAGCGTGAGTAGCCATCATGCCCCTCAGAAAACGTTGCTGTTAAAGATGGTGCGAGTTGGGGCTGGGAGGATGGTTCGGTCGGTAAAGTGCCTGCCCCACAGGCATGAAGACGGGGTGCAGATATCCAGCACCCAGGTAAAAATTGGGTGTGGCAGCAAACATTTGTAACCCCAGCACTGGGGAGAAGGGAGGCAGAGACAAGACACTCCCTGAGAGCTTATCACCCAGCCAGCCTAGTGACTGGAAAATACCTAATCAACTTCTGCCCTAGGTGCATGTCCGCATTTCTGCACACACACCTGCAGCAGGCAGAGACACATAGTGCTCACACAAACACATACACACACCACAAGAGCTGGTTCTAAGTACTACTCCTACAAGGACTTTTGAATGAAATACTGAAATACAAATGTTTATATATTTCACACATATGTTTGTATAATTATATAAAACTAAACTGGCTAAGGTTAGGTACTGTTTTCAGTACACTTATTATTGGTTATGTGTCCAATAAGTAAATTTTGGACCCGTAGTGGTGGTGAATACCTTTAATCCCAGCACTCAGGAGGCAGTCTAGGTGGATCGCTCTGTTCAAGGCCAGCCTGGTCTTATTTTATTTTATTTTTTTTTATGAGACAGGGTTTCTCTGTGTAGCCTTGGCTGTCCTGGAACTCACTCTGTAGACCAGGCTGGCCTCGAACTCAGAAATCCACCTGCCTCTGCCTCCCAAGTGCTGGGATCAGCCTGGTCTTGGACACAGAGCCGCACAGAACAAAAACAAAAACAAACAAAATTTGGGGGAGGTGAATTGAGCATGATCTGTTCTGTAAGATATAGTTATAACTCTGTGGCATGTAGTTCTGAAAACCCTGCCTGAAGTGTGTCATCTGGCACAGGCTGAGGGCGCAGCCTCCACAAATCCACTCGTGGTCAGACGTCAGCTGCCAGTTCAAACTAGGCCTCTCTTCTGAACTAGCTGCAAAGTTGAGGATTCCCTCTGCCTCCTCAGGTTTAATGCTTTGCTAAAAAGTCTCAGAGAACTCACAATCATGTGAGACTCGGGATTGCTGTGTGATTATAAAGGGTATAAATCTGGAGGCAAAAGTTCAGAGCCAGGGACTGTGTCTGGGAGGGTTCTGAAGGCAAAGCTGCTGTGGCCTCGGTATGTGTCACCCTCTGACCACAGTTACTGACTGGGGACTCGCCTGAGCTTTGGGTATCCAGAATTGACTTCATTACCTACCCGTGATTGGCTGAATTACTGACTATGGATCCGGTAGTCAGGAGGCCAAGCTGGAGCTACATGACTTCTTAGATCCAGCTTGGTCAGCCCCGCCTGAAACTGTCCTGAGGCCCACCATAGGGTGCCTCCAGAGGCACACCTTCAGGTGTGGTGGGAGGTACCATGAATGACAGATGCTCTTCAGGATATTCCAGGCTTCCTTTCAGAGAGCAGCCAAATACTGCAGCACGCAGCAGAGTCCTCCCTAAAGGCCTAGCTGCCTGAGTGGGTGTTTCCAGTTCTAATTTAAATTTCCTGTGAGAAACACTCAACTGATTTGTGGGAGAGATGGGAGTGGAATGGAAAATCCTGGGCTTAGATCTCCAATCTGCCACCCATTTGTTGTGTAACCCTAGGGAGGAGGTCCCCACGCCTCCTGTTTCATTCAGTACAAATGATGAATGATTTTGATGGCACTTCTGAAGGTTCCTGAAAGCTGTGAAGCCAGTATCATCTACCCTCATCCCGTCCTCAGCATGTGGTGACCCAGGCTTGGATGTCAGCACTCAGGAGTCCTGGGCAAAAGCCACCTGAGCTTCACAGTGACTGAAACTAAAAGTCCCCATCACTTTAATGCTTTCAAAATGAGACAGAAGAACCTGTGCTCCTGTAGGGATGGATAGGGTGAGGGAGTTGAGAGGAAACACGGTGCTGCTTTGTGGTAGTTTGGTTCGTGATTACGCTCAAGCGAGTTCACAGAGTTAGCACGTTTTCTGCTGAGCTTGAACTTGTGGGCTCACATGATTCTCTTCTGCCAACCTCCCGAGTAGCTGAGACTCTAGAATTGATTTTTTTTTTTTCCCTCTAAATTTCTTAACTACGACATAGGCTTTTGTCTTTGTGTACTTAGGAATTTTGGCCATTGGTTTAATTAATGAAGCCCTGGATGAAGGGGAGGCTCAGAGGACTCTGCAGGCCTTGCAGATCCCCGCAGCCAAGCTAGAGGGAGTCCTCGAAGAAGTAGCACAGCATTATCAAGACACACTGATCCGAGCAAAGAGAGAAAAGGCCCAGGTGAGCACGCACACCCATCCCCCCCTTTGCTCTGACTCAGCAGTCAGCCTCTGGGAAGAATGAATGCCTTGCCCGCCAGGTTACCCTTGTTTCACCATTGGCCACTGGAGAGACAAATGCTCCACCTCCTGGGAACTCGGGATTTTGCACAGTCCTCTCTTGTAGATGTCTCTATAGCAACACTCCCTTTTAAATTCAATTTAATGTTCTTAATTAGCTTCCAAAGTTACCGGTTTCTTCGTGGCATTTTTATACTTAGTTTTGATTGACTCTCCTTCTCACCTCCATCTCTCCACCCCCCATCCTTGCTGACATCCTTCAGGTTCATTGAAATATAAGATCCCGAACAAGTCAGATGAAGTATTCGATTGTACAAACTTTCAGAAGCAAATGTACCTGTGATTGACATTTACAATTCTGTAGCAAGAGTTATCAGCACCTCAAGCTCTCACTCATGTCCCCTTCTGTCCATACCCATGCACCCCCCATTTGGGGGTCCTCCACTATTCCAGTTGTACACAGCACCGTTGACTTTAGCCTGTATTTAAGTGCATCCATACTCTGTGCATTTCTGTGCCGGCCTCTTTTGTCTACCGTGCTGGTGGCGCTCATCCACAGACCATTGTTGTGTACAGCCCTGCTGTGTCGTCGGGTTTTCTGTTCCTGGGAGTTCTAGATTCCTATTTGTAACTTCTCGGTGGTTGGTCCTTCTGTGAGAAGCCTAATCCGTGTCTTTTGGTAGATAGATGCAGTAAGTGGTGCCACTCGGTGGTGGAGGGCTTGCCTAGCATGCATGAAGCCATGTGTCTGCTCCCCAACATCTCAAACAAAACCAAAAAAACCAATTATGGGTAGATTTAGGACAGCCATTAGTGGGTTGGAGGAAGAACATAAAAGCTGACCTTTAGTGGAGAACTATAGCTCTTGCTTTACAATACTTTTATTAAGAGATAATTCACAGGACTGGAGAGATGGCTCAGTGGTTAAGAACACTGACTGCTCTTCCAGAGATCCTGAGTTCCCAGCAACCACATGGTGGCTCACAACTGTCTGTAATTGGATCTGATACTCTCTTCTGGTGTGACTGAAGACAGCAACAGTGTACTCGTATACATAAAAAGTAAAGCAAAGATATAATTCACATACTGTGTAACTTACCATTTTAAAATGCCTGTTAGTGGTTTCCAATAGACTGACAGAATTGTGAAACTCTCACAGTCACTTTTAGGGTATTATCATCCACAGAGGACACCTGTACCTGTTGGGTTCCCTCATTGCTCAGTCTCCCCCAGCCGTGGGCAACCATCAGTCTCCTGTTCTATGGATTTTGAATTCAGAATATTTCATGTAGATAGACTCATGTGATATATTGACCATTGTGATTGGCTCCATTTAACTTTGTCCAAGTTGTAGCCTGTAAGTGACATTTGAAGCATTTCCTTTTGCTGTGGAAAGGAGAAAGGGGTAGGGTAGCCACAGGGAGCCTTGCAGAATATTACAGTGTGGACACTGCACTTCGGTAGAATTGTCTTTTTTAAGGCATCTGTTAGCTTCCACATCCTACAAACCATCTAGGGAATAGTGTTAAAAATAGTTACTGAATGCTAAACTTAGCAAGCACAAAAATCGTAATTTAAATTTAGTCTGTAGCTGGGTGTGGTGGCACATGCCTGAGACCCAGCTCTGATGAGTAGACGCCCAGTCAGGAATTCATGGTCATTCTCAGCTGCACAGTTAGTTCAAGGCTAGCTTAGGCTCCATGAGACCCCATCTCAAAAATTGAAAACAACCAAAAACTCAACACAAAATATTTAGTATGCAGTTCTCTTGGTGGCGTCTTTGTGTCTGTGGTGATCTCGGGACTTACAGAAGTTTACCAGGTGTCTCCTGAGCCCTTATTTTGTTGTGTATCCTTTGTTGCTGGCAAATATTCGTCCTTTGAAGGACGAATACCCTGCTGGAATGCTCACTTCTCCTGCTTTCCTGCACTCCTTTTTCTTGTTAATTTTCCGACTAGAGCATCAGAACTGACCTGTCTTCAAGTTGACTTCCCCCCCCCCTTCTACACAATCATATCTATTTCAGTTATTGTACTTTTCCGTGTTTAAGAATGTGGTTTCTCTCTGCAGATGCTGCTAGGTAATGTTCTTATGCTTTAGTGCCTGACGCAATCCCCACTAGTTCTCTGACTCTTCGGTGGCAGCCTCTGTTGTTTGGTGGGTTTGAATGTCTGTCCAGTCCCTGCATGCCTTATTTTTGTTGCTGTGTGTTTTATTTGGCAACCAAACCTTCTACTGATAATGTGTTAACTCCAGAAATCAGATTCCTGCTCACAGGCATCACTTGTTTAGTGTTTCAGGGTTTCCGTTGAGATGGGGGCTTGCTTCAGTTTCCTGAGATTGCAGGTGCGAGCAGCTGTTCAGTGGCTTTTCTGAATTCTGTGAACTGTCTTTGTCATGCACAAGCACGAAAATCTCCCTAATCAGCTTGTGATTTGCTAACAATTGGACAGGTGTCCTTGCAGCCCTAGAACCTGTAAAGCTTGGCTGCCCTGCTGAGGGCCCTTTGTGCCCTCTGAGGGCCCTTTGTGCTTTCAGCTCAGTAGGCAGGTTACAGCAGTATGGCTTTCCCTCCAAGCTTGGTCAGGGATGCAGCAGCACAGAGCTCAGGTGCTCACCCAGTGGGATGCCTCTGTGCCGCCTCTGACTGGTGCAAGCCTTCCGTCATCTCATCAGTTTAGAAAAGCCGACTCTTGCCATTTTTAGCCAGCATTTGTTGCATTTACAGCGAGAGGTTTCTTAGAGGTCCCGAGTCTGCCATTTCTTTGGTGCGGTTTCTTTCCTTACTTGAAGTTGGTGCCTTTGGAGCACGTACTAAGAATGAATTGCCCGTTCCCGGGTGGTCGAGTCTGAAGGCCCAAGATGAGAATCATTTTAATATTATGTACATGAGTGACTTTTAAAACTCCCTTCCCATCTACACACGCATGCTTGCGTGTAAGCCACAAGGAACCAGTGCTAGCATTTCCCAAAACAATTTCTATTCGTTCTCCTGCCTTTATTACCTTAGTTCCATTGTTTGGTTCTTATGTGTGAGGGTTATATGTGAAAGGAAGGTTAGCCATAGCTCTTTGTTTTCGCCTGCATGGGGCAGTGGGGAACAGGACGGAACAGTCAGAACTCTTACCGAGCTCTCTCCCTGCAGGGGAGAGCTCTGTTCAGCTTTCCAGCTCTGCTTGGAATCTGTGAAATCCGCCTAGCAGTGAACCGGCAGTGGCTGGATTCCAGCCCATGGAAGTGCCTCTGCTTTGATGGGAGGGCTTGTGGGCAGCTTCTCTTGCTGTCTAGGACCATCTGCCCTGTTGCCTCTGACTTCTCAGCTCTTGGAGTCACAGCCGGTGGCTGGCTTGTGGTGGCTTCACCCTGTAGTTGGTGTTAGGTAGCATTTAAAGTTTTTTGGTTAGTGTTGTTGTTGAAACTACCATTTGAGGACTCAGGATTATGGGTAGGCATTCCCCATCTTCAGTGTATGTAACATGAGCACATCAGAAACAATATTTGAGGGGAGACTGGCAAGGGGGGGTCAGGGAGGACGGGGGTGAATAACGGTCCATGCATCAGAGTCCCATAGTGAGGCCCTTATCTGTTAGCTTAAGGAAAAATAAACCATAGCAAGAATGAAACAAGCCAGTTCTCCTCCATCACTACTGTCACCGTAGTCCACTCAGACTGCACAGCTTATCTTGTCACCATTTATTATAATCCTTGGATGTGAAGATGTGTTTTTAGTTTCCAGCAAGTGATTTAAAATAAAAGGCTTAAGCAGGGCGTGGTGGCACACACCTCTAATCCCAGCACTTGCGAGGCAGAGGCGTGTGGATCTCTGTGAGTCTGAGGACAGCCTGGGCTACAGAGTGAGCTCCAGGACAGCCTGAGCTATATAGCGAGACCCAGTCTCAGAAGGAAAAAAAACAAATGAACAAAAAACAACGAAAAAACAAACACAATAACAATTTAAAAAAAAAAAAATAACCCCAAAACAAAAAGAAAGGTTTAGAATATGATCTAGTGACACTTGCGGTGACAATAACTCCCGGTTTTAAATCTGAGAATGTAAAGGATCTGGTTAAATAAGACATGACAGCCTCGAAAGCATTAGTTGTATGGGGGAATTTGAGCTACCTCTGTGTGTCAAGGGCAAAGGAGGCTTCCTGGACCGAGTGTATTAACACACAGTCTGGCCTTTGTCATACTGTACAAGTCCCTGGGTCCCTTCCCAGTGTACCTGCTCCTGCTCCCTCCACTGCTGTCTGCTTCCTGAACCGTTTGGTTCTCTTCACTCATCCTTTGCTTGCATCAGAGCCATTTCCTGTTTCACTTAGGCCAGGGTTTTTGATGCCTGGCTCTTTTCATTCACTTAAACCACGGTTCATCTGTGGAACCTTTTCTTCTATAGCTGAGTCCCAGAAGGCCCTCATCACACACACCCTGATGTTCACCATGGCTTTATCATTGCTTTGCTTTCAATCATCCGTAGGAAACCCAGGATGAGTCAGCTGTGTTATGGTTGGATGAAATTCAGGGTGGAATCTGGCAGTCCAACAAAGACACCCAAGAAGCACAGAGGTGTAAGTATCCATGTGTCCGTTGTCTTGCTCATGTGTGGGTGGAGGGTGAGAACAACAGCTGCCTCAGGTCTGCTGGTCAGGGTAGGTGGCTGGTGGGTATGCTGGGTGAAGTCATGTGAATGTAGACACCTCCTAAACTGCTACATTAATAATTCTCTTCCGAGACAGTTGCCTTAGGAATCTTTGCCATCAATGAAGCAGTAGACAGAGGTGATGTTGGTGGAACCCTTAGTGCCCTTCGTTCTCCGGATGTTGGCTTATATGGAGTGATCCCTGAATGTGGGGAAACGTATCAGAGTGACCTAGCTGAAGCCAAGAAGAAAAGACTAGCAGCAGGTGGGTCCTGGGAAGGTACCTATGTCTGTGAGCTAAGCACTTGAGCATATGAGGAGACAGATGTAGGCCAAGATACTTTAGTGTGGACAAACAGTATTTAGGCTCGCTTTTCGGGAAACAGTCCTAAACTCTGAGCACTTGTAGACAGCTGTGTGAACTATTTTACGAGAGTGTGGTAAGGGTCCAAGATACTTGGCTGTTTGCCTTTCCTAGGATGCCAGCCGCTCTGATTATCTGAGTCTCTGGACAGTTGAAGGAAGTTCATACAGAGAAGATGTAACTCTCATTCCTGAAGGCAGTGCTCAGGGCGGGTGGCCCATCTTTTCTGGATGGTGTTCTGACTGCAGGATTTAGACAGAGGAATGGAAGAAGAGTATGGTTGGTTCTGTGATGGGACCTCTGGGCAGTCCCGTTTTATAATATGACACGCATGACATAGACTAGACATTGCTCAGTGGACGCTGGAGATGATTCTTTACTTTGGACCCAAGGAACAGGTTTTGGAGAATGTTTAGGTTCTCAAGAGTTGACTAGAGTAATCAGTGGGTGGGTGTGGCTCTGGGTTACTGTCTTTCCTCCCCGTTTTCTGCCAGGAGACAATAACAGCAAGTGGGTGAAGCACTGGGTGAAAGGCGGGTACCATTACTACCACAATCTGGAGACACAAGCAGGAGGATGGGCTGAGCCCCCAAACTTTGTGCAGAATTCTGTGCAGCTTTCTCGAGAGGAGATCCAGGTAGGCCACCTTTCTTCACTCAAGAAAGATCTGAGAGAAAGTGCTTCAGGGTTACCATTGGTTCAGAGGAGAAATTGTGGCGGTAGTCCTGGACTCAAATGTAAACTGCAACAAATTATTTTGGAATAATCGTGTTTTAGTGGTTTGGGAGGTGATGAAGTCTGAAATTGAAAACATGTCAATTATACAATTCAGTGAGTTTCACTGTATGGTGGTTATTAAAGAAAACTTGGGTGACCCATTGCTCTGCCTCTTGGCCTTTCAGTGTTATGGAAATATCCAGGCCGGAACAGAGCCAGTGATTGCAGGCAGAGACAGGAGGCTCTAGCACAGCACTGTCATGGAGATGTTAGGGGAAGCTTAATTCTGTCCTGGAAGAAAGCAGACTTAGTGACATTTTAAACAGGTGAGGAAAGAGGAAAGAATGTTCAGGACGGAAAGGGGAAAGTCACTGAGGGTGGAAAAACCAGGACCTTGTGAGGAAAGATACACGTGTTGTTGACCTGCGGGTGCAGCCAAAGAGACCTCAGTGAGGGAGGGACTAGTGCTGGGCCCAGGACACAGCCAGGCCTGGACAGTGCTTTGCATGTGGGTGTGGTGGTCCTCCCTGACCCCTCGCAAGTGACCTAATCTCTTACTCCAAAGTCAGTGGCTGGCAAGCACTGCACACACACACACACACACACACACACACACATAACCGACTGTACACACTGCACACACACATCCCCATAACCGACTGTGCACACTGCACACACACACACACACACGCACACACACACACCCATAACCGACTGTGCACACTGTACACACACACACACACACACACACACACACACACACACACACCCATAACCGACTGTGCACACTGTACACACACACACACACACACACACACACACACACACACACACCCATAACCACTGTGCACTTGTCGTCTTACGGGACAGCCGTGCTTCATTGAGTGCCCTCAGGAGGGAAGTCTCTCACCGACATGTTATTGCCTGACGTCTGTTACCATCCTCTCTGGTTCTTGCAAGTCTTGACTCCTTGTATTTTCTGTTACTATACTTGTCCGAATTTAAAGTGCTGGGTATGGAGGTTGATTCATGTGTCTGAGGCAGAGCTTGGGAGTCCACGTTTCTAACCAGTTCCCAGGCAGTGTTGCTGCTGCTACTCTAAGGACTGCTTGGAAGTGGTGGCCCGCGTACAGATCATGGCTTCCTTACCCCAAAACAAAGAAGAAAAGGAAGCCAGCCAACCGTGATGGTGCACACCTTTAATCCCAGCTCTCTGGAGGCAGAAACAGGTCGAACTCTGTGCATTCGAGGCCGGCTGGTCTACATAGAGAGTTTTTAGAACATCCAGGGAGACAGAGAGAGACCCTGTCTTTTTTTTTTTTTTTTTTTTTTGGTTTTTCGAGACAGGGTTTCTCTGTGTAGCCCTGGCTGTCCTGGAACTCACTCTGTAGACCAGGTTGGCCTCAAACTCAGAAATCCGCCTGCCTCTGCCTCCCAAGCGCTGAGATTAAAGGCGTGCGCCACCACTGCCCGGCAAAGAATATTGTCTTTTTTTTTTAAAGATTTATTTTATTTATGAGTACACTGTAGCTGTCTTCAGACACACCAGAAGAAGGCATCAGATCCCATTACAGATGGTTGTAAACCACCATGGGTTGCTGGGAATTGAACTCAGGACCTCTGGAAGAGCAGTCAGTGCTCTTAACCACTGAGCCATCTCTCCAGCCCGACCCTGTCTTTTAAAAAAGAAAAAAGAAGGCAAAGCCCGTAGGGTTTCTCTGATTTGACCTAACCTGCATTCACACCCTGTCGTAAGTGCCTTGAAAGTTAGTCTGCCCCCAGTTCTCCCTCTGTTGCTGTCTACTTGTTAGCTCCAACAGAAAGCCTTGTATCTTTAGTGAAAATGCCTTCCTTAGTATCTGGCAACAGTCTTTGAATTGTCAGATGCCTTTAGGAAGTCTCTGCAAAACCCTCCATGCAGTCTCTCCAGACCTCCTGCCTCTGCTCTTTCGGAATCTCTCCTGCTGCCTTGTCTCTACTTCTGCTTGCCTTGGCCGTCGGCCCTCTACCGCTCCCTCACCGTACGGGGCTCTTAAGCGATTAGAGAGGACACTGTCAGGTACCAAGTCCAACACAACCATGATCTCCACAAGCCTGTGGAGCCTGTGTGCCCTGACCTGAGATCCGTGCCCCAGATCTTAGCCCTTTCTCACACCATCAAGTCGACCTTCCATCTAGAAGCCCGGATACCTCAGACACAGCGGGGCAGAAGAACAGAAACTGAAATAAGGGGTTGGGGGCTTGTGACATTTTGTTTTGTCCCTCTTACAGAAGGTAATTATGGACTTCAGACATTCAGGAGGGGGGTGGCCTCACGACATCAGAGCCCCAGGAGCCTTCAGACTTAGTGCTCACTCATTCTTAGAATGTTCTCAAGGACAGCTTGGATGCCAACTGTCAGAGTAGCTGCCAAGCAGAAAGCAGAGAGAAAAGGAAAAGCAAAAGGGCGTGCCCTCAGCTCTCCCTTGTGAGCTTTTCCAAAGCGCTTAGCATACCGCAATTTTGGTGTGCATGCTAGGGCCCAAAAATCCATCTCTAATACTAAGGAAAGAAAGAATGGGCATATTGGTAGGTAGTCAGCTAAACGTCGCTCCTAAGCGTCCTCCCAGCTGCTGCCTCATTCAAGCCCAGACCCTCTTACTGGGATCACAGTAGTAGCATTGTAATACATCTTATTCTACTCGCCTCTGAATTCATTCCCAGCATGCTTGTGTGTGCACACGTCCGCATGTGCATATATAATCCTATAATCTACACATATAGCATATATAGAAAACATGTATAACCTATAATTGCCGTACTTGGGAGTTTGAGGCAGGGTGATAAGAGTTAAAAGCTACCTCAGGCCACATACCAAGACCCTGTCTCAAAAACAAAATAAAATAACTGTGTGTGTGTGCGCGTGCACGCGCACGTTTGCACAGGAGAGGGGTATGTTTGTGTGTCGGGGGTGGCACACATGACAACTCTTTCTCTAGCCCGTTAGCTGTTCTGCCAACAGTGTTGTTGGTTTTTGTTAAGATTTACTTATTTATGTATATGAGTGCTTTATCTGCATGTACACCTGCATGCTGGAAGAGGGCATCAGATCCCAGGATAGATGGTTGTAAACCACCATGTGGTTGCTGGGAATTGAACATAAGACCTCTGGAAGAGCAGATAGTGCTCTTACCAGCTGAGCCATCATCTCTCCAGCCCAGTGCTGTTTTTCTAAAAATAAATTTGATTATTTTATTCCTCTATTCAAAAGTTTTCCTATTGTCTATCACCTGTGGTAACAGTTGAAGCCCTCTGGGCTGCTGAGTAGCGTGGTGGGTATCCTGCATATTTACTTCTGGGTTTACCGTGTGCCAGTGCGGATGGGGGTCATGGATACAGGAATAAGGAATGGGTTGAAGACTTGGCTTTTAATTGCTTCATTATTAATTAACAAATCAGCCTGGCCCTGGGAGCCACAGCTCAGGTCTTCATGCCCATTACTCAGCTGAAGTGGCCATAGGTGGAAGGAGAGTGAAGTCAGCTGTGTGCTCTGGTGATGCTTTGTGTTTGTTCTCTTGTCCCTGAATGTGACCAAATGCTTTTTCAGAGCTCCATCTCTGGAGTGACCGCTGCATATAACCGAGAGCAGCTTTGGCTGGCCAACGAAGGCTTGATCACCAAGCTGCAAGCCTGCTGCCGTGGGTACCTCATGCGGCAGGAATTCCGATCCCGGATGAACTTTCTGAAGAAACAGGTCCCCGCCATCACCTGCATTCAGGTACTTCACACAGTGAGCAGCCCCTAGAGCAGGAGGAATAAACTGTCGCTATAAAACTGAACGTGTGAGTGTGCTTCTTGTGACCTCTTTTCTCATCTTTGGGTTGCCTCCTGTTTGTGACATTACATCTTTGTGCTTTGGTAGCAAGACGTATTTGAAAGGGCCGTGTCTGTGGGTAATACTTGCACCACTGCAGTGCATATGATAGTGATATATTATAGTTACAATAAATAAAACAATAGTGCTTCAGTAACAGTCATGGAAAAATTGAATTGGGAATTTTGGCTCCATTGCTGCTAGACACCATGGGTCTCTTAAGTTTCCTTATCTGTGAAATGGGTACACTACTGTGTATCTCCCTCACCTGGTAACAGTAAGGATGACAAATAAGTGAATCGATGTGACTCACTTTAAGATGTGACATGTGTGGGCTAGGGCTACAGCTCAGTGCAGAGCACATGCAGAGTGTTCACAAGGCAGACATTAGGTCCCCAGCACCAAAGCCCCTAAAGCAAACCATGTGTACTGTTGTATTGTTGCCAGGGAAGTAGAGCATGGCTGTTGTGATCTCAGGGAGGCATGGCCTGTGCCTGGTAGAGAGCCTTCTTCCTACAGTGTCACCAAGAAGTTGTCCTTGGAGAATAGCAAGCTGAGGGGTTTGTTTGTTTGTTTTAACTTTCACTGATTCTTTGAAAATAATGCCATGTATACTGTGTGGTGCCTTTAGTCACAGTGGAGAGGCTACAAACAGAAGAAGGCGTATCAAGATCGGCTGGCTTACCTGCACTCCCGTAAAGACGAAGTTGTGAAGGTATGGTGGCCCAGCAGGGTTCGTCCATGTGGGGTGCTGATGTGTTGAAAAGGCCCCTCTAAGTTCCCGGATCCCTTCTCCACAGATTCAGTCCCTTGCCAGGATGCACCAAGCTAGAAAGCGCTATAGAGACCGCCTACAGTATTTCCGAGACCATGTAAGTAGCCTTGGTACAGCAGGCTGCTCAGGTGGCTCTTCTGTGTGTTCGATAGACAAATGAGTGAAGGAATTTTTTCTTTGTTCCTTAGATAAATGACATTATCAAAATCCAGGCTTTCATTCGGGCAAACAAAGCTCGTGATGACTACAAGACTCTCAGTGAGTAACCATGGCTCAGCGGTGAAGAGTTGAGGCAGTGCTTGGGAGCCCTCGGGTCTGGGCACTCTCCACGGATCTCTTTGGTTGTCCTGAAGGCAAGGCTTGGGAAGGGCGCCACTTGTGATTAAGCCCCTTTGCTAACATGTGGCTAGATGTCTCACTGCTTGCCAGTGCAACCCCCATGGTAACAGCAATAACCCGACTGAGGACTACACTTGGCGGTTGTCTGAGCACTTTCAAACCTAAGAATTAATATCTTATGTGTCACTAGAGCTTTAAGACAGTACTGACCCTTCCTCAGACCTAGAATGTTGCCTGGTAACTCAGGTCTTTGTCTGATCCATTTTTTCTTTGTCAGTCAATGCTGAGGATCCGCCTATGATTGTGGTCCGAAAATTTGTCCACCTCCTGGACCAAAGTGACCAGGACTTTCAGGAGGAGCTTGATCTTATGAAGATGCGGGAGGAGGTTATCACCCTCATCCGTTCCAACCAGCAGCTGGAGAATGACCTTAATCTCATGGATATCAAAATCGGACTGCTAGTGAAGAACAAGATCACACTGCAGGTATGGACGGGGGCCTGCCTCCCTCTTACTAGGAGAATGTGGGGTCCAACCTTGTCTAACAGGGAGTGTGGAGTCCAACCTTGTCTAATGGGAGTGTGGAGGCTGACTTTTTTTTGAGATAACCCTTTTCTAATTCCACCAACTATCATTTTTTGTTCTTTATTTTTGCCTACTTAGAGACACTCCATTTCCAGATGTTTTGGTTCAATGAATCATCTCATTTGTCTGGCAATTATCTATGCTTTTATTATAAATAACATCCAGCCGATGTCCAACTATACTGAGGTCAAGTTTGTTTAGGACAAGGTCTCTAATTGCTAACCGTCCTATCTACATGGCTAGGACTGCACAGCAGACTTTGTTTCCAGAATTATGTTTTGGGTGATTTTGTCCTTTAGGTTTTAAACTTTAGATATTTGGGGTTTAGGCTATTTATTTATTATTTAATTTATCTGGGGGTTGGACACATGTAGAGGTCACGGGTCAAGTTAAACTTGTTTTCTTCTAACATAGGATCCGGCCCTGGAGGTCAGACTCAGGTTGCTAAGCTGGGCAGCAAGCGCCATTACCTACTGAGCTTTCTCAGCAGCCTCTCCTCACCCCCATTTGTTTATTATTTTATATGTATATGTTCTGCCTGCTTCTATACCTATGCACCACATGCACGCCTAGTGCCCAAGAAGGCCTGAAGAGCATGTCAGATCTCCTGGAACTGGAATCACAGATGATTGTGAGCTGCCATGAGGGTGCTTGGATTTGAACTCAGGTCCTCTGGAAGGACAGCCAGTGCTCTTAACTGCTGAGCCATCTCTCCAGCCCCTACCAGCCTTTTTTTTTTTTTTTTTTTTTAAACCTTCTGGTTCCTTTGTTTATTCATTCTAGGCAGTATGGGAAATTGACCCAAGGCTTGACACATACTTGACTGAGCTACATATCCTACCACCCCCCAGTTGCCTCCTATCCAGCTTTGTGTACATTTTCTTTAGTGACAGTCTCTTGATACGTTGTCCACACTGGACAGCCTTATAATCATTTTTCTTGACCCCTTGAGTAACTAGGATTACAGACAAGTGCCGTCACGCACAGCTAACGAGTATGTTCATGTGTTTGTGGATCATGATGTTCGGCCCGAAGCCAGGATATTAGGCATGCTGGTTGGGTACTGTGTCCCTTCAGATATGTGTGCCCTTAGTTGTGGCATACTTGAAGCCATGGGTTCCCCCTCACAGATTGCATAAAGTAGGCATGGTGTTACATGCCTTCAGTCCTTGCACTTGGGAATGGAAGCAGGAAGACCAGAAGTTCAAAGTCACCTTAGCCACAGAGTAAGTTAAAGGTCAGCATAGAGTACGTGAGAGCCTTTTTTTTTTTTTTTTTTTTTTTTTTAAGAGAGTCATGGTTTTAAGATCAACTCCTAGAAATTGATTTCCCCATTCCATGGACACTTTCCCCTCTGTCCCCAAGGGGAAATCCATGGCTCGGGTTCTTCACATTGAGCCGGCAGTAGGAGATTGAATTATGGGAAACAGGATGAAATTGGCTGTGTGGTGGGATTGGCCAGTGCGGCACGTGCCGCCGCCCAGGTGCACAGGTGCTTCCTCACCGCGCCCCCTGTCTGCTCGGCCAGCCTTTTGATCAGTGTGTTGGTTTTTGTTTCTAGGATGTGGTCTCCCATAGTAAAAAACTTACCAAAAAAAATAAGGAACAGCTGTCCGACATGATGATGATAAACAAGCAGAAGGGTGGGCTCAAGGCTCTGAGCAAGGAGAAGCGGGAGAAGCTGGAAGCCTATCAGCACCTCTTTTACCTCCTGCAGGCAAGTGGCTCCTGGGCGCTTGTTACAGCCCGGCTGATTTACTTCTCTTGGGGGTACCCTCCACAGATGCCTCGAGGAGTCTCGCCTGTTTCCACTGAGGGATATGGGAGGGCTGTCTTGTTTTCCTTCTGTGTGTTACAGTCCTTTACGTTTTACCAAGCATGAGCTTGGGGGGGGGGAGGGGTAAGTTCAGGAGGCCTCAACCCTGGACGAGGAGCTACAGGCAACTAGAACTGCTGAGAGCAGGGAAAGTAAGTCTTCCCCAGGGAAGAGCACATGAGCTGGTTATCTGGTACCAAATGGTCAGCTCTGAAAATATACACACAAATAGCATTATACTAACTGAGCAGGTTGTAATTATATATTTATAGATCAACAATTAAAGAAAAGAGACCTTGAGTCTGAGAGAGCAAGGGCACGTATATAGGAAGCATTGTGGGAGAAAACGGAAGGGAGAATTATAAAATTTTCATAATAAAATTATACTTTCAAAATCAATATAAAAACAGCACAAATGAAAAGACAAATCAGCCTTTATATTATCTAGAAGTTTCTGATCTGTTGGTTTTATTTCAGACCAACCCTACCTATCTGGCCAAGCTGATCTTTCAGATGCCACAAAACAAGTCCACCAAGTTCATGGACTCTGTGATCTTCACGCTCTATAACTACGCATCCAACCAGCGGGAGGAGTACCTGCTCCTGCGGCTCTTTCAGACGGCGCTCCAGGAGGAGATCAAGTATGGACCGGGACGGACGGAGGGAGGGAGGGAGAGAGGGAGGGCGGGCAGATGGGCCAGTCACCAGAGATGCTCACAGTTCAGACTCAAACAACCTTTGCCTTTCCGTGGTCTCAATTTGTGAGAAATGCTGTTTTTAAAAGTATGCACTTTCGAAATAGCTAGTATAAAGTGTTGTTAACTGCCTAGCGTGGCTGTGCATTCCTGAAGTCCCAGCATTCTGGAGATTGGGCGGGAGGTTGATAGTTAACAGGATTAATGCCCAGAGCAGGTCTTCACACCCAAGGCCTTCCAAAGTGTCTTAGGTTTCCATTGCTATGAAGACACCATGACCAGGGCAACTCTTATAAAGAGCAACATTAACTGGGGCTGGCTTACTGGTTTTGAGGTGCAGTCCATGATCATCAGGGTGGGAAGTACGACAGCATCCAGGCAGGCGTGGCACTGGAGGAGCTGAGAGTTCTACTCTTGTTCTGAAGGCAAACAGGAGAAGACAAGCTTGTAGGCAGCTAGGAGGAGGGTCTCCAAGCCCACACCCACAGTGACACACCTCCTCCAACAAGGCCACTCCCTGGGCCAAGCATATTCACACCACCACACAAAGCGTTCCTGTGTCCAGTGTGGCCACCCATTTGCCCCTGTCCAGTTTTCCACTCATCAAGAGGCACAAGAGACCTTTTAATCCTGCATCTGAACTAAACTAGACAGTAGCTCAGTCTCAGCAGTTATTACTGTAGCATAGTTATTGCACTTATGAGTGACTCTTGAGAGAGCCAGGAAGAGCTGGCAAGATGGCTCAGTGGGTAAAAAGTGCTTGTTCCCAAGCCTGACGACCTGAGTTCAGTCCTCAGACAGACCACATGGTAGAAAGAACTGACTCATTCTCTGACTCACGTACATTCTAGATGTAATCCCAGCATTCAGGAGGCCGAGGCAAGAAAATCACAGACCCTGTCTCAAACAAAACACGAAGTATTGTTGGAGGGCAGTGGCAGAGGCAGGAGGATTAGGAGTTTGAGCAACATAGAGAGACTTTATCTCAGGGGGGAAATTAGGTGATGGTACTGGTCCTGCTGTGAAAGTCCAGCCATGACTCTTACACCTGAGCAGCTACCAGAAGGTTCTGTGAATGCTGGGAAATGCTTCCGGAGGAAGACTTAACCTATTTCCACAAGAAAATCTATAGGTCGATAGATTCTGAGATTAGTTCAAACTTAATTTGTGTTTGGCATCTCCTAGGTCAAAGGTGGATCAGATTCAAGAAATCGTAACAGGAAACCCTACGGTTATTAAGATGGTTGTAAGTTTCAACCGTGGTGCCCGGGGCCAGAATGCCCTCCGGCAGATCTTGGCCCCTGTTGTGAAGGAAATTATGGACGACAAGTCTCTCAACATCAAAACCGACCCCGTGGATATTTACAAGTCTTGGGTGAATCAGATGGAGTCCCAGACGGGAGAGGCGAGGTGCGGTCATCATAGCCCCTTTCTTTTGTGTGTTTGCTCTTTTCTGTATCTTTTTTAAAAAGTGGTTACTTTTGATTTACGAAGTAATGATTTTTCAAATAACATCTCCTGCCAGGTATGATGGCACGTGTTCATAATCTCAGCACTTGGGGTCTAGAGGCAGAAAGGTCAGTCTTAGCTACATAGTAAGTTCCAGGCCAGCATAGACTACAAAGAAAACAGACACACACACACACACACACACACACTTTTCCTTTGAGAACTATACTATAAGTTGTTAAGTTGATAATTCACCTGTTTAGCAAATACTCAGTGCTTGCTATATTAGCACTGTTAGATACATGTAACATGAAACATAACAGTGAACGAGGCATTGGGTAACATAGCTCAGCAGGTAAGGCTCTTCCTGTGTGATTCTGGGGAACTGAATTTCATCTCCAGAGTCCATGGAAACGTGGAAAGAACCAACTCCAGGTGTGCTTTGTGCCACTCACCTCCAATAATAATGATAATAATAAAAATAAAAACTATAATAGTGACTGAAACAGACTTATCGCCTTACTCCTTCATAGCTTATTGGGGAACAGAGACAAGTAACAGGTAAATAAAAATTACAACCAAGGAAAGGTTTTTAAAACTTTTTATAAGGTATTCTGTCAGAGTACAGGAGAGTGCTAATGTTGACAGGCGGTTAGGGAAAACTATCTGCAGAGGTGGGACTTCTTTTCGATGGACCTAAAGAATGAGAAGGTAAGTGCTAGGTGCAGAGTAGTGTGCATGTCTGAACACCCTGCTGCGGAGGGCCTAGCTCCTGAAAAGACCCGGCTGTTACTAGAGCAGTTGAATGGGAGGGGCCGTGTGTTTGGGACCAGGAGGAAAGGGTGTGGGGTGAGTGGTGACCTGTGCCCGGGTAGAGCTTAGCCAAATGAATGCCTTATGGGTGTTATGGGAGATGAGTCCGCCATTTCTGTCCACCACAGACAGGTAGAAAGCAAAGGCTTGTCAGTCACATTTGGGTAAAGCTGGCAAGAGAGTGCAGAGCCATGCCGCTGCCTTTGCTTTTCCTCAGATGGGTAAGGACCCAGAGACAAGCTGTGCATGGCTGGGGCGGGCTAGATGGCAGGAAGCTCACTGGTGCTTGCTGGGGTAGCTTTTCATACCATTTGCTGTTCGGCCTGCAAGCCTGGCATCGTGGTGCATGCGTGTAAAGCCGGTACTGTGGAGGATGAGGCAGATAGGCAGAATTAGCTGCAGAATGAGACAGCCAAACCAAACCAAACCAAAAAAATGTGTCACTGTAAACAAGTTACAAAGCCTTCTGTGGTGTCAATGCACGCTGTTGAGTTTAGTGTTCTGTAAGTCTGTCACTGGGATTCTGATCTTTTCTGGGCATCATGAAAACTTTTCTTGTCTTTTCTTCTTGTGCTGGGAATTGAACCACTCAGCTCAGCGCTCCTGCCTCTGCTCACTCTGCCTTTGTCTGCCTGGAAGTTTGGCCTGTCACAGTCACATAGCAGCCCCATGATCACAGCTCAGGGTCACTAAGTTATTTCCTTAGATGATCAATGAGTCAGGTGGTCACTTACAAATCAGAATTCTACTGGCCAGTTTAGTACTTTTTTTCTTGCTGGTGTCTTTGAGAAACTAGTGTTTCCTGATTCCATAAAATGGAAACGGACTGCTTTCTTAGCACCTGTGAGGTGTGTGAGGCCACCCGGCAGCTAAGCATCACGGGCCCCAGCCTTTCCCTTCCACTAAGCCTCCCAACACAGTACCTTATCGTAAATTACAAATGCCACCCTGGATCTCATTCAGCGTGCTGGGACAGTCGCATCTCTGCTTATCTCAGCTTACCATGGTGACTATAACCAACTCGACACACGCTGGCAGCTGAAGCAGGTGAAATGTAATCTATCAAAATTCTAGAAGTAGAAATCACTGGGCTCAATCAAGATGCCAGCAAGGAACATCTATCTGTTCCTTGGCTTCTTCAGCTTCTGGTGGCCTTTGGCCCTGATTGGCTTGTAGCCATGTGATTGTAATCTCTGCCTCGCTGGTTGCCTCTACTCTCCTCTGTGTACTAAATCTCCCTGTCTCTCTTATTAGGTCACCTGGTTTATATTTAGGGAGCACTTGGGTAATCTACGATAATTGTTATCATTCTGTCTAAACTCTACCCCACAGTTACCTGACAACCGACAGGTAGGCCTCACCCACTATAAAAGGGGCTGCTTGCCCCCTCCTCCCTCTCTCGCTTTCTTGATCTTTTGATTCTCTCCTGTCCTTGCTCTCCCCTTCCCCATTCCCTTCCCCTTCTCCACGTGTTCATGGCCGGCCTCTACTTCTCTACTCTCTCCCTCTCTCTGCCTTTCTCTGCCTCTACTACCCTCTGAACTCCCCTCCCCATGCCCTGAATAAACTCTATTCTAGACTATACCGTCATGTGGCTGGTCCCTCAGGGGGAAGGGATGCCTCGGCACGTGCCCTCCAAGGTACCCCCTTCCCGCATACCTGACCACACCCCCATAGAACATATTCTTATGTCTCTTTATCTTTTTATAAACACATCAATAATCATTGTTCCTTTCTTAACCTTGAGAATACCAGAAGCCTTCTCCCTTATTTCTTTTTGTCTCAGCTCCTTGTCTTGTCTTTATTTCCTTCCTGTTAAGTGTAGGCCCATGTTGTAGCACATCTGCCATTCTTATGCCAATCAGTCTCTGACCTCTGACTCTCTCTCTCTCTCTCTCTCTCTCTCTCTCTCTCTCTCTCTCTCTCTCTCCTTTTGGACAGTCTTTCTGTATTCTAGGTTGACCCTTAAATACCCTATGTAGCTGAAGATAACTTTGAACTCCCGATCCTTCCACCTCCACCTCCCAAGCATGAGCTGTAGAACCTGGTTTACGTGCTGTTGGGGACTGAACCCAGGGCTCAGTGTGTGCTAGACAGTCTGTCAGCTGGCTTATATACCCCAGCCTCGTCTGACTGGCCCAGTGCCTCAGTTCCTGCATCTGACTGTCTCCCCTGACATCCAGAGGTGCCACTGCGTCATGGGCTGTGCTGTGTCTCCAGTGCCTGTGGGTCTTCCTGATCTGCACTGCTGCCCCTTCGTCTTTGTTCATCTTCATCGTCTCTGGGTCAAGCTGGCACTCTGCTTACCCACATCTCTTATCTGTGTCTGTCTGTTCATCTTTATTTTTTATGGTGAGCTTGGGCGGTCTTTTTCCTTAAAATGTGTGTCTTTGTGTGTGTTTGTGGCTGTGTTGGGGGCAGGGGGGCATAAGGGAGCCCGTGGAGGTCAGAGGATAACTTTGTGAAGTTGGTTCTCTCTGTCCACGTCTCTGTGGGTTCTGGACATGACACTCGGGTCTCCAGGCTTGCTTAGCAACGCCCTCACCTTCTGAGGCATCTCAGTGCTCCAGAACTTCTAACTTTCAGTGGCTGCTTCTGGCTTCTAAGCAAGTCCAGACTTAGTGTATATAGGATCCTCCAGGATCCCTGATCCCTTTTTCACTCCTGTTTCTCTCCCTTCTGTTCTTCCTTTGTATGTAAGGCCCCACCTACCCCAGAAGACCCTTCACCTCTGCTTTCTTGGGCTGAGATACCTATCCTTGGGATTGGGAGCCTTCCTTTCTTTCTCCAGGCTGAGTAGAGGCTCCTCCTGTGGCCTGCAGCAGTTCTGATCAGTTTACTGTTTATGGGCATTGTTTTTCTTCATTGCTGGGGGTTAACCTGGGGTCATGGGTATGCCAGGCAAGTGCTTTATCACTGAGCTAACCTCTAGCCCATGTAGTATGTTTATGATTACCTGCTCATGTGCCTCTGCTGCTGTGAGAGACTCAGGAGAACGTACAATGGCGTCCATGCGTTTTGTTGCTGAGTGCTTATCAGGGCGACATGTAACACAAGGCACCCAGTTCAGCTTGTGCAGAAGAGCTTAAGTTAGTTACGCTTTCTGGGTCTTTCTGTTTATAAAAGACAAGTCCCAGCCTCGAACTCTTCCTGGGGGGGGGAGGGGGGTTGGTCTAACATTGCTGGGCGTCATTTCTGTTTTCTCAGCAAACTGCCCTATGATGTGACTCCTGAGCAAGCCTTGTCTCATGAAGAAGTGAAGACAAGGTTAGACAACTCCATCAGGAACATGAGGGCCGTGACAGACAAGTTCCTCTCTGCCATCATCAGCTCTGTGGACAAAATCCCGTGAGTGCCATCAGTTGTGACCCCAAATAAAGCCTGGTTGGTGGTACACTCTGTGGCTTGACCTCGCTCTGTTTTGTCCATCCCACAGTTATGGGATGCGCTTCATTGCCAAAGTACTGAAGGATTCTCTGCATGAGAAGTTCCCCGATGCTGGTGAGGATGAGCTGCTGAAGGTACGCATCTGAAAGCTGGCGGGTTCCTGCCCTTCTCAGGTAGACACCCAGTGACCATAGACAGCAGGAAGAGCCTGAGTGTCCTCGACTGTGAGCCTCCAAAGCAGGTGTAAATCGAAGACGATAGCCCTTCTAAGCAGAGAGTTTCTATTCATCTTTAAAGGCGCAAGTGTACACTAAGTATAGGAGGTGGGAATTTTTCCTGAGTCCTCTTTTCTCTGGAGCCTTGCTCCCTCTCCTGGCGGCCAGGTGAATAGCAGCAAGTACAGTGCTCTGCTGAGGCTTCCCTGCCAACTCTTCTTACTCGGCTGTACTCCCTTCTACTTATATTTTTACCTTTTAAATCTGAACGCTTCTCTCTTCTCTCTCCTAGTTCTGTGCTTTCCTACAGTGAGGCCTCGATTCTAGACTTTCTGTCCAGGTGAATTAATTTTATTTTTTTCTGGAACTCTAGGGGAGATCATGATTGTCCTTGCGTTCTCCTGTGGAAGACATGTGTGTTAAGTGAATCTCATTTCAGAGGCATGAACGTGGCCTTTGCAGTCTGTGGCATGTGGACGGTGGGGGTTAGACAGATGGCATTGTGCTAACTAGATCATCTTAAGGACTTACTTTCACCATGCTCCATGGCTTCCTAAAAACCCACCTATAAAACCCACAAAGGTGGTTGACATCAGCCTGAGCGCTGCTGTAACATACAAACAGAAGGTGTCCTGGAGTGTTGGATCACATATGATGCTACTTACATGTTCTAAATCTGTTCTCTTATTCATCTCTGGTACTAGTTTTCAGTTCTCTTATTCCCCCTACACACATCCCCCAGTTTATTTTGGGTTTTAGGTCTTGAAGTATATATGCGCATGTATGCATGTTGGTGTGTGCTTTTTGTTTACCTTCCTCACAAGACTACATTTTCTCATTTTCATTGCTAGCAAAGTCACGTATGGCTTCCTCAGCGGGCTGGTCTTTAATGCCCATGCTTCTATTTCAGATTATTGGTAACTTGCTTTACTACCGATACATGAACCCAGCCATCGTCGCTCCTGATGCCTTTGACATCATTGACCTGTCAGCAGGGGGCCAGCTCACCACAGACCAGCGCAGAAATCTGGGCTCCATTGCAAAGATGCTCCAGCACGCAGCTTCCAACAAGATGTTTCTGGGCGATAATGCCCACTTAAGCATCATTAATGAATATCTCTCTCAGTCCTACCAGAAATTCAGGTAAGGCACGGGGCAGATGGCTTGAAAGAATCTGTGGGTGTGTTTTCATCTGAATGGAAAGGCAGGGTTAACCATCTCCCTTACTTCCCTGACTCCTGAGATACAGGGTGTGTGTGTATGTGGGGGGGAAGGGGGAAGGTGAAGGAGAGAAAGAGTGTGTGTGTGTGTGTGTGTGTGTGTGTGTGAGAGAGAGAGAGAGAGAGAGAGAGAGAGAGAGAGAGAGAGAGAGAATGTGTAAGGCCCAAGGGCTCCAGAAATGGGTCATGCATCAGGAAGATCTTCATGTGTGACTGATACAAAGGGAGTGCCTGTGCATTAAGCCCACGCTCACTCTAATCAAGAGAAGAACTGCAGAGTGCTTTTGATATTTGGAAATTAACATTTTGGATGCAGTGCCTGGAGCAGTTCCTCAGAGGTAAAGCGCACAGGTGTGTGGGGGCTGTTCTAAGTGTCCTTGAGTGCTTGTTGTGGGTGGAAATAGAGCTGGCAAGAGAACTGTCTCAGTATCCCCAGGCTGCCAGGCAGGAATGGAGCAGCAAACACGCGGCCACTTTTCTAGAATCCCATTGTCTTGGCTGGTTTGTCTGAACACAGCGTTGGAAGGGTCTGTGTGCCCTTTCCTCCACTGCCCTGCCAATGGCTCCTGCTGGTGTTTACTTTCAGACGGTTTTTCCAAACCGCTTGCGACGTCCCAGAACTGCAGGACAAGTTTAATGTGGATGAGTATTCTGACCTAGTCACCCTCACCAAGCCGGTTATCTACATTTCCATTGGTGAAATCATCAACACCCACACTGTAAGTGCTTTCCCTTCGTTACTTAGCTGCACCCCTCTCCCCTAATGACTCTCCCTGGCACCCGCTTTCTCTCTGATGGGTGGCCAGGCAGCTCACTTTGCAGTGATCTTAACTGATACCACAACACCTTGGTTTTTTCTCTTCCTTTGCTCTGCTGTTCTTTGGTGGTGCTGGGACTCAAATCCGGGGCCTCGTGTGCACTAAGTGCTCTGCCTCTGAGCTACACCCCAGCCCTGCTTCACACTCAAAGTATCTACTGCTCTGCCAATTATTCCTAAGCCACCTGCCTCAGTATCATCCACACTGGCATTGAAAAGTGATGTTTGCCAGCCCTGTGCCAGGTATCCTGACCCAGAATCCCTAGGAATGGACTCCAAAAAGTGCCTTGTGAACACAGACTTAGTGGCTTGGTGAAGTACTCTCTCTTATACCAGCCATTCGCCCTACTTCTCTCACGTGACTTAGAACGCCAGCTTCTTCCTCTCTCTGGCTGTGGATTTTTCCTTTGGAAGCGCCCTGTTTGTGTAGATTTCTCAAACACAGTTTCTTTCTCACTTTGGGGATATGTAGATGAAGAATTACATACGTGATGATGTATGTAAAATGTTGATGGCATTTCAGGTCCTGTCCCTCTGAAGACATTACCTGGGACCGTAGCATGCATGAGGCTTTGTTGAGTGGCAGGAAGACAATGGCAGTATGGCTCTGGGTGCTTTTTTGAGTAAGAAGATACTGTATGTTGGCAGAGTTTAAAACTCAACACTGGATAAAAACAAAACAGCTAGCCAAAGCAATCTATGTCCCTGGGGCACTGAGCAGATCTCAGTGTTTCGTTGAATTGGTGCTTGTCAGGTGCAGTGATGAATTTAGTCTGTGTCCCATGCTCGCTCTTTCTTTCTTTCTTTCTTTCTTTCTTTCTTTCTTTCTTTCTTTTTATTACCTATTTTCACTGTCTAACTAACTTACTAACTAACTAACTAACTAACTAACTAACTAACTAACTAACTAACTAACTAAGTCTGCCCGGCATACAGAAGGAGTTTCAGGACAACTGATTATATTTATCTTTTACTATGAGTTTTAATTAAAAAACAACAACAATAAAATGTTCCATTTGTCTGGCACTTAAAAGAAATAGACAGAAGCAAAAGAAAAGATGGTAGAAGGCTTTTGGCTGCTTTGGGGTGCCTCCTCACCATTCTGCACATGCAAACTGGGTTTCATTAAGTTCTGGTCCCCTAGAGGCTGGTAAACTAAGATCCAAAAGCGAGCTGGGACCGTAGATCACACGTCCGCGCCCCAGGCTTTCTTACAAGGGAGCGGTTGGATCTTTTTTGACCAGGCCAGGACCTCCTGGTGTTTTACGATGTACACTGTTCTGTGAAGTCCAGTGTACTGCTCGGTCCCTCCTCACACTGTTTTACTAGGTTAGCTTGTTTGTCCTTTGGATGTGGCAGTTTTGTTGTTTGGCCTTGCCGGTGGGGACAAAGGGTTGAGGGTGAAAGTGGGGTCTATCACTGGTTCTTTGCAGCTCCTGTTGGACCATCAGGATGCCATTGCTCCAGAGCATAACGACCCCATCCACGAGCTGCTGGACGATCTGGGGGAGGTGCCCACCATTGAGTCCCTTATAGGTAACGTTCTTAATTTGCTACTGAAGAGCTGAGAGGAAGATTATTGTCATTGTCTCTCTGATTTTGGGCTGTACCAAATTCTAGACACATTGTGGGAAACAAAAACCAGTGTAGGCCCCATCTTTGAGGAGCTGAGTCCCCTGAAAGATACTTTCAAATACAAAGACAAACATTAGCATATATAATTGGAAAGTGTACATTTTATAAAGGAAAGTCTATTTCGAGAGAAAATTTTGATGTTACCTTGTTGAAATTTTTTTGATATGGGGGTCAGAGTTGGGTGGAGGTGTCTCACTTTGTAGTCCTGTCTGGCCTAGAACTCACTAAAAGACCAGGCTGGCTTCCGACTCCCCGAGATCTACCTGTCTCAGCTTTCTGAGGGCCGGGGTTAGAGGTGTGCATCACTGTGTCCCAGCAAAGTGATTTCCCCACATTTATGAAGTCACTGTGTTATGGACCCTTTTCCTTAACCATTTGGCATATTTTCTTTTACTTCTCAGTAAAAAACTGTGCTTGTCACACTAAGTGTGTTGGTTTAACAAGAGTCATATTGGGCCTCAATCATATTTATTTGTATTATTTTCCCTCCAAAGTGTCTTTTTTTTTTTTTTAAAGATTTATTTATTTTATGTATATGAGTACACCATTGCTGTCTTCAGACACACCAGAAGAGGGCATCCAATCCCATTACAGATGGCTGTGAGCCACCATGTGGTTGCTGGGATTTGAACTCAGGACCTCTGGAAGAGCAATCAGTGCTCTTAACCGCTGAGCCATCTCTCCAGCCCCCAAAGTGTCTTTTTATCGCATTGATTCTTTCTCCACTCCCAAAATTGCAGGAGAAAGCTGTGGCAATTCTAATGACCCCAGCAAGGAGGCGCTGGCTAAGACGGAAGTGTCCCTCACGCTAACCAACAAGTTTGACGTGCCCGGTGACGAGAACGCAGAGATGGACGCTCGGACCATCTTACTGAAGTGAGTACTAAAGGGAGAAGGGAGTGGCTTGAAACCGTATCTGCTGGCCACACTGGCTCGCCCACCCTGGCCTCTCTTGCCCATCACAGTCCTCAGCACCCTGCACAGTGCTTGGACTTTGTTTGCTAGTGTTGTGCAGTTACAGTCTTGGGAACTCCCCCCTGCACCGGCTCCGTTGTGGTTCCCTGCTCCCGTGGGTACTGCGTGTAGAAAGGCGCCTATGGGGTAAGGGTGCTTCAGCTGCCGCTTAGATCCAGTGACAAGGAGGTGAAGCATACGGCCGTGTTGAAACACATTCCCGTCTCCTTACAGTACAAAACGGTTAATTGTGGACGTCATCCGGTTCCAGCCAGGAGAGACCTTGACTGAGATCCTAGAAACCCCAGCCACCAACGAACAGGTACAATGAAGGTTTCATATTCGTCTTCCTAAACAGGAGACGCTTTCCTGTGATAGACACATTCCTGGATGGGACCAGTGGGACGGGGAAAGGCTTAGACCCTAGGGTGAGCATGGATCTAACCTCGGAACAGTAATAATTAGGGCTCATTTGTCTAGGAAGTCGGTGACTCCTAAATCCAGAGGGTGCTCTCAGAGCATGAAACCCCCTTCCCCTTCAAACAGAAGAGAAATAGGAAGGGAGAAGGAGAGGGAGAACAAATATAGGATGAACAAGAATTTAATCTGGGGCAGAATCAGTCTGGTAATTTAGTGAGTGTCTACAGTTGTAATTAGATGAAGCACTTGGTTGTATATATTCAAGTGAAGGGCGTGGCTCCAAACTTAAATTCCAGTTAGGAAAATGATGACGCATATATCTGAAATCGTAGGGCCACTAGAAATTAACTATAGTATTGATTATAAAAATGCCAGAAGTTGCTGGGTATGGTGGGCATGCCTTAGATCCCAGCAGATATCTCTGTGAGTTTGAGGCCAGCCTAGTACCTAGCTAGTTTCAGGCCAGCTAGGGCTACACAGTGAGGAGCTGTGTGTCAGGAAGTCACAGCAAAAGAAAGAGAGCCCAAGCCACACACTTTGAGGCCTGAAGGATTCGGGCGTGATAGAAACTGAGAGAGCCCACGAGAACAGTAGGGCCGAGGAAGGAGGGGTACACTGAGGGACCAGACTGGGAGTCTGGGAGGCGGGGGGAGGGGTGTGAGAAAAGCAGAGCTGAGGGTGGGATTAAGGGAGACTCCAGAGCTGAAGTTGTTAAAGACAACTGTGGGCCTGGCAGTATGTGATATAATCCTAGCTCCTTAGGAGGTTGACGCAGGAGGATTGCCACATTCAAGGCCAGCCTGGGCTATCCAGCAAGGCTTTAATCTCAGTGTTTTTATAAAAAGCAATGGGAAGGGAAAGGGTAAGGAGAGGTGACAGAGGCTGAGGAAGGGTCCTTGTTGCTGTAGCAGTGTTGGCAGCTGCACCCTGAAGTAAGCCAGGAAGGATAAAGGCATCGTAGCTCGGCATCTCCTGTGCTGACTATGCCTAGTGTCAGAAGCTGCACGTGTGGACCCACGGATGGGCTGTGCGGGTAGAATGAGATAGCTCCCCTCCATGCTGTTTTTTGTCTGGCATTGGTGAGGGAGGAAATGTCTGCAGCCAACTTTGAGAACTGTATCTGAGTGCAAGTGTGGAAGTCTGAGTTCAGGGCTCCTGTGGTGAACTGACAAACACATTTTTTGTTGTTGTTGATTTTTTCCCATCTGTAGGAAGCTGAGCATCAGAGAGCCATGCAGAGACGGGCTATCCGAGATGCCAAAACCCCTGACAAGATGAAAAAATCAAAACCCATGAAGGAGGATAACAACCTCAGCCTCCAGGAGAAGAAAGAGAAGATCCAGACTGGCCTAAAGAAGCTAACGGAGCTTGGGACGGTGGACCCGAAGAACAGATACCAGGAACTCATCAACGACATTGCTAAGGTACAGCACTCGTGAGCAGTGGCCTGGCCTTGTTTACAGATGCTTCAGGAGCTCTGAGATGCGGCCTCGGACTCGCACACCAGGGCTTCACATCTGAGGTGGATTTTTTTATGTGGTCTACATTAATGGAGAGACAGCCTTCCTTCACTAGAGTTTCTGGTGTCTGAGTTTTTCATTGCTCTTAAAGAATCCCCCAGACCTTTTTTTATGATTGCTATGGAATATATAAAGTTTATAGTTGCATGATCAATTTGATTTGTATGACTCACCCCAAGCCAGGGCTCAGGGTTCTAATTTGACTGGAGATAATGCCCTTGCACTAAGGAACTTGGTTCCCCCACCCACCCAGGACAGAGTGTGTGAGGTCTAGACCAGCTCTGTAAGTAAAGTCTGAGCATAAAAAATCAGGGCACACACTTTCCTGTTGCTAGTGGATAGGCCGATGAGATTGAAATCTCTTTTAGGTTTCCAGCGCTGGTGGCTGCCTGTTAGGAACAGCTGGCATGCCTGTAGTGTTGGTGAACAGTGATGGTTCAAGACACACAGGCTGCCTGTCAGCTTTTTCCTAATTTTCATGGTTGTGCCTCAGGATATCCGGAATCAGCGGAGGTACAGGCAGAGGAGGAAAGCTGAGCTGGTAAAGCTGCAGCAGACATACTCGGCGCTGAGCTCTAAGGCCACCTTTTATGGCGAGCAGGTGGACTACTACAAGAGCTACATCAAAACCTGCTTGGATAACTTGGCCAGCAAGGGCAAGTGAGTCTTTGTCTGCGATTACTCCAGGGTGGGGGTCAGAGGGGTGGGGGGAGCAGAGACAGCTTCTGGCGCCACAATGAGAGAAGCGTTTTAATTTTTATTAAGTGTCCTGTTGCTAACGAGGAGAGGGAAGGGAGGGGGTGTGTGTGTGAATGACAAAGGACAACTCAAGGCTTGGTTCCCTCTGTCTGCCATGGCTCCCAGGAGCTGAACTCAGGTCTCCAGGCTCTTGGGGGAAGTGCTTTACTGGCTGTCATATTGCTGGCTTGAGGTTGAATTTTTCTTTTCTTTCTCTTTCCTTTTTGAGATAAGAGCTCACTGTCTCCCGACTGATCGGGAACTCAGTCTGTAGACCAGACTGGGCTTGACCGCAGATATCCTCCTGCCTCTGCCTCCCAGGTGCTGGGATTGAAGGTGTGGGTCACCACACACCTGAACTACAGCGCCCAGGACCTGCCTGCTGCATTACTTGTGATGTCTGCATAGCTGCCTGGCTCCATTTGTTGGTGTGATGTGGGGAGATGGGAAGGGGCTTGGAGATACTGATTTCCAAGCACGTGTTCTAAAGTATTAGTTTGGTCTAGATGTTAGCGAATCATGGAAGGGGACCGTCTAACTTGGCTTCCAAATCTCCCACCAAGCATGACGGTGCACACCTGTAATCCCGGCTTGGCAAACAGGCAGGCCTGTCTCCAAACCAACCAACCTCAGGAAGACTTTATAAACCTGTAGGCTCCCAGATGCCTGCGGGCACGATCACGGCTCCAGGGAAAGCTTCCCCATGCTGGTCCAAACATGAGCCTGCTAGTTTTACCGGGAAGAAACTGTAAACTCCCACCCTTTTCTTTTTAGAAATTTCAAACCTCAGAACGAACGGTTGAAAACAGGGCACCCATGAGCCCTTCCCACAGATTCTCTAGAGTTTAAATTGTGCTGCACCCTCCCCTCCAGCTCAAGCAGGTCCATCCTCCTGGGGGAGGCGGGGCTAGGATGGGGAGGTGGTCCCCTAGCTACCTCCGGGCCTTAGGGTGTTCTGTCCATCTTCTGTGCTCTCTGGCTTTCTGACATACGATGCGTCAGGTTTAATTTGTAGTTCGCTCTGCTCGGGGCTAGAACGATGATTTCTGTAAGCCACCCTAACTTCATTTAGAAACCAGGATCTAGCTGTCCTCCTTGCCCTGGTTGCCTTCTAGGCAGACACAGTAGGTCTTCACTCTGAATGGCTGAATACTGTGTCATGAGACAGCTAGATTAGATGTTCAGTTAATCAGTTATCCACTGAGGGACCTTTGTTTAATCTTTAAAAACAAAGCAAAAAACAAAACCGATGGATGAAGTTGGAGAGATGACACAGTGGTTAAAAGCCCTGGCTGCTTTTCCAGACGACCCAGGTTCAATTCTCAGTACCCACATGGAGGCTCACAGCTGTCTGTAACTGAAGTCCCAGGGAATCTGATGCCTACACAGGCACCACACATGCGTCTGGTGCACACACGTACAGGCAGACCTTTAAAGCACTTACATAAAATAACAAATCTAAATTTTTACTTAAAATGTCTGCACCAGCTTCTTAAAGGTATGCTGCTCTGCAAACTTAGGCATTTTCTGAGAATGAGCTGGAAGCGCATGGACAGATGGTCAGAGGCTGTGAGGACTGGCATGCATGCGCTGTCTTCAGTTGTCTTCCCTAAGGACTGCCCTCACTCACACGGTGTGGAGGCCGGGACCCTGAACAGCGTTCGCCTGTCTTCTTCCCAGGCTTACATTCCTTAGCGTGTCCATCTTTGATTTCCCTGACGGCCATTAACATCTGTGTCTTTTTCCTTAACTTCCCGTCCACTATGGCTTCTATGCTTTGCTTCAGCTTTTAAAAGCTGTGTGTGGGAAGTGTCTTCCTATAATAAGACTGAGGATTTACAGGGACGTTTTTACTATTTTGTGGTGACATTTTGTTTATATTTTATATATGTAAGGATGGATACAGCTTTTAAAAATTGTTTATTTTTTGAGTTACAGTGACTTAAAACTTACCGTCATCATCATCAATATTAATTTGTTTGTTTGTTTGTTTTTTCAAGACAGGGTTTCTCTGTGTAGCCTTGGCTGTCCTGGAACTTGTTTTGTAGAATAAGCTGACCTTGAACACACAGATATTGACCTGCCTCTGCTTCCCAAATTCCAGGGTTAAAAGCATGTGCCATCACCTCCCGACCTTAAAAATTACTTTTATTTCATTTTATTTATTTAAATGTTGGGGGGAGTCTCATGTAGTTGACTAGGCTGGTGAAATCACCATGTAGCCAAGGCTGGCTGTGAGCACCTGACCCTCGTGACTCTACTCACCAGTATTAATTTTTTTTAAAAATATTTATCTGTGTGTTTGTATGCATGAATATGTTATGTACATGCTTAAATCACAGAGCGTGTGTGATGGTCAGAGAGCTACTTTTGGGAACAAAGGCTCTCTTTCCGCCTTGCCGAGGCGGGGCCTCTGCTCTGCGTACTCCACACTAGCTGGCTAACAGGTTTCTTAGGCAGTCTGCCTGTCCCTGCCCCTTGTCACTGTGCGAGCGCAGAGATTACAGGTGCATACCACCATGTCCAGCTTTTTCCATGGGTTCTGGGAATCAAACTTAGATCATTCAGCTTGGGTAGCAAGTGCTTTTACTCTCTGAGCCTTCTCCCTGGCCCCTCGCATGGGATTGTCAGGGGTTTGGTTCCAAAAATGGAAGCACAGACACAAACACAAGTTGGTAGCCTTGTTCTCCACTATAATTTAAAATAAAGGTGGAAGCAAATTAATAATGTTGCCCAGTTTTGTGGAGGTTGCTAGGGCCAGTCCTCACATTTGTCTGCTGTTTTAGAATTGGTGTGTTGTGTATGCGTGTGTGTGTTTCTGGCCTCACTCCCATGATGCCTAAGGCTTGTAGTAGGTAATTACTTAAAGACACTGTCATAGTGTTGTTTTTACCTTTCACAGAGTCTCCAAAAAGCCTAGGGAAATGAAAGGCAAGAAAAGCAAAAAGATTTCCCTGAAGTACACAGCAGCAAGACTGCATGAGAAAGGAGTTCTTCTGGAAATTGAGGACCTTCAAGTAAACCAGTGAGTGTTTGCTTTTTATGTTTTGTAATTTTCCTGTGTATGTGAGGTGGGGCATGTGGGTGTCTACACACATGTGTACTGGTATCGGCGTGTGTGTGTGTGTGTGTGTGTGTGTGTGAACATGGAGCCAGGTGGCCAATATCAAGTGTTCTTTTCCTCTTCACACCCCCCTTATTGCGTGTGAACATGGACCCCGGCGGCCATTGTTGGGTATGCTGTTCCTCTTCACACTCCACCTTATTTTCGGGGCACAGTCTTTCACTGAATCTGGAGCTCATCTGTTCTGCTAGACTGGCTGGCTAGCAAGCCCCTGGGATCTGCCTGTGTCCGCACCCTCACCTCCATGCTGTGGTTGCAGGCTTGCACTGCTCTGCCCAGATGTTTACGTGGATGTTGAACATCTGAACTGAGGCCCTCGTGCTTGGGCAGTGGGCACTTCGCCTGCGCAGACATGCCCTCTCATATTTCCATTTTGACTTTGTTTTGGAAGCTGGTTTTTAATTTTTAATTCATCGTGTCGTTATCTCATTGTTCTTATTTCTCTTTCTGGGTAGCTCTTTTATATATTTTATATATTTATATATGAATATGTTTTTTAATGTGCAGAGCAACATTTTACGAAGTCCTTTAACCTGGTAATAAAAGAGATTGTGGGGATTTTTTTTTGGGGGGGGGTGGATATTGAGACAGGGTTTCTCTGTATAGCCCTGGCTATCCTAGAACTCACTACATAGATCAGGCTGGCCTCAAACTCACAGAGATCTGCCTGCCTCTGCCTCCAGAGTGCTGGGATTAAAGGCATGTGCCACCACCACCCAGCTGAGAATATCTTTTGTAAAATTGCATTTATTTTATATGTGTATACATGCATACACCGTGATATAGCCATGGAGTCGTGTGTCAACTTGCAGGAGTTAGTTATCTCTTTCTACCATATGGGTCCCAGGGATAGAACTCAAGTTATCAGGTTTGAGGTTTTATTCCCCAAGAGCTTGCCACCTAAGAATGAATTTCTTTTCCTCGTTTATGGACGATTTCTCCCAAACACATTGACACCAGTGTATGCACATTCCCCAGGAACCCATTCTTTCATTTGCTATATTTGACAACATTCTGTCTTAGTGTTCCATTGCTGTGACAATACACAGTGACCATAGCAGTTTATAAAAGAAAACATTAGATTGTCACGACAGGGAGTGTGGCAGCAGGCAGTAGGCAGGCACAGCCCCAGAGCAGTAGCCGAGAGCTCACATCTGATCCACAAGTAACAAGCAGAGAGAGAAAGTGAGACTGGGCCTGGCATCAGCTTTTGAAATCTCAAGACAGTGGCACAGCTCCTCCAACAAGGCCACACCTCCTAATCCTTCCCAAACAGTTTCTCTAACTGGGGACTCAGCATTCAGGTTCGTAGGGAGCCATTCTCGCTGAAACCACTACACATGCCCACAAAAACCAGGTGCTTCATTCCACATGGGAATCGCCTGCATCCTTTCCAAGAAACATAGCTAGCTTTACTCCTAGGTCAGAACGCTGGGTCAGGCCAGTTCAGGTTGCTAGCCCAGTGTCTTCTGCCTACATTGTTAGAAAGCATATGTTGAGCTTGGGCTGCTGACTGTCCCTTCCTTTGATTCAGAAGGTACTTATGTATAACTAACCTTAGAAAGCGGGGTGAAGCATGAGAGAGAGGCACCTAGGACGCCACAAGCTAGAGAGAAACTACTAGACGTGTAGTAAACTCTCTTCTATGCTTATATTCAGAGAAAGGCAATGCCTCTGTCCACTGTGTACAAGTGATCTACCTCACTTTCTAAATAGAAATTGTTTGTCTTTGTGGTCACGCATCCAACTTGTATTGATAACATGAGACATTTGCATAGCCAGGCAGAGTGGTGCATACCTTTAATCCAACACTTCCAGCAGAGCCAGGCAGATCTCTGAGTTTGAGGGCGAGTTCCAGGACAATCAGAACTACACAGAGAAACCCTGTCTTTTAAAAAAAAAGTCTCTTTTATAATAATTATAAATTTCCTATGTTGACCTGGTTTAGAACTCTTAATTATACTTTTTTATCATATTACTGTAACTGTGATAACACTTTTATATCAGCCAATGCTTGCATTAAGTTGAGTGAGGGGCTTTTTTTTGAGATAGCGCCTGGCTAGTTCTGAGGCTTAGGTTGATATGGGCTCAATTTACCTTCCCTCCTCAGTCTTCTGCAAAGCTAGAACTACAGGTGCTCAGCATCACGCTCAGCTTTTGTGTTGTGGTGGTGGTGGTGATGAGGCCTCACTGTGTAGCCCAAGCTGACCTTAAACTCACCATCCTCCTCCCTGAGCCTTCTCTGTGCTAGGATTGCAGGCATACACAGACACTCTGGGCCGGGATTGCTTTTTAAACTAGGTAAATAAATAGGTACCTACACTTGAATTTCTAATCCAATAGTGATTTTTAAAAACCACTACAAAAATACATGACATATGGTTCACATTGTAACCATTTTCAAGGGTATAGTTAGTATACGCGCATCCTGGGCCAGATCACTGGAAGGTTTTCATCTTGCAAGAGTCACTCAGGGTTCCCCTCCTGCCAGCCTCTGGCAGCCACCACACTCTTTATGGGCCTTGCATTTGACTGCATTAGTTACCTCACGTAAGTGAAGCCGTGCACTTTTTATCTTTTGTGACTGGCTTGGGCATTCATTTAACATAATGTCCTAGAGATTTTACCACATGACAGGATTTCCTTCATTTTTAAGGCTGAATAATATTCTATTGTCTCTGCGTGCCACATTTTGTTCAGCCCTTCATGCATTGACGGGCAGGTGCTGTTTCCGACTCTAAGCTATTGTGAGCAGTACTGCACTAAACAGGTGTGGACTGCCCCCTTAGTTCCTTTCTTCCTGTGTGTGCCCAGAAGTGGGGTGGAGGGCCATGTGGTAACTCACGTTTTGGCTGTAGGGGCTCTGCAGTAAGTACTGTTTGCCATAGTGGTTACAAATTGTGCTGATACATTGTTGCTGCAGTTCCAGCAGAGCTCGTGCATGTGGGAAAGCGCCCATGCTACTGCTCCCTGCCAGCCATGATGGTATAGAATACCTCCGTAAGGGCTAGAGAGATGCTCAGTGGCTAAGAGCACCCAGGCCAGACAGCTGACAATCATCTGTAACTCCAGCTTCAGGGGTCCGGTGCCCTCCTCTGGCCTCCATATAAATACATGCTCACATACGCACGCACGTACGCGCACACACACACACACACACATATTTTTTGTCTTCTTCTTTTTTAATTAAAATTAAAAGTATCTCTTTAAAGTTTAGGTTTCTTAGGTTTCTGATTGAGAGGTTGTGGGTTTGGCAGGTTTGGTTTTGGTGTGATTTGGGGATGGCTTATCGTCTGTTTTTTTTTACCTTTGGTCAGCTTTTTTAACTTGGAACCTTTGTGTCTCTGCTTTTGTTGTAGGTGTTTGGTTTTGTGTGGTTGTTCTGACACTTCACAGTCCCCGGTCTCTGACCTGGATTCTTCCCTTCTGTTCGTCATTATTTGCCACTGCTGTCCCCGTGCCCCTCTGTTTGCGTCTCTTCTCTCTCCTTTGCTGCTATGGGCATAGAAACTAGAAGACTTAGCAAATGCATTCACACTAGTTACTGCACAGAGCAGTTATCCTTGGGAAGGAGGCGCTACAAGCCGGTAAAATGGAAGCAGCCCGTTTCTGAGAGCAGATTCTGTGAGCGCTCCCTTACCCCCTTGGAGCCCTCTTGGGTACCCTTACTGATTCTCCACTGTCTGCAGTGGGTCACAGCTCCACAGAGCTCTGGAAATGTGGGGTGATGCACTGTGTTCTCCTGGGAGCACCATAATCATACTTATTGCTGGTGCTGTGCAGCTTCCTGCCTAGGGCAGTGTGTATTCGGCATCCTTAAGTGTATGCATGTGCTCTGTCCAGGAAAGCCCTTGCTTCTTGCTGACATCCCCTCTGCTTCCTCACTCACTTTCCCAATCCTTTTTTCCCTCCCACTCCCTAAGACAGCGCTTCTCTGTGTAGTCCTGGGTGTCCTGGAACTTGCTCTGTAGACCGAGCTGGTCTCAAGACTCAGGGATCTGCCTGCCTCTGCCTCCCGAGTGCTGGGATCAAAGGTGTGCACCACCATACCCTGCTCCTCCTTCTCACTAACTTTTGACCATTGTTTTGGGGAAGAGCCATCTGGTCTCACTCTTTCAGGCCTTTGGACATTCCCATAGGCCCTTGTGGAACACATTGCAAGTACTTCAGGGGGAGGTGACCATTTCCAGGTACCCCTGATGTTCCCCTCCCCCATCTCAGAGCCTCATTACCTAAACACACAAAGCTCACACTTACGGCGTTGTGTCTCAACAGATTTAAAAATGTTATCTTCGAAATTGGTCCAACAGAAGAAGTTGGAGACTTTGAGGTGAAGGCCAAGTTCATGGGAGTTCAGATGGAGACTTTCATGTTGCATTATCAGGTGGGTGTGTGTGCACAGGCTGGGGCCTGAAGCTCTCTGATGAGGTGGGAGAAGATAAGAGAAGGCCCTTTGGGGAAAGCTTCATGTGTTCAAAGAGCTCAATGCCTAGTTGATGGGAGAAGCCAAGGGTTTGGGGAGTTGGGTGTGGTCTGAGAGCTCTAAGATGTCTGTGCTTTAGAGTGCATCGGTGCCCAAACCTTCCCAGTGCGCCCTGAACTGAGCCGGTGCCCTGGCCTTGAAGGAAGTGCCTAACTACAAGTGTTAGCAGTAAGAGATTCCATGCTGCTCAGTACTTGAAATCTTTTTTTCTTCTCATTTGTATCTGATATGGATGCTTTTGTTAAGAATATTACTGAAAACATGTGACTACATTGCCTCTTGGTAAATCCGAATCACATTTTAAATTCAAAATTAACTCTGTGCGCCGGGCAGTGGTGGCGCACGCCTTTAATCCCAGCACTTGGGAGGCAGAGGCAGGTGGATGTCTGAGTTCGAGGCCAGCCTGGTCTACAGAGTGAGTTCCAGGAGAGCCAGGGCTACACAGAGAAACCCTGTCTTGGAAAACCAAAAAAAAAAAAAAAAAAAAAAAAATTAATTCTCTGGCAGTTTTATAACATAATTATTCCTAATTTTTTATTTTTAAGTGTTTTGTTTTGTTTTGTTTTGGGGGTGCTTAGGTTTGACCCTGAGGATTTGTGCTTGCTAGGCAAGCTGTCTCCCACTGAGCTCAATTTCCAACCCCAAATATCTAATTTTGGGGAGTGGAAAGAATCTCATATAGCCCAAGCTAGCCTCAAATCCACTATGTGGTTGAGGCAACTCTCGATTCTCCTGTTTCTCCCGAATACTGGGATTATAGATATGTGCACATTAAAAAATTATACCCATTAGGGATGGCGACATGAACCAGTAATCCAGCACTCAGAGACAGAGGCAAAAGGATTCAGTTTGAGGCTAGCATGGACTTGATTGTAATTCCAGGCCAGCCTATATAGTGAAAGTGATCTTTAAAGTCCAAGGCCAGAAATAATCAGACAATTGAGAGGATTCATAAACAGTGTCCCGACCTAACTATGTGTGCACCACATAGTAGGCCTCTTGCAGTTTTTGTCCGTTTTTTGTTTTTGTTTTTTTTTAAGATTTACTTTATTCTATGTATGTGAGTACACTGTAGCTGTCTTCAGACACACCAGGAGAGGGCATCAGATCCCATTACAGATGGTTGTGAGGGAATTGAACTCAGGACCCCCGGAAGAGCAGTCAGTACTCTTAACCCCTGAGCCATCTCTCCAGCCTGGTTGGCTTATTTCTTTTGCAATGCTGAAAATCAAACTTAGGGCCTCACACATGCTCTGCTGCCAAACCACTCTTCCATGTCTCACCGTGCTCACACTGCTGTGGTCTAGCAAACCAGGCTGGTGCCTCTCTGGGAGCAAGCATTCCGACTTCTGCACAGGATGCTCTCCCCTCATGTAATTGGCCACCCTTCCTCTCCTTCCCACCTCCATCAAACAGTGAGCACTGGCACGTGTTGCCTGCCTGCAGCCACAGTGGTGGCCTTTCCCTTTGACTCAGCAGCCCTCAGAGACATCCTCTGTTGACAGTGCGAGCTGACTCATTTCCCTGCCACCCCCCAAACTATGAACTCCTGAAACAGGGTCTTAGTCATCTGTATTTCCTTGTTGGTAACCAGTAGTCTCTCGGTGCATGTTAATTAAGTAACCGTGAAAGGATTTCTTCATACATTGTAAGTAAGCACTACTACACACAGTCCCGGATTCCACTGGTTTCACCACGAGTGCAGGCCAACCAGTTTGCTAAGGAAACATGTACACTGCTACAGATTCAGTAACTTGTCTGGCTCATAGGTGCACGGGGTTAGGATTAGGCTAGGCAGAGAGGATACACCGTGGTCCCCATCCTCGTGACACTGCAGTCCCTTCATGCCCTTTCTTACCACCACTCACAAGTTTAGTGGTAGGGAGGACAGTGCTGCGTAAGCCATCAGGACAGCAGACAGTGTACTGAAAACAGCCGTCAGGTCAGGACAGCAGACAGTGTAGTGAAAACAGCCGGCAGACCTCATCACCCCAAAGCCAGCTCTTCCCTGATGCTGTGCCACCAACACTTTGAGCCTCAGCAGCTCATCTTTAAAGTTTAGATAATCATGCTTCATAAGGCTTTTGTAATACCTTGAAAAAATAGTGTGCAAGGTGCCTAAACACGGCCACGCCCAGGCTACGCATCCGATGAATGTGTGGTCTGCCTGTTTGGCTTGCTTTTACATTAGAAAACCTTTGTCATGTGGAGTTGAAGTTGGACTTTGGTAGGGTATGGCTGCCTGTCAGAGACTGTATATTTAGTTTACAAGAGACCCTGGGTTCAGTCTCCTAAAAACAAAAGACTCCAGTAGATTGTAGAGCTGGAGGTGTAGTTCTCCGTTGGTAGAATGCTTGTTGGGCATGCACAAAACCCTGGGTTTGATCCCAGCACTGTAGAAACTGAGCCTGGCAGCGCATACCTGTTATCCCACTGTGGAGACAGTAGTATTCAGCCAGCCTGTGCCAAAAGTGCCAAAGGGGTGAGAGGGTATCTAGTAGGTACTGAGGTGCTACAGACCATTCTCAGTTTCAGCCATTGGCATATTTCATGAATTGAAATGTCTTTACCTTTTCCATGTATTAAAACCTCTAACCTACAGCTGAAACAATGGGAAAATGCCATTGTAACTTTTTTTTTTATTAATCATTTTATTCATTTACATTTCAAATCATATCCCCCTTCCTGGTTACCCCTCCACAAACTCCCATCCTATGTCCCATGCCCCTCTCCCTCCTCCCCTTTGCCTCTATGACGTGCTCCTCCACCCACTCCCCCTCACCGCTCTAGCACCGCCCTACTATTGTAACTTGTTTGTTTGTTTGTTTGTTTGTTTTGTTTTTTGAGACAGAGTTTCTCTGTGTAGCCCTGGCTGTCCTGGAACTCACTCTGTAGACCAGGCTGGCCTCGAACTCAGAAATCCGCCTGCCTCTGCCTCCCAAGTGCTGGGATTAAAGGCGTGCGCCACCACTGCCCGTGGCAGTGGCCCATTGTAACTTTTGAAATAAGGTTTAAATGTATTTTAACTGAATGTAACTCCTAATTTTCCTTCATGTTTAGAATATTTTACTATAAACTAAATGATACCCTAAGACTAAGTTAGCTTGAAAGTTCCCTCAGCCAGAACTCCCTGTTGCTCCAGCACCCAGAGTGGTCATGTGGCCCCAGGATGGTTGTGTGACCCCAGGGTGGTCGTGCAGTGTGAAGCTCTGCACTGAGAAGTGTGTCTCACCCACACCAGTCATCTGGCACAGAAGGCCTGCCTCACCTCTCCTGGACCCTCCCTTCATGGAGACCTTCCTTTTCTTGTTTCAGATTTGATGGCTAAATTGTTTCGTTTTGTTTTTTCAAACAGGACTTGCTGCAGCTACAGTATGAAGGTGTTGCTGTCATGAAATTATTTGACAGAGCTAAAGTGAATGTCAATCTCCTGATCTTCCTTCTCAACAAAAAGTTCTATGGGAAGTAATGGGTCACTGGCCACCCGGAAGAATTAAAGGCAACACCTCACAGCTGTCTTTCTAGGATCCTCCATTATTCCTTGGAAGCAAGGGCCTGGTCCAGCGGCGCCTCAGTCCACACCCCTAAAGCCCGGGTTTAAGTCCCCTCCCTCTGACAGGACCTCAGTGCCCTCTTCCTTCTCCTAGTGAAGCCGTAAGCCTGGCTTCCCCTCAGCCCTGCTCCCCTCATTCTCTCTCATCATGTAGGAAGGAGTGGAATCCCACCCAACCCTTCTGTTAAAGCCTCCTAAGTGGTCATTACTACTTGTAAATATTGGTGTTTGTTTTACTTAGCAATAGAACAGTAGGATTCAAATTCTTGTTTGGCTGTGAAAGCTGTCAGGTTGCTAGCAAGCATGCACATCAGATTCACCACAAGTACGGCCCACCAGCGCAGCCGAGGATGAAGTCCATGAAATCCTCTGTCTGCTGCCTTTGTAGGTGGAGCTAATCCAAGTTACTGTTCTCTGTTCAAATGAAGCAGCTTCTGGAGAAAAAGAGCAACTACCTTTAAATTCTCCACTGAATCTGGGCAGTACTCTTAGCACAGAGCCCTTCCTGGTGAAGGTGAACCCCACGGCCATAGCTGGCCATTTAGAGACTGTGTGGGCGGGTCATTCTCCATCCCTCCCACAAAGGGATGGCTTACCCTAGCTGGGCGGCGGTGGTGGCGCACGCCTTTAATCCCTGCACTTGGGAGGCAGAGGCAGGTGGATTTCTGAGTTCGAGGTCAGCCTGGTCTACAGAGTGAGTTCCAGTACAGCCAGGGCTACACGGAGAAACCCTGTCTCGAAAAAAAAAAAAAAAGAAGAAGAAGAAAAAAAAAATCAAAATGTAACTGTTTCTAAACTGTATTCCAAGAGTGCCTTACCAAAGTATAACTTTATTTCTTAAAATGTGAGTGGTAGGAATTTTAAAGATTTATATAATGCTTTAGAATACTCTGAGAAAGGGTTGTGTTTTCATTGGGTTAATCTGTATATCTGAGTTCTTGAAGCTTTTCTATAGCCTACAATAGGGTCTGTCTGCCAAGTTGCTGAGCTAATCCTGCTTGATTTTAGCAACAAAAGACAACCATGTCATGCTTGAAGTTCAAATCCATCTCCTCTCTGCTGCCCACATCATGCTTTTATCCTGAGAAACCTGGACCCTTAGGCTCTGACTAACAAAGACAGGTCAGCTCTAGATGTTGAATTTGGAAACCTTTGTCCTTGGATTAAAAGTCATAAACTTTTTTTAAAAATCTCTTTATTCAAAAAGATAGGCAGCTGGGCGGTGGTGGCGCACGTCTTTAATCCCAGCACTCGGGAGGCAGAGGCAGGCGGATTTCTGAGTTTGTGGCCAGCCTGGTCTACAGAGTGAGTTCCAGGACAGCCAGGGCTACACAGAGAAACCCTGTCTTGAAAAAAAAAAGAAGAAGAAGAAAGAAAAAAAAAGATAGGCAAATCATGCTACTGAGCCTTTGATGTTTGGTTCGGCATTCTTGCATAAAATATAAAAATTAAACTAACATTGCAGAGTTTACTGATGTATATTGAAGGCCAATAAGCCTTTTAATTATTGACAGATTGTGTGGTATGTCCCTATTACAAATAGTCTTGGAGAAGTGTCCTTCATGCTGTCCACATGTGCAGGCCAGGTTGGAGGCCTCAGTGAGTGGGTACAAGTAGAGGCGGGTGCAGAGACAGGATCTGCCACCACAGTGACGTTGTGTTTTGGAACAGAGTTTTCTGAGAAAACATTATCAAGTTAAAGGAAAATGCTAAGGCTGGTGTGGTAGTAGACACCTATAATCTCAGCACTCAGAGGCTGAGGAAGAAAGATCACTAAGTTAAGGCCAGCCTGGACTACATAGCCCTACCCTACCTCCAAAAAAGAGAGAGAGAAAGAAAGAGGAAAAAAGAAAAAGATCCTGTTACAACCAGCATCACCTCTAAAACCTGGTTACAGATGTGTCAAGTGAGTCTTTTTTTTTTTTTTTGAAGACAGAGGAGATGGGGTCTCTGTTGCCTTGGCTGTCCTAGAACTCTGTGTAGATCACGCTGGTCTAGAACTCACAGATATCTGCCTGCCTCTCAAGTGCTGGGATTAAAGGTGTGAGCCACTGTACCTGGCTTTCAAGTATGTTTTCTTAAAAAGGGTACCCTCACAAATGTCCCAGGGGCCACCTGCAAGACAGTAGTGACTGCAGGTACAGCACCCTCAGATGTCTCAATTACCTGGAAGGGTGCCCCTTCCCTGAATACCCAGCAGAACTGTGCCACATGCCCGCCAAAGCTCTTCCTGGCTGCCTGGATCCTGCTTAGGCAGCACTGAGGTCACCCAGTGAGCCTCAGACTGGCGGGTCGCGCTTATGTTATTTATTAGCTGTAGCCATCTCTGCCTTGGCTCTCGCCTCCTCTGACCTTCTCTCTGATCAGCCATCATGACATTTACTATGAATTTACTTCCTCCCAAGAATTTGGACTGGCCGTCAGACTGTTGCTACACACAATTGCCTTTGTATCTTCGTATGAAATAAAAGGTCATTTGTTTCTGTTTGTGTTTGTTTTTCTTGGTTTCATTGTTAGCAGTTCCTGTTAGACGGTGTTAACTAGAGTAAGATTAAGTCACCCCCTCCTTTGTAGTCTTTAAAAGAAGAGCAAAGCAAGCCTGCCTTTGGATCACAGACTATCTTTTAAATTTTATTTATTGTGTGGGTATGGAGGTCAGAGGACAACTTAGGAATCAGCTCTCTGCTTCCACCATGTAGGGATTAAATTCAGGTTGTTGGGTTTAACAGCTCACTGATTATGGACTTTTTTTATTTTTATTTTTTAAATTATTATATATATATATATGAGTGCTCATACACCTGCATGTCAGAAGAGGGCATCGGATCCCATAACAGATGGTTGTGAGCCACCATGTGGTTGCTGAGAATTGAACTCAGGACATCTAAAAGAGCTGCCAGTGCTCTAACTGCTGAGCCATCTCTCCAGCCCCCAATTATGGACTTTTTGTTTGTTTGTTTGTTTTTTGTTTTTTGTTTTTCGAGACATGGTTTCTCTGTGTAGCCTTGGCTGTCCTGGAACTCACTCTGTAGACCAGGCTGGCCTCGAACTCAGAAATCCACCTGCCTCTGCCTCCCAAGTGCTGGGATTAAAGGTATGCACCACCACTGCCCGGCTATGGACTAGTTTTAACATGGTGTTTAGCCTTTTAAAATGTATTATGCTTAACGTAGCATAAGAAATACAGTGAGGGGGCTGGAGAGATGGCTCAGTGGTTAAGAGCACTGACTGTTCTTCCAGAGGTCCTGAGTTCAATTCCCAGCAACCACATGGTGGCTCACAACCTTCTGAAATGGGATCTAATGCCCTCTTCTGGTGTGTCTGAAGACACAGTATACTCATATACATTTAAAAAAAAAAAAAAGATTTAAAGAAAAAAGAAATACAGTGAAGAGCCAGACATGATGGCACATGCCTTTAATCCCAGCACTCAGGAGGCAGAGGCAGGCAGGGTTCGAGGCCAGGTGGTCTACAGAGTTCCAGGACAACCAAGGCTACCCAGGAGTCCTGTCTCAAAAAACCAAAAAAAAGAAAAATGTGGTGGGTCAGACCGCTGCCGTGTAATTGTGACTGGCTAAAGCATGAAAGTTTAAAATTGCCATTTATGTTACTTAAGGAAAAGAACAACAGATGCTAAGCATTCATGGAGAGTGTTCCTCAGGGGCTTCCGTCACATGTAAAGTCACCAGAGGTGACTAGGGTAAGTTGGATATGGAAAAGTCAGCAATTGCAGAAAAAAAGAAAAAACAAAAACTGGGAGCTGGGAATGATGCAGGGGAAATGGCTGAGTGTGTAAGAAGCACAGTGGCGCAGCGCGAGTTCAAATCCCAGAATTCACTTAAGAATCGGCACAGCAACACGTCTGTAATTCGGTGAAACAGGATGTGGGGTCAGGAGAATCCAAAAACTGGAGGGCCAGTGAGCGTGGCATACCAGGCAATAAAAGACCCTGTCTCAAGGTGGAAGGCGAGGACTGGCGCCTGCGGTCCTCTGGCCTCACAGGAGTACCAGAACACATGTATGTCAATGCTCGCACGGCCTTACACAAGAATTCATGTCTATCTCACTGTGTGTGTTTGCTAGCCAGATGTCTCAAGTCAGTGGCAACTTGATAGAAACAGAATAATCCTAAAGGAAGCTCAAGCGACAAGCTGGGGTGGTTTCTGGGAGTGGCTGCGGTGACCCCCTAAGGAAGAATGTCATGGTCAGAATATGGCTTTCTTGACAGGGCTTATGGAACACACACATGCTCTGAGCCACAGCTTTCTCATTCTGAGACATGGTGCCTTTGGACAGGCTGGTTATGGACTATGAAGTGGTTAGCCTGGGCTCTACACTGCTCTGCAAAGAAGTCAAGGGGCTTAGAAAGGGGGATCATTAAGTTCAGAGAACTAGGCTGGCAGGCAGGCTCTTTAACTCCTTGCAGTGACCTGACTGAAGGCAACTAGAGAGAGGAAGGGTTTATTTTGGCTCACAGTTCAGGGGAGTGCAGTGCACCATGGCAGAGAAGGCATGGCAGCCTGGAGCAGTGAGGTCGGTGGTGCCAACCAGGAAGGAGAGAAGGAATTTCCTCCCCCCCCCCCCTTTTATTTTGTCCAGGACCTCAGACCATGGAAAGGGCCTCTCAGACCCCAGGGTAGGTTTTCCATCAGTTAAATCTCTCTGGAAACTCAAAGTCAAATTCAGAAGGAGATGGCTCAGCACCTAAGAGCACTTGTTGCTCTTGCAAAGGACTTTGGTTCCATCCCCAGTTTGCAGAGGACAGCTTACAACCACCTGTAGCTCCAGTTACGGGGGATCCAATGCCCTCTTCTGGCCCCACGAGCAGCAGACAGGCATGTGGTATACAGACATAGAGGCAGGCAAAGCACACACATGAAATAAAGAAAAACAAGACGTACTCAGGGCTGGGTGTCTAGGTGATTCCAAATCCAGTCAGTGAAGTCGCCATGGAGCTGACTAGTCAAAATGAAGGCCATCCCTCTCCTCAACTGACAACCATCCCAGGAATGGTAGAGATCACCCCACACCCTCACCACTAATTTAACCCTAAATAGATTTTGGGAAAGCTCATATCTTCTCTCACACATTTTCATTTCAAGTTTGACAGGTTTGTTTTTGTTGGTCGGTTTTAGATGGTCTCAAGTAGCACAAGTTAGCATTGAATTCATACTGCCAAGGACAGCTTGAACTCAGATCATCTGCCCCGTGGGATTACAGATGTGGGCTACCATGCGCAGCTCACTTCCAAGTGTTTAAATTGCAAAGTGTGAGGGCTGGGGTGTAGCTCAGTGATAGAACTCTTGCCGGGCATGCACATGACTCTGGGTTCAATGCCCACTACAAGTTTATAATTGCCAGTGTGTTGTGCATTTTGAGGTAACAATTGCTGTATACAGGTATTATCAGGGTTTTGTTGGCTTGTTGTGTTTTGTTACTGTCTTAATATAGGGTTTCACTGTGAGTGCTGGCTGATTTGAAACTCAGATCTGCCTGCCTCTGCTTCACCAATAATGACATTAAAGATGTGTTCCACCATATCATACATTTTGAAAGGCACATAAATGAAACTCTGGGGAAATTTTAAATCCCTTTTGTTCCTCTCTTGAAACTCATGAGTTTCGTTTTCTTGTTTGCAGTGCTGGGGCTAGAACTCTGGGCCCGCGTCCTGCTACCAAGTGATGCCACGGCTCTAAACTCCTGTCTCTACTCTGCTCTCACGGCATTTTTTTCCTAATTTTTATGATGCGAGAGAGTGAACCCAGGGTCTAGAGCATGGTAGGCAAGCACTCTTACTCTTGAACTACATTTCTATCCCTTTAAAAATTATTAGCCAGGTGTGGTGGCATTGGTCTTTAATCCTGGCACTCGGAAGGTAGAGGCAGGCAGGATCTTTGTGAGTTCGAGACCAGCCTGATCTACAGTGAATTCTAGGACAGCCAGGGATACATAGTGAGACCTTGTTTTCAAAAAACCAAACATGTATGTGCGTGTATATGTATGTGTGTACATATGCAATATATAAGCCAAACGTATTTTTTATTATTTATTTAAACAATTTTTATTTTGAGACAGGATTTCACTAAGTTGCTCATGGTAGTCTTGAACTTGTTCTATAGCCTAGGCAGGCTTTGGACTTAGGATCTGCTTGCCTCAGTCACTCAAGTAGCTGGAGTTAGGGGTCTGCCCATGATGCCTGACTAAAAATATGTCTTATTTTAAATTATTTTGTCAGCTACTTGTAACAACAACAAAACAGGGTTGGCAAGATGGCTGAGCTGGTACAGGCACCTTCCTCCAAGCCTAATTAATGGCCTTAGTTTGAGCCTCAGGACCTACATGATGGAGGGAGAATCCAAGTTACAAAAGCTGTGCTCTGACCCTCACATATGTGCCATGTCATAACACAAGTAAATAAATGGGTTTTTTAAATTAGTGTGTGTTGCCGAGCAGTGGTGGCGCACGCCTTTAATCCCAGCACTTGGGAGGCAGAGGCAGGCGGATGTCTGAGTTCGAGGCCAGCCTGGTCTACAGAGTGAGTTCCAGGACAGCCAGGGCTACACAGAGAAACCCTGTCTCGAAAAACCAAAAATAAAAAATAAAAAAAAGTTAGTGTGTGTGATCATAAAATTACTAAGTCAGCCAGAAAAATCATTGCATATTACCATTATTGTTACTGCGTCTTTGATCACGGTAACATTTTTATTTTTAGTTATAGCTGAACCAACCAACTCGCTCTTGTAAAGCAGATAAAAAGCACATCAGAATTCCAGTTAAATGTACAAATCTCCAGATGCAGAGACTTTCAGCCCCCTCTGGTAGGGCTGGCTGCTGCCTGTGACTCAGCACAATAGCTGAGCAGAGTATTGGTCCTAGTCCCCCACAGTGTCTACTTGGAGTTGTACCTCACTTTGTTACCAATTTTTATCCAAATCCACTGGGAAGTGACACAATGTTGCTTTTGTTTCTTAGGCAGGGAATTCTTGATTCTGAAAGGTGTGGGAGAGGTGGTAAATATATTGATTACAATGGCAGGCGAGAGCCAAAGGACTGGGGTTTGTTCTTTTGGTTTTTTAAGGTTTATTTTATTTTATGAGTACATGTACAACACACCAGAAGAGGGCATCAGATCCCATTACAGATGGTTGTGAGCCACCATGTGGCTGCTGGGAATTGAACTCAGGACCTCTGGAAGAGCAGCCAGTGCTCTTAACCACTGAGCCATCTCTCCAGCCCAAAGGAGACAGTTTTAACAATTCAGAAAGCTATTTGGAACTAACTTCTTGAGATCAATGAAGGTTCTCTAAGACTCCTTAGTTCTATTTTTAAAAAAATCTCAATGGCTTATAACAGAAATAATAATATGATTATATTCCACCAATTTTTAAAGATTGTTTTTTGAAAATATTTTTATTTATATGCATGAGTGTGCAAGTACCCATGGAGACCAGAAGAGGGCACAGTATCTATCCCCTGAAGCTGGAGTTACCTCCAGACATGGATGCTGCCACCTAAACTTAAGTCTTCTGTGAGAGTTCTTGTTTGTTTTGCTATGTTTTTTGAGACAAAGTTTCTCTGTGTAGCCCTGGCTGTTCTGGGACTCACTCTGTAGACCAGGCTGGCCTCCAACTCACACAGATCGGCCTGCCTCTGCCTCCCACGTGCTGTGATTAAAGGTGAGCACCACCACCATCAGGAATGTAGTAAGTGTTCTTAGCTGCTATGCCCTCTCTCTAGGTCCCTAGGCCCCATCAGTTCCACAGGGGAGGTGGGGAGGTTTCTACTGAAGGCCGCCTACCCGACATACTCAACTCTGCCTCCACCCAGAAAACGTTTGGTACAAAATAATGTTACCTGATCTGGAAAGGATTTATAACCAGTCATTACATTAGGTAGGACTTGGGAGCTACACAGGGGGTTTTGTCAAGATTCTCAAGATAATATTAATTATAGCCCTTGATAGTTTGTACAATCCAATATGCTAACAATGCTTTGGGAAATAGAAACAGTACTCTTGTGCTGGCTGGTCTTATGTCAACTTGACACAAGGAAGAATCCTCTGAAGAGGAAGCTTCAACTGAGAAAATGCTTCTATAAAATCCGGCTGAAGGCAAACTTGTGGATCATGTTCTTAATTAGTAATTGATGTGGGAGAACCGAGTCCTTTGTGGGTGGTACTACTCCTGGCCTGGTGGTCCTGGGTTCTATAAGAAAGAAGGTTTAGCTAGCCAGGGAGAGCAGGCCAGTAAGCCACACTCCACCTCCATGGCTTCTGCATCAGCTCCTGACTCCGGGTTTCTACCCTGCTTGAGTTCCTGTCTTGACTTCCTTCGATGATGAACTGTGAAGTGGAAGGGTAAGCCAAATAAACTCCCCCCCCACCTGCTTCAGTCATGGTGTCTCACCACAGCAACAGAAACCCTCACTAAGGCAATTCTGCATTACAATTTTGAAACTTGATTATGGAAAACTATGAATGTACAAGAAGGAACAGTTTAATAAATTCCCATATGGCCACCATCTGGCTTCAAACGCTGTCAGTACCCAGTCACGTCAAACTAGTTTCAGTTAGCCCCACCCCCATGGTTATTTTGGCAGTCCTCAATATATAAATATTTAGGATGTGTTTCTGACATAGATTCTCCACAGGAGCAATCTTACTTTCCAGCAGATGTTTTGCCAAGTCTGGAGGTTAACAAGGAGTGCTCCTGGTATCTAGTGGGCAGAGCCCAAGGGTGCTGCTCACCACCTTGGACTTCAACAGGACAACTCCCCACAGCAAGCTACCCAGCAGCTCTTACTGATAAGAAAAAGAGATGAACGAGAGTAAGCAAGAATCCCTTCAGTATCATCAGACCTAAAATAACTAAAACACTAGACACGGTCTGAGAGATGGCCCAGCTGGTAGGGTGCCTGCCAAGCAAGCATGAGCACTCTCTGATTCAGACCCCTGGGACCAGAAATGGCAGGAGGTGCCTGTAACCCCGGACAACGTAGTTGAATCAGTGGACTGAAAAGTTCAGTGAGAGACTGTCTTAATAAGTAAAAGGTGGAGAGCAAATGAGCGGAGACAACCTTATGATGACTTCTGGTCTCTGTGGGTATGTCCGTGGACACACCCACCCTAACAAACATACAACACACACACACACACACACACACACACACACACACAGTGTTTAAATTTAAATTTCATTCTCATTCATTTTATTTTATTTTATTTATTTATTTGTTTTTTTCTAGACAGGGTTTCTCTGTGTAGCCCTGGCTGTCCTGGAACTCACTCTGTAGATCAGGCTGGCCTCGAACTCAGAAATCCGCCTGCCTCTGCCTCCCAAGTGCTGGGATTAAAGGCGTGCGCCACCACCGCCCAGCGCCTCATTCATTTTATAACATCTATATGTTTGTATGTTTGCCAAAAAACGATCACGCCTCACATCTAATTTGATAAGCTTCTGAAATCCCCCTATGAATTCTGTGATCAGGTTCTTTTCTTCAGGAGTATCTGGTGGCGAACCTCAAAATAGAATCCCATCCTGGGTTGTTTATAGCACCTTTGTGTGTCACTCAGGTCCAACCTTCTGGCAAGAATCTTTGAGAACTCCCTTGGGCACATCTGAGGCTTATCTTCTGGTAACAGAAACCCTGAGCATTGGATTCGGGTGTTGCCAGCTTGGCTCATTCATCATGAAGCTTCCCAGTCGAGTTGCCGCCTCATGGACCTCAGTGGTAGAACAACCGCTTGCCCCCCGTGAGGCCCTGGGTGTGATCTATGGCGCCATGAGAAAAGAGCTTTTCATGAGGACGGAGCAGCCATGAGGACTGACTCCATTTTTTCACATCATCTTAGCCAAAAGGCCAAGAAGCAATTGACTGCATAGGTTTCTGTTTGGCTGGGCTTTGTTCTTGTTATGTTTTAAGACAGGGTCTTATTATGTAGCCCTGTATGTCCTGACACTCACTTTGTAGACCAGCTGGCCTTGAACTCAGAGATCTGCTGCCTCTGCCTCCTGAGTGCTGGGGTTAAAGGCGTGTGCCAAGACACTTGCTGACTAGATTTCTTATTAGGAGTTAAACAATATCAATTCTTTTTTGAGTGGTGGTGGTGGAGGAGGTGGAGGCCTTTAGTGTCAACACTCAGGAGACAGAGGCAGGTGGATCTCTGTTCGTTCAAGGACAGGTTGGTGTATATAGTGAGTTCCAGGATAGCCAGGGCTACACAGAGAAATCCTGCCTCAAAACAAACAAACAAAACAAAACAAGCAAACAAAAACAAAAAACAAACCAAAAAAAAATTTCCTTTTTAAAGAAAAACTTATTGTATTTATATTTTTAGACATAGTCTTACTGTGTTACCCTGGCTACCTTGGTTTTGAACTCAGAAATCCACCTGCCTCTGCCACCTTGACCATCCTAGCTTTTTATTTTTATCTATGTGCCTCTATGTGTGTGTGTGTGTGTGTGTGTGTGTGTGTGTGTGTGTGCTAAGTCACTGATAATGGATTACAGGAGTCAAACTGGGGTCCTCTGGAAGAACAGCAAAGTCTCTTAACCACTGAGGCTCTTCCCCCATCAGCATCTTTTGAAAGTGACAAATGAGAGGATTTGATGCCGTCTCTACCCTCCTCAGGTACCTCCATACTTGTGTACACACACATGCGCAGACAATCTCTCCAGAGCTAGTGCTGCACACGGAGTCCCTTCCGAGGGTGGTGTGGAGCAAACTATGAGTTCAAAGCACAAGAAAAGGCTCAGAGACTTAGTTCAGCGGGGGAAGGAAGGGGGGAGGGGATGCAGGTTGGAACGCTATCCATGTATTTGTAGCCCTGGGATCCAGTTCTCAACCTCCCCTGTCTTGTGCCTTGGGAAGCCACCCTCACAGGCTGTACTCGGACACCCCCTACTCTCCCCTTGGAGCGACCGACTGAGCTTGGCCAATGGGACACATTACTAGGAGAGCGGAGAGGACAGAATTTGTTCTGCTGGGTCACAGTGAACTGGCTCCTCTTTCTATCCAGGGCAGCTCTTCCAAACACTAACTTCTCCCCAGGGCAGTAAACAATCTCTCCCCACCCCCACCCCCCAGACCCTTGGGCCTCAAGCTTCTTGCTGTAACTAGCCCCTGGGGAAACCATGTTATCTCTAAGCTCCTCTTTGCTTCTTAATTAACTTCACTGCAAATTACTCCGTCTGAGTATGGCACCTGTTTCCTGAAGGATACACAAGTGGACCAATTAAGGTCTCAATTAGGGCGAGGTTTGGTGGCCTGCACTGGGCACTGGGATGGAAGGAGGTGGGTGGGTGCTGGGCGTGTTTGGGAATTAGAACTATTTGCTGGCCGTTGTAGGAGGAACAATGGGCCCTGGATTCTTGAGCCAACTAGCATTTCTCTCCTCTATTACAGAGCAGGCTGGGGAAGCACACTGTTCCATCACCCTACACAGACGTTTAATGCATAAGAGGCTCTGATATTTTTAGAAAGACTTATTTTTATCTTGAATTATGTGTATGCACGTGCATCTGTGGGCAGGGGCAGGAGGGGCGGCGGTGGGATGTTTGGGTACAGTTGCCCCAGGATGTCAGAAGAGAGCATGGGATCCGATGGAGCTGGAGTTACAGGCAGGTGTCCTGACCTAAGAACTGAACTATCTGCAAGAGCAGTGCATGCTCTGGACGGAGCCATTCTTCTAGGTCCCAAACTTTGATTTTCTCTTTTTTCTTTTTCTTCTTTGTATACCTGTCCATATCCTTCCCGTGCTTGTCCTATACTCTGGGCTTTCTCACTTTCTCTGAAGACGTCCCTATTGCTTCCTGGCAGCTGCTCTCTGACTTCCATCGCTAATCTACCTGCTTTCTTTGCCACTAACTAAGGGCGACTCTCTTCCTCTTCCATACCCCCTCCTCCCAACAGCTAAATAAATAAGGAACAAAGCCAACAATTAAAATGTGGGGAAAGCTGAGATGGAACTGTCCTTAGGCCCACTGCACTCCAGGAAGCTCAGCCTTCCTCGGACTTTTCTGTCCCCACAGTTCTAGCTTCTGACTCTTTCCAAAACCTCATGAGCTATCAGCAGGGGGCCACTTGAGGGTCTGCTCCAACACCAGAGTGGAAGAAGCTTGGACATACTGTAGGCTGTCTGTAAATGGTAAGTATTCTTAGACAAAAAAGGGGAAATGTGTGCACTTGGATCTTAAGTTTGTGTAGAACTTAGACCCTAGGCTGCAGTTTTATGGTAAGTTCTAGAAGGAACGTTTGTTCTGGCTGGCTCAGCATGCAGAAGGCCTTGGGTTCCGTCCCCACTATGAGTGCGCACATGTGTGCACTCAAGTCAGCCAAGCTGAGCTGGGGTGTTTCTCAGAAGGTAGAGACCTTGGCTCAGTCCCCAGCACCACACAGATGAGATGTGGTGGCATAGGTCCGTTGTGGAGGATCAGTAGTTCAAGGTCACCCTCAGAAGTGAGTTCCAGCCCAGCCTAGGATAAACGAGACCCTGGCTCAAACAAACGGTAAAATAGCCTTTGGGAGACTGGGGAGATGGCTTAATGGTTAGGAGCATTTAGCTCTTGAGAAGGAGCAGAATTCAGTTCTCAGCACTTACAATGGGCAGCTTCACAACCACTGTAACTTCAGCCGTGGGGATCTGATGCCCTCTTCTGGCCCCCCAAACACTTACATGCACAAGCACACAGATACACACAAAACAACAACAACAACAACAAAACAAGGATAGCCTTTGTTCTTGAACTTTGTCTTTTGCTTCCTAGAAAATAATTTTCATATGAAAATATAAAAAAATGTATACTTGTGGTAGAGTGTTGATCTAGGACAATCCCCAGCGCTGGGGAGGGAGGGGAGCTTGCTTGATAAACTTACTCAACCGCCCTTTGTTGCAGGAGGAAACCACATTCCTACAGATACACACAGCTCCAATGGTGGCGGCAAGCTCTAGAGGCATTGACAGGCTCACAGAAAGGGAAGTGTGGTGTGAATTAAATTATAACGTCTATAAAAGGCCGACTCTGCATCTGCAGCTCTCAGGAAATCAGAAGGTGGCCACACACCTTCACTGCCAGAGACTAAGTTCTGTTAGTGCAAAAGGGACAGTGAGGAAGCTCATTGGTGGCAGCTGTTCTTTTCAGAAGAAGAGATGAGGAAGGCAGATGGTAACGCTGGAACTGTTCTCCTCCTGGTCTGTGACTTCCAGAGGGAGGTGGGAGTTTCTCAGAGAACTGAACTGTGGGAAAGTGACCTTTCCTTAACGTGAAGTTACTTTATTTATTTATTTATTTATTTATTTATTTATTTATTTATTTATTTATTTTTATGATTTAGTGTATGTGCAGGATGCGCCTAGGGAGCTCAGAGGACAACTTAGGAAAGTTAGGACTCTTCTTCCACCTTCTGGGTCCCAGGGATTAAACTCAGGTTGTCAGGCTTGATGGCTGTGCCTTTACCCACTGAACTATCTTGCTTGCCCGGAGTCTATGTAAGATCTGAGGATCTGGACCAAGGGCAGGAGATGCTGGCGTTGAAGAGACAGCCTGGTCCATTAAGTGCTTGAAGCGCAAGCAAGAGGACCTGGGCTCAATCCCTGTACCCTTGTTCAACAGCAACAAAGCAGGGTGTGCCCCTGTGCCTCTAATCCCAGCTCTGGAGCTGGAAGCAGAGGCAGCCAGATCCCTAGGGCTGACTAGCCAGCCACTCTAGCCTAATCAGGAAATTCCAGGTCCCAGTGAGAGATCCAGTCTGAGACAACAAGATCTTTAGATTAAAAGATGCTTTTTAGTAAACAAGCGCCTTAGACTTAAGTTTTTCTAAATTCTAAGATCCCTGTCCTGGCAAAAAGTAACAAAACTGCAAAGTAACCAAATGAAGATAAGATTGTTGAAAGAGAACTATCAAAGGTGGTGGTTGGGGGAGGGCAGAAAGGCTGGGCAAGAAGCTCAGCTGATAGTGTTTATCTGGTAAGAAAACACCTGGGTAACTTCTGACCTCCCCAGGCTCACTCACACACATGCACACCCACATATACAGGAACAACCATACATGTGTACACACACAAGAAAAAAAGAAGGGGGCTGGAGAGATGGCTGGGTAGTTAAGGGCACTGGTTGCTCTTGCAGAGGACCTAGGTTTGGTTCCCAGCACCTACGTGCTATCCAGCAATGCTCGGTAAATCCAATCCCAGGAATTCTAAGACTCTCTCTGGACTCTGCAGGCACAGCATGCCGGCGGTATGATACATAAAAGGGGGGGGGGTGAACTTATACACGTTAAATAAGGGGCAAGCAGGAGGAAAGGGGAAGGTGGGGGAGGGGAGGGGAGGAAGTAGAGGCAGAGTATCGTGTTGGGAGTCAGGATAACATGGTAAGATTAATGACTTATTCCAAAGATGGCTTTGCTAGAGGGCAGGCATTTTACGATAAAACAAAAACCAAAGAATGATTGAGTTGAAAAATATCTGTTATCCCTGTACCAAAGAGAAGATAGAGATTATTTACAAAGTAACAACCATCGAACTAAGGAAAAAAGGACGCAGAGTACTGTGGCTGTAGCCCAGTTGGTACTGTGCTTGCCTACCATGCAGAAGGTGCTCCCAGGGCCATAAAAACTGGGTGTGTCTGTGCTCACCTGTAAGGCCAGCAGTTGGGAGGTGGAGGCAGACGCGTCAGTTCAAGACCATCCTTGGCTACAGGACAAGTAGGGAGGCCAGCCTCAGATACTTGAGACCCTGCCTCAAAAAGCCAAAAATAGGTGTAGAGGAAAGCTCTTCTATGCTGTATGGAAGCCTCACCTATCAATAAAAAAGCTGAGGCAGGATTAGAAGATGGGACATCTGGCAGGGAGAGAGAGGAATTCTGGGAAAGAGTCAGGCGGGAGATTTGCCCCAGAAAGCTGATCATGAAGATGGTCCCATGAAGCTGAGGAGAGGTGATCAGCCATGTGGGAGATAAAAGTTAAGAACTAGTTGGGGAATAAGCCAAAGTGTGTGGCCTAAGCAGTTATTAATAAATGATTATTCTCAGAGTAGTTATTCTGGGAACAGAGGCCAGGTGAGGGGCAATGGGGTGGCTCAGTGAGTGAAGGGGTTTGTTCAATCCCTGGGACTAGATGGCTTCCACACACGCCATGGCACTCCCCACACCCGCCCCCAACAAGAAGTACATAATAATAAACAAGTAAAAAATCCATAAAGTCCAGCTATGGGGATGGGGAGGAAGAACAGCAGGGCAGGAATATAGTCAAAGTACATGATATACTTGGGAGAAACTGTCTTTCTGAAACCCAGTGTTATGTACAGATGAATGTACAATGTTTAAAAAAACTAAAGTGTAAGATGTGACAGTGCATGTCTGAAATGCCAGGAACTGGAAAAAGAGGTAGGGGGGTCAGAAGTTCAAGGTAATCCTGGTAATCACATAGCCTGAGCTACATTAGACCTTATTTCAAAAAATAAAATGTAGACATCTTAGAAATGTGTATGGGCCAGAGAGATGGCTCAGTGGTTAAGAGCACTGACTGCTCTTCCAGGGGTCCTGAGTTCAATTCCCAGCAACCACGTGGTGACTCACAACCATCTGTAAGGGGATCTGATGCCCTCTTCTGGTGTGTCTGAAGACAGCTACAGTACTCATATACATAAAGTAAATACATAAATCTTAAGGAAAAAAAGAGAAATGTGTAAAGCAGAAGATAAAATTTCCCAGTCTTTATATTTACACACACACACACACACACACACACACACACACACACACACACACCTCTTTAATAACTACAAGCCCTGGTTCAGTACCTGGTCTATTTAACAAAGGCTGACATACCCGGGATTTAAACGATCACCTCTGAACTTGTGGTCCTGACGCTGCCAAGGCTTCACATGTGGGTCCCCACTGCTAGGGAGCCAGGCCTCTCTGCTGTCTGTTCTCTGTCATCCTCAAATCAACCCTTTCATCCACTGGTCCAAGACAGCTGCCTCCATTCTTATCAGCAAGTCCTCATTCCAGACAGTAAGAGGAAAGGAAGAAGGAGAGAAGAGAGGAGACAGAAGAGAAGTCGTTTTTCTTTCTGCTTAAATAATGGCCTATTGGACAGAACGCAGTCTTGTGAGCCTGTTTTTAAGGAAGACTCTGTGTGAAGTGTATGTGTGCGTGTGTGTGTGTGTGTGTGTGTGTGTGTGTGTGTGTGTTTATGTTGGTTGAGGTTTGTTTTTTTAAGATAGTATCTCACTTGTAGCCCTGACTGTCCTGGAACTCCAATGTAGTTGAGGATGGCCTTGAACGTCTGATCTTCTTACATCCTTAGTGCTGGGATTGAACCCAGGGTTTCATGCCTGCCAGGCGAGCACTTTACCTACTGAACTACACCCAGGGTTCAGGAGGCATTATTTTTCTCGTGAGAGGAAAAAGTTAATTAATTATTAAGATATTAACAATATATTAATAAAATGTGTACAGTTCCGGGTTATATGTCTATGTACCACTTGAGGCCAGAAGATCCCCTGGGAGTGACTGGCCTTACAGATGATTGTAAGCCTCCTGTGGGTGCTGGGAATTGAAACCTGGTCCTTTGAAAGAGCAGCCACTACTCTTAATCCCTGAGCCATCTCTCCAGCCCACATGCATATTTCATTACATTTATTTATTTATTTATTTATTTACTTATTTATTTATGTGTGTGCCTCGACACTTATGCAGGGGCTAGACTTATGTTGTAAGCCTTACTGGGAGGGCCCTCAGGAGGCAAAATTTTAACTCCATCCCCAACTATATACCAAACTATAAACCACAGTATACTCTGTAAACACTTAATACTGATTTATTAATTGTGATAATTTAGCTGCATTGGAAAAATGAAGCAGAGAAAACCTGTAAACAGTGGGTCTAAAACAGTGAAGCATCTTTTTTGATAAGAGAAAATGAACAGTCTGTAAGATCCAGCCTGGCACAGACAGCAAGTTTACAGGGTCATTCTCAGTGGAAATGACTTTCTATTATAAATCTCTACAGGTACTCTCAGTAATTCCAAACAATTTATTCTCTGGATTAAGATTTAAGGTGTTATGGCTGAGCGGTAGAGACTTGCCCATCACATGCAAGACACTGCATTCACTGAAGAAAATTATACTAGTTAAGTATGAGAAGACTAGACATCTAGCAAATGCACTTTAAGTATTTGACAGCCGCTGGTGCTGTGCTCAGGCTGATGGGGACAGTGCATTTTGGACCTATCTCAGTGTCCTTCAGGATGGCGAAGGCTGAAAAGTTAGAATCACGTTTCCTAGATGACCTTGCAGTTAGGATTCTGGGCACAATTTTGCCTCTTCTTGTTATTTTTTTTATCCTATAAGATTGTAAATTGGAGGTTGGAAAGATGACTCAGTGATCACTTGCTGCTCTTGCAGAGGACTAGAGTTCAGTTCCCAGCACTTACAGTCAGGCAGTATAGCTGCCTATAAGTTGAGCTTCCAGGGATCCAATATCCTTTCCTTGTGCTTGTGTGCATGTGAGTACATACATAAACAAATAAAAACAAAACAGTAAAAAGGAAAAGAGAACAGAAGTGAGTAGGTGTGTGCTGTGTCTGCAGGGAGAGCTACAGTGGTAGATGGAACTCTCGCCGTGGGCACTCGCCGTGGGCTCTCGCCGTGGGCTCTCGCCGTGGGTTCTCGCCGTGACCGGGCAGGAGTCGCTCCCCTATGGCGGGATGCATTCTAGAACCACCCGTGGCTGCATGAACTTCGGGCAGTAGTACTGAGTCCTCCGCATAAGTTCTCTGTCATCGGTATCTCAGGTCTTAGCAGCTTCAGCATACTCCTCCCCGCCCTTAAGAACTTTTACCTTTTCACATAAAAAAAAAAAAAAAAAAAAAAAAAAAAGGCAAAGCACTGTATGACTTGTGTTTGGTGCATCTGAAATGCCAGCATCACAATTCCTGGGCTTTCTCTTTGTGCCCACCCCCTACCCAGGGACAGGGTCTCATGCAATCCAAGCTGCTTTCCAGCTGGCCAGGCACCTTAGATGGGCCTTGGACTTCTGCATCCCACCCCCCAAATGCGGAGATTATAGATGTGCGCCACCGTGACCCGCCAGGGCTTTTATTCCCCCTTAAAGATTCTGTCTTTAAATTATGCATGTGGGTATGTACTTATGAGTACATACCCTGGCAACGCCTGGCAACCCCAGAGACCTTGATCCCCTTGAGCTGGATATAGTCAGTTTCGAGCCACCTGACTTGGGTGCTGGGAACTAAACTTGGGGTCCTCTACAAGTTCTTAACCACTGAGCCACCTCTCGAGTCCCTAGGGCTTTATTCTTAGTTTCATCCTACTTATTATGCTCACCTGGACGTCAGAGAGCGTCTTTTAGGAGCCAGTCAGTTCTGCAGATGTCAAGCTTGCACAGCAAGAGTTTATCCACTGGTTAATCTTGCAGGCACCCAGCTGGGGCTTATTATTTTTAGAGCATTGTTATTTAGTGTGTGTCTGTGCATGTGTGTGCTTGTGTGTGTGTGTGTGTGTGTGTGTGTGTGTGTGTGTGTGTAAAGGTCACAGGACAACTTTTAAGAGTTGGGTCGGTCCTTCTTGCATGTGGACCCCAGGGATCAGGATGTTAGGCCTGATGGCAGTGCCTTTATTCACTGAGCCACCTTGCTGGCCCCCAACTGGAGCTTTTTACTAGGTGAAATAAAGGTGAAGAAAGCATATTATTATGGCCGTTGATCTGCTACCAGAGACGCTACTAAGTGACCAAACATGTAGGTGGTCTGTAGGGCACAGGTATGCCGGGCCAGTGGACACCTCCCTCCCATTGTGAGGTGACATAGAGTTTCAGCATGCTGCTCAGATTGGCAAGCAATGTACAAACTCATGAATTATTAATTTTTTAGAATGTCCCACTTAATATTTTTAGACTGTGGTTGATGGAGTGTAACTGAAACCTTGGAAAAATGAAACTGTGGGTGGGGAACAGTTCCCCTCCTGTGTGTTTTTGGAGCTGCTACGTGTAGCTCAGTGTAGTGACAGCTTTCCCAGCTGGCTTCCGATCTCAAGAGAGGAAGTGGTTCCTTTGCTGTCTCATTTCTGCAGCCCGGAGCTCCGTATCAGAGTCTGTTATCAGCCCTCCAAATGGGGTTGTCAGCAACTCCTTTATTACTTGAACTAGCTAGAAGTTCCTACTTTATTCGGTTTTCTTTGTTTGTTTGTTAAGATGGTGGGGAAGAGGGGCTGACTCACTCTGTAGACCAGGCTAGCCCCAGACTCGGAGACCCAACCTTGCCTTTGCTTCCCCAGTACCACTATTAATGGTGTGTGCCACCATGCCCGGCTTTTTTTTTTTTTTTTTTTTTTTTTAAGATTTATCTCGATTACATTTAATCATGTGTCTATGTGCCTCTGTGTGGGCATGCCCACATGGGTGCAGGTGCCTGTGGAAGTAAAGTTATCATATCCCCTGGAGACAGAGTTACAGGTGGCTGTGAATGCCCAATGTGGGTGTGGGGTACCAACCTCAGGTCCTCTCAAAGAGTAGCAAGTGCTCTTACCTACTGAACTGTCTCTCCAGTCTCTCTGGCCTGTGTGCACTTGCTTTTTTTTTTTTTTTTTTTTGAGGCAGAGTTTCACTGTCTCAAAGAAAGACAAGGTGGCCCAGAATGACCTTTAACTTGCAGTCCTCCTGCTTCCACCCTCCAGGTACTGAGATCTCAGGTGTATGACACCATGTCCAGCTTGGCCCAGTTGTGTGAAACTGAACTCAATATGGCATAAAAGCAGAAAGTAACACGTAAAGAAAAAGCATGGATGGGCTGGAGGGATGGCTCAGTGGTTAGGAGCACCTACTGCTCTTTTAAAGGGTCAGGGTTCAGTTCCCAGCACCCACATGGTAGCTCACAAGCAGCCATCTGTAAGTCCAGCTCCAGGGCGTCTAAGGCCACCTTCTGGCGACCAAGGATTCCTACACACAGATCCTGCACATAACCTCATGCAAGCACCCACATATACACACAAAAATTAAGGAATATAAAACAAGAAAAAACGCATAGTGGACAGGACACGTACAATAGACACATAAACCAAATTATAACAAAACAATTTAGGGACAGGTGAGCTTGCTCAGTCAGTAAAGGTGCCTGCCACCAACCTGAGTTAGATGCAGGGGACCTGAACAGTAGAAGCAGAGAACTGACTTCTGCAAGTTGTCCTCTGGCTGCCACCAAGTCAACTTGGTGGATGTGAGCACACACACACACACACACACACACACACACACACACACATATTCACACACACTAAATGAAAAAATGTAAAAAAAAAATCAACACATATAAAACAATCACAAGAAATACAAAAGTTGCACATCATGCCTATAAATTATTTTTGGTTTTGGTTTTGAGATAAGGGCCTCATATAATCCGGGCTGCTTTCGTTCTCAGTGTGTAGCCAAAGAGAATCTTAAACTCCTGATCCTCCTGCCTCTACCTCCCAACTGCTGGGATTACAGGCACTTGCCATAATACCCAGACTCATTTTCGTATAAATTTTAAACATGAAACTTCCTATCCCACATATAGTAACTGGATTAATAAATCATACACAATAAAAGCAAGAACAGCATAATCAGTATATGTTAATTTTGAAAAATATGAACAGTAATGGTAGACGTCACCATCAACATAGTTACTTTTTATGGAGACAAGAATGAGGTGGGGCTTTTTTTTTTTTTTTAAATAAACTCCAAGCATATGAAGCAAAATGACTTTTTAAAAGTTTTATTGTGCATGTTGTGTGTTTAGGTATGTGCTTGCCACAGCCTGAGTGTGGAGGTCAAAGGACAATTTTCAGGAGTCAGTTATCTCCTTCCACATGAGTCATCTAGCTGGCCCCCAAATGCCTCTTAAATTTTATTTGCAGTGCTGGAATCAAACCCAAGGGCCTAGGGCTTGATACAAGTGCTCTACAGCTGAACACCATCCCCAGGCCCTGCAAAAATGTTTTGATGGTTTAATCATGAGGTGCGTGGGCGTTATTAATGTTATTTTCTGTACTTCTCCGCATGTCTCTAATACATCCTAATTTACAAAACACAGTCATGCTCAACACTCTCCAGGACATCTTGGTGTACAATTATGTTGGAAGCAGCTTCTGGGCTGAAAAGCGGGAAACCTGATGAGGCAACTGGCTGTTTTAAAAAGCGAAGTTGAAATGACTGGAGAGATGGCTCAGTACGAGTCTATACAGCTCTCGGCTGTCGCAGAGGATCGGTGTTTGGTTCCTAGACCAGTATGATCATCTTAGGTACCTGCACGCACATGTACATATGTACATAGCCACACTGGGGGATGTGGGCAGTGGTTCCCAGCGGCTCTCGCACATTGGCGCGGCTTAGCTTTGCTGACGGGATGTAGGTGTGAGAAGTCCCGAAGCAGGTTGGGGACCGTGGGCTCAGTCCTCGGTCGGCTCGCCGGAGGCCGGGCTTCGGGGCCCGGAGACCGGGCGGGCCGCGCCGAGGGCGGGGCCGGCGCGCGGGGGCGGACCTCCGCGCGCTCCCGGCCGCTCGCTGGCTCTGGGGCCGCGGCGGCTCCTCTGCCGGGTCGCGCCGGAGGACAGGCTTCGGGCGGCGGCTTGGGCGGCCTGCGGACTGACCGGGTGGGCCGAGCCGCGGAACCCCGCGCCTGCCGTCTGCCTAGTCCGCTAGCGTGGGGCGCGCGCCATGGCCGCCTCGCCCGGCTCGGGCAGCGCCAACCCGCGGAAGTTCAGTGAGAAGATCGCGCTGCACACGCAGCGGCAGGCCGAGGAGACGCGGGCCTTCGAGCAGCTTATGACCGACCTCACCCTGTCCCGGGTGAGCTCTGGGGTCGGCGCGGACGGTGCGGGCGGGTCCGCGCGGCGGGGGGAGAGGTCGCGGGCCGAGGCGGCAGCGGCGGGGCCCGGCGGGGGGCCGCGGGAGGGGGGGAGCGGGGCTGGGGCAGCCGCGGCCTCAGTTCTGGCCCGCCTGGCAACACCAAATGCGGCTTGCGATCTCGGTGGACGGGCCTTCGGTGCGGTGAGCTGGAAACGGCATAGCCGGGGGAGGCGGGCAGCGGGGCCCGGCGGCCTAAGCCGGAGGATAACCCCGAGAGGAAATCGCACGCAGCTGCAGCTCGGAGGCCGGACCGAGGCGCGTCTGGTTCGGGCGGTGCGGCTTCTCCCGAGGACACCCACGGCCAGCGAGTCCTTGACTGTCGGCGTGGGAGGCCTCGGGGGCCCGAGGGTCGCACATCCTCCCTGAGGCTCTGTGCACGCACAAGCGAATCGACGGCTGGCCCCTGAGTGGCAGGGGCCTTAGGTACCACGATGTGATTCCATGGCTTTCCCACTTTCGCCTCTTGAAGGTGCTTTACGTGGTCCGGTGCATTTGTTCAGCATCAGATATTTAGTGAGAACTGACAAGGTACCTAGTGCAGATGGTGACTGAGGAGGGACCCAGAGGAATGAGTAAGTGTGAGTCGGGACAAACACCCGGGAGGCTAGACAACTGGAGCGGACGGCAGGGGATGGAGACAAGCTGGAGTGTCTGCAGACCGCAGAGGGTCAACGTGAGTGAGGAGCCTTGAGGATTCTGAGTGCTGGCCTTGAAGGCACATTGTCAGATGGGGGAGGCTGTGAAGATGCTGGGGGTGGCTGTGAAGATGCTGGGGGTGGGCAGCTGCAAGGAGACAGATCGCAAGCTGGTTGTTTCCCTGCTTCCCGAGGTGCAGACGTCCTATATTTTGGCCACCATAGTGTTTGGGACTTAAAAAAAAAAATCTGTTGCCAGGATTTAAATTGGGAGGTTTTTCTTTTAACATAAGCTAAACTAACATAAATTCATAACATAAACTAAATTGACTTACTTTAAAAATTAAGAGACCTGGAAACAGTCTTGAGTGTTACCACCGTCAAGTGGAGTATGAACTCTGTTTTGCTATAATATTTTGGTGTAGTAAGGGCAAAGTGAACTGCTTTCTGAGCTTTCATTCTCGATGCACTGAAGATATATATATATATATGTATGTGTGTGTATATATATACACACATATATATATACATATATATGTATATATATGGATAGATATAGATATATGGGTATATATCTCTCCATATATATACATATATATGTATATATATGTATATATATATATATATAGAGAGAGAGAGAAGTGATAGATACAGAATACAAATAGATACAGATACAGAAGGCTGAAGATTTCAAGGAAAAAAATGCCCTGAGCAGTTTTACTGCGTACCAGTCGGCATCTACAGGCCTTTATATTTTGTGACCTCTATTAGACTTGAGCTTGACAAGCTTAGGACGTACCGAAGAGGTGTGGGTAAAAGCCATGAATTAGCATGAGGCCTGTGTTGTGATGTTACGAGGCATACTTTATGCACACATGTATGTGCTCTATGATCCAGTCACTCATGCGATTTTTGAGGCCCCCTTTAAATCATCCTTCGTGCTGAGGTCATGAGTAATGTACAGATTACTTTTCCTTAGTTCCTAAATGCTGGGATTACAGGCAAGCACCATCATACCTAGTTCAGATTTTTAAAAACAAAAAAGTTCTCACAGATCCTTAGCGTTCAAATAGTTTTGATTTTACGCATGTGTGTTTGCACATAATCGTGAGTATGAAATTCATTAGGTAGAGCTTTGATACCCTCAAAAACCAAAACATTTATGTGTGCAACAAACTCAAGATTACAAATGCAATAAATCCACGTAAAGTTTCATGAAGTATGATAAATGTTATTTTCATGCACCAAATTGGTTTCTCTGTGTGATATGTTGAATTTAATGATCCTGATCAATTGTGGCTTATAGGCTAATCCAGTTGTTATTTCTGCTAATTACTACAAATTTATGTCGCTTTGCCCTGTACCTGGGACAGGGAGTCATTTGCATGTTAGTTTGGCCGGTGTTTTCTCCTTGACCAGTGGGTCCCATTGTGTTCAAACAGACACTCGTGACAACACTGATTGTGCTCTGGTATTTTTGCTTATTTAGTATTTTAAAGGATTATTTTCCCAAAGAAGTCACAGAATGAAATACTTCCCATAAAGAACTCCTGGGTTCTCAAATGTGAGTGTACTCCCATTTGGAGAATAGTCCATCTAGTTCATAGGGCGTAATCGGGTGGCTAGTATTCTGACTTTCCTTACTGCTTACAGCAGGCATGTTAATTGATGGACAGGCACTGTAACTGATGTAGATACCATTTCTTCTCAGCCTGTGTTGAGTTTCACCTGCTCAGTGTAATCACAGCCAGTCTTTTAGGACTGACTTGGACACTACTTGCCAGGTAGGTAGGAGGCTCTAGATCACTGGTTCTCAAGCTGTAGGTCACGACTCCCACAGGGGGTGGCTGATCAGAGCTTGACATTACAATTCACAACAGTGGCACAGTTACGGTTATGAAGTAGCAATGAAGAGCTTTTCATGGTTGGGGTGACCACAGCATGAGGAATTGTATTGAAAGGTTGCTGTGTTAGGAAGGTTGAGAACCACATTTTGGATTTTGGAGAATTTTTTCTTTCCAGCTTTAGTGTTTCAGCTTCATCAGGAAACAGTGTGAGAAGTTTTGTTTGGTTGATTGGTTTTGTTTTTTCAGGATAGGGTTTCTCTGTGTAGCTTTGGCTGTCCTGGAACTTTCTCTGTAGACCAGGCTGGCCTTGAACTCGAGATTCTCCTGCCTTTGCCTCCCGAGTGTTAAGCCTAAAGGTGTGCACCATCATGCCCAGCTAGCAGAGAGACAGTCTGGAGAAGGGAGTACCAGGAGGACCTGTCCATTGTGGTACCTGGCTGGGATCTCCTGGTATGGGGAGGGAGGAGAGAGGAGGCAGGTCAGCCTGGGAACAGCTGCTGCGTTTTGATTCACGTTTGTGCTGTTGGTAAGTTGGATGCTACCACTATAGTTAATAGGCTGTTTTGATACGTGTGTGATGGGGATTTGACAGTCTTCTTAGTGTGCTCACTAAGTACTGTGTCTGTAGTGCATGCCTGGGGTTACTATGGTTATCTGGGATGTTGTGGTGAGCAAGCAGCAGTGCTTGCTGGTAGGTGTTAAGATCCAGGGAGGAAGACATTTAAGAAGTAAAGACCCACCAGGCAGTGGTGGCGCACGCCTTTCATCCCAGCACTTGGGAGGCAAACGCAGTTGGATTTCTGAGTTCGAGGCCAGCCTGGTCTACAGAGTGAGTTCCAGGACAGCCAGGGCTACACAGAGCAACCCTGTCTCGAAAAACAAACAAACAAACAAAGAAGTAAAGACCCATTTTGATGACTGTTATAAAACGGAAGTAGCTGGAGCTCTGGGCATGTGTCTTTGCCATTTCTGAAGTCTAAAGGATCAACAGGCGTGGGGAGAGAATTTTGGGATATGTGTGGAGAGTGAGTGTGCTTCTGGCAGAGTCTGCAGTTCAGCAGACGATCAGGAGAGAGATTTGAGGTTCTGGAGACGCCACAAGGATTCGGTTGTAGATGTGGGATTTGGGAGCTGATCCTAGAGCAGTAGTAGGCTACTGGAGAGGTTGCTCCTGAGTGGATTTGCATCTTAAAAGAATCCCTGTAGCCAGGAGGCCACAGTGGAGGAAGTGTTCTGAGGTTGTACAGCAAGCTTGGTGGCCTTGACTAGTATGAATGGGTTGATTCTCACAAAGTGTGAGGAGCCTTGGCGATTCCAGCAAGGTGAGAGGGAGAGCTGGAGCCGATTCCCAGCCTTTAGGCTTGTCAGGGCTCTGGATGGATGACACTCTGGCAGGAGCAGGGTGGGCTTGAGAGAGGCTGGGTCTGAGGGGCTTCTGAGCCTCGAGAGGCATGTTCCAGCAGGCTGCTGTCTCTGTGGACTTGGGCCTCGGGAGGGAAGGCAGGTTAGGTCTCCCTCCTAGTTCAGTTGGTAGGGTGTTTGCATCGAGTGCTCCAAGTCCTGAGTTCGATCCCCAGCATATATATATATATATTAGGGCTCATACCAGGAATCCTAGCACCTGGAAAGTTGAGGCAGGAGGATGAGAAGTGTAAGGTCATTCTCAGCTACACAGGGTATTTGAGGTCAGCTTACCCTATTTAAAACAAATGACCCTCCGCCCCCCACAAACTACAAACTGGCTGGTGGCCTACACCCTATTTTTGGCTCTCTGACATTTTTATTTTGTTTTGTTTTTGTTTTTGTTTTTCGAGACAGGGTTTCTCTGTGTAGCCCTGGCTGTCCTGGAACTCAACTCTGTAGACCAGGCTGGTCTTGAACTCAGAAATCCACCTGCCTCTGCCTCCCAAGTGCTGGGATTAAAGGCATGCACCACCACTGCCCGGCTTTATTTTGTTTTCCCAAAATGTGTGTGTGTGTGTGTGTGTGTGTGTGTGTGTGTGTGTGTGTGTCTATGTCTGTATGTGCGTCTGTGCCTATGCCTGTGTCTATGTCTATGTGTGTGTCTGTGTCTATATCTGTGTGTGTGTCTGTGTTTATGTTTATGAGTGTCTGTGTCTGTATGCTTACATCTGTTTAATAAGGGCCAGTAATGACCACTGGGATTGTATATTAAAGTCTACACTCTAAATTTTAGAAAATGAAATCTTTAGCAACATCCTCCTCACATTTCCTTTTTCATTAAAAATATTTATATTTTTATTTTATGTATATGAGTTTTTGCCTGCATATATAAAAGTGTACCACATGGCTATCTGATGCTCACATAGGCCAGAAGAGGGTGCAGGAGAGCCTGTAACTGGAGTTAGGGCTAGTTGTGAGCTGTCATGGGGGTGCTGGAAACCAAACCTGGGTCCTCTGCAAGAGCAAGAAGTGCTCTTGACTTCTCTCTCTCCGAGTGTGTGTGTGTATGTGTGTGTGTGTGTGTGTGTGTGTACGTGCGAGTGCACACATCTGTGGAGGTCAGAGTCTCCTTCCACCATGTGAGTCCTGAGGCCTGGACAGCAAAGTGCCTCTCCTTGCTGAGTCATTGTTTGCCACAGCCCCGCCATCGCTCTGGCGTGCCCCATGATGCTCCAGGTTGCTTTAGTGACTTAACTTCCCTTGTACCTACTTGACTTTGTCCCCCTGCGGTAAAGTGAAGTGTGAATAGGGCCCAGTGCCAAAGAGCCCCTGACATTTGAAGGGATGGTAGGGGAGGAGGTGCAATCACCCAACCTAAAGAGCATTTAGAACAGTAGGAGAAAAGCCAACCGTAGGGCCGGCCTTCGTTCTAGCTGTGTGCAGGCCATCAGCTGCTACTGCGTGTGCAGGATGCTGGCTGCGAGGTGGATTGCGAGGCTTGGGGCGATGGCTGGGAAGAGAGGGGAGTGTGGGACACTTCAGGGTGCTTGGCTGTGAGGGGTGATGAACCTTGACACATCTCAGGATAAACTCTGCATGGCCACCCTTAGTGCTGACTTGCCTTGAATAGTTGGAGAAAGCCATTGTTTTCCTTTTGTTGTTTTGGGTTTTTGTTGTTTTGTTTTGTTTTCCTTTTTTAAAGACTCAAGGTCTCACATAGCCTTAATAGTGGCCCAACACTCGCTAAGCAGTCAAAAATGACCTTGAGCTCCAGCTGCCCCCTCCGCCTTTTGAATGCCAGGATCACAGGTGTGTCCCAACGGGCCTAGTTTAAACAGCACTGAGAACTGGACCCCAGGGCCTCATGCAGTAGGCAAGCCCTCTCCCAGCTGAGCCACACCTCCAGCTCAGACCAACAAGCAAAGGTTTGCTGTGGAATGGTGAAGCCTTTGAGCCAAGAGTGGAGGGAAAGCCTGGGAAAACCCGGCTCAGGTTAGACCGGACGGCTCTCTGTGCCAGGCACGCTGGTCTTCTTCACTTGTTATCTCAGGCGGTCTTCAACGTGACCTTGTGGTTTATCTGCCTGGATTTTCCACTATTCGGGGGATGAGTAAACCTAGGCTTAGAGAAATATCTTTACAAGGCTGGTAAGGGCAGAGCTAGGACGTGTGTGTGTGTGTGTGTGTGTGTGTGTGTGTGTGTGTGTGTGTGTGTGTATCTCTCTGTGTGTATATCTGTGTGTGTGTGTGTCTGTCTGTTGATCTGTCGGGTCTATTTTTGTTCTATCACTTTTACTGATCTTTTCTCCTCCCCCACTTCCTGGGAAGCTCCACCTCCTGAAGCTAAGAATTCTCACCTGCCAGGCAATGCCCTACCTCTCAGCCACTCCCTCCCTTTCACAGGAGCACATTGAGTGACTATAGCTTTATAAAAGACCTTAAAGCCGGGCAGTGGTGTCGCACGCCTTTAATCCCAGCACTTGGGAGGCAGAGGCAGGCGGATTTCTGAGTTCAAGGCCAGCCTGGTCTACAGAGTGAGTTCCAGGACAGCCAGGGCTACACAGAGAAACCCTGTCTCGAAAAACCAAAAAAAAAAAAAAAAAGACCTTAAAGCTATTAAGTCTTCTAAGTTAGCCCTTCTTAAAATTTACTCCTGGAGAGACGGCTCAATGGCTAAGAGCCATGCCTGTTCTGCTCTTTCAGAGGACCCATGTTTGGTTGCCAGCATCTGTAGCTAATAACTGGCCACTGCTCCAGCTCCAGGGGCTCCTGTCATCTTTTGGACTTTGTAGGCACCTGCACTCAAGCATATACATTCCCCTAAACAGATACACACATATACATAATTCAAAATAAAATAAATATTTAAAAACTTTCTCCTGACAAATTGGGTCATTTGCACTTACATAAATATTAGAATTATCTTGTCAGTTTGTAGAAGCAAGCCTGGCTGGACTTTTTTTTTTTTTTGGTTTTTTTTTTTTTCGAGACAGGGTTTCTCTGTGTAGCCCTGGCTGTCCTGGAACTCACTCTGTAGACCAGGCTGGCCTCAAACTCAGAAATCCACCTGACTCTGCCTCCCAAGTGCTGGGATTAAAGGTGTGTGCCACCACTGCCCGGCTCTGGCTGGACTTTTTATAATTTTTGTTTTTATTTGGTGCTGGAGCTTGAGTCCAGGGCCTGTGGTTTGCTAAGCTGTGCTCTGCCACTGTACTCCCAGCTCCCTGATGGAGTTTTGATTAGGATTGTGTTGACCACTATGAGACTTTTCCAGAAAAGAATTAGTGTGGCTTCTATCTCATTTATACAGTCATGAGAAGAAATTTTACCGAAGTATCTGACCTTAGGCCAAATTTTGCTACTGACTACAACTGGGTGAGGTAAATAAGGAAGGTGAGTGGAAGGGCCAGCAATAGATGACAAATGGTAGCTAATTCTTACCATAGTGCTGGATAGCAGGGTGTATGGAGGCCTGGGGCAAACAGGACAATTTAGGCCCCGGGGGAAGAGCAGGCCCCATTGTCCTGCAGGAATAGGAGTTTAGGGCTAATAAAATGGCTCTGCCAGTAAAGGGACTATCAGCCTCCTGTCTGGGATCCAGTCCCCAGGGCCCCTGGGGGAGGGGGATAACCGGCTTTTTTTTTTTTTTTTTTTTGAGACAGTGTTTCTCTGTGTAGCCCTGGCTGTCCTGGAACTTCCTCTGTAGACCAGGCTGGCCTCGAACTCAGAAATCCACTTGCCTGTGCCTCCCGAGTGCTGGGATTAAAGGCGTGCGCCACCACTGCCTGGCAAGATAACCAACTTTTATAAATCACTTTCTGACTTTTCACACTCATGTGCACATACACCCACAAACACACACACACACACACACACACACACAAATGGGTTTAATGTTGTTTGCTCTTTCAGATAAGAAAGTTAGAAATCTGGATTTTATGTAGTCTCTCGAGTTCTAAAATTGAAATTGAAAATCCTGCCCGAGTCAGAGCTCCCTGTAGGCCGCCAGCCTGAGACCTCTGCCTTAGTATGGTTATATTTTAGTCTTTATTTTCATCATCTGTAAACATGGAGGTGCTAAATTCAGGCTCAAGTTTCTTTCTAGTTTAATGATTCAAAATTTCAAAAGAGGAAAGTGTCAAAATAACCGAAAGGTTTTAGAGGTAGCGGAGAAATTGAAGCCAGGGAGCTCATCCAGGTCTCCATGGTTTACATAACGCCATACATTTTTTTTCTTCATCCTTATATCTGTTGTGAAGGGCATGGGATGACTTGGCTAACCACATGAGAGCTGGCTCTGCTGTCACACAGTCTCTGAAGGCTGTGGAACTAGGCTCCTCCAGAGGGCGGGCGGTTGTGAGTTGTGGGGCCCTTGGAGAGCACCTGAAGTTAAGTTGAAGGCAGGTCCCTAGCTAGCTTTAGAATTGAGCCTGCTGATGTGTCAAGGCTGATAGGTAAGGGCTGAAGCCTTTGTGAGAACTCTCAGAAGGGAGCAACTTTGTAAGCTTGTGCCTGGCATGGAACGTAACATACAATTAAGATTTTATAAATGAATAGGTGGACTGAATGATTCTTTGAAGAAGGAACGAAAGGCTTTAGATGAAGGTAATCAAGAATCTTGTCTGACATTTCAAGGGCCACGAGTCAAATGACTCTAGTAAGTGCATTTAGAATACTAAATGGGAAGCCGGCTTTACTCTTTTTTTTTTTTTTTTTTAAGATTTATTTATTTATTTTATATATATGATGGGTACACTGTAGCTGTCTTTAGACACACCAGAAGAGGGCATCGGATCCTCATGGTTGAGATGGTTGAGAGCCACCATGTGGTTGCTGGGAATTGAACTTAGGACCTCTGGAAGAGTAGTCTTAACCACTGAGCCATCTTTCCAGCCCCCGACTTTACTCTTAAACTTGGCTCATAGGCAGAAATAGCATACTGAGTCTTCAAGTTTGACTCTGAGATCTGAGTTTTGATTAATATATTATAACATACAATTAATGTGTCTCCCTATACAGCATGTTTAAGAGATCAAGTACTGGGATTATAATGAAGTTAAAAACACTCAAGGGCTTTAAAACTTACAAACAAACACGTGCACTTATTTTTTGAATATGCATGTCAAATTAAGGAATATTATCGTATCTGGGATTTCTCCCTGAGTGCCAGGGGTGGTGGAGGAGGCAGTGAGCCGGGCTTCATCTCAGTAGGTAATCACAGAAACTGAGGGTAGATGGGCGATGGGTCTCATCTCAGTCATCTCTAGTTTTTGTGTATCTGAACGTTTTCATAGCAAATAGCAGTAAATCAGAGACGAATGGGGCCCACAATGAATCTTTCAGACTGTCAGCGGCTTGGCCATTGAATTTCTCTTGTCATAATTTCCATTCTTATTACCATACATTAATGGTATTTACATTGTATTAGATAAATGTTGGCAATTACTTTTAAAATTTTATGTGTATGTGTGCCATTGTGAGTTTATGTGCATATGTGTGTGCGAGTGCTCCCGGGGGCCCTAGAACTGAAATCATAGGATGGTTGTGAGCTGCCTGATGTGGGTGCTGCGAACCGAGCCTGGGTCCTCTGTAAGAGCAAGCACTGTCTTACCTGCTGACTCATCACTCCAGCTTCTACATGATTTGATATTTTAAATGGTAATAATAATGATAATAATAATAAGCAGTATGGTCTTTCGGGGAAGTGGAGAACAGGAGAAGAGCATGGTAGCTGTTGCTTGGCTTGGGCAGGACATTGAACTTCTCTGTGTCCTCAGGTCTTTAAATGCAGGCAGGGCAACTTCCCTGTGTTGTGGAGAAAGCTAGGGGTGAAGTGGGCCAAGTATCTGAGGGCAATACCTGCTCTACCCTAAGGGCTCAGGTCTGGTATATTTTTTAATTATTATTTTAAATTTATTTCATTATTTTGTAATTAGAGAACTGAGTAATGGAAGGGCAAAAGTCCGTCTCAGGGGTCTCACCATGACCTTTCTTCCCTGTAGGAATTATAAGTAGCAAGCTCATATAAATACACAGTTAACCTACTATTTTAGAAGCATAACTCGTGAAGGTCAGGCTGGATCGCTTTATGGCATTTAAGAACTAAAACTAGCTGATGGCCCTTTGACTAGTGAAGAACAAAGCCTATTAAATCTGTGGGATACTGTTGGATGCCTGTTGGCTTGGCTTCCTTTATTAAATATTTTTAGTATAAATTCGTGTGTCTGTGGGTGCAGGCATGCTTGCGTGCACCCTCACACACCACTCGTGTATGGGGTCAGAGGACACCTTGCTGGAGTTGGTTCTCTCTTTCCACCTTGTGATTCTGGGATCACACTCAGGTCATCGTGGCTTGGTGGCAAGTTCTCCACTCCATTAAGTCATCTCATCAGCCAGCTGTGGTCTCGTTTAATAAGCCTGTATCTTAGAGATTTCATAATCATTCCTTAGGATAAGTTATAATGATTTCAGGGAAAGAAATGTTTTACAGCCATTAAAAACAATCAGTGTGTGTGTGTGTGTGTGTGTGTGTGTGTGTGTGTGTGTGTGTGTGTGTATCAATATCATGCCTGCAAGATGCTATGTTGCTTGAGTGTTGTAGTGTATACTTGTTAATACTTGTTATCCCAGGACATGGGGAAGAGAGGTGGTGGTGGGAGGGAGGTGGGAGGTGGGGGGGGAGTATCAGGGTTCAAGGCCTGCCTCTGGTACATTGTCTGAGGCCAGCCTGACTACATGAGGCTCCAGCTGAAGGGGCGGGGGGAGAGAGAGAGAAAGAGAGAGAGAGAGAACAACCAACCTTCCAGCAAGTTCTGTCTGTGCTGTGAGCCCTGTACATAGTTAGGACATGTAAGTGTTTATGGAGATTGGGGAGCCTGTGGAGGAGAAAGGAAGCAGTGACTTTGGTTTTTAGATAGTAGCTTAATTTTCTTTAAGAAAGTCTTTTATTGTTAAAAATTGTGTCTGCATGCTTACATATCATGGTGTACAGGACATTTGGGATATTCATAATTTCTTTCTAAACTAATAAATTTAAAAAACAGAAAGAAGATAGACTGTGGTGGTCATGCCTGTAACCTCACCACTTAAGAGTTAGACAAAAGACTCAGGACCCTTGGCCACACAGTGAGGTTGAAGCCATCCTGGGTTGTTCAAGACCATATCTCAAAACCAGACCCAAACGAAACAGAACCCAGAAAGCTCTGGGAACCTGAAGGTTGTGGGCACTTAAGGAGAAACATAAATCAAAACCAGGATTTTTGCTTTGTTTTGTTTTTTGGAAAGAAAATGTGAATCATTTTTATTAGTAATCCATACATCAAAGTATATCTGGGAATGTGTTCTGATGTACGAATTGAGAGGATTCACCGTAACACTGTCCTGGTTCATTATTAACATGTATTATGTTCATTTACAAGACCGATGTATTTAACTCAGACAGACTATAATTCTAGAACTCATGCATTTAAAGCAGCTTATCTATTTACAAATGCTTCTCAGACTTGTTTCACAAAGTTCACCTTCCTTTTTTTATTATTGAACTTTTTTTTTTTTTTTTTTGGTTTTTCGAGACAGGGTTTCTCTGTGTAGCCCTGGCTGTCCTGGAACTCACTCTGTAGACCAGGCTGGCCTCAAACTCAGAAATCCGCCTGCCTCTGCCTCCCAAGTGCTGGGATTAAAGGCGTGCGCCACCACTGCCCGGCTGAACTTTATTTTTTTTATTTATTCACTTTACATTCTGCCCACTGTCCCTCTCCTGGTTACCCCCTCCCACAATCCTCCTCCTGCCCAAGATTTTTGTTTTTGAAGCATTCTTTAAGATACTGTACTTGGATGCCTCTTTCAGATTTTGCTGAACAATTGTGAACATTCTCACACTCCCTCTGTCTCCAGGTTCAGTTTCAGAAGCTTCAGCAACTGCGCCTTACCCAGTACCACGGGGGATCCTTACCTAACGTGAGCCAGCTGCGGAGCAGTGCGTCAGAGTTTCAGGTATTCCACTTTGCTGATTTTCGTGATGCTGAATGGAGTTTAAGGTGATAAGCCCTGAACAGATTAGTCAGAAGAATAGCCTAGGCCTAAGTGCGGCCCAGTCTTCTGGAAAGTCCCTCAGTGCTTTCTTTCATAGTGTCTGCCCGTGCAGGTGATGTTACTCCATAGGGAGTCAGAGGCTGAGCATCTAGTTGAAGTGTGAAGAGAACTTGCCTGAGGTGTACAAGACTCTTGGCTCCATCTTCAGCATGACCAGAAAACAAAACACAGAACACCCCAAACTGTAACTTGAACCACATGGGTTTTTTTTGTTGTTGTTGTTTTTTGGGGTTTTTTTGAGACAGGGTTTCTCTGTGTAGCCCTGGCTGTCCTGGAACTCACTCTGTAGACTAGGCTGGCCTCGAACTCAGAAATCCGCCTGCCTCTGCCTCCCAAGTGCTGGGATTAAAGGCATGCGCCACCACCGCCCGGCTTGAACCATACGTCTAAGGTAGGGTTTTCTACTAGTCACACTAAAGGAAAATAAACTGGTGAGATTAAATGTAATATAATTTAAACAAAAGGTATTTCTTTTAAAATGTATTATTATTGTGTGGATGTATGTGATAAGTGTGTGTCTGTGGGTATGCTCGTGCCACGGCGTGTGTGGAGGTCAGAGGTCAGCTTTCTACTCCACCCCTGAGACAGGCTCTCTCTGTGTAGCCCTGGCTGTCCTGGAGCTCACTTTGTAGGCCAGGCTAGCCTCAAACTCAGAAGTCCGCCTGCCTCTGGTTCCTGAACATCAGGATAAAGGATGTGTGTCACATGCCCAACTTCAGAGGACAACTTTGAAGAGTCATTTGTCTCCTGTGGGTTCTGGGACTTGAACTCAGGCCTCAGGCTTTCACAAATGCTCCTGCCTGTCAAGGTCCTGCTGGCCTTTGCTTAGGTTGTTTGACATAGAATCTTGCTATATAGTCCTGGCTACTCTGGAACTTGCTGTGAAGACCAGAGTGGCTTCAGAATTGTGCTCCTCCTGCCTGTACCCCTCCTGGGTGCTAAGACGACACTAAACAGTGTCTGGCTTGTTTTGAGACAGGGTCAGGCTAGTCTTAAGCAGCTAAGCTACATAGCTGAGGATGACTTTAAACTTCTTATCCTCCTGCCTCTGTCTCCAAAGTGCTGGGATTATTTGGGGTTCTGGAGATGGGACCTCGGGCTTTCATATATGCTATGCTAGGCAAACACTACAGCTGAGTTACATCTCCAGCCTGTTCTTTCTTTCTTTTTTTTTTTGGTTTTTCGAGACAGAGTTTCTCTGTGTAGCCCTGGCTGTCCTGGAACTCACTCTGTAGACCAGGCTGGCCTCGAACTCAGAAATCCACCTGCCTCTGCCTCCCAAGTGCTGGGATTAAAGGCGTGTGCCACCACTGCCCGGCTTCCAGCCTGTTCTTAAGTTCTTGATTTTTCTACTGTAACTTTCTAAGTCCTGGGATTATAGGCTTGTGTCAGCATGCCCAGCTTCATTTAAATAATTTGAATACTTATTTAACCCAATATATACCATAATACCGTTTTAACATGTAGTCAAATACAAAACATACACTAGTTCCCATATTGTTTTTGTGCTGAGTCTTTGGAGTCTGTTGTATATTTTACACTTAAAGCACATCTCAGTCTTAACTCCCCTTGTCACTAGATTCATGTGGCTGATGATGGCTTCACTGGGCAGGTGAGGCACAGATAACAGTCTTGCTTGCTGCCCTGAGATTAGTGCTGGCTCACAGCAGTAATCATTTACCAGAAAAGCCTTATTCAAAACAATGTGGAATTAGTGTTTCAGACAATACTGTCGGCTACTGCAGTTAAGATCTGAGTTAGACCTATTCTGTCGTCCTAGCCACAGAAAATTTAGAAGCCTGCTATTTTTTTAAAATTTATTTTATGTGCATTGGTGTTTTGCCTGCATGTCTATCTCTGAGGGTGTTAGATCTTGCAGTTACAGACAAGTTGTAAGCTGACATGTGGGCACTGGGAATTCAACCTGGGTCCTCTGGAAGAGCAGCCAGTGCTCCCAATCACTGAACTATCACTCCAGCCCCGAAGCCTGCCATTTCTAATCCCAGCACTCAGAAGGCAGAGGCAGGGGCAGAGGCAGGTAGATCTCTGAGTTTTAGACCAGCCTGGTCTACAAAGCAAGTTTCAGGACAGGCAGGCTACACAGAAAAACCCTGTCTTTAAACTAAAAAACAATAACAAAAAAAACTAACTAAAAACAAATTAATTTGGGGAGCTGGAAATATGGCCCAGCAGTTAAGAGCACTTGCTGTTCTTTTAGAGGACTCAAGTTTAGGACCCCCATCAGGAGGTTTACAGTTGCCTGGGGCTCCAGTTGCAGAGGATCTGATTCCCTCTTCTGTTCTCTGTGAGCACCTGCAAGTACATGCTGCACAGTCCTACACCCAGGCACACACGTGGACACATAAAATAAAACTCAATTATTTTCATCTGTTTGAGGGCTTGGGGAGACAACGCAATAGATAAAGTATTTGCTGTGTAGTTATGTCTTCATGCAATGAGAGAACCTACAGAAAAACTGGGCAGGCATGGTGGTCCCCAGAAATCACAGCACTGAGGAGGCAGAAGCAGCTAGTCTCACTGGCTGGCTCGGTTTGATGTGCTTAGATGAGAGGTCCTGCCTCAACAAAGTGGAGCAAGGTTGAGGCAGACACCCAGTGTTAACTTCAGGCCTTCACATTTCATGCTCACATGTGCCTGCACACCCACCTACCCACCCACACATGTGAACATGGATACACATATGCACACACATACATTTGTCAAATGTGTTTTAATTCGTGTTTTGGTATATAGCCTAGGCTGGCATCCAATGTTATCCTCCTGCCTTGGTCTCTAAGTGCTGGAATTGTAGGTTTGTGTCACCATGCACAGTCAAAGTATTGTTTGGGGGTAAAGATGTAGCTCAGTTGGTAGAGACCTGCCTTGCATACACAAGGCCCTGGGTTGGGTTTCCATAACAACATGGGCAGGAGGATTTGAGGTTCAGAGTCATCCCTGATTATTTAGCAAGTTTGAGGATAGCCTGGAAACCCTGCCTTAGTCCCCCCAACCTGCCCCCCCCAAAAGGTGTTTTTTTTGTTTTTGTTTTTGTTTTTGTTTTTGTTTTTGTTTTTGTTTTTGTTTTTTGTTTTTTTGAGACAGGGTTTCTCTGTGTAGCCCTGGCTGTCCTGGAGCTCACTCTGTAGACCAGGCTGGCCTCGAACTCAGAAATCCACCTGCCTCTGCCTCCCAAGTGCTGGGATTAAAGGCGTGCCCCACCACTGCCCGGCCCAAAAAAAGTTTTTGACACTGTGACCCTGACATTTTTGACAATTCCAGGCCAATTATTTTGTAGAGTAATCCCAGTTCTTCCAGTTGCCTTTTGACACCTTCTGGTGCTTGAGATTGAGCTCAGTGCCTCACACACAGCAGGCAAGCATTCTCCAGGAGCTGCTGGCTTCGCACAACACCCCCCTCCCCCAACTGGGGCTTATGCTTATCTCTGTGATGAGATTCAGATGATGGCTCTGTGGCAGGAATAGCTCAGAAGTGATGGTTGGATCCTATTAGGCATGTGATCTCAGCTTGTCCTGTGACTGTGGGTGTGCCTTTTACCAACTACAATGAGTCTTTCAGGCTCTCTTCTCTCAAGTTGGTCTTTTCTCTGTAGTGAACAACTGTTCTATTAAATGGTCATTAAACTTTGCATTATAGACACTCACAAATATTTATAGATATATGATCTTATGAATTCCCATTTTGTTCAGTGGGTTATGATCTGTAGCTGTTATTTTATTTTGATGATGATATAGTCGCTTATTAGGCCAGTAGGAGCCCTCTTCCAATAGAAAATTTCTTAACAAATTGATGTAAAAAAAAGGGAGTCTTGTAGCACAGGTTTTCTTCTGTTCCCTTTTTTTTTTTTTTTTTTTGAGGTATAGTTGGTTCTTTTGGGTGTACAGCTCTATGCCATGGAACCACTGTCACAGTCATTGAGGTATAGACTGGGTCCCTCACTGCAGAGTGACTGTCCAATCCCTTGTCATCATCCTCTGACATCCCTGCAGAGTGTCCTGTGAATCAGAAGGATGTGGTCCTCTGGTTTCTTGTTGCCTTTAACCAGTCACACTGGAGCCTCGTCTGTGTTGTTGTGTGCCCTCATTTCCTGTGACTGCTGGTAACAAATACACAACTTACAATAGCAGAAATTCACTTTCTCACAGTTCTCAGTCTGAGAGTCTGAAATCATGGGATTGGCAGGGCCAAGTTCCCTCCGAGTGCTCAGGGAAGTCTTTCCTTACCTCTCCCTGGCGTTTTTGTTAATTAAAATCTTTGGTTTGTGCCCCTGTTGTCAGTTGGCCTTTCCATGGGTCTGTGATTTCCTCTCTCTCTTACCTTGGATGTAGGGCCACGGCACTCTAGTACGAGCGCCTTCTGAATTAATGAGTGATGTGCAAAGATCCTGATTTCTCTTTCCCCTCTCCTCTTCTCCCCCCACTCCCTTCTTCTTCTGAGACAACGTCTTATTCTGCAATCCAGGTTGGCCTGGAACTCTCTATATAGCACAAAGCAGCCTCAAACTTGGGACAGTCCTGCCTCAGCCTCTAGAGTGCTGGAATTACAGGTACCACCATGTCCAGCTTCATGTGCAGTTGTGCTCTCATGTAAATACCTAGTAGTAGAACTGGTGGACCGAGTGGTAAAGTGATCTTTGTCTTTCTCCCTGTCTCTGTCTGTGTCTATTCCTAATGCTGGAGCCTGGACTTAGTGTTTTAATATGCTAACCAAGCCCCTTACCACTGGTCCATATCCCCAGCCCCTAGCTTTACCTTTATAGGAGGTTGCCACCTGGTTTCCAAAATGACTACACAGTTTCACATTCCACCAGCAAGACATCAGAATCCCTCAGCCCTCTATCTTCCCCAGCACTTGACGTCTCAGGCTTAAAACACAAAGTTAGCCAGCTGTGGCAGCATGTGCTTTTAATCCCAGCTACTGTGATTGATGCACGGGCAAGTAGATCTCTCTGAGTCTGAGGGTTAGGCCAGATGGGGAGGTATAGTAAGCTGTCTCAAAAAATACATAAAAATAAAAAATAAAAAAATAATAAAAATAAACCAAACATACACACACACACACACACACACACACACACACACACACACACACACACACACACCTTGCCATCTTAATAATTTTTAAAATATATAATTCAGTGGCATTAAAAAATATATCTGAGGCAGGGGCAGGTGGATATCTATGAGTTTGAGGCCAGCCTGGTCTACAAAGTGACTCTAGGACATCCAGGACTCAAACAAACAAACAGACAACCCCCCCAAAAAAACAAAAAAAGCAACAACAAATCAGTTATTAGTTACAAAGAAAATGCAAACTGAGCCCTGTGTACTGTGGGGAGAACACGATATAGAGCAGCTGCTATAGAAAACAGGCAGTCCCTGGGACTCACATCTGATCCAGCAATCGGAGCCGGGAAGCCCTGTCTTGAAAAAATAAAACAAAACAGACAACCCAACCAACCAACCAAAGACATTCATACGATTGTTCAGTCAATCTCCAGGACTTTTTCACCTTCTAAAACTGTAAGTCTGTACTCATTGAAAAACAATTCTGTTTTCCCTTTCCTGGCCTGGCAGCCACCCTCTGCTTTCTGTCCATGGACGGGGCCATGCTAAGTGCCTCATTTAATTAAACAGCTTGTCTTTTTGTGACTAAGTTGTTTTACCTCACACGATTTCCTCAAGTTTCATGCATATTGTAACAGGATTTCCTTCCCTTTTAAGGGAGAATAATATTCTATTGTGTGTGCACACCATACGTGTTTATCTGTTCATCTGGAGGACACTGCATTGCTCTGCCTCTTGACTGTGGTGCATGCTGTCGTGAGTGTGCTGTGGTGTGCAGCTCTCTCAAGTCTCCACTTCCTGTTTTGTGACAGGGCTCAGGTAGCTTAGGCTAGCCTCAAACTAACTAGTAGCTGAAGATAATGGTGAACTTCTAATCCTCCGGCCTCTACCTCCCAAGTGGCTGACACTTGCTCTCTCTCCTCCCCAGTTATAACCATCCTAATAGATATCTTAGTAGAAAAGGCTTTGATGTCTAATTGTGTCTTCAGTTTACATTTTCCTGATACCTAATAATGTTGAGGGTTTTTGTTTTTGTTTTTTGAGAGACGGGGTCTTGACTGGGCTGGAATTCACTGTGTAGAGCAGGCTAACCCCAAACTCAGGGGTATGCCTGCTTCTGCTTCATGAATGCTGGGAATGCTCACATGCAGCTTGGACGCTGCTGCTGTGCTGCCGCCGCCACTGCTCCTGCTGCTCCTGCTGCTGCTGTGCTCCTCCTCCTTCCTTCTCTTTCCTCCTTTTCCTCCTCCCCCCTCCTGCTATACTCTCCTTCTGATAACAACAACAGCAATAGCTATCATTACTGTTGTTTCATAGACAAGGTCTCACTTTGTAGCCCAGGCTGGCCTTGAACTGCTAGTGAGCCACTTGCCTCAGCCTCCCTAGTTCAGGCTGGGGCCCAGGGACATCTTAATAATACAGAGTCTTTATTCTTGAGTATGAGTCTATTTCCAAACATAACAGAGACACAGATTTTAATTCTTTCTTATAATCATTTACTTACAGTCCTCTTTTTAAATATGTTTTCCTCTTGTTATATTTTAATTAACAAATGAAATGTATATTTATAATGAACAACTTCTTCTCTTCCCTCTGCCTGGGATTGAATTGAGGATGTAAGCATGCAGGTCAAGCACTGTCCCACTGAGTTCCATCCATGTTTGGTACATGAGGACTGGGAACTCAGGCTAATTAGCATCTACACTGACTTACATCCTTATCGCTTTTCGGGAGACTGCACTTAGACGTTTTTGGTTATACAATATGTGGTTAGTAATTGTAGTCACTATGAAGCCCAGTAGATCCTTTGCACTGTTCCTCCTATCCGTTCATGTTTATGTTTTGTTTGGGGACAGGGTTTGATCTGTATAACTCAGGCTGGACTACCACTCACTATGTAGCTTCAGGCTGGCTTGGAACTCTGTTCTCTTGCCTCAGTCTCCTGGGTGCTGGATTAAAGGTTGTATCACCACACCAAGCACAGCCTGTGACTTTGTTTGTTTTTGCTATACCATTGGATGGTAAGCAGACTACTATTTTAATATGATTAAGGGCCAGTTCTTTATCCCAGTGGCCGATCTGAAAGCTCTTTTCCTCTCGTGCAGAGGCCCTCACAGGGGATGCAGAGTATCAGCTTGGTAAATGAAAGCATGCTGTTCCAGTCCTCTTCTGACAGTCCTTAGCGTGGGGTCCGCTGTCAGTCAAAGCTGTCTACAAATGGACTGGCACATGCGTACTGCATCAGTGAGGAGGAAACGGATGATTCCTCTGAGGGCCAGGGCTGTGCTCTTTGGTTCCACTGTCATCTTCAGTCTGAGTCATAGCTCGGGCACCTGCTGGCTGTGTGTCCTGCTTATTAGGCGACCCCAGAGCAGGGCCTAAAGGCTTCGCTCTACACTGGGCTCTCTGAGTGTGTCATTGTGGCCTTCATATAACATACATAGTCCTTTCAATTTGTCTCACCAAAACCATCTGCAACTCCATCAGCAAAGGCTTCTACTCTGTAACAAACTGTAGAAAGTGCGTCATCCTGTTTATAAATTGTTCCTAAATTCTGACTGAAGCTAAGAACAATCTGGTAAGCAAGGGAGAGAAAGTCCTCATCTCATGGTGGCAAAAGCTTTCAGGGAGGGTCCAAAAGGATGGCTTTACCTCAATAAATTGATAGGTTCACTACAATACATATGGACATAATGAAGACAGAGTTTGCGTAGCAAGTGTTAGAGAACCAAGGCTTAAAGACCCTAGGTCAGTCTCAGTGGGTGTCTTTACTCTGTTTCCTTCCGCAGTTTCAGGGGGTTCTGAGGAAAGGGGAAGTAAAGCAGGAAGGCAGACTGGCAGAGCTCTGCTGGCACCACAGCAGCGTATCTATCTGCTGGCACCCACAGCAGCGCATCTATCTGCTGGCACCCACAGCAGCGCATCTATCTGCTGGCACCCACAGCAGCGTATCTATCTGCTGGCACCCACAGCAGCACATCTATCTGCTGGCACCACAGCAGCGCATCTATCTGCTGGCACCCACAGCAGCGTATCTATCTGCTGGCACCACAGCAGCGTATCTATCTGCTGGCACCACAGCAGTGCATCTATCTGCTGGCACCCACAGCAGTGTATCTATCTCCTGGCACCACAGCAGCGTATCTGCTGGCACCCACAGCAGCGCATCTATCTGCTGGCACCCACAGCAGTGTATCTATCTGCTGGCACCCACAGCAGCGTATCTGCTGGCACCCGCGTATCTGCTGGTACCCACAGCAGCATATCTGCTGGCACCCACAGCAGTGTAGACGGAGCTTGCTCATGTGCCAGACACTGGATTAAATTATCTATGTACACACTTAGGTTTCTACAGAATCCCCCTTGAGGCTGGTGTATGGATTTGGTAGTTGTCAGACAGCATAGCAACAAATTGTCCAAAGCAAAAACCTCTAGTAAATAATGATGGAATGGTAGCACAGTTGTAGACTTTAAATTCACTGTACTGCCTTGACTCACTACACAAAGATAATGAGAAGGGTACCATTAACAAATTAGAGTCACAGTTTACCAAAGTGTGTGTGTGTGTGTGTGTGTGTGTGTGCGTGTGTGTGTGTATGTGTGTGTGTGCACACGCGTGTGTGTACACATGTGTGTTTTATTCTCTAAAAGGAAAAATACCTTTTTAGATATTCATAGAAAAAAATGTAAAATGTCTTCCTGGTTTTAAATATGCAGCTTGCTTATTATAGGAGTAGGTAGCATCTTTTTTGCATTTTGACTTTCTCAATAGCGTTGCTTCGGTGAGTGCCCGCAACACGGAAGCATCATAATGCATGCAGTATTTTGTGTCCTCCATCTTTCTGTTGTGATCAGTGCCCCGAGTTTAAGTCGTCTTCTAAGGCAATGTCTAGTTGCTCATAGGGTTTTATCCCACATACAGCACAGTTCTCCATTGGACCTTTGGTTGCTTTGCTGTCAGTTCAGCCGACACATTCTTGTGCATGCTGGTGTATGTCTGCTTTGGTCATTTTTACAAGACAAGGAACTTCTCAGGAGAAACTGAACCTAAATGATATAAAGTTAATTAATTATATAAACCAAAATTAATTTAAATTTAAAAATCCAAACATTTGAAAAAATTAAATCCTTAAAAGAAATGAGATGTGTTGTTAGAGACAGTCAGATTGTGACAAGAAGGGCCGCAGTTGAGTAGTTTATATACTCATACTGAGGTACTGCACAGCTAGCTAGCTAGAGAGTGTGTTAAAGCAGAATGTGCTTTGATTTAAAGCACTCATTTCTACTTAAATCTGGAAGAACCGTCTGACACCTGGTGGCACACACAGGCATCCTAACAGCTAGCTGGGAGTCCTGGTCAGCCTGAGTTACAAGAGTCAAGAACAAACAAAAACTCGGGACTGTGTGAATAAAAAGTAAACCGCGAGGGATGCTCACAACAGAGCTAGAAGAGACATGTGTGCGCATGCGGCCTTATTCCCTTCTCTGAAATTATACTTAAAAAAAAAAAAATGGGGGATAAGGTTTTACTGTGTATCCCTGGCTAGCCTGGAACTCATTGTGTAGACCAGGCTGGCCTTGAACTCAGAGAGATCTACCTGTCTCTGCCTCCCAAATGTTGGGATTAAAGATATGCACTACCACACCTTACTTTAAAAATTTATTATTATTTAAAAATTATGTCTATGTGTGTATGTTTGTGTAGGTATGTGCATGTGGGTAGAGGGTGCAAGGTCCCTGGAGCTGGAGCTACAGGTGTTGTGAGCTGCCTGATGCAGGTGCTGGAAACTGAACTCAGGTCCTCTGGAAGAGCAGGAAATGCTCTTAACCTGCTGAGCCATCTCTTTTGCTGCCCCCGCACCCCCTGTGAACCCAACAGCCCTATTTTAAAAACACAGGGTCTGGCCAGATAGCTCAGACTAGCTTGGAACTCGCATTTCTCCTACTTCAATGTCTGTCCCAAGTGCTGGGTTTATGGATATGTAATCCCACTGCAGAAATACAGTTTTCATTAGGTAAAACTCTAAATGTATTATTCTCATTTTTGTCCATGTTTTTTATCCTGTGTCAAGAACTCTTGGTCTAAAATGATTTACTTTGTAAGTGTATTAAATGGAAAATATTACCAAAAGCGGTGGTGTACACCTGTCATCAGGCGGCGGAATCAGGAGGATCGTAAGTTCATGGCCAACCTGGCCTAAAGATAAAACATCCCCTAACCCTCTTCCCCCAAAGAAAATTATTCTCTAGGTTTTTTGTTTGTTTTGTTTGTTTTTAAACCTGGTTTTCTGGGTTGTAAAGTATGTCTAAAAAAATGGCAGAAGATATTGTAGTGATTTGGTGTTGTGTCCGGCAGACAGACGAGTTGTGATTTCAAATGCCGGCTTCTCCGTCGCCCCACTGACCTCTTTAGTAGCTTTGGAAGTCCCTTCCACCCTCACCTGGGAAACCCCTCCCTCCCTGCGGGCTTGCTTGCCAGCTCTTTGGACCTTTGGGTTTCCATTTCAGAGTCGTAGCATAAGTGGCTTGGATGTGGTACCAAGCAGCTGTAGAGCACCATTGCTTTCCAGTTTGGAAGCTAACCTCTCAGTTCTCTGGTCCCTTGGCCTCCTCCTCAGTGTCCTGCACCTGGGAAAAGGATTGCCTTGGCTTGGATTCTAATGCTGTGATAAAGTACATGGCCAAAAACAACTTCAAGAGGAAAGGGTTTATTTGGCTTACATATTCTGGGTTACAGTCCACCAAAGTAGCCAAGGCAGGAACTGAAGCAGAGGCCATGGAGGAATGCTGCTTAGTGACTTGCTCCCCATAGCTTTCTCAGTTTGCTTTCTTGTACTCCCCAGGACCCCCTGCCCAGGGGTGCTGCCACTGACTTGTAGCCTTAAGTGTATGCATTTGAAGCAAGGACATCTGCAGACCCAGGAAAGTCGAACACCACACTGTAAAACCAACAGGTGCTGCTCAGAGTGGCTCCTCCTCCTAGTGTGTGCACAAGCTAACCTGTGAGGGCTGCCCGCTCTGTCCCTCCCTCTTCTGAGAGGGGAGTTAACTACTTTCCTCCTCCATTCCAAAGAAAGAAACTTGGCAAACATTTCTTTTCTTGAGAAAAAGTCTCACTGTGTAATCCTGGCTGTCCTGATTGTTTCCAGAATGTAGACAGAGCTGGCTCAGACTCAGAGATCCACCTGCCTCTGCCTCCAGAGTGCTGCAATTGAAAGCATGTGCCACCACTGTGGCTGGCATAATTTCTGTTGGGTTTTGTTGGTTTGTTTGTCTGTTTGTGGTACTAGGGATTAAACCTACAGCCTGGACCACTGAGCTGTGGCCTCATCTGGCAAATGTTTCTTGAATACCTACTGTGTGGCAGGCTCAGTAGAGGGGGGGAAACATGGAAGTGAGTAAGACAGATTCCCCTGACCCCCAGTTGCAAGTTCCATTAGTTCTGGTTTAAAATCCCTGGCTCTGCTTCTTCTCATGAAGAGGCTTCTCCTTAAAATCTCAGAGGAGCCTCTGTGGAGACCACCAGCAGGGATTTTTGTTGTTATTTTTTGCTTTTGTTTTTAATCATCTCAGAAACCCTTTGCATATCTCTGGGGCCAGCTCCTGCTTCCTTAGGCCTCCTGGCCATCTCACTGCTGGACTTTAGTCTTCTGCAGCTTCACCTCCGGGCTTGCTCTCAGCTGCTGCCTGTCTGGGTGCTGCCTGGGGTGAACTATTCTGAGGCCCTAGATGACATCGCTGTGCGTCTGTGCTTTGGGCATCTTCTCAACCTCTTTAAGTCTGTTTGTAGGGTGTGATAATGATAATTGTATGTAGGGTAGACCACAGGAAGCACAGGCATTGACCAGGGGTGCTGGGAACTGGTGTGTGTCAAGGGAACTAGAGTGTGAAGATAACAGGTTCCTTCCAAAGCCATTAGCTAAGTTCTGTTTATATAAGTTCACTCCTCATAGTTTGTGACTTTTGTGACAGAGTCATCTGCTCAAAACTTAAAAGTGAGAGGGGATTTTGTTCCCGGGGTCATAAGCCTGGGTAGCCAGCCCTGCTCTTGGGCACTGCATGCTCTCCGGCAGTCGTGAAACCACTCATTCGTCCAAGCCCTGTTTGAGGGAATGAGAGAGGACACACCTTGTGTGTCTGCAGGAGACTTAGAAGACCATTTTACAAGTCATTTTAGTATGATTTTCAGGAAAGACTTCCACTGGTCACTAATACTTGTTTTATGTTGTGTCTTATTATCTTTTGCAGAAAGTGACTTTACTTCTAAGTACTTTGTGGGAGTCTGTCCTTTGCATTTTGCAGCTGGGACTACTCTCTGCTTTGCTGCTATTTACCTCTGAGTTTTGCTTTCAGCAGTGTGCTCTTCTGCTGAAGGGAGTAGCAAGGAGCGCAGACAGTTAGTGGCTTACTTAATACTTGTGGAATGTGCATCTGTCCCAGCCTAGGCTGTGACCAAGGAGAGGGTTGTCATATTTTAATACAAATTTGAACTGTGCTTTTTTTCTTCTTTTTTCCTTTTATCTAACCATATGTGATAAATAAGAGATTTGGAGAATAAGAGAGAAAAGTTGACAGCTCGTGAATCTCCAGTGGTCTGGAATTAGCCTTTGCTTGAAATTATAGAGGGAGTAAGGAAACACTGGCCCCCAGCACTGAATTAGGAACATCTGTGTCTATGAGAACTTGAGCAACAACACTGAGCAGCTGGAGCTGTGCCATCTGCATCCTGCCCTTCCATGTGGTCCCACTCGTTCTTGCAACAAGGGGTCAGCAATGACACAGATGCTTGAGAGACTGGGGGTGTAGCTCAATTGGTATAGTACTTGTCTTACATTCATGAACCCTGGGGTTCAATTCCCAGCACTGCATAAACAAGGCATGATGGCACACACTTGTAATCCAAACATTCAGAAGGTGGAAGCAGGAAGATCATAAGTTCAAGGTCATCCTGTGCTACATTGCAAGTTTGAGGCCAGTCTGGAACACATGAAATACTGGTTTTTTGTTTGTTTGTTTGTTTGTTTGTTTGTTTGTTTTAATATTCCAGTGTTTTTAAAAGGCAATTGCCACAATAATAGCCACCTGTAGTTCAGACTTCTCAGGAGGCTAAGGCAGGGGCTCCCTTGGCTCAGTTGGCCTACCTTTAGACTGGGGACAATCAATAGTGGCAGTGTCATTGGATTTTTGCTTACTTGGGACTTGGCACGAGGTGAGCCAGGCAGGTGTTTCCTCAGCATCGTTCCTGCTTGCCCTGCCACAGTAGCCGTTATCTCTGCCATTGCTACAGCAGCAGTCACTGCCAGCATCATGCTCCCTGTGGCACGGTGCACATGAGCAGCAGACCGCTGCCCCTCAGCAGCTCAGCGTCCTGTGTCGATTGCATGTCTGCTGATAGGACCTACCTCCGAGGGCAGTGATGGGGATGAAGTAGGCAGTCTGCCTAGCAGTGAGGATGGCTGCAGCGTTCCAAGGGATACTTAACACTGATGTTACTGGTGTGACCACAGCAGTGTCTGACAAAGGAGCTGTTCACACCAGGGTTTTATTCTCCGTTGTGAATTGTGTCCCTTGTAAGTCATTCGTTCTTACTAATGAAGCACTAGTGCTTGAAAATTCATTTTTAAAGAATGACTAGAGGTGATGGACTCAGCAGTAAGAGCGATACTGCACTTGCAAAGGACCCGAGCTCTGGTCCCAGCACCCAGACTGCACAGCTCACAGCTGCCTGTAACTTTAGCTCCAGGGTGGTTGTTCTCTTCTCCCCTGCTTTTGAACCTGCAGTCATGTGCACATGTCTAACACACACACACACACACACACACACACACACACACACACACACACACACTTAAAAGAAAATAATCCTTAAAAAGAAATTAAAAGTTTTCATAGTAAAGCATTTGATCTGGCAGATAAAGGTAAACAATTTTCTAAAAAAGAAAAAAAGAAAGATGTGTGGTGTAGTGTATATGTCTTTAATCCCAGCCGAGGTAGGTGGGCCTCTGAGTTCAAGGCCATTCTGATTAAGCTCCAGGACAGCTATGACTTCATAGAGAGACCCTGTCTCAAGGAGCCAAACTAAGAATGAGCAGGACTGAGGCTAATGAAGCTGTCCCCAGTGTCACCTCACTACACTTTCATCTTGAAAAGTAAGTGAATGTTTGGAAGAGAGTCATGCACCCCCAAGATTTCTCACACCTGTCATGCACCCCAAGATTCCTCACACCTGTCATGCACCCCAAGATT
>CM052703.1:110037903-110052135 GCA_028551405.1 Uromys caudimaculatus
ATGCACCCCAAGATTGCTCACACCTGTCATGCACCCCAAGATTGCTCACACCTGTCATGTACCCCAAGATTCCTCACACCTGTCATGCACCCCAAGATTCCTCACACCTGTCATGCACCCCCAAGATTCCTCACACCTGTCATGCACCCCCAAGATTGCTCACACCTGTCATGCACCCCAAGATTGCTCACACCATCATGTACCCCAGGATTGCTCACACCATCATGTACCCCAGGATTGCTCACACCATCATGTACCCCCAAGATTGCTCACACCATCATGTACCCCAGGATTGCTCACACCATCATGTACCCCAGGATTGCTCACACCATCATGTACCCCCAAGATTGCTCACACCTGTCATGCACCCCAGGATTGCTCACACCATCATGTACCCCCAAGATTGCTTACACCTAGCCACACTTGGTACACCTTGGTACAAGGCTCCTACTTGCTGAGTTATTTGTGTGGGCAGAAAACAAATTTGGAAGTTAGAGGCCTTGGGGTGCTGTTGGGACAGCGAGAGCCCATCCATCTGCTACCATGTTCACGTTCATCTGTGTGGTGAGCATGGTTCCTCGTGGTTGCCAGGCTAAGGCACCGTAATCCTCCACAGCACAGCTGTGCTCATCTTGGCCACACATACTCATGTGCCAGCAAAATACTTCTTCCGGTTATTAAAAATCACTTTTCTATTACATCAAGCAGCTATTGTTACTAGCCCTGAATTTATTTATTAATATTATTGAGTGCCTGTTATGAATAGATATCCTAGTGCTTATGAAGATACTTCAAACAATATCTGTTTAAGAAGTTTTTAGCTGGGCATTATGGTTCACAGCCATAGACCCAGCACCTGGGCAGCAGAGGGAGGAGAGTTCCAGGCCAGGCTGGGCTACATAGTCACACCCTGTCTCTAAAACAGCAATAAAATCACTTACAGTCAAGTCTGACAAGCTGATTATTTGCATTACTAAAGCACAAAATCATCGACTCTAAAATACTTTCTCTTGTTTATCTGCCTGCCTGCCTGCCTTGTTTCCTTCTTTCCTTCTAAGACAAGATGTGATAGGGTTTCATGTAGCCCAGGCTGGCCTCAGACTTACTAGGCAGTCAAGTTTGACCTTGAACTCCTGATCCTCTGACTCTCCTGCTTTTACCTCCTAAGTAATGCCTGACATTCTTTTTTTTTTTTTAAAGCTTACACACACACACACACACACACACACACACACACACACACACACACACACACGCTCTCTCCCGTGTGCACACACACATACACACAACTGTTTTAAATTTTTATGTGTATGGGTGTTTGGCCCACTTTATGACAGTGCACCATGCCCATGCCTGGTGCCCATGGAGGCCAGAAGAGGGCATAAGATTTCCTGAAAGTAGAATTACAGATAATTGTGAACCAACATGTGGATGCTGGGAATCCAGTCCGTCCTCAGAAGAGCATCCATCTCTGCAGTTCCCTCGTTTTTAAACTTTTCTGTTTACTAAGAGTGTGCTGGTACACAAGGGTAATCCTGAAACTCAGGAGGGCAGGAGGATCAAGAGTTGGGGTCAGTCAGGGCTACACAGTAAGACTGTCTTCAAAAACAAAACAAAATCTTTTATATTCAGGGAAAATAATAAATATATTGCATTTATGTGTAGTTTGGTTTTTAAGCTTTGGTTTGGTTTTTCACTATCAAAATAATATATGCTCATAAAATTTAGAAAATATTTAAAATTAAAAAGGAATAAGCTGTGTGTGTGTGTGCGTGTGTGTGTGTGTGTGTGTGTGTGTGTGTGTGTGTGTGTGTGTGTTGCTTGGGAGGCAGAGGCAGATGGATCTCTGTGAGTTCAAGGCCAACCTGATCTATAGAATGAGTTCCAGGCAAGCAAGGACTACATAGAGAAAACCTTGTCTCAAAAAGTGGGGAGGGACAGAAAAACTAGTCAAAAACTAAACTAGTCACACACACATACACACACACATACACACACACATACACACACACACACATACACACACACATACACACACACACACACATACACACCTATATTTTGCTTGTGAGACAGGGTCTTATGTAGCCCAGAATTATGTGAAATTTGCAATGTAGCTGGAGATGACCTTGAACTTCTGACCCCTCTTGACTACTGGGATTGAAGGCAAATGCCACAATGCCTCGTTTATAGATGAAACTCGGGGCTTCAAGTACTTCACCAGCAGAGCCACATTTCAGGCCCCAGACATCCTGTAGGAACCGGGAAATATTTTAATAATTTCATTTTAGTTCTCATATGTCTTTTATACAGATGATATGATTCTCTCTCCCTGTCTCTGGGTTTCTGCCTCTCTGTCTCTGTCTCCCTTTCTGTGTCCCCTACCACACGTGTGTGTGTGTGTGTGTGTGTGTGTGTGTGCGCGCGCGCGCATGCCTGTGTGCTGTGCACATGCTTTCCTAGGCATTAGACTCCCACTTTCTGCACTGTAGTCAGATAGTTTGCAGCTGATCCTCCTGCTTCAGCCTCTCTGGTCCTCACTTTCCATGCTTGTATTCTGGCCTTACCTTTTGTTTCAACTATTATATAAGAATTATTTTTCCCATGTCATTAACATACTTTGTAAATGCAGTTTTAAAAGCCAAACAATATTTCATCATCTTTGACTTATAATTCCCACCCATCCCCAAAATGTCAGATACCGATTTTCTTTTATTAGAAATAATATAATAGTAAGCAAATTTAAGTGTGACCCATCTATATTTGATTATAAATTTCTGCCAGTAAAATCAGTCCAAGGGAACTGCCTGCAAGGGTTTTACTACTACCTGTGGCTTCATTGCTTTTGGCAGTGATGTTTAGTCTCACAAAAGCGTGGAGCTGTTTGCTGTGGATATTTATTACTTAGCTGCAGGACACCCTTAGCTGCTGTGGAACTCACACTTGAACTGTTGTGTGTTTACTGTTCAAAATGACTCCAAAGTCTTAGAACATAAAGACATTTTTCATATTTATTGAAGCTCACAGTTTAATCACGTGGGCTAAGCAGCTGAGGGCCACTAACACTGCTTAGCTAATGTGTCACTGGGCTTCCTAGCCCGATGCAGGACCTCGTATACACTGGCTTAAATACTTACCTTTCCTGAGTATAGAGGATGTTTGTGGGGCTGGAGAGGTGGCTCAGAAGTAAATAGCACTGGCTGCTCTTCCAGAGGATTTGAGCTCAGTCTCCAGCACACACATGGCTAGCAACCATATGCAACTCTAGTTCCAAATGATCCGATACCCTCTCTTGGGCTCTGCAGGCACCAGGCATGCATGTGGTGCACAGACATACATGCAGGCAGGACACCTTACCTCATAAAATAAAAATAAATAAATCTTTTTAAAAAAGAGAACTTTTGTGAAAATTTCAAGGCCATTAATTTATGGTGTACAGACCTGTAGAGGAGAACTGTATCTGCCACAGAAGTGTATCTAAGAAAAAGCCCAGAGGACATTGATACTTCCAGCTGAAGGCCTACCAATGCCATCTAGTTCCTAGCTGTTAGATTGTATATATTAATCCAGCAAATAAAGCTGGCTTTCTTTTTTTAAATAAGAATTATTTTTTTAATATTTATTTATTTAAAGTATGTGAGCACACTGTCACTCTCTTCAGACACACCAGAAGAGGGCCATCAGATCCCATTACAGATGGTTGTGAGCCACCATGTGGTTGCTGGGAATTGAACTCAGGACCTCTGGGAGAGCAGTCAGTGCTCTTACCGCTGAGCCATCTCTCCAGCCCTATGGCTTTATTCTTAGTGCCAACCAAAGTAATTATTTTCTTTATAAAAGGTCATGTATACATGCATGTAGTTAAACACGAACACATCAGTGAAGCTGTCGTTGTATTGGGCTACTGCAGATGTCCCACCCCTTACCTACTGTAACTTTAAAGGGGGTTCTTTAGGAAAGAAAATATGTGGAAAATAGTTTAATCAGTTTCTAAGAAAAACTAAGCGAGAGGGACACACTGCCTCGACCAATCTCAATTGTGTATCAGCAAATCTGCTTAACCTCGAAGTCTTTCCTCTGCACCAGTGTGCATGCACACTTTAAAGAGAACCACCCATCCCAGCAGTCCCTGCGCCACAGCCTGTAGAGTGGCTTCCTCCCTTCCCTCTGCTGGCAGGGAGCTGTGGTAGCTACATTCACCTCCTGTCTGGTCCCAGAAATGTTCATAGCTTTTAGTTCATAGTCTCTGGCAAACTTGCACCCGAGTCCTTTCTTTGAGGGATTTTTCCCATTGAAGATTTTAAACCCACACAAAATAATGCCCTCATTTTGTATTGGATGGCCTCATACTTCTTCATTTCTGGTCCTTTCATGCAGGCTCTGTTCCGGGGATGAACTTGACCTGTAATGTGCCAACCTCAGGGCGCTGCACATTCTGTAATTTGGCCTCTAGTCACCATTTTTGGCCATGTGCCTTACCTCTGAAAGCTGGGCTCTTGTCTGGGTCCTCTGTGCCAGACTCCCATGGTAACCGGCCTCGTTTCTCTGTTTCTTGTTTGTATCAGCCTCGTCCCCAGGGACTGAAACCCAGGAACCATTGCGCCTCCCTCCTATCAGACTCCAGCCTGCTGTTTGGGGTCACACGCTGGAGCACGGTGTCTACTTGTTCTGGTGCCCACAGGCAGGAAGTCTCTGTTCTGGACACTTACCTCATCCAAGGGCAGCTGCGCCCTTCCAGTTCTTCAGGCCAGAGTTCTGGGGTCACCGTCCCTCTTATCCACTCACATCTGCTCTTGAGCCTTCAACAAATGCTTTGTTGGATTTTAGAAGCACATTCAGTGCTGGGATATAGCTCAGTCGATAGAGTGCTTGCCTAGGTAGGTAGCATGCACAAAGCCCTAGGTTCAGACCCTAGTACTGGATAAGCAAGGCATGGCGGTGCATGCTTGCATTCCCTGGGAGTAAAAAGCAAGAGAATCAGAAGTTCAAGGTTATCTTTAGCCACATACTGAGTTAGAAGCTATCCTGGGACACTCGAGACTCTGAATCTCGCAGGAGCTCCCTGAAATAAAAATAAGTGCCAAAGGTAGGGTTTCGTAGTATAACCTTGTAATCCTAGCACTTGGGAAATAAAGTTAAGAGGATCCTGAATGCAGGGCCATCCTTGGCTAAATAGCTGGTTTGAGGCCAGCCTGGGATCTATGAGATCATGTCTCAAAATGAATAAGCGGGTACATAAAATAGTAAAAACCCTTCAGAATCTTGACTGTTCCGCCTGGCCTACTGCCCTCTCTTTTCTGCACTTTTGCAGTGGCCTCCCACTGGCTCTGACAGGAGAGTCCTGTTGCTTTCATTGTGTTTCCAGAACTGCCTCTGGGTGATCCTTTTCAAACGTGACTGGAATGTGCCCCTTTTCAGCCTTGCAGTGGCTCTGTGGTGTTCAGTATGTAGCCAAAGTGCAAATGAAGTACCCCGGGACCCCACAAGCTCCATCACCTCTGCTCTTTCCTGCTCTCTCCTCAGCCTGACAGTCTTCCTCACTCTGGACACTTGGCCACACTTAGATTCTCTGGCCCTCCGGCCCTCCTCTAGGAGTCCCTGACAGGGCCATCCTTCAGCCTTTCGAAAGGCTCACCTCCTTACTTTCCCCAGTTCTTCATCCCCATCAGTGAAATTAGGCTTCCACCTCAGTCCTTGCAGGTGTGCTTATCTCCTCAGCCTGTCACTGTCTGATACCGGATACAGTTTCTTATCTGCCATTTATCTCTCATCAGAATGCAGGCTCCCAGAAAGCAAAGGTGCCACAGTCTAGCATAGTACCATCTCATGAGTAGGAGTTTGTAATTACTGACTGATGGCAAGAATGGAAAGCTGACAGCTTCTTTACCTGTATTAACACATTTTATGTGTATTACAATACATCTTCTACGTACAAAGTCTCGTGGTGACCTTAGATGGGGTTGCTCTCATGATTCCTACTTTACAGATGGAAAGCTGAGGTTAAGTGACTTACCCAAGATCCTCTGAGCCAAGGATGGATGTTTAGATGGGGCAGCAAGGCTGAGGGCAGCAGGGTGGAGGGGGTGTGACTGGCTGAGTTTAAGCCTCCATGGCTTCAGTTTCCTTACATACAAACCATGGACAGTAACCTCCCTCTCATGGCATGAAGGCTCATGGGAGATCTTGAGTATGTCATTTTCTTGTGTATTTTTTGATTATTGGTAGAGTTGAAACTTTTTAGTAATATTTTTATTGGCCTTTTAGTGTTCCTTTAGATACTTTCTGTTTATAACTTTTCTCAGCTTTCTATTTGGTGTCTTTCTAATTAAGTTGGGAGGAATTCATTGAATAGTAGAGATCTGTGCTGTCTTACAAATAGTCTTTCTCATACTTTCTCACTGTTTAATGATGTTTTTGGTAATATCTTCCCTTCGTGTTGTCAGAGGTCCAGTGTTGGTTGATAATCAAGTCGATGAGAATACAGATTTATTCACTCAGCAAATATTTCCTTAAGGCTGGAACATTTGGGGTGCCCATTCGGCTAGGATATCTCTAAGTCCTGACTTGGAATTTGTGCCACTGATAATGGCCCTTTGCACTGGCTTTAGCGGATTCCTAAGAGAGAATATGTTTTCTCAGAGGCAAGGAAACCCAAACATTTCCCAGATTTTGGCCACATAATCAGAAATTTCCAAAGAGTTCTGGAATTTATGGGCTGGCCTCCAAGTTATCAGGCCTCTGTTGTCTTCTCCTCGGGCAGTTTACTTTGAGCTCACTCCACCCTCAGCTGTGCAGCACAAATGGGGCAGATGATGGATATCTCAGACGTCCTGTGGGACGAACTCCAAAGGCGACTAAGGAGCTAGACGCATAATTCATATGGCCAGAATTTGGCAGGCTCTTCTGAAGTATCGTGACTTCCTATCAGACCCCCGGCTCTGCAGACCCACCAAGGTCTAGGTGCTGCAGACCTGGGGAATGAGCATGGTACCCAGATCCTGCCTACACTGGCTCAGGTTGGCTTTGAATCTGAACTGAAAATCTTAGACCTTTGACTGCTGCTCTGAATGGTTAGAATGGCCTTCCTGGGCCAGGTTAGGTTTGTGCAGATGTCTTACACAGGAAGTATCTTGTAGGTTGAGCCAGTTGGTGTTCAGCAAAATGAGTCTCTCAGATACCTGGTTTTAAAAAGAGTTTATTATTTCACTTTTAGATATGTGAGGACGGGTGTGTGCATCTCAGTGCAAGTGCTGGTGGAGGCCAGTGGTGTCTGGAGCTGGGGTTACAGGCAGTTGCGACTGCCCAATATAGGTTCTGGGAACCAAATTTGGGTCCTCTGCAGGAGTAGTTTGTGCTCTTCACCACTCCCTCTCCAGCTCCTCAGATACTTTAATACTATACAAGTCCATCTATTCCCCCGCCCCACCCCTGGTGCATCATTCTGTCTCTCTTTCGTTTATGCAGTGCTAGAGATCAAACCCAGGCCTTCTGCACATGCTCGGCCTCTCCCGGCTGAACTAAGTCCCTAGTCCAAGTGCTTTTTTTTTTTAGATTTTATTTTAACTGGTGTAGTGTGTGTGTGTGTGTGTGTGTGTGTGTGTGTGTGTGTGTGTGTGTGTGTGTGTGTGTTCCTGTGCTTGCAGAGGCCAGGAAGGGAGCTGAAGTTACAGATGGCTGTGAGATGCCTGCTGTAGCTTTGAGAACTGAACACAGGTCAAGAGTACACGTAACTTCAGAGCCAGCCACAGACATGGTGGTACGTGTCTGTAATCTTGGCACTCTAGAAGTACAAGGATCACAAGTTTGAGGCCTGCCTGGGCTACTTAGTGAGACTCTGCCTCAAACAAAACAATTAAAACTTGTCAGCCATCTGATGCATGAAATATATACAATTTTCATGCCCTGTTTGGCGTCTTAGGTTGGTTGGTGGTCAGGGGTGTTTCTCCCTGAAGGCCAACTGGATCTCATTACTAGCCTCTCAGTAACTCACACTGGGACCTTAGACATTATTAGCCTCTCTGCACCTAACTTATGCATCAGTGAGCTCTGGTGACTAAGAGTACCTAAGGTAGACTGGAAGGATTAAATTAGGTGATACATGAACACCCTCAGAATAATGCCCGCCATGTTATTGCTCAATGAATATTGCAAAATTCCTGTACCAACTTCTGTTGAGTGAAATGCTGGAGGCTGGGCCTTCTTGTGTGATTTCAGTAAATGGCTAATCCCACTTTTCCTCTCTGTGTGGTATGCTGTCTAGGGCTAAAAAACTAAGTTTTGCTATTTATATAAAGCTGCTTCTTCTATTTTTATTTTTTAGGTGAGGTTTCATGTATCCAAAGCTGCACTAGAACTCAGATGAGGGTGGCCTAGAACTCTGTGTGGGGTGGGGGATTTGAGGGGACTCACTATGTAGCCCTGGCTGGATTGAAACTAATTTTGTAGATAGACCAGGCTGATGTGAACTTCATAGAAATCCATCTGCCTCTGCCTCCCAGGTATTTGGACCAAAGGTGTGTGCTACCATGCCTGGCAACCTTGAACTTCTAATTTTCCTGTCTTCGCCTCCCAAGTGGTGGGACCACAGGCATGTGCCACCATAGCCAAGTTATACCATGCTGGGGAATTGAAACCAGGGCTTCACGAGTGTTAGGTAAGCACTCTGCTAATTGAGACACAACCTCAGCCCTCTCCCCCCCAATACCCCATCCTTTCAACCAGATCTTACTGTGTAACCTAGACTGGCCTGGAACTTGTAATCCTGTGTCAGCTTTTCGAGTGCTAGAATTACAGGCGTGTGCTACCACACCAACCTTACATAAAGCTTCTTAGATTCTGTGCAGGCCGGTTAACATCTGAGTGATTCCTCATTGGCTGGATAAAAATACCCTTGCTGAAGTCCTAGCTGGCCTGGCCGGGGTCATCCAGACTATACGTGAATGCACTGACTGAGTGCAGCTCCGGGAGAGGCAGGGACTATCAGAAAGAAGGCAGACCTGGGCAGTGGCAGAGCTGGACAAGGGCGGAAGCTATTTCTGTAGGTTCCCTTACATTTGGACTCTGAAATTCAGTTCTCTTTCCTTTCTCTGGAACCAGGCCTTGATTATTAGGTTGTTAAAGAGTGGGGGGCGGGAGCTGCAGGCAGCACACTGCCTGTCTCTAAACTTTTAAGTCACCACATATTTTGGCTGTAGAATCAGCCAAAGTTTTGTTCCAGTTCCTTACAAAATTTCACAACATTTTAGGCCTTAGAATTGGTCCCTATGTTGTGAAACATCTGGTTTTTATACTTTAAACTTGAAGATGAAGACTTAGTTGTTGATTACTACTTTGGATGTTTTCCAAGAGCCAGTGCCATCTGTGGAAGTTTCTCCCTAGGCCTTAATGCCAGGTACTGTAGCAGTTTCTCTGTTCAAAGATACAGTCTGTGTTCAGGGCACTCCCTGGGTACAGAAGTTGGTTTCCTTGACAACAGATAGCTGCTGTTTTAGCTCTTTTCTTTCTTTACTCCTACCTAACCTCTTGGGGATGTAACTTCAGAAAGTTTTCCCCTCCCATTTTCCCCTGAAGACCTGTTTGAGGCAGTCACAGTAGCAGCCTGGCACCCATCTCCCGGTGCAGGGCCCTGAGCATGGTTTTTGCTAAGTAGGCGCTTGTATCATTGAGCCATACCCTCATCCCTTTTAAATGTTTTGTCTCAGTGAAGTGCCCAGGCTGGCCTCTGTCACTTGCTCTATAACTCAGACAGACTTGGAGCTTTCAGCCTTCCTGCCTCAGTCTCCCCAGTAGCTGCAGTTACCTCTGCCTCCTGGGTTGCTAGGATTCCAGGAGTATGCTGCTGCACCTGCTGTCCTCAGGTTGGCTTTGGGACTGAACCCACCTCCCTAAGCTGCACTCTAGTCTCTAGGCAGGAGTCTAATGGTGCTCAGAGGACAGTGTTGAGTGTCTGAGCTCTGCATGTGTGCTCTGCCACTTAATTCTCCTGCTGGAGTACAGATTAGCATCCTCATCCCCACATAACTGATGCTTAGACAGTAACATACCAAAGGTCACACAGTAGCAAGTGACAGCATCATGATTCTGACCCAGTTTATCTTTTCCAGGCCTTTGTTCTTATTTAGCAAATAAAATAGGATACCCAGAATCAATTTGTTTTCAGTGCAAATGTTTTATTCTTTTCCAGTCTGTATAATTGCTTTTTTTTTTTTTTTTTTTTCCCTCCTAGAACGTCCAGATGGCCACTGTGGTGTCACTTTTGCTTGGCTCTTCTTTTAGATCATGTGTTGGTTTTTCAGTCCCTCTGCCACCTGAGCAATGTTTTTGTGAATCTAGCCCAACTTTCACCCCTCAGCAAACTCTCCTTCCCTCAGCTACCAAGGAAATGTGTCTCTGTGTCAGTCCTAGGTCTTCTTTGCACTGAGTATTTCACGATGGAATCTGGTCAGGAAAGGCCAGAACTAGCAGTCTGTTCCCTGAAGTGTTCTCTCAACAGGGAACAGAACAGCCAGACCAGGAGGACAGGCAGGGTCCAGAAGGTCATCAGGACAGGGAGGATGTGCTAGTCAGCAAGGGCAGACATGGTCTTCCTTCCCCTTAAGTGCCCAGGTCCCAGCTTATCTCTTCAGGGTCTCAGTCACATCTTGTCATTTGTGAAATTGCTCAGCAGACATGCTGGACCAGTCTGTGCCCGTTTAGGTTCTGAGTAGTTTTTGACATTTGTTTAAAGTTAATTAATTAGGGTAGTCATCTAAAAGTTTTAATATATACAGTTATTATATGTTAATTAAAAAGAAAAAAAGCTTAGAAAAGCTCCTGAGTTAAAATGTAACTTAAAACAAAGTGGAGAGAGAACCTGGAACGAAGCGCTTAGGAGCCACATGCAGCCTTGACTGGGTTTTTGGCAGCAGCAGTGGATCCTGTTTGTCACAGCCCTCTGTCCGTTGTCACAGCCCGCTGTCCGTTTTGATTACTTGCCCTTGAGGAACAGCAAAATTGTAGCACCAGAATGAACTGTACTTGTTCAGGACACAGGTGGAAAACTGAAAGCCATTGGCCAGCAGCTGCTCGGCCAGTGTCTCACTCGCCTGGTCTGAAGATTTACAACCTGTGTGCAATTCGCCACCACATTTGCCTGTGTTTCTCAAGTAGAAAGGAAATTCACTTCCTCCTTCTTCTTCTTTCTCTCCACCATCCTTTCTTCTTTTATATTTTTTATTTTTTTTATCTTTTTTGTTGTTGTTGTTTTGTGCTGTTGAGACAGTACCTTGCTATGTAGCTTTGGCCAGTCTTGAACTCACAGTGATCCTCCTGCCTGTTTCTCTGATGCAGAGATGACAAGTGAGCTTCACAATACTCGACTTCCTTCCTTTCTTTCAATCAAGTTTCTACCAGGAATAGTTTGTGCTTCTGCTACATCTGTCCTACCAATACTGGGCATGTAAAAACGGCCACGTATCACACACTGTAGCTAAGGGCTTTGCATGTGTAATTATTCCCCCAGTAGCCCCAGCGGACGTATGGGGGCAAAGATGGAGGTTAACAAGGTTAACAAGGCTCTAGGCCGTCCCTAGCCCACGGAGCTGTGTAATACCGGCAGATTTAAGCCTGGCTCTTCCGTCTATGCTTGTAACCCTAGATATCCTGCCGATAGCTTTTCTTCTTTTGTTGGTTTCCTGAAACAGAACTATTTTCTCTGAATGTAGAAGTTGAAACCTGTTAAGGAAATTCAACCAGAGTATTTCTTGAAGGAAAAAAAGAAACCATTTCCTGCTTTCTTCATTTGTTAACCCCATGACATCACTGAGGCTGAGACACTCTGGTCTCTCAACTTCACACCGAGGAATGAAGTGGACATAATGCTTCGGGAACTTCTGAAGCTGTGTTGGGGCGACACTTGGCACCCTTTGATTTTTTTTTTTTTTTGGTACCCTTTGTTTGATTTTTTTCTGCCTTACATTTGGTTCTTGACACTTAGAGAGCTGTGCACCCCTAGTCATGGAGAAAAGGACAACGAGTCCCTGCCAGGACTGTAGCCTGCCCAGCAGTGCTGGGCAAGTGCCCCCTTACGCTGTACCCCAGGCTCATGATCTTTGGATTTGGCTGCCTCTGGCACTTTGCGTTTGTTTGTATTTTCCCATAGGTAGAAAATCAGGATGCAGGAAATTAAAGCAGCAAAGAAACTTTTGGAAGTGTGTTTGTTGTTACTGTGTCAGTGAAATGCTGCGCTGCAGGCGGGCGTGGGCAGGCGGGCGTGGCAGAGTTAGGAGTTCCAGAGCCTGGGTCAGACACTGCCTCTTCCCTTCCTGAGCTTCGCAGCAGGAGTGCCTGAGCCTCCGTTTCCTCATCTGTTTATTGGGGTAGTACTAGTCCCTCTTCACAGAGTTGCTGTGAGGGTTAAATAAGATGTGTGAAGTATTAGCGTTATGTCATGTGCACCCTGAATGCCAGCTCAGGCTAGTTATTATTATTAGGCCAACAGTTTAGCCCTTTTACCCATTTGGTTAGGAAACAATTTGCGTTAACTCTTTGGTGTTGGTGAGAATACTGAAATTTGTTCCTAGTATTTTACAGATATTGTAATTTGGTACATGTCTTTTAAAAGCAGTTTAGGACCCTGTTTCTCATTAATATAAAGAATATTAAGATTTCAGCCAGGCAGTGGTGGCGCACGCCTTTAATCCCAGCACTCGGGAGGCAGAGGCGGTAGATTTCTGAGTTTGAGGACAGCCTGGTCTATATAGAGAGTTCTAGGACATCTGGGACTACAGAGTAACCCTGCCATGAAAAACCAGAACAGAAAAAATTTCTTTGATTGATTATACTAGGGGTGGCTCTATTATAACAGAGAAAGCCACTATACTTTTATGGAGAGGCTCTCTGTAAACATTAGGAGAGAAGTGGAATAGGCCATGTGGGATCAGCCCGACCTCTCCTTCTCTCCTGTGCTTGTGTGTGCAGCAGGGATTGATGTCTGGGCCCGGTGCATGCTAGGCAGGTGCTGCACCCCAGCTTTGATCTCAACTCTGGGCTAAATACTCATATGCTACGAACATACTCAAGGAAACTTGTAATAATTCCTTAAGTAATACATATATTATGCTACTGTGCTAATGACACCTAGTAATGATTATAGCTAATCCAGAAGATTATAATTTAAATCATTATTTTTTTAAGTTATTATTAGGCTAGACATAGTAGGATATAGCTGTTATTTCAGCTCTTGGGAGGCTGAGACAAGAAAATTGTGGCAAGTTTGAAGCCAGCCTGGACTACATAGTGAGCTCTAGGCTAGCCAGGGCTATGTGGTAAGACTCTGCTTTAAACAAGCAAGCAAACAAACAAATTGGAGAGGTTAAGAAACAAGACAGGCAGGCATAGTAGAACATTCTTTTAAACCCAGAACTTTGGAGGCAGAGACAACAATCAGAAGTTCAAAACTATCCTTGGCTACATGGCAATTTTGAGGCTAGTCCAGACTCCATAAGACCCTGCCTGATAAGACAAACCAAAAAGAAGTGATTTGGAGAAGACTCCAAACCATGATTGTTCTTCTAGCACATCCCCTAAGGACTCAGCAGCAGTCATCGCTAGGCACAACATCAGCATTGTCTGCAGGGAGCAAGGCAGCATACCTGCTCTGCGTGTGTACTACTCAAAATTAAAGCAAAAGGTTTGGGCTTCACCTGGTGCAGCAAAGCACTCCCTAACCAGAATGGCTGTCAGAAAGGCCCTGTCACATGTCCAGTTTGGGGACACAACTAAGAAAAAACATAGGGAACAAAAACATTGGACACAAGCAGTGGTTGTATCTGGATAGAAAGAGCATCATCTGTCCTCCCCTTTCTGTGCCCCAAAGCTATGTGCAATGTGGTCGAGTCTCCTGAGAGGAAGGGTCTCGTTAGCACCCTTCATTCACATAGTTACTGAATACAGTTTATGGTCTAGATACCCCGCTGGATGCTAGAGATACAGTCATGACCCAGACATGCCGGGTCATTGCTAGGTGGGACTTCAGCCCCGTGGGATAGACAGGCAGATGATTTAAAAAATTTTAACACTATGTGATAAACCTACAAATGAGGAATGCAGAGCTGGAACACCTCAGAGTGCTGCCTAATCCAGACTGCAGCCAAGGAAGCCTTCCTGGAGGAGGAGGAGGAGGAGGGGGGGGGGAGGAGGAGGAGGAGGAGGAGGAGGAGGAGGAGGAGGAGGAGGAGGAGGAGGAGGAGGAGG
>CM052703.1:110052235-110088180 GCA_028551405.1 Uromys caudimaculatus
AACCCAAGAGGTAGGAGGAAGCCTGTGTTGTTTGAGCAACTGAAAGCTTGCTGAGTCTGAAACTGCCATCCCTGTGAGGAGGGAGCAGTAGGAGCCTAGAGCCAGAAGCAGAGCACAGACCTTACTCTTGTCTTGAGGGGTATCAAGTCTGTCGTAGGACAGTGCAGGGTTATTGCAAAAATGTCTATTTGCTCTTTGCTTGTTTGTTGGCTCTTCCACTTTGTTTAAATAAAAAGATAATCTATACTTACATATAAACAAATAAACGCAGATAAGAGCCAGGTGAGGTGGCACACACCATTGATCCCAGCACTCAGGAGGCAGAGGCAGGGGGATCTCTGTGAGTTCAAGGCCAGCCTGATGCCAGGTCTACATAGTGACACCCTGTCTCAAAGCAAACAGACAGAAAAACAAATAAAAAACCCCAACAAAACAAACATAACCACCCAACCCCTCAAATAATATTGAAGCATTGTAAAATGAAAAGCAGAAGTCCCTTTCCTCGTTTCCTTTATACCAAACTCCAGCCCCCAGCAGGGCTCCTACTGCCAAGTATTCTCCTCTTTCTAGAGGTGTCTGTGCACATGCAAGCCTGTCAGCTTGTGTAGACATACTCTCCTTTTACACAAGTGTCACTGTATTACCTAGCACACACACACACACACATGCACACACACATGTGCACATGCATGCATAGGATTGTGTGCTCTTCCTCTGAGTTATCTCCTCCACCCCTTTATATTTATTTTCCATCTCCAGTGCCAGGGATGGCTCCAGGTGCTAGAACATTCTAGGTACGTGGTGGACCACACTAGCTCTTGTGCTCTGTCAGCGCAGCGCTCACTAACTCTGTAGTGCACGCTTGTATTCCCATGCACTCAGGAGAACGAGTCCAAGTTCAAGTCTAACCTAGGCAACATAGTGAGTCAGTCTCTCTCTCTCTCTCTCTCTCTCTCTCACACACACACACACACACACACACACACACACACACACACAGCAGTATAGTATACATTCTGTAGTGTTTCATTTGCTAGATCTGTCTCATAAGAGACATATTTAAATTTTTTGTTTTGTTTTGTTTTGTTTGGTTTTTTGAGACAGGGTTTCTCTGTGTAGCCCTGGCTGTCTTGACCAGGCTGGCCTCGAACTCAGAAATCCACCTGCCTCTGCCTCCCAATGCTGGGATTAAAGGCATGCGCCACCACTGCCCAACAAGACAAATTTAAATTACTTATAGCCTTTCATTATTACAAGGCAAAACTGGGGCCCATGCTGTAATCTCAGCATTTGGAAGGTGCAGGCAGGTGGATCAGAAATGCAAGGCCTTTCTTAGTTACACAGCAAGAGCCAACCTGAGTTACAAGAGACCTTGTCTCAAAAACCCAAACAAGAAACCCTAGAGCAGAACTTCGGTGACATCCTGGTGCATTCATTTTTGGATATTTATCTGAAGGTGTCTGTAGCACAGGTTCCTAGAGGCAAAGCAATGAAGTAAAAGGCTGCCAGGCATGTCCTTTGTCATCCCAGTGTGTGAAAGCCTGAGGTGGAGGATGGCCAAATTGAGGCTAATTGATCTGACAGTGAGATCTGGTCCTCAAAAAAGGGGTGTGTGTGTGTGTCTGTGTGTCTGTGTGTCTGTGTGTCTGTGTCTCTGTGTGTGTTCATGTCTTTATTATTTCTACAGTTTAGTGATGTTGTATGTACTTATTTGTTGTGCAAAACTGATCCCCAGAACCTCTTCATCTTAGAATAGAAAATCTGTACCCATTAAATAACAACTCCTGTTTCCCCCTCCCCTCCTCCTTCCCTCCTCCCCTCCTCCCTTCCTCCCCTCCTCCTCCCCTCCTCTTCTCTCCTCTCCTTCCCTCTTCCTTCTCTCCCCTCCTCCCCTCTTCCCCTCTTCCCCTCCTCCCCTCCTCCTCCCCTCCTCCCCTCTTCCCCTCCTCCTCCCCTCCTCCCTTCCTCCCCCCCTCCTCTCCTAGCAGCCACCATTCTTCTCTCTGCATCTGTGACTCTGACCGGCTTGGCCTCATAAATGAAATCTCATGCACTCTGTCCGTGTGCCCAGTCTCTCTCATTGAGCACGATGCCCCCAGGGCTCATCCATGTTGTATGGACAGGATTTCCTTCCTTTAAAGGCTTAGTAATATTGCCTTGTGTGCATACACCATCCAATTACCTATTCTTATTATGATGGATACTTGGGTTGTTTTCACCCTTTGGCTATTGTGCTCAAAGCAGCTATGAAAATGGCTATACATATACTCTTGGATGTGTACCCAGAAGTGGGATTGCTAGACCATAAGGTGATTTTAGGTTGGTTCATTTGCACATGCTGGCCTGGAACTCCTGGGGAGCTGGGAGTGTAGGTGTGCAAACTGTAGCCCACTTCTCTGGTCTTTTGTCTTGCTTTTCTGTGGCACTAGGATTACACCCAGAGCTTGGGCATGCTCTGCTCTGCTGCTGAGCAACTACAGCCCCATCCCAGCCTTACTTCCAGTTTCTGGGAGCTTGTTCTCTATGCACTCACACCATTTTACAGTCCTACAAACAGTGTGTGCCCTGGTTTCATTCCTCTCGCTGTGATGAGATACCCTGACTAAAGCAACTTAGGGAGAGAGGGTTTGTTTTTAGCTCATATCTTTGCTTTCTGTTTGGAAGCTTTGGGGTTTTTTATTTTTATGATAGTCATTGTAACAGGTGTAAAGTGATAACTCATGACTTTGTGCTTTCCGAATCACTAGAGAGGCAGCGTCTCTCCATGTGGTCCTCAGCCATCTATGTATCTTCTTTGGGAAATGCTTATTTAAGTCATATCTGTCATCATCGTTCCCAAGAACGTAACAGGCAGAAGTTGAAGGAGGTTTCTCCCTGTTGAAATCAGCAAATCTCTTACTATGAGTGAAATTAATTCATTCAACAAATAAAATTGAGTGAGCCCCATGTGTACAGCATTCTGAAATCCTGGGGGTGTCACACATAAGTCAGGCTGAATGCTGTTTTGTTTCTATGGCCAGTTGTAGTTCTGAATACTTTATCTTTTATTAGCATATAAAAACACTTTATCTGTGTTAAGCAAATTGGCTTTTGGTGTCTTAGTTGTCTATTGTCACATTTCACATTGCCTTAAGTGTGTTGGGTTAAAGCAGCACACATTTTATTATCTGGAGTTTCTGTAGTGAAGTCCCAGGCAAGGCTTACCTGGGTTGTCAGTTTCAGAGGCTCACCAGGTTATAATCCAGTAATGGGCAGGGGCACGGCCTCATCAGGGACTAAACTGGGGAGTTTTCTTCTGTGCTTCCCCAGGGTGGCCAGATTTACTGTGTGGTTAAAGCACTGTGGTATCTGCTTGGGGCAGCAGCGACTCTGAGCTCCTAGAGGTCGCTTCATGCTATGTGGACTTGTCCAGGATGTCCATTTGCTGCACAGCAGCTGACTTCTTTATGCCAGGAAAGCTTTCTAGTGCTTCTGCTAGTAAAACGGGTGCCATCTTGGGAATGCTGCTCGCCACTGTGGCTGTGCCGTTAGGAGAGGCGTGTGCAGGCCCTGTCCACAGTCGGGCTGAGAGTTATGCCAGGCAGTGAAGAGGAGGAGGGAGGTGGGGACTGATGGGTCCCCTTTGCCTTGTTTATCACAGTCTTCTGTATATATTCCAAACAATCTCTGCATTCAGAATATGTCTGGGGGTTTCCTGCTCTGTGTATTGAAGACATTGGTATTTTGTAATGTTGGGTTTCAACTTTCAGTATGCTTAGAATAGTCTTCACTTTAAGATTTCTCATTCACTCTTTTTAAAATTCATATTCTATCCTAATACTATTTTGGAATTTATTTTCTCCTCCCCCTCACCCCAGCTTTGAGACAGGGTCTTGCTTTGTAGCCCAGGCTGGCCTCAAAGTCAGTCTCCCTCAGCCTCCTGAGTGCTAGGATTACAGGCATGTGTTACCATACCCACTGAATATTTTATTTTATTTATTATTATATGTGTGTATAGCATGTATTTGTGAGCGTGGACATGCGGTGACTACAGTGATAGGTGTGGAGGTCAAAGGACAGCTTTCAGTAACGAATAGCTTTCACTTACCAGCGTGGCTAACACTTTCTAGTTAACACTAGCTGAGCAACAATGTTAGTCCATAGTTTATTTTTAACTATGTGTCCTTGTATGTGCCTATGTGTGGAACACAGACATGAGTTCAGGTGACACTGAATGCTAGAAGAGGGTATTGGATCTGCTAGAACTGGAGCTACAGGTGGTTGTAAGCTGTCCGGTGTGGATGGTGGTACTGGACTCAGGTCCTCTGAGAGAAGTATGTGCTCTTAATTGCTAAGCCATCTCTCCAGCAACCCCTCCCCCCATTGTTTCTTATATAATTCTTACTAAGTTTTATTTTTGTTTTGGTTCATTTCGTAGTTTGCTTTGTATTGTGTATTACTGTGGGTTTAGAATATTGCCTTTGAGTTTAGTTTTAGTTTTATGTTTTTAAGTTAGATGAATATATGTCCATATGGTCCAGACCTAAGGGCAAATGAACGCATGTTCAGTACAGAGTACCCTGCATCTCTGTGTCGGCTCCCAGGCCCTCCCGCAGGCAGCTAGCACCTCCACATTTTCTTATTCCTCTAGGGGCATTTTATGTGTACATGAGCAATAGTCCCCTGACTCGGACTCTTTTATCTTGTTTGTTTGTTTCTCTCTCTCTTTTTTCTTTCTTTTCTTTTTTTGGTTTTTCAAGACAGGGTTTCTTTTTGCAGTCTTGGATATCATGGAACTCACTCTGTACACAAATCTGACCTTGAACTCACAGAGATCCACTTGCCTCTGCCTCCAGATTACTAGGATTAAAGGTGTGCACTGCCACTACCACCCGAAGTATCCATATTTCTTGACTTGGCTTTTTTCCACTCAGTGTATCTTGAGGATCTCTTTATACTAGTTGATTAAAAGTTTCATTTTTTTCTAAAGTGTGTTTGATATGAGAGTGTGTATACATGTGTGTGTGTAAGTATGTGCATGCACGTGTGTGTGGAATACATATGTGTGCATGTGTGTGTGTGTGTGTGTGTGTGTGTGTGTTCATGTCTGGATGTGCAGAATGTACCACCAAGTGTCTATGGAGATCAGAGGACAAGTTCAGGGGTCAGTCTCCACCTTTCCTGTTCATGGCTGCATATGCCAGGCTAGCTGGCTCACAGCTCGTGGGGATCCTCTTGTGCCCACCCCCATGTTGCTGTAGGAACACTGGGCTCACAGATGCTTGATACCATGTCCAGTTTCACATAGGTTCTGGGGCGTGAACTCAGGTCTTATACTTGTGCAGCCTGGTGAGCCATCTCCACAACCCAGCCCACTTTATTTTTTAAGGCAGAGTCTCTGATTACTCCAGAGCTCACCAGTTCAGCAACACTAGCTGGCCAGTGAGCTCCAGAGATCTCCTGTGTCTCAGCCTCACCACTGCTGGGTGCCAGGCAGCATGCCTGGCTTTTAATGCAGGTATGGGGATCCAAACCAGGCTTCTATGCTCAAGTGGCAAACACTTTGCCAACGGAGCCATCTCCACGCCCCCTCTTTAAAATCAAACCAAACCCACTCTTCTATCACACGAACATAGCATGATTTATCTTTTTATACACATACAGACAGGCATAGCTGCAAGAACAAGTTCTAGAAGCGAGTTGCTGGAACAGCTGTAATTTTACTTTGTATGGTCAGGTCATCCTCTCCAGAATGTCTACCAATTTATACCCGTGTCTGTTCTGTCGGAGGGAGAGCCTGTTCACCCATATCCTCCCCAGGGTTTTGCCAAACTTGGTGATCTTTGTTAATCCTTCTTAAGCTTATAAAATGCCTGTATGTAGGATGTGTGTCTGTGTGTGTGTCTCTGTGTATGAGAGACGCTTGTGTGTGTGTGTGTGTGTGTGTGTGTGTGTGTGTGTGTGTGTGTATGTGTGTGATGCTAAGTGTGTACAGGTACACAGTCACATGGAGGCTTAAGGTCAACCTCAGGTGTGGTTTCTCAGGAGCCATCAACCTTGCCTTTTTTAAAAATCTTTTTTTGAAGCATGCACTTGTATGTGTGTGTACTGTGTATGTGCATATGTGTTCAAGCATGAGAGTACAGGTACACCAGTGTGTACTGTATAATGGGAGGCAGCCTTGGAAGCCAGTCCTTACCTTGTTTGAAGCAGGGTCTTTTAGTTATTTGCAGCTATGTAAGCCAGGGCAGCTAGCCCACTGAGCTGCCTTCCCAGCCTCTTTGGTTTTGTTTGGTTGTCTATTTGTTTTTGAGGCAGGTGCGCTCCCTCTCCCTCTCCCTCTCCCTCTCCCTCTCCCTCTCCCACACACACACCTGGAGCTAGGCTGGCTGGCCAGCAAATGTCCGTTGGGACTCCAGATGCATACTACCATGCCAGCATTGTGTGTCAGTGCTGGGATCTGATTCCTTGTGCTTTACCCTCTGAGAAGTCTCCATTTCCTCTATGAAGTATTAATTTGCTTTTCTCTTATACATGAAATGTGCATTTCCCCTGTGGTTTTGTGTTATTTTTATTTGCATGACATGTCTTTTCCCCTTAATTTTGGTGGTTGGGTGTTATACTTGAGAAAATGCGGCCATTTTTCTGTGATTTGAGTTGCATGTATTTTCAGTTTGCTATTTATTCGATTTTATGATAGGATTTTTTCATGCAAATTTAAAAACTTGTGGGGTTTGGGAATGTAGCAGAGTTGGTGCTACTGGAGTAGCAGGCACGTGCAACGCTGGTGCCCTCAGCGTTGGTGTGTCTACACCTGTACCAGTGCCACACTGTTTGACTAAGTATTGTAGGTTTACATTACATTTTAAATATTGATTTATTTTCATGTAAATTTTCAGTCCCTACCTCCCACCCCCAGGCTATTGAATGTTTATTCCCATGATGGTTTTTACATTTATCTTATCTTTATTTTAAGCTTATTTGGGGTTTCAGAGGTTTGAATGAGAATGGCCCCCATAGGCTGATGTATTTGAATCCTTGGTCCCCAGTTATTGGAACTGTTGGAGAGCAGGAGTAGACGGTTTTGTTTCAGGAGGTTTACCAATAGGGGCAGACTTGGAGGTTTCAAGAGCCCAGACAATTTACACTCAGCTCTCTGCTCCTGCTTGTGGAGCTAAATATACTCTTAGTTACTGCGCCAGGACTGGGCCTGTCTGCCTGCTGCTGTGTTCCTTGCCAAGATGGGCTTGGGACCGAGCCCTCCGAAACTGAGAACCTGCAGTAAACTCTGTCTTCTTAAGTTGCCTTGGTCTTGGTATCTTATCACAGCAAGAGAAAAGTAACTAAGACAGAAGTATTTTTAAAAATGATGTTATTAATAACGTTTACACTGCTTAGCAGTGCCATTAGACTCATGTTTCAGGGGCTTATTTTGACTGCAATGTGGAAGCAAGATACAGGTGACAAGAATAGAAACCAAAAGTCAGTTATAGCTCAGCATGGTGTCACACCATGTGGATCCAGTAAGTTTCAGGCTAGCCTGAGCTACACAAGTGGGACTTTGTCTCAAAACAATCAAAAATAAAACAGCAGATCACAAGGCCATTTCACCAGCATTGCTTGTGACCCAGATGGAGAGGGGAAAGTACTCAAGGGGGACCCCAAACACGGGGTTAGGCAGCCCCATGGGGCCATTGCCTGAGGGGGTGCGAAGTGACAAGTCAGTGCTGGGTGAGCACACAGTGACGTGTAAAGGGGTACAGAGACCTCCTGGAGTGCCAGGCACCCAGCCCTTGGGCTGTCAGCTGCTTTCTGCAGCTCTGGAGAGATCTGGGCTGTTGTGTGACTGACCGCTTCCTGGGAAAGTTAACTTTTGAAGGACGGCTCCTGTGTCCAGACGTCTGCAGAGACAGGGAAGCAGGGATCGTGGAGCAGGTTCCAAAGCCCAACACATAATTCCCAGACTTAGGGACTGAAAAGTCCATTTGTATTTAGTGGCTGTGGTGCCCTGGGAATTTCAGTGCAGTAGAAAAGGCTGGGAGCTGATAGCTGAGCAGGGAGCTGAGGCACCTCCCACACCAGGAAGCAGGGCTACTTAGAAGAATGCTCAGAGGGAGAGTGGTGAATCCTTCTGTCCCGCCCCTCCCCCAGCTTCACATGTGAGAGCCTTCCTTGCCTCTGCTCACGTGCTCATGGGAAGAGCTGGAGGAGGAGGAGGAGGAGGAGGAGGAGGAGGAGGAGGAGGAGGAGGAGGAGGAGGAGGAGGAGGAGGAGGAGGAGGAGGGCGGCTGAGATGCTGGCGGTGTCAAGGGCTTAGAGAAATCAGCCAGCATGGTCTGTGTGGAGCAGAGCACCCCACCGAGGGTATGGACATGTGTAAAGACAGCGAGGAGCTGATGTTGCAAGCCCAGCTCTCTGGAGGTTGGGGCAGAAGGACTGCTAAAGAAAAAAGAAAACAGGAGGAGGAGCAGCCGAAAACAAAACCAAAGAGATGGAATCAGCCTCAGGAATTTAGTGAATGAGTAAGAATGTTGAAGTGACACCCGCAAGGCAGCTCAGTTGTTAAAGACGATTGCTGCCAAGCCTGATGGCCGAGTTTAGTCACCAGAACACGGTGGTGGAGGAGACCTGAGTCCTGGAAGAGCTCTGATCTCTACACGTGGGCTGTGGCATGTGTGCCCGCCCTCCACACTACCCTGTCCTACCTTCACATAAAAGTAAATACGTGTAAATAAATAAAAGTAAAGTAAAGAAGCAAGTGGTAAGGACAGGGAATTAACTCAGCAGTAGGCTACCCGCCCAGCATGAATAGGACCCTGAGTTTAATCCCTATTATCGAGAAAAATAAATTAAAAAAATAAAAAGGAGGTTGGAGTAATTCAGTAAACTCAGGAGGACCGGGTTCAATCCCCAGAACAGTCATAAAAGCCAGGTGTACTGGTGCGTGCTTGTAATCTGGCCCTGAAGAGCTGGAGTCACTGGCCAGTCTGCTTAGCAAGTCACAGAGCAGTGAGATAGTCTTTCAGAAAAGAGGTAATGGACCAGAGATGCCAGTGTAGACCTCTGGCTTCCTCACAGATGCACACACAACTGAATAAGTAAATAAAAAGCAAGCTATAATGTATAATATGTTACTATTCATGCTAAAAGGGAAGAATAGAAGTAAGGCCTATTCCTCCTTGCTGTGCTTACGTAGTCGTTAATTTAAGGACTCATGCAGCTATTACCCTGGCTATATATAAGGAAGCAAGAAGGAGAAATGGGATCCGAGGTTTATTTGTTGAGAGTGTGAATACTTATTAAAATAACTTGATCAAAAATAGTTGATTGCCTTTAAAAATAATAATTCCAACAAGGCTTGAATTTTCTTTTTGAGGCAAGGTCTTGTGTAGCCCAGCTGGCCTTCAATTTGCTGTGCAATTGAGGATGACCTTGAACTGTTTTTGGGTCTTCCTTCTACGTCTTTGTGCTGGGAGTACAGGTGTGTGACCACCATGCCCTGTTACAGGGTACTGGGGATGGAACCTGGGGCTTTGTACATGCTAGGCCTGCACTTGACCGACTGAGCTATCTTCCCAGCCCTGGGCCTAGACTTTCCTAGTTACTCTTGGCTCTAAGTGCCCCTGATTTGTCTGTTCAGCCGCTAAGAAACAAACCCTTGCTTTTAGTCGGAGAGAACTTTCCCTTTATTTGGCTCTCCCTGACTGGGACCAGCAGCCTCCAGGAAACATCCCTAGATCCCTGGGTCAAGAAAGAGTCGTATATACAGTCTGCCACACTTGGTCCTCTTGACTTCAGCTTCAGTGAGTGGGCTTTAAGGTTGGCTTATAGCCCCAGAAAGAAGAGAGAGAGGTTAGTATCCTCTTTAAGCTGACACTCCCTGGCTCTTTCTCCATAGCCCAGCTATGACACACACCAGTGACAGCTTGTCACCCCATCACTGTTACAAATGATTCCCAGAAACTACAAAACCTCAAATATTTCCCCCCAAGTAAGCAGAAGTAAGAAACACAGAAAATCAAAGTGGGGGACAGGCTCTAGCTTCCCCATTTCATGCCGGTGTTGGAGCACGGATTAGCACACTTTGTATATGTCCAGTTCTTTGTTCCATGATGATTGTGACTTTCACTTGAAGCATTAGATAAAATTAAAAAAAAAAAAATCACCTCAGAACATTCAGATCCTGGATGGGGGAATATAGCTCAGGGACTGAGTCCTTGCCTAAAACTTGTACTGAGACCTGGTTTACTCCCCACTGTCACAAAGAAAAGAAAGGAAAACAACTCATTATACAAACAAAGACATTGAAATTCCACAAGTATACCAGCTTAGCTCTCAGCCATTTCTCCTTACACATTTTCAGTGTACCAAGAAAAGTAAATGGTCTGCCCTGAGAGCCGTGTTAGGGGTGGAGGGCACCACATCAGCATTCAGATTTCTCTCATTAAAATCCTCGGGTGAGCCGGGCAGTGGTGGCGCACGCCTTTAATCCCAGCACTTGGGAGGCAGAGGCAGGCGGATTTCTGAGTTTGAGGCCAGCCTGGTCTACAGAGTGAGTTCCAGGACAGCCAGGGCTACACAGAGAAATCCTGTCTCGAAAAACAAAACAAAACAAAAAGAAGAATAAAAAAAAAAAATCCTCGGGTGCTAGATGTCTCAGCAGAGACTGAAGGCCTTTACACCACTGTTCTGTGGTCTAAACGGTCACTGCTAGTGAGCCTCTGAGAAGTCAGTAAAGGGTCACTTGTCAGCTTTCCTTGTGGTGACTCAGGAACTCCTAAAGTCTGTGGGCCCGACCGTGTGACCGGGTCACACTTCTAAGTGAAGCCAGCAGAGCTGGACTTGTCCCTTCCACATGGAGGCAGAAGTCAGGGCTTCAGATAGAAAGACTCCATCCGGGTCCTACAAGTGTGCCTATTTGTTTGAGAAAAGAATTAACTCAGCTATAAGTAAGCAATCAGATCCAGTTTTAATTAAATGGAGAATCCAGGAAGGAGGGAAGGAAGAAACAAGGAAGGAAAGATGGAAGGGGAAAAAAATTAAATCAAAACAGAAACCAACAACCCAAAAAGACTCTGGTTCCGCAGTCCTGCTCTCACTGGTCGCTTGGTTCCTCCTGGGGACCACTGGGTGTAAATCAGCAGCCTCTCATCTGGGCAGATGCCCTCCGCAGACAGTGAGTGCTTGGAGGGTACTGGGCTGGGCTCGAAGCTGTTTAACAAAGAACTGCACCCTGGGCATGCAGTGCATCCTCAGTTGCATGGGGTCTGGAAGAGACCAGATGGCTGATGGTAAGGGTGCTGCGTGCTTGGCTTGGCTGCCCCGACCAGTCCCAGGCTCTAGAGGCTGTGGCGCTGAGGAACAGGGTGCTGTGTCTCATGAGGAAGAAGCCAGGTGAGGACAGTAGTCCCCTGTGCTCTTTTAAACCAGAAACAGGATGTAAGGGCTACAGGGTTTTGTTTAGCCTGATAACTTTATTTAGAATTAACCATGTGCTATACTCACTAAATGTTCTGACTATTTTATTTTATTCCTTCCTGACACACTTTTTCTTATACTTTACTACTTCTCTTGTGAAATTAAATACTCATTTTGTTCTTTGTTCATTTATTTTATTTTGTTCCAGAGACGGGGATCAAACCCAACATGCTAGGTAACTGCTCGGCCAGACAGCTCCATATCCTTATTTGTTCTTTAAGAGCACCAGTAATGGGCCCGTGAGATGGCCCACGTGGTGGGAGAGACCCTGTTCCCACAGTCGTCCTTTGCCCCACACTCATACTGTAGTGTGCCCATACACAAATAAACAACTAAAAAGGTTATCACTAGCAAATAAAATGCCAGTAGGAAAAGAAGAAAGGAAAACAGAGCCTAATGATGCACATACTCTGTGAGGGCAAGGAGAGCCAACTGTATATACTGGTAACTAGTTTCAGTATCTTTGACGTTTTTATTTTTTGTTTTTTTCCCCCCTTTGTCTGCTTGGCATTGAACCTAGGACCTTGTGCGTGCTGTGCAAGTGTTCTACCACTGAATTGTATCTCCATCCATTTGTACTTTTTAATTTGAGACAAGGTTTCACTAAGTTGCCTAGGCTGGCTTTGCACTTACTCTGTAGACCAGGCAGGCCCTGAACTTTTGATCCTCTCTATTCAGCCTCTTGAGGAGCCGGCACCCCAGTCTGTGCCACCAGGCCTGTGACGGCACCGTCCACATTAGTGTCTTCTACATTTTGCTATTCTTGTTTCACCTATTCCCCTATTAGGTTTTTTTTTTTTTTTTTTTCTCCTTGTAATCTGAATTCTAGATCTCTGTGAAACTCAGTGAAGTGTCTCACCATGTGTAATCACAGCAGAGAATCTGGTATGAGTCAGGATGCAGTAGGGCTCAGGGACGGGAGCAGGGCAGCAGTAGCCATCTCCTCTACCATTTTCTGTGGTGGGTGCTTCAGTTGCCTTCCTAAAAGGGGGCCTAAAGACTCCGCCTGAGCCTTACACTTAGAGGGTTCCTTCGGCATTTGTATCATACTGACCCAGCCTCTGGTTCTGGCTCCCCTCTCAGCTTTGCCCTCCCCTGTCTCAGCTCAAGCCTTGTTCTATCTAAAGACTTCCTACTGGGTATGATGGCACATATGTGTACTCCCAGTACTTGAGAGACTGAGGCAGGAGGATGTCCAGTCTGAGGAAAACTGGAAAACACCCAACCAAACAAAAACCCAAACCATTTCTTCCCTCCCCAGTTCTTTCTGTCATGAGAGGAAGCCAATGAGTGGGGAGGCCTGGCTCCCTAGAACACACTCAGAGTTAAGAGACAGCTACACTGAGCTGAAGGCCTTGCTCACACATCCTTCCAGGCGGGAAGGTGGGAGCCCGGGCAGCATGCTCTAGAATACAGTGAAACGCTGTCATACTGCTCAGGGCCTGCATGGACACGCTCATGGCTACCCCTGGGAATTTTAAGTTGAAACTCTTCATTTTTAGATGGAGAATTTTAGCTGTACACCAAAGCAGGAAGAACAGCATAACAAACCGTCACCACTTTTAATAAGTATCAACATATTGCGTTTAAGCTTTTTGATCACTCATGCTAATGCCAAAAAGAGTTTTGTGTCGCCATTTTGGGCATTTTGTTTGTTTATAAATTGCATGCATATGGCACTTTCCTGTTAAATACACACACAAATCTAAAACTAAGTGGGAACAGAACTATATTCATGCTGTGAATCCTTGGGGGACACACTCTGCTTCAGAGCCTGAGTCATTAGAAACATTAGATAATTAACCAAGCATGTTGACACCCATTCCATGGCAGGCACCGTGTGGGTGCTGAAGAGAGGAATTAGAGCTCTGAGTGCCTGCATCTGTTCAGCCATAGTATGCTTTCCCGCTCAGGATGGACGCCTGGGAGCCCGGCCAGAGCCGCTCCTCCCCCCCCCCCCCCCCAAACTCGGTTCCAGCTTAGCTGGAGAGCTTTGGGTGTTGTTCTTGGTTGTGCCTTTGTAATGTTTTCCTTTTTTGAGACAGGGTCTTGCTTTGTATCCCCATCTGGCCTGGCACTCACCTGCAGCAGGCTGCCTGAGGGTTAAGGTTACAAGCACGTGCCACCATGCCCAGCCTTTCTTCTTGTTTGGACAGATTATTTGGCCTGGCCCTTTGCAGTCATACCGTTGCCTTGATTTTGACCTTAGTTGCCAAAACAAATAACCGAACAATCACAAGCATGTTTCATTTTATATTTTGTAGAGTAATCTTTTAGCTTGGTTCATCTAATTAGGCTTACACATCCCTTTTATGTGGCATTTAAGAGTCAGGACAAGGAAGAGGTGACCTTAGGAGAAGACCATGGCTCTCAACAGTTAAGAGCTTATAAGAGTTTGTGAACTGAAATGCATTCTCTGCTGGGTTCTGGTGCTGCAGAGGGCAAAGGCACGTGGGGATGTTGCAGTCAGGGAACCTAGTAGGGCGTTGGCACATCTGGCTGTGGGCAGATTGGTTTTTCGTCACGTGTGCTGGTTGATTTTGTCAACACAAACCTAAACATACCTGGGAAGAGGGAAACTTAACTAAGAAAATGCTTCTATCAAAGTGACCTGTAGGCAAGTCTGTGGGGCATTTTTTTGATTAATGATTGATGTGGCAGGCCCAGTTCCCTGGGGGGGGGGTGTGTCTGTCTGTCTGTCTGTGTCTGTCTGTCTGTGTCTGGGTACTGGAAAGGTAGTTCTGGGTTGTATAACAAAGCAGGCTGAGCAAGCCATGAGAAGCAAGCCAGTAAGCAGCTTTCTTCCATGGTCTGTGCTTCAGTCCCTGCCCTGGCTTCCCTCAGGTAACCAGGATGTGTAAGCCAAACGAACCCTTTCCTCCCCAAGTTGTTTTGGTCATGATGTTTATTACAAGAGTAGGAACTCTAACTAAGATATCACGAGAATCAAAGGAGCTTCTGTGGGTGACTGTTATACTGATCTCCTTGGGGCCCTCAAGAGAGACACAGTTGTTCTTGGTTGCACATGCCCTTCTAAAAAGAAGGGGCCTGTAGCACCTCTCAGTTTGTAGCCCAAGTATAAACGAAGCCTGCTCAAAGAACTTGCCTTCACTCAACTCTTCTTCTTCCTCAACTGAAGTGGGTTCAGTACTAGGGGTCAGTCTTCACCAGTTTACCAGAATCAAAGGGAACAAGCTAAGAACTTCACCGTGACCGGCTAGCTAAGGGGTCATTCTGTAGAGCTCAGTGATCCCTTTAAGTGTGACCTCTGGCCAAGCATTAACTCACCCTGTCTACTGTCTTACCTTCCAGCCAAACTTGCCTGCAGACTCCTCACTCACCCTTATCAGGGAAGTAGGAGATAGCTGTGCTGAGTGCAGAAGGGAATGCCGGGCTATCCAAGTAGCTCTTTCAGTCTAAAGCAGGAAATGTAACTTGACCAGCAAGCAGCTCTAGGGCTTTTAGCCAGCCGATCATTTTGAAATGTTTAGTTGGTTACCTACCTCAAGTGAGGTCATAGATGACTGTCAATCCATTAGGAGTGATATGCGCACTGTAGCATAATCAGGTGTCTTACATCAGGTTATTGTCACTTGAATTGTAGATCTTCAGTAGATTTATAAACATAGTAACAGTTTGTATGTTATGCAACAGTTTTGTGCATGTGTATGTTGCTGAGCATTGAATTAGTGAACTAAGGGCTTTACACAAGAGTGCTTTACTACTGAGCTACAGCCTAAGGGACGTATATCTCCATCTGTCCATCCCCTGGAAACAGAATCTTGCTATGTAGACCAAGCTGACTTTGAACATGTGATCCTTCTGCCTCAGCTCCCCAGTGCTGGGATTTTAGGCAAGTACTAATACACTTGGACAGAAAGAGTCTAAATAAAGTATACATCAACTAGAAGTCTACTTAAAATCTCAAAAGCAGTTGATTATATATAGGCTGTTTAGCAAAGGCAGCAAAGTGATAAGGTGCAAAGATCACTGAATAAAGTTCAGGGATTCAGAGTTCATGTTTGCAGGCTACTGGGCATGTTCCACACACCTGTAATCTCAGCACATGGGTGGCAGAGGTAGGAACCATGGCAACATAGTTTAGGGCCAGCCTGGGCTGTGTGAGAGATGGTCTCAAAAACAAAAACATATTTCTAGCTCTGCCTTCCTGAGAATAATCATCCTATCTGTCTGGACCTGGTCTCCCACCTCTAGAAAGATCAGCCACTTGCCCTCTGGAGCAGTCCCTGATGTCATCGTCTAGTGCACACTGAAGGACCAGCAGCCCCACTCCCTGCCTTGTTTCCCCTGTCACAGGCTGAAGAGAAGAGGACCTCTGTACATAGAAGAGATGGGAGAGAGAATCCCAGGGGCTCCCTTCCTAATGCTCTTTGGCTCCCACCTGCTTCTGTCGTTTGCTCTTATGTTCGTTGCTGAGATGGTTGAAGCAGCCATCATGAGTCTGCATCATGTTATAACAAGGTTTCAGGCCAGTCTGTATCACTGGCACTGACGATGGCTTTCTGTTGCTTTTGCAGTTTTAGCCAGAGATTACTCTGTTCATCACTGTGTGTATACAGCCACTGAGAGCTGCCTATGTAGATCACTTCTGCTTGATGGTATCAATTGAGCAATGCTCTATAAAAATATGATGTTTTAGCATTATCAACCAGAATTTTCAAAAGATCCATCTATGGGCTAAACTTGATTTTCTGTCACTTTTAAAACAGCTGATCTTAAACTTCTGTGCTTAAGCAGTTCACCTGCCTCAGCCTCTGGGGTAGCCAGAGTTACAGGTGCTTTCCACCAAGGCTGAGTTAATATATGTATAAACACCCAGAAAGGGAGGGAGGTGTGTGTGTGTGTGTGTGTGTGTGTGTGTGTGTGTGTGTGTGTGTGTGCGCGCATTCTCATGCATTCTCTCTCTCTCTCTCTCCCTCTCTCTCTCTCTCCTCGCTCACCTTCTCGGGGTGTGTGTGTGTGTGTGTGTCTGTCTGTCTGTCTGTGTAGTAGTGTTAAAGATCAGACTTGGGGTTTCATGCATTCTAGGCAACCCTATTTTTAAAATGTCATTAGAATTCCTTATATACAAGAATGTTATTTTGTCATTTGATTAGCACTTAGACCAAAAAAAAAGTCTGGCAGTGGTGGCGCATGCCTTTAATTTCAGCACTTGAGAGGCAGAAGCAGGCGGATCTCTGAGTTCAAGACCAGTCTGGGATACACAGAAACCCTGTGTTGAAACTGCCTCCCCCTAAAAAAAAAAGATGAGTACTTAGAAGCTCATATTTTACTTGAAAGTATTATAGTCATATTTTTCTGTTTTTAGTATTTTTGTATAGAAGTATAACCTTAAGCTAGAAATAACTTTTCTATTTTGCTGCAGAAATAAAGTATGTCTTGGTTAATTATAAATAAATCATATACTATTTTATATGTGTACTTTAAATTTCATCATCATTATTATTATTATTATTATTATTATTATTATTATCTTTTCTGAGACAGGGTCTTTCTATTTAGCTCTGGCTGTCCTAGAACTTACTATGTAGACCAGGCTAGCCTTGAACTCATAGAGATCCTCCTGCCTCTGCCTCCTAAGCACTAGGATTAAAGGCATGTGTCACTATACCCAACTTTTTTTTTTTTTAAAAGATTCATTTCTTTTTATTTTATGTGTTTTGCATATGGGTGTTTTTTTCTGTGTAATGCATGTATGCAGTGTCCTCCAAGGCCAGAAGAGGGTGTAGATTCTCTGTCAGCTGCCATGAGAGTGCTGGAAACTGATGTAGCACAGGCTGCCCTCAAACTTGCTTCTTAGCTGGATGACCATGAACTCCTGATCCTCTTGCCTTTACCTCACAAGTGCTGGACTGCAGAACCTAGGTTCTCTGGAAAAGCAGCCAGTGCTCTTAACCCTGAGATATCTCACCAGCTCCACACAGACCTATAATAATGATAACACCCTTAAATTAACATATAGCCCTCTGGTTCTAAGTCTTCAGCTCATTGCATGATCAAAATGGGGCTTAGTAGGAATCCCTGTATGTTTGCCAATAAAGTAAGAAAGATGTAGGATTTCTAATTAACCACAAATGGAATGATTTGCCAGCAATATTGTATAGCCTCTGAGAGATTCAACGCAAATATAAGTCACAGTGATGAGCAGTGGCTTCTGTCGTAGAGGCGGTGTAGTCCTCTAGTCAGTAGATGAGGCTGGAGGAGTGGGAGGTGAGGGACCCAGCTGCAACAGCTGTAGATTTCAGAAGCGCTCTGATGAGGACACCTATGTGATGTCATGTGTATGTGGCCACCTGCACACATAAAGGGCTGGGAATGGACTCAGTGGTAGGGTGCTTGTCTGGCACCCTGGCAGTGCACATCTGCAGTCCAGCACTTGTGAGGTTAAGGCAAGAGGATCAGGAGTTCAAGATCATCCAGCTAAGAAGCAAGTTTGAGGGTAGCGTGGGCTACATCAGAACCTGCTTAAAAACAACAAACAAACAAACAAACAAACCTAAGGTGTTCCTACCTTGGAACCCCTCCCACTCAAATTATTTCTTACTTTTCCCTAATAAATCTCTGTGTACATATGCCCATGTGCACATGCTTGTACACACACACACAGAGGGTGGGGGAGATTGACTCCTACCCAAGGTCTAGGGAGAGTGCTCTAAGAGTTTAATACCGTGTGCTATTAGCTCTAGATTTCCTTGCTGACATTCACAGCTCGCAGAGACCTGGTGCTGTAAGCCTGTAGTTTGGGTGGATTGGGGAGGCTGAGGCAAGAGAATCACAAGTTCAAAAGCCAACCAGAGCAGCAGTTTAGCAAGACCATATTGGAAAGTTAAAAAATGACACCTACCAAAAAACCTAGCCAGGGCTGGGAATGTAACTCATGGTAGAGTGCCTGCCTAGTACTGAAGGGATGGACAAGAGGGGGTGGGGGTGGGACGGACACTTGGACGAATGAGCAGTCGCTTTCTGGGATTCCGAAGAGTCACCTCAGTAAGGTCCTGTCCTCAGCGGCAGCTGTGTCCCCCACCCTGTCTGCCCGTCGCTGGGACACATGCAGGGCGGGCCAATTTGCCGCCCTGATAGATGGTTTTTTTTTGGAACATTCAGTTTGCAGTCCTGTAAGACTTCGTGAACTACTTTGAATACCCAAATATCCCCTTTCCTCATAGCTTACCCACAGAATCAAAGGGAGAAATGGCCTTAACTGTCTCCTTGCCCACCTGAGGGTTAGCCTCAGCCTGCTCCTCACCTCTGGAGCTCCACGAAATCTTGTTTTATTTTTGGACCAGGCTCTATTGTCAATCTGCCCTCCGCAGATTGGTGTCTTAGGCCCAGAATCTTTCTCCTCCCTTGGTTGCTACCCAGGCATTTCCCTGTGCTCACCCTCAATAATTAGGTCATCCTGTAAGCCAGAACCCAGCAGGCCAACCCTTGACTGCTAAGGTCCTTTCTGGCTCCTGGTATTAACTTGCACTTGGAGGCTGTTGATGTTTTAGGTTGCTACTAACAGCACTGTATGCTACCTTCTTCTGGTGCTCATCAACCAATTGAAGAGCAGTGCCAGCTCCACACCCCAGGAGATGGCTTGGCCAGCCCCTTTTATTGTTTCAGAAAAAGACTACTAAATTACCCCAAACAAACAAAAGCCAGGGAAGACAACTGAGTTTGGATTTCTCCCACAATGAATGCTGGGAATTGTTAGAGATTCTTTCAACTTGCCCTTGTGTGCTTGCAGCATGCAGCCTGCCCTGAGCTGTCCACACGGCACCCCAGTTAGCTCTGAAGTACTGCCCTGAGGTCTCCTGAGTCTCGGGTTCTGAATCATTACAGTGTTTCTCAGAACTGAGCCCAGGCCCTCCTAATGGTATATAGGAACAATTTGTGGGCGTTATGGCTCCCAGTTTCCCCCTGCTCTCCTCAGTGCAACCCCCCCTGCCATCACTACCATAGCAGAAGAATTTGCCACAGGAGCAGTCAGTCTGAACCCTGTGGGGCTCTCAGCAGACACCCGCTTTTCTTTGGGATTACATAGGTCAATGGCTTCAGGGCACCCACAGAAGCTCTCCTGTATCTTCCTGCAGTCTAGTCAGAAGGAATATCCTGGGACTTAGCATTCTCACAGCAGAAAGAAAAGAGTAGGAGAGTTTGTTTGGATCAGATATACATCCGTCTGCTCCTAAGTCATTGACCACTGCCATAACAAGTCACGGGTCCACTTACCCCTCTCCACTCCTCCACCCAGATGTTGATTGAAGGCCACAGCTAGCTCTCAGAGGTGGTACAGCATGCACAGCAATCTACGCCTCGCTGAGGTCTAGTCTGTTGAGGGGGATGTGGGATGCATATGGTGACCACTCACATGCTTTGCAGCGTGAGATCGTGTGCTCACCTGTGCTCCCTTGTAATGTCCAGACTTATCTGGGACAAAGAAGTCCACACATAAGGGATCTCATTTCATTTTATTTTGTCTTATTTTTTTTTTTTATCACATATACTTATTTACTCATATTATGCCTGTGGAAGTCAGAGAACAATTTATGGGAGTCGCTTTTCTCTTTTCACCATGTGGGTCCTGGGGATTGAGCTCGGGCTTGGGTGGCAGGTACCTAAACCACTAAGCCATCTGGCTGGCCCTTTGTTTCATGTTCTTAACAAGCCCGGATGGAAGTTATCATCCCCATCTTATAGGTAAGGAAGACAGAACTTGTTAGCAAGTGGAAGATGTGGAGGTATTTCATACAGTTTTTGAGCTACAATGTAGATTGCTGGTTTTATGAACATTAGAAATGAAGTACTGTGTGATTTCTGAATTAATAAATAGGTTTTAAAATATATTTATGAAATAATGTCATGTATAAAAGCTATATATCAGGAATATTCACTCTGAGGTGCAACAATATAAAAGTTATATACGGGTGAGCTTGAAAACAGAGGAAACATTACGTACTTTAGGGCAACAGGGCTTAATTTCTTTTTCATATTTATTTTTGGTTTTTGTTTGTTTATTTGTTTAGGTTGGCCTTGAAATTGTGATTATTCTGCCTCTGCCCCTCAAATTCTGGGATTACTGGTGTGTGGCACTCAACTCGATATTGCAGTTTTGAGTGTGTGTGTGTGTGTGTGTGTGTGTGTGTGTGTGTGTGTGTGTGTGTGTGTTGTCATCCCTGGCACTTGTGTAGAGATCTGAGAATAACTCTGTAGAGTTGGTTCTTTCCGTCCACCTTTCTATGGATCAGGGGATTGAACTCAGACTCAGGGTTGGTGAGGCAGGCACCTTTATCCAGTGAGCCATCTTGCTGGCCCAGTAAATAAATACATTTTAGAATAGAATTTTAGCTCTCAGAAGGCAAGAAGAGATTAAAAAAGCTTGAAGCCATAGTCCCCCTGATTCTCCACTTTCTAATTGTGACAATTTTTGTATATAATCTGTCTGCTTCCATATTAACACATTAAAGGCTATTTTTGATATGTTTTGTAATTATGTAGAAAGAACAGCATGTGACATTTTATTTTACCTTGACACAAAGCACCGATATGCAATAGTAAAATTAGAAACTCTGGCTTTTTGTCTGTTCCCAATTACTCCTGAGGGTGAGTGGCAATTTCATGGTTAGAGGCCAACCGTTCTTCTCTCTCTCTGCAGCCGTCACTTCATCAAACTGATAATGTTCGTGGAACCCGCCACCATGGGCTGGTGGAGAGGCCAGCCCGGAACCGCTTCCACCCCCTTCACCGAAGGTCTGGAGACAAGCCAGGGAGACAGATATCCTTTTTCCCTGTCTGAGGAGAGTGTGCATTTTGAAATGAGTGAGAAATGGCCAGGATTTATCTCCCTGTGGTTCCCGTGTGGCCTCAGAGCTTCATCTGCAGAGAGGAAGCAATAAAAGTAACTGAGTTTAAAACTATAAACATTCTTACAGCCAGACTGGGAAAGACCGGGGTAGGTGTTCATAAAAACAGTGGTAAAGTCCTGTTGAATAGAGCGACAGCACATAAACATTCAGTTCCTGTGTGCAAGGTGTCTTTGCATTTTCTTCAGAAATCAGCAGTAGTAAGCTTGACTTTGAATCAACTTAGAGAGATTTAGTCCTATCTAGCAAAAACCAGGCAAATTGATAACATGTTTGTGTTTTGTTGACCTGATGACCTGCTTTTGGAACTGAAAGAGGAAATCTTAGAAGATTGTCTGTCTGTGTAGTCTCAGACTCAGTAAATGGCAGGTAAAATGTAAAATGGGTGTTTAGGAAGACCCCTAAACAGTGATGTCCACCACACTCTGTCCTGGCTCAGTGCTGTTTGCTGGGAGTCAGGGGAAGGGGCCATGCTTGGGTGGTTTCTGTGGTGAGGCCAGCACAGTGCTGAGGGTTCCAGGCAGACAAGACTGAGCTGGATGCTGCAGGAGAAGGAGAGACAGAAGTGAGCTGAGCGGAAGCTTCCCTCAGTTCTTGGAGCTCAGGGCAAGCCTGGTGGAGGAAGGAGCAGATGGGCGTGGCACGTCTCCCTGCAGAGAGCTGATTCCTGGCAGTGATGGCAGAGTTGGCTTCATTAGCTTAGAAACCAGGAAGTGGGGGAGGGCATTCAGGTTTACTGAGCACCTACCCATGCCAGACACTGCCGGGCAATTTATATGTCACTTAGCCCTCAGAATTCAATGAATCGTTTATTTTTTTAACCCTCAATTTTCCCACGAGAAAACTAGATAGCAGAGTAACTTGCCTAGGATTCCAGTGCTGTGACTCATGTAGCCCACACTTGTCCACTCAGTGGCTACGAAAACCATGTGCTAGAGAATACACCTGTGAGAAACTGCAGGGATGTGCAGAGGAAGCCCAGCTTTCCTTGCCTCATGGCCTCTGGGTCTTACTCTATTTAGAGGTGAGGACAGTGATTCTGGGGAGTGTTGACTTCTCTCAGCACTCCCCTCTGGACACCAGATCCAATCCAAAGAGCTGCAGTGACTTCTAGTTCTCTCTGTTACATGGTTTCCATCAGGGAAAATGAAAATGACAGAGGATCTTGGGAATCCCTTCCTGGAATGTGTGAGGACCTCATATAGAATGCAGAGGGTAAAGGGAAGCGGTATCTAACTAGCACATCTGAGTGTGGAGTGGTGCACCAAACGGTTGTCCCAGTGGCTTGGGGTCCTCTAGCAGACAACCAGATGTTCCTCTACCTGACTGAACGATGCAGGGGCTGAATTATGCAGCTCAGTGGTAGGTGCTTGCCTAAAGTTCTTGAAGGTTTGGGTTTAAGAAAAAAAAATTTTCCTGCTAGTATGGCTCAGTGGCAGAAAACCTTGTGGCTTGTGCAAAGCCCAGGGTTCATGAGAGAAAGAAAGGAATGGGGGAGGGGGGGAGAGAAAAGGGAAGGAGAGGGGTTGGGGGAGAGAGAGAGAAGGGAGAGAGGAAAGGGGATTGAGGCTTGAAGGTTAAGAAAGAAGTAGGCTGTGGTGTGTCCACCCATTAAGCACACATTCATGGAGACCCTTCCCTGGACCAGGCAATGTCCTGGGCACGGAGGACGAAGTGATGAAGGAGGTAACAGCCCTGTGTTTTTGAGTTTTACAGTCCTTTGGGAGATGATGGACAGCTAAGAGACTAATAATAGTTAATTAAGGAAAATTAACTTCAGATGGTATCTTAGTTACTTTTCTATTTCTGTGATAAGACACCATGTCCAAGGCAGCTTATAGAAGGAAGAGTTTGTTAGGGGCTTAGAGTTCCAGGGGTGCGCCATTGTAGGAGCATGGCAAGAGCAGGCTGGTGGGCCTGATAGCTGAGCACTCACATCTTGAGACACAACCTCAAAGCAGAAACTGGGAGTGTCCTTTGAAACCTCAAAGCCCACCCTCACTCAGTGTCACCTCCTATAACAAGGCCACACCTCCTAATCTTTCTCAACTAGTTTACCAACTGGAGACCAAGTATTCAAACATAAGAGGCTCTGGAGGCTGTTCTCCTTCAAGTTACCATAGATAGTGTATGCAAGAACATAGCAGTGTTCTGACACTGGGAGCGGAAGGACTCCGCTGCATGTTCGGGGACCCTGTCTCTTTTTGGGTAATATATCCTAGAGGATCACCTAGCTCTGAATCAGCTTGTAAGAGCATCAGCAAAGCTTGCCAGCTCCCAAAGGAAAGGAAAAACCCAGAGGATATGCAGAGAAAATTATTGAGCACAGAGTGTGATCTGATTCACTGATCATGAGCCGGCTCTGTGGTCGTTTCCTAAGCCCCTAAGTGGGACCCTGAGCCTGGACTTCTGCTGACGTACAGAAGTTCGCTAGCCTAAGGGCGCCACTAATGAACTCATAAGTCCTGTTTGAGGAGTCAAAGGCTGAGCATCAAGTGACAGGTAGGACCGTTTTACACCCTAGCTGGTGACTTGCTCAGGATTTGGAGGGAGACACCCGAGACCTCCTTTGCTTTCCTGGTGTGCATTCTGTTAGCTATGAAATAACTCACTTTAAACGTCTGCCTTTCATATTTGTCTGTGGTACCAGTCTACTTTTTAAGAATTATCTTTTATGTGTATGGTGTTTTGCCTGCATGTATGTCTGTGCACATACATGTGTCTGTATGTCTGTGCACACACGTGTGTCTGGTCTCTACAGAAGCTAGAAGATGTGAGATCTCCTGAAACTATAGTTACAGACAGTTGTGAGCCACCCTGTGGGTGCTGGAAACCAAATCAGGACCTCTGGAAGGCCAGCCTGTGTCCTTAGCCTCGGAACCAGCTTTCCAGCTCACAAGTTTTACCATTTTAAAAGCCAGAAAACTGGTTTGAATCTTTGTTGGTAAAAACAGGAAAAACCAAAACAAAACACACAAAAAAACCAAAACAAAACAGATGTATTCAGAATTTTCTTCTTGTAGTTGTTTCTTAGTACGGGTATTGTTTAGGGTCGGCAGACTGGCTAAGATAAGAGATTGGTCCCAAATAAAATGAACATTGCTTAACAAATATTCCGGCTTCCTGCCAGAGTGGGCAGCCACAGCCCGCAAGAGATTCCTTCCGCAGTAGGCCGAGTTATTGGCACGTATGGCCACCACAAGGCCAGGGCTTGCCACAAGGGGACCCTGGTCGACCCCTGCCACCTGCAGGCAAAGCAGAGGCACCACAAAGGCTATTCTTGGCCTGGGAGCTTAGATTAGAAGTTATACCTGGGGCTGGAGAGATGGCTCAGTGGGTAAGAGCACTGACTACTCTTCCAGAGGTCCTGAGTTCAATTCCCAGCAACCACATGGTGGCTCACAACCATCTGTAATGGGATCTGATGCCCTCTTCTGGTGTGTCTGAAGACAGCGACAAGACAGTGACAGTGTGCTCACATATATAAAATAAACAAACCTTTAAAAAAAGAAGTAATACCTGTTTGTGGCAGTCCTTGCTGTTAGTAGCACCCCACCCCACCCCACCTCTACTCCATCCCCTGCTTCTCAATGGTGGCAAACTTGCTCCAACTCAAACACTATTTTTCTGGGTACATTGACAGCACATGACTATTCTCTGGTCTGTAGGTAAGGTATTAAAAGAGGACACAATGCCATCTTTTAAGAGATGCTCTGTTTGAAAGGAAAAACAAGTGTTAGGGAAGTTCCCAGTAGAGTTTCGAACCGTGGCCTGAGTAGTCCAGAAAAGCGCACCTGAGGCCCGGGCCTTAGGTACTGCTCTGCTCTGCAGCGAGCCTTGCTTTGACTGACCTTGTCACAACAGAATGGACATTTTACAACATGGGACATTGTTCTTTGAGATTCATAACCTGTTAAGTCTAAGAAGCACCATGTCCCCCACCTGCTGTTAGAGTCTTGTCACAGGAAGGCTCGGGGTTAATAAATGTCTATTTTCATAAGAGTTTCAAAATGTGTGCTACCTTAAAACCCAATTCTTATGTAACATTCCTCTCAGAGGCAGACACTGGTCCTTAGAGTCTATCATCACAGTGTCACATGCAACCTGTGTCCCTTTCATCTGTGCAAAGACTTGAGGGCTGGTAAGGTGATGCAGCTAAAGGGGCTGGCTATGCAAACTTAGCAACATGGGTTCCACCCCCAGAACCTATGTAAAGATGGATAGAGTGCTCCGTAAGCAGGTTAATATGTAAGTTCACTATGTAGACCAGGCTGGCCTCGAAGTCACAGATGGTTGTGAGCCACAATGTGGTTCCTGGGAATTGAACTCAGGACCTCTGGAAGAGCAGTCAGTGCTCTTAACCACTGAGCCATCTCTCCAGCCCCCTATTTCTGGTGTCTTAATGTATACCTTGCATTTACTATATTATTTCTCCCTTTAAAAAAAAAGAAATAAATATTCTTTTATTTATTCTTCAAATATAATACTTCAAAAATAATACTTCAAAGCAGTGTTGGTGATTATAAAGTGTGTATTTGATTGGGTTAGTGACAGAAGAGACAAAAAGAGTGGGTGTGGTGACGGTAGCAAGAAGAGAGCCAGGTCAGGAGACTGCATCCATCAGAGAGCTCAGGAGAGGAGCCTGGTGCTACCAAAGGCAGAGCCAGGAGAGGCCAGCATGTGGGAGTGGGCTGAGAGAAGCCCAGGGCCTTGGAGCCACATTGCAGAGAGATGCAGGTATCAGGCTATACAGTCAGTCTTTTAGCAAGAAGAGAATGCTGAAAGATGTTTTTGTTTTTGTTTTGTTTGTTAGTTTGGTTTAGATTGAGTTTTTAAAGATTTGATTTATTATCTATTTATTTTTATGATTTAAGACAGGGTTTCTCTATGTAGCTTTGGCTGTCCTGGGACTCACTCTGTAGACCAATCTGGCCTTGAACTCACAGAGATCTGCCTGCCTCTGCCTCCCCAGTACTGGGATTAAAGGTGTGTGTCACCACTGCCCATGTAAGACGTATTTTTATTATATTTATTATAATTTTAATAACTATAAGTGACATTTTTAAAAGATTTATTTATTTATTTTATGTAAGTACACGGCTCTATGATTTACATTTTTTATTGTATTTAATTATATGAAGTAAGGAGGGGTGTGTGCACATAAGGACAGATTCCCTTGGAGCTAGAATTACAGGTGGTTGTGAGCTGCCTATAGTTGACTGTTTAGTTGTTTCTCCAATCCTCTTTTTAAATGAAGTAGTTGTTGAATTGATTTCTTTCTGAGACAAAATATCACTGTGCAGCACTGGATGGCCTGGAACTTACTATGCATACAAGGCTGGTCTTGAACTCAGAGAAGTAGGCCTGCTGCTACCTCTCAAGTGCTGGGGTGGAAGGCATGCTACCATGACCAGCTTTTAAAGCATTTTCTTTTTAAACAGCAGAATGATTTGATTTAAAATGTTTTAAGATCTTCTGTGGCCTCTGAATGCCGTTCGCCAAAGCAGCACTGACAGCTCTGCTTCACTGCGCACCTAGCGTCCCATTTGTCTCTCCATGTATTTGGAATGGCTCTTCAGGCATGCCAGACCCAATAAGCAACACAGAACCTAGGAAAAAAAAGCCTTTTACACTAGGAATTTACATCCTCTTCAGATCTAGTACGGTTCTCTTTTAATTTAGAAGTAACAGGAGCTCACCTTAATTTGGGAAAAGAATTTTTTTTTTAGATAGATATGGTTGCACACTCCCATAATCTCAGCACTCATGAAGCTGAAGTGGAAGGATTGCTGTGAGTGAGGCTAGCCTGGGCTACATGATAAGTTCTAGGCCAGACTAGACTACTTAGTAAGACCTTGTCTCAAAAAAAAAAAAAAAAAAAAAAAAAAAAAGGCCCCAAAGCTTCCCCAAACAGATTCAAACAAGAAGTGTATCCCCTGGGACTAAGGATTGACCCAGGAGCTTACACATACTAGACAAGTACTCTACCATTGAGCTAAATGCCCACCACTTCTGGTTTTTACTTTCTTTGAGAGAAACTTTAAGTTGCCAACTCTGCTCTCAAATGTTCCATTGTCCTGCCTCAGCCTCCTGAGGTAAAAAGAACTGGGTTGGCTCATGTCACTGGAAACCCAGGGGCAATGGCCAGGAGACCATGTGATGTCATTAAGACTATGTCTGTGGTGTTGAGTTCTTTCATAGACAAGCATTTGTAAGGATCCACCTAGCCTCAAACATCTCATTCCCACCTGGAAAGTACTCTCCTTGGTCCTGCCTTGAACCAGTCACAGTTGGCAGGAGAGTGAGATATGAGATACCGTGACCGAAACTAACTAGGCCTGAGTCCATCCATCCCGTGAGAAAGGAGGCCTGCGTAGCATGACAGCCTTGCCAGTGTTTGTAAGGCAAGTCGACGAAGTTCTTGAAAACAGGTGTTGGGCAGGAGACACACACGCACACACATGCAGGTACACACGCATGCCGCACTTGAGTGCCTGCGGGGGCCGTGGTGGGGGAGAAAAGGAAAGAGCTATTGCTGAGGCTTAGTGGGCATAGTGCCTACCATGCAAACGTGAAACTTGAGTTTGATCCCCAGAACCCATGTGACAAAACTAGACATGGTGGCACACACTTATAATCACAGGTAGATCTCCAAATTAAGAGGCCAGCCTGGCCTACATAGTGAGTTCCTGGATAGCCAGGGCTACATAGAGAGACCAAAATCAAGCAACAACTGCAAAAAACCAAGGCAGATGCTTCTGAGGAATGGCGTCCAAGGATGGTGTCGACCTCCACAGACACACTTGCAGGTACACGTTTACTCACGCACACACATACACAACACGAGAAGAGGAGCACGCCATGTGAGTCAGGTGAAGACACTGGGTAGGAGGTGGAAGACTGGAGCCAATGAGAAGTGCAGAGCAGGTGCTGTCACGCATGGAGATCAACAGCCGCAGGCTTAGCGGCTTACCCTCCATTTTGTTTCTTAATTCTGCTTCAACACTCCATACATTTGTTTTCCTTTATTAAAAATTCTACTTCGATGGAAATACTTTTGCAGCCAGTTACTCTTCGCAGCCCCTGGATGAGAGTTGGCCGAGGTAAGTGAGCTGAACAGATGTGATGTGTGTGTTTGTTCAATGGAAGTATTTTAACATAGGGAGAGCCTCTTTTTAAGATAGTTTCACTTGATTTTAACCATCTTCAATGCTGGTTTAGAATTATTTATTATCTTAGTTGTTGGTTTTGTTTTGTTTTGTTTTTTTCATAATTGAGGCAGGGTCTCTTCCAGCCCAGACTGGCCTCTAATTTGTGACGTAGCCAAGGATGGCTTGAACTCCAGATTCTCCTGTCTCTACCTCTCTAATGCTGGAATTAGAGACATGTTTCACTATGATTTTTTGGGGGGAGTGGGGGACTGGGTCTCTTTATGTAGTTTAGACTGTCCTGGAGCTTGCTATGTAGACCAGGCTGGTCTTAAACTCATAGCAATCCTCCCATTTCTGTCTCCCAAGAGTCTAGCCTAGTTAGATATATTTAACATCAAATTTGTTTTATCTTAGAAACTTTAAATCTTGAGCTGGGTGTGGTGGTACATGCCTGCAATCCCAACACTGTAGAAGCTTGAGGTTAGCCTGAGTGACATAGTAAACTCCAGGTAGCCAAAGATGTGAAGTGAATCTCTTTCTCAAATCACAACATCAAAAACACTCTGAGCCTGTAAGAAAATATAGAACAAAAATTACTTAAGCAAATCTAGATTCAAATAGAAGCATATTATGAAACATTTACTAACAAAATGTCTGATTTGGTAGTCTTATGGTAGACAGGAAAAAACAAACCCCTTCTCTGGCATTTCTTAGTCAGTTACAGAAAAGAATGAAAGACTCCTAATTTGAACCTCTGTGCAGTGACTTTGGCTTGGGGTCTCTGAGTGCGGTGTATCCGTAGGGCGCTGGTACACCATAGCATTAGTGCGGCACCTGTTGGGCCTGTGGCACGGTTTTACACCTCCATAAAGCCTTGAGAGGTTCTTAAAATGTGTATATATATATATATCACCAGGAGTGTGGCCCACACCTATAATCCCAGAAGTTGGGATGCTGAAGCAGGAGGATTGCCATGAATTCAAGGTTAGCCAAGATACAATGTGAGATACTGTCTCAAAAAAAAAAGACATTAAAAAAAATAAACTATCCAAGTCTCAACTCTGAATCTCCTTATCGATTCTTTGGGCAAATACTGGTTGAGCCCTGGTCATGAATAATGTAGTCTGGATCCAAGAAAGGGGATCAAGATGGCCAACAGGAGCCCCGCCTCACCTAGGCCCTCAGCCTCCTTCAGAGGAGTTTCAAGTCTGTAAGATAATACAGTGATATATTTTAAGTCAGAAAAGGCAGATCTCCAGACGGATGCACTTCATCTCTGTATCCAAGAAAAATGACTTAGCTTCTCAGAGCCCTGGGATTGGCCAGGTAAATATTTTCATCGGATGCCTAGCAAGTACATTGCACTTCATGGTCTTTCTCATGAGAGAGCAAAGTGTCCACAGCAGGACTACCAAAGTGCCCCTGCGCACACACTCAAGGCACATGCTGAGGGGTAACTTATTTGAACCTAGAATAAGACCTACCGTCTCTTAGAGGGGTCAGCCGTTCTTTGACCAGTTCCAGTCAGCATTCAAGTGTGCCCAGCTAGCTGATGTCCAATGGATTCTATTAGTTATCCTGGGAATCAGAGCTTTGGGCCCTGAGAGACCGTTCAGTCTGGCCTTCTCTCCACAGTGAGGAGCAAAGGAAGGCCTGGGCACTTCAGGAAGTTCTTGGCTTTTACGGCTGGGTTAGAGAGGCCGGCTGTCAAGCCCCGGCCCGAAGCACTCCCTTGGTCCCATAGCTTAAGCTTCTTTGCTTTTTATGTCATTCTGGTTTCTAAAGGCAACAGCCTCATTGGAAAGAAGAAAAGCATCCTGGATTCAGGCTAACATCTGCACTTAACAGGTATGTGGGCTGATTCATAGGAGAAGTACATTTTCAAGAAGGAGATGATTTGATTAGCCAGGTAATCTTTACATATTATCTTGCTGCCCAGTTTGTTTATATCAGTTGTGTTTATATGAAACAATTAAAAAGAAAAAAAACATTGACTATGTAGGAGATGGTGTAGTCAGTGAGAACATGAGGTCTAGAGGGGACCACCAAAGTTTGCCTCTTAGCATGTGATCCTGGGCAAAGTAACTTCTTCCTCCCTTAGTTTGCACATATGAACGTGGAGGTCCTTGTCCTCATTATGGGGTGGCTGCGGGGACTAAATAGGGTGTTACATGGGGGCACAGTGCACAGTAAATACCAACTTTTCTCAAGGTTACTTTGGGCCATACTTTAGGAAGGACCTGGGTCATTTTTCATCCCAACATGACAAGAAAGAGTGTCCTTTTCTGCTTTAAGGATAGATGGCTTGCCCCAGAGCCCTTTAGCTAATATGCAAGGGGGCTGGAATTTGAAAAAACAAAACAAAACCCTTGAATCAGGCTGTAATCCCAGTATTCCAGAAGCTGAGGCAGGAGGACTGCAAGTTGAAAACCAGATTGGGCTATAGAGTTGAACCTTGGGAAAAAAATTTAAAAATTAAAAATGTTTTAGCAGTGTGCAGGGCAGGTAGAATTATGAACAGCCCATGCCCGCTGGAGCGGTTCTGTCTTGACTGGCATTCTGCCAATCTGAGTCCTCTCCTCGTATGTCATTCTGACCAACGAGATAAAGTCTCTCTCACCTGTAAGTACCCTACAGTCAGAGGCAAACCAGAGGCTTGAAAAAACGATATCCGCAATGTAGTTAACAAAATTAACCGTCATTTTCTCTACATGGTTTCATAGCCAGTCCACATCCCCATTTCCCCTCATCTCTGTGTCCGATGTCTCCTGGGTTTCTGTGACTCTGTGAAGGAGCTGGGAGCCCCCAGGGCTCACACTGTTTCTGCTAGATCCCAGGGTCTCCCCGTTTGCCTCTCCCCTCCTCTGAAGCCACATGGTTTAGGTCACATGAAGCTGTTGCCTGGAGCAGACCATGAGGAACCATTTTAGGCTAAGGAAATTGCTCATGTGCCCCTTTATGACAGTCAGTCTGATTGGCCTTTGGGTAAATAAATCGTTGCTGCCTTTTGGAGCTGAGGCTGTGCACACTAGAGCTCTCTTGAAATACTTGGTATTGATCAGCAGCTCCCAAACCACAGAAGCTCTGAAAGAACGTTTCTCCATGTGAGTTTGCCTATTGGTACTCAGCCGCTGCTGAGAGAGCAGAGAGAGAGAGAGAGAGAGAGAGAGAGAGAGAGAGAGAGAGAGAGAAGATAGATAGATATATAAACACAATATCAGAGCAGCTACATTGTTATACCTCTAGCAGGTGGAGTCAGTGTCTGCGTTCAGTCTGCTGTGCCATGACGTCGCACAGCCGCTGGCATGTCCCACCATGCCATCAGAGGGCGGGCGGGTGGGGGTGCAGACGGTGTGTGGTAGTGTTTTGACCTTGAATTCTCCCTGAAAAGGATTAAGAACCACTGTTTCAGGCGCTTTTCCACATCGGCACAAGAATTCTCAGCAAGCCTAGTACGGACCGGCCTGAGACCTGAGTTCTGAGTTTCAGAGAGGAAAAGGGTGGCCTTAGGAAAGCCATGAGTCTGAGGCTGGCCTTGTGCAATAAGCATCATAGTGTAAGGCTATCCAAATACAAATTAAACTCCTTTTGGACATATGGTGGTCCTCAAATGCCTTTTTGATGTAAAGGACTGCAGGTAGGTTCTGACCCTTCAAGGTATGGATATTTGTAAGTCTATTATTCTCATCTTTTCTCCTGTTGATAATATTCAGAAAAAAATGCATTCCACTAAGGAAAAAATGGATTTTCAGCCAGACTCTCTCCTCGCCTCCTTAGGACCAATTCTGATTCTGCTCTTCACACGAGTGCTCTGAGCACCAAACCTCAGGACCCCTATGGAGGAGGAGGCCAGTCAGCCTGGCCTGCCCCATACATGGGTAAGACACACAGGCCTCTGCTAACAGCATCTGCTCCCTGCTTCTGCGCTGTATGCAGTGCATGCCCTTCCCGGGTTTGGTGGTCTTGAGAGCAGAGCTCACAGCAGGGGAAGTGTGTGTTCACGGCAGCACTAGAATGCATCCCTTCCTCGCTCCTCCATGGCTCCTGCTTCCCTGTTGGCATCTCCTGGCTCTGGCTTCCTCTTCTCTGTGGCACTAGCGCTTTTCTAGGCACTCACATTTTTTGCACAGGCTCCTGCAGTCGCGTCCTAGCATCCTAGCTGCTCTTGTCCTGTGCACAGCCTTGCAGCCTAATCTTAGGTTGGGTTCTCCAAGGCTAACCTAACCTTTTGTTACTGGTAAGACCAGATTAGAAGGGGCTTCACTTTGTGGGTCCATGGACCTTGTATGGCTGAACCTCCGGATGAGGCAAACCTTCCCAGAGGCCAGCAGTAATGGCACTGGCAGTCCCTCTAGAAGGAGTAATCAAGACCAGGGGCCAAGGGAGTCAAGGAGACCTCTCTACAGGAAGGCGTGTCCCAGAGGACAAGGCAAGAGAGGAAACAGGATGGAGACTGAGTATCATCATCTGCCCCTCGTTCCCCACTTCTGCTAGAACATGTTTCTGTGGTTCCGGGAAAGTCTGAAAACGGCCAGGACTTGTGCCACCTCATGCTCTCTGCTTCCATTGTCAACCTCTGCTCCTCATACTCTCCTGCCTTCACTACACCCCACCTCAAGACCTTGTTTGGAATGACATGAGCTACAGCATATATCCCCCAACCCCAGGCTAGCCCTCACAGCTCTGTGAACTCGCTGGTGCTCCGCTGTTCCTCCTGTCCCCATGTCGTCCTCTCCTACCTCAGTGTAAAAGCCTCAGCTGTGTCTGTGCTTCAGTGGGGCCTTTCCTGACCTTCCTCCCTCTCTGGTCCTGAGCTACCCGTGTCCTCCCCTCTTCCAACCTCCTACAAGCAGGTGCTGTGACGACCACTTTGCTGAGTAGATGTACATCGATCTCTCTGCTTAGAGTGAATTTCTTGAAGGCAGTATCTTAAAAGTCTTGTCCTACCTGACACAGTGGCCAGTACAGAGAGGCATGCCTACTGCTGAAGTGCAAAGAAGTCACACAGCACTGAGCACACCGGAAAATTCACTGAGGTGCTCCCTTCTAGCCTGCACCCAAAGTAAGGGTGCTTCATTCAGATACTTCCCGCGCCTGTCTGTCTGGGCATTCTAATCTGGAGAGAGCGTGGGCAGCAGTGACCTGTTCCATACATAGATTGACTTTGTGTATGAGGACTGGCCTACATACTGCTAGCTTTTTCGGGTTTCTTTACAATTATGGACTATTTAAAGCCTAAAATATTTGTTTCTTTTGAGGAAAGCCATTCGTGGTCTTTCTTCCTTGCATATAGTATGGATGGGATTTGATAGTAGTTGTTATTATATTTGTTCCCTTTGTACAATTCATTTGTTGAAATGACTCTGTTTGTAAAGTCTGAGAGCTTTGGAATTGGTTGTCTGCTTTGTTTCCACACATGGGGATCTGAGAGGGAAGTTGGCAGGAAGCTGGAATTGGATATGGGTCCCTGAGCAGTGTGGGAGAGGTGGGGTGTGGGGGACGTTAGAGATTGGCTCTGGGATAGGTAGAGATGGGTATGTATAAACAAAGCCTTAAAAAGCAGAGACTGTAACAGGGGGGTGCCTGTGCGTACAGCAAGGTCTCTGCCACGCTGACTGGGAGCCAGCTAGCATGGAAAGACCGTCCCTGGAACCCCTGTATTCCTGCCTCAGCTTTGCCCTCTGTGCTGAGATTATCCTTTTCTAGAAGGGACTAAAGGCCTAGAGAGGACAAGGGAATCATGGGTAATTTAAGGAACATTTGAGCTCCTATGGAAAGAGAAAGAACGTAACTAAAGAAGCTGAATTAAATTATTCTAAGAGTAACTCAGTCTCTGAGGAAAGAGGTGAGAGCTGTCAGCAGGAATGGGGCTGCTTGGAGAGGTGGAGCAACCCACACACTGATCCATGAGCAACAAGAAACCAGGAGGAGAGGAAGGGGCAAGTCTTGGACAGGGCTCTCTCGGGTTGCCTTGGGAACTTTGGTGGTCTCTCCTTTTCATGTCGGTGTTAGAAATTGCGGGGTCTCAGTATTTGCCAGCTACAGAAGGCAGGCCAACCCCAGCATGGATGCCTGCACTGTGTGCCTGCTCCTGCTGTCCCCTTCAAGTACCACAGAACTCAGAAACACATCCAAATATGGATGTGTTTACATGGGAAAGCCAGTGTGTTTAAAATATTATTCAAGTCTCCAAGGATGAGAATTATTTCTGGAGAATTATATTTGTTGGTGGGAGCTATTTTAAATGGTTTTTATGTATTTTCCCCTGTAATTCATTAAAGTTTTTCATTTTCTTTCCTTTTGGATTTTAAAAATATCAACTAGCTTCACAAAAAAGTATTTCTTTTTATAGGACCCACCAAATAAAGTAAAGACTTTAAAAGTGATGGGAAAATATAATCAAAACACAGAACTAGGTTCTGTAGTCAGAACAATAATAATGGCTTTTTTCTGGGAATCTTTGCTGGGCACAGTGACGGAAGCCCTTTGCCACTGTCATTCCTGGGAGCAGATCATGAGGGAACACCTGCTTGTAGTATAGCTGCATGAGCCATCAAGTAAACGATACATTTGTCAGCCCAGGTTGCATACCAGGAAGCAAAGCCATTAGTCTGCTACATGGTTGGTAGTGTTCATAATGGTTATTGAGTTACATGACAATTATACAAATGATATGAAGTCATAAATGACAGAAATAAACTTTTATATAACCATCAGGGTTTTTATAATTTCTCTCTTCATGTTTAATTGCCCATTTCCCTGGTAGCATGTGCAGTTTAATTACTGTTTGGTATACACATCTGGATAGGTCAGCGCAGTAGCTCTCTGTGACATTTGCCCTGTCTCACAGCCTAGCTTTAAACCCAAACTACCCCCCTCTCATAGTAGACTGGAGAAGGAGCTAAAGTGGCCCTTATTAGCAGCCTAGGAGCTAAGAGCAAAAGAGGGCAGACTGACTGCCGACGGCCATCCCTGAGGACTGTAGAGCCTTCAGTCTGCTGAGGGGCAAGATGTAATCTGTATCTCGATGGCCCTTCAACCAGCAGTGAGCTCTGTAAGGCGACTGTTTAAATGAAATAGCCATAAGAGAGCTAAGCCTGTTATTGACACTTGTCTACCTAACACAAGTCCCTCAGGTCACCAAGAGCTGGGGAGAAGGCTCAGCAGGTAAAATACTGACCATGCAAACATGAGAGAGAGCCTGTGTTTGCGTCCCCAGAATCCATGTAAAAGTCAGATGTCGCAGTATGCAGCTGTAATCTGAGTACTTCCTCCGGAAGGTAGGAAGTAGAGACAGGAGAATCCCCAAAGTTCATGTGCCAGATAGCATGGAGGTTGCAGCAGCAAAGGAGAAGAAAGCCTGTCTCAAAGAAGGTTGGAGTTGAGGACCAACACCCAAGGTTGTCCTCTGACCTCCACGTGCACATGGATCAGGGATCATATGTACACACACACACACACACACACA
>CM052703.1:110088680-110263072 GCA_028551405.1 Uromys caudimaculatus
CGCTTTTGGGATCCAGGGGGGTTTCTAGGCCCGCCTACCTCGGTCCCTGTGTCTCGCGGGTTCGGGGCAGTACCTGGTGAGCTGTGGAGAGGGATCTTTGTCCCGGCGCTGATTAGCTGTGGGGCCCTGTGGCCCAAGCTCACCCCCAGCAGTTTTAAGCAAAGCTAATTTATTTGGCCAAAAGCCTGTGGCTGCCTTCTTTTCTAATTCAATGAATGTGCTTCTTCTCCCTTTTAGTAGCAGCCTTCCCGGGTCCACTGAAAGAAGAGAATCTGTTAAATGTCCCGAAGCCACTGCCTAAACAACTGTGGGAGACCAAGGAGGTGGGTGAGCGGTCCTTGGTTGTGTTTGTCTGTCCTGGCAGCCTGCCCTGCAGAGGTGGAAACCAGAACTGGGGAAAGGGGAAGAGAGGATTTATCTGGACACTGATACTGGGAAGACAGTGGGGAGCTCTGTCCCCTACCTATCATCCTCATCTGTCTGTCAGTGATTAGTGCAGTGATCCTGTGGCTTCCTTGCTTTCCTGTGGATTTGCTGGTTCTTAAATGAGAACTGTTAAGCTGCTGCACCTTACATGGTCAGAAGCTCGGAAACCTGGGCATGAAAGGGCAGATGTCTCTGCTTTGGAGACAGCTCCAGCTCCTGTCGAGAATCGCTGTCCTGCCAGATGATCTTTTCTGACCCGAGCTCTCTCTGAGAGGCAGCAGTGAGTCATCTGTTTACTACGATTTTTCTGAGCTTTGAATGTTAGTATCTGAAATCCTAGTCACTGGCCTCCTTCCACGTCATTTTGTAAACCTCACCCACTGTAGAGAGAGAGGTCCCTTGGCTTAGCTTGGCCTCTTTCTGTAGAGAGCTGTCTTGTGAGAGAGTCCTCCTTCCAGCCCCTAGTAATGCCCAGATGCAGTTGGCTGCTTGGTCTCTGTGCTTAACAACTGCTGCTGCTGCTGCCGCCGCTGCTGCCGCCCCCAGCCCCTCAGGATCCCATTGGTCCTACTCCTTTTTCCATCAAACCTACCGGAAGTCTCTGCTAGCATCAGTGTGGTCTTGAAAGCTTTTTATAAAAGCAAAATATGTAGTTGATGTTTTATCTTTAGGGGCCTAAAAGAACTATGATTTTAAATCCACAGATTTAAGCTACTCTCTGTCCTCTTAGCTGTGGAAGATGGTTTTGGAAACCTTTTTCAGAAGACAGATAGTGGTGTGCAGGTGTACGGTCACAAGTACCAGGGGCTGCTCTCTCTGAGGGACAGCTGTCTCCCTTGGTCCTGCGGCTGTGCAGTGTGCATCCTGCCCCCACTAATGCATGTTCTAGTTCCATTGTCCTTTTCCCTTCCCTCTTCCCTCTCCCAGTTTGCTTTTTTATTTCTATCTTTTTCTCTCTTCCTAATTGAGAAGAAAATTATTTAACATCTGAATATGCACAACATTTGCCTTTTTGAAGGAAGTAACATTTAACTAGAAGATAAGTTAATAAGGTATCAAGTTAAGAAAATGTGTTAATGTTAGACTTCTTTTGACTGGAAACTAAATTAAGAAATTTTAAAATTCCTCAAAACTTAAATCGCTGGTCTGTGCAGACGCCCTAATGCTTGCTCTGTCTGTCTCGGCCTCTAACTAGGGTGCCCAGATCTCCACTTTTCAAACATTTGGGTTTGGCTGTGCACTGACTGGTAAGCCGAGCTTTCTTTGTCTCTTCACAGATTCAGTCCCTGTCCGGGCGCCCTCGATCCTGTGATGTTGGGGGCAGCAAGTAAGTCGTGCTCCTTCTGCTGAAGGTTTCCCAGTCCTTCCTGCTCAGCCATAGAACTGAGAATTGGAGCTTGCTGTTTATCAGCCCAAGTCAACTGCGTTTGCATAAAAACACCTGTTCTCTTTGGTACTCATATTTCATGTATTTGAGACAGTTCATTATACAGCTGACAAAGGCCAGGAAAATCACCTTGGATGTGTTTGAGAGTAGCCCAACAGACTCTGGGCACACGGAACCTGCCTGGTAGAAGCAGAAGTGTGTATGTATCAGCCACAGCCTGTGGCAGGCCATGGCATCAGTTGGCAGGAAAGGAAAACATCAGCTAATTTGATTGTCTACATAGAAGTTGATTTTTAAATTTTTGTGGATGTGCTTAATGCCTCTGAACTGTGCCTGCAAAAATAGTCAAAGCAGTAAATTTTATAGTCTGTATATTTTACTACAATTTTAAAAAATTGATGAATAGAAAGATTTGCGATTTAAAAATGAGTCTATGACACTATGCATTAATTAATTTGTTTTGTTTTGTGGCAAGAGTCTTATTATGTAACCCCAACTAACCTAGAATTTATTATGTAGACTAGGCTGTCCTTGAACTCACTGATATCATCCAGTACCTGCCTCCCAAGTGCTGAGATTAAAGGTGTGTGCCACCTTAATAAATGGATTTTATAACATACAGATTTACTTCCTAAAAGATTTTGGATAGATTATAAAAATATACAGTATAAAAATGCCTGTAATAAGCCAGGCAATGGTGGCGCACGCCTTTAATCCCAGCACTTGGGAGGCAGAGGCAGGTGGATTTCTGAGTTCGAGGCCAGCTTGGTCTACAGAATGAGTTCCAGGACAGCCAGGGCTACACAGAGAAACCCTGTCTCAAAAAACCAAAAAAAAAAAAAGAAAGAAAAAAAGAGGCAGAGGGATTGTGAGGCCGAGGTATTGACACACCAAAGGAGGCCAGGGTAGGGGACTCAGTTGAGGACCCCAACAAGCTACTGTTAGGGGTCCTTTGAAACAGCCAGAAGGATGGTCTCTAGCCTCTGTGTGTGAACCCACACATACATGTAATTAATTGATTAACTCATTAATTAATTGAAAGCATGCCTTGATTGACACCTCAAACAAATCAACACTCAAGGCTCTGATACCCTTTATCAAAGAACTGGGGCTACAATCTGTTAACTCTGGGGAGCTCTGGAGCTAGCATCTGCTAGGTTAAGGGGTTGCCTTCCTGCTTGTGACTGCAGCATTCCATCAGTTCATACAGATGGTTAGTGACCACTAATTTTAAGGACCAGATCCAGCAATAAACAGTGTTCTTGGTGAAACAGAGAGGGAAAAGGAGGCAAAGCCAAGGAAGATGTGGATGAGCAGCAGGGGATAGATGCTGACAAAGCCATCTGATGGGGTAACGGTGACAGAATTCAGCCTGAGGAAAGGAGACGGGACGCAGGCAGAGAGACAGCAAGTGCAAAGACTCTGGTGAACTTATGGAGATGCGCTGAGACTTGATTCACTCGAAGGATTTGAACCATGAAGAACACTGCTTGCCTTAGATCAGATCTAGCAGGACTGGAGCAATTGTTGCAATATCTGAGAAGTGACTGTTTGTATTTCTCTCAACTACAGAATCATTTTTAAAGATTTATTTATTTATTATATGTAAGTACACTGTAGCTGTTTTCAGACACACCAGAAGAGGGCATTCGATCTCATTACAGATGATTGTAAGCCACCGTGTGGTTGCTGTGATTTGAACTCAGGACCTCTGGAAGAGCAGTCAGTGCTCTTAACCGCTGAGCCAACTCTCCAGCAAATCATTTTGATGTCACTAATGACCAGGCTTACATTGGTCACGTCACGGTCTTCCTCAGCCCACCTGGCCATTACTCTTGTTTCAGCCTTCATTCCTACCTGCTGACACAGGAAACTCACTTGCTCTTGCAGTGAGCTACCCACTGTCCCAGTTTTCTAGTGCTTGACTCTATAGCTAGTTCTGAAAGATGGAAGTCCAGCCATCTGAAAGATAAGATTTACATGCATGTTTCAACAGCCTTTCCTCCTCACTCGTCCACAAGACCCCCATCTACTACCAGGTTCTCCCAGCCTTCAGTTAGCCTCACTCCGGTCCTTTCTGTTACAGAGCACGTGTTACAGGGCAGATTTGGCTGACACCTCTCCCCAGCCTCTTCTACTATCAGAGGTGAAGGCACCTTGCTATCAAGGTGGATTACTTCCATTTCCTGGCCCTCTGCTGCACTGGCTTTTCTGAGACTTCTCTCCACTCCCTAGCATTCCTTCTGGTTACCAGAATTCTCAGCCACATGTATAATTTATGTGTAAGAGTGTTTTGCCTGCATGTATATCTGTGTACCATGTGTATGCCATGTGTTTTAGGCCAAAAGAGAGTTTCATCCTCTGGAACTAGAGTCACAGATGGTTCTGAGCCACCATAGATGCTGGTGAACCTGAGTCTTCTGAGCAGCCAGTTCTCTTAGCTCCTACACCCTCTCTCTAGCTAGCCACACTCTTTGAAAGTAACCCAGCTTCTGCTTCCACTGTTTCAGTTTAAGTGTCCCCCAGACTGTGAGTCCCCTCTTCCAGTGCTTCCTTCCGTGAGGGACATCCCAGCTGCATGTCAGACTGCAGCCAAGCTAAGGACCTACGTAGGAGTTCTGTTCTTACCCATCTCCGTGACCATCTCGTGACCCTCCCCTAGTCTGTCCTGCCACAGATGTCTCCAGCATCCATCCCCACTGCCCCGTCCCCACGTCACTGCACTCTCCGGTTTGGTAACTCAGCAAGTTCACCTGCCCCTTTGCCTCCGGCCCCTGCTCCTTGCCCCTCAGCTCCCACCGCCATACCGTCCTAAGGAAACTGTACCCTCCATTCTTAGCTTTCCCCTGGTGCCTTTGTTCCCGGCCCTCCATCCAGCCTCAGGTGTCCTATGCCTGCTTCCTCTGCCCTACCTCCAGCCCTCCCCACCCCCCTAACCCTAACCTTCAGTGATTATCTGTCAGTCATCACAGTCCTAGGCAAACCATGTGCTTTCCTGCCTCCCTTTGCCCCTGCTTGGACCTCCATCTAAAATGGTTTTCCTCCTAGCTCACCTTAATTCTTTAGCTTGCAGCGGCCTCCCTCCAGGAAGCCTCCTCCCATCTGCGGTCACTCCCTCCGTTCTAGACACCATTGGGCTCTGCCATTGCAGGAGTAAACCACTCAGTTCACAAGCTGCACTCTGTATGACTGTCTCCTGCCAAGAGTTGTGCCTGGTCACTCTCAGCCACACCAGTCATCTCGAGACTCTATGAGCACCGTGTCATGGCCCGCACGCAGCCTTCCTCGCATGACTTTTCTGTCTTTGGCATCTCCTGCTTTCATGCTTAATGTGCCTTTTACCTCTTGGTTATGTTGTAACCACTCCTAGCGCAGATGCTTCCTACCATATTACAGTTGCCTGGTTGGTCGTTCTGTTGCTCCTTCTCTGGACTCTAAGAACAGGATTCCTTCACAAGAGTACTAAGAAGCCTTGTCCTTGAGAGGGCCCACTCCCAAGCTGCCAGAGTTCAAGAAACTGCAGGAACCCACAGTACACATGTCTGTGTGACAGCACATACCTGCCTTCCAGTGCAGAGCAGGACTGGGTATTGGAAGGAAATATGGACTAAGGATTAGGCTGCCAATCCCAGGGTATGCTGACACAAGGCCCCAAGAATTCTGGGATGTCTATGTTTCAATCCAGTCTATTATAAATAAAAGTTTACCTTGTCAAGACATGAGGGTTTATTCCTTTGGTTTATAACTTTGGAAGATTATGGCAGGAGCTGGGGTGAGGGCTCAGTGGATTGGAGGAGCTGGAGCGAGGGCTCCATGGGTCAGAGCCTTTGCTCTGAAAGCTGAAGAACCTGAGTTAAATTTCCAGCACCTCTATGAAGAGCTGGGCGTGGCTATGACCCTATTGCTGTAGGGAGTAGAGACAGGAGGATTACTGGGGCTTACTGCTTCCAGCCTAGTTCCTGGTCCAATGAGACCCTGTGTCAAGGGAATAAAGTAGAGAGGAACAGAACAGGACCCCTGACATCCTCCCCTGGCCCCTGCATGTGTGCATCCCCTCCTCCAACGCATATAGACTAAAAGAGATGCAATGCTAACCTCCATTTGCAATTTGCATTCTTGCCCTAGGTGTGCAAATATCAAGGACAGACCCAACCGTGAACATATATACCTTGCTTGCTCATCGTCATACTTCTTGGGCCTACCCTTGCACCCGACACACAATGACCAGTCAATATTTTTAATCAATGAATGGCAATATGTTTTCCTTATTTTCAAGATTATGGAAACTTGCCTGGAGAGATGGCTCAATGAGAAAGAGCACTTGCTGCCTGCTTTTACAGAGGAACCAATAGGTGACCTACAACCACTTGTAACTCCAGCTCCAGGGGCCCAACACCCTTCTTAGTTGGGGTTACTATTGCTGTGATGAAACACCATGACCAAAAACAACTTGGGGAGGAAAGGGTCTTTTTGCTCACAGTTTCATGTAATAGTTTATCATCAAAAGCAGTGAGAATGGGAACTCACACAGGACAGGAACCTGGAGGCAGGAGCCGATGCAGAGGCCATGGAGGAGCGCTGCTCACTGGCCTGCTCCCATGGCTTGCTAGGCTTGCTTTCTTATGGAACTCAGGACCACCAGCCCGGGGCGACCCCATCATAGTGAGCTGGGCCCCCTCCATCAGTCACTAGTTAAGAAAAATGCCCTACAGGCCTGCCTACAGCCCAATCTTATGGAGACATTTTCTCAGGTGAGGTCCTCACCTTTCAGAGAACTTTAGCTTGTGTCAAGTTGTCATAAAACTATCCAGCACAACTCTTCTGCCCTCCAAGGCCACCTGCAGTCCCATGAAAACACACACATACGTGCACACGCACACACCAACGCCATATTACACATAAACAAAAATAAAGTAAGTCTTTACACAGTAGAAATTGTTATTTTTTTTTAAGATTTATTTTTTTTATTTTTATATGAATACACTGTAGCTGTCTTCAGACACACCAGAAGAGGGCACCGGATCCCATTACAGATGGTTGTGAGCCACCATGTGGTTACTGGGAATTGAACTCAGGACCTCTGGAAGAGCAGTCAGTGCTCTTAACCACTGAGCCATCTCTCCAGCCCCAAATTGTTATATTTTTAAAGTTTTTGAAATTTTAATTGAAACAATATATCCTGGAAGGTATCTAGTTGCCCAAAGATACTTTTTGTGTATGTGGTTTTGGTAGCAAAAATAATTTAGAAGGCTAGCCAAAGGAACTCTAAATATGATGTAATATTTTACATTTTATATAGTGACTTACAATTTGCAAAGTAATCTGTCTCATTTAACATGTAAGGAAATTGCATTCCAGAGGTGGACAGACTGCATTCTCAGGAGAGGCAGAGCCTACATGGGACTTCGGTCATCAAGAAGGAAGAGGCAGCATATGCATCCCATTTTCCACAGCCAAATGCATTATAGAAATAATCCTCTTTCTCTTTTTTCAGTGCTTTCACTCATAATGGCCAAAACACAGGCCTTTCACCGTTCCTGGGGACTCTGAACACTGGAGGGTCATTACCAGATCTGACCAACCTCCACTACTCAGCACCCCTGCCTGCCTCCCTGGACACTAGCGACCACCTCTTTGGTAGCATGAGTGTGGGGAACAGTGTGGGCAACCTTCCAGCTGCTATGACTCACCTGGGGATAAGAAACTCCTCTGGTAAGTAAAGGCCTTGGCTCTGTCCCCTGCTATGTGTGTTTGGTACACCATTGAATGAGAGCTGCTACATCTTAGTGACATAGTGTCCTTGTACTGGCTGGCTTCTGCTCTGGGTCCCATCTTTGCTTGTTTGATGAGCTCTGGAGCAGTTCTGTAGCACCTCCTCTTTACTGTCTCCACAAACCCACGTGTGCAGAGAACTTGGGGAGGAGTGTTTGGGAGCCGAGGACTAAGTGCCACCCCAGGGCGACTGAACAGCGTGAGCAGTTCTCTCCCCAGCTCCCCACTAGATTTCAAAAGGATGATTTCTTAAATTTTAGAAAATTTACAATGGGCATGATGAAAATATTTATACTTCACATATGTAGATTAAATAGAAATCTACAGCAGTTCAAAAATATTCAGGTGTTCCGAAGTTGCTAAGGACGTGGTACTGGCTGTAGTCACATTACTTGTAATATGATGTAGTGTTACTGTGCAGGCTTGATTGTCCCCAGCCCAGACTCTGTGCTGAAAGATGACTTGATGTTGAACCCAGAACAGGGGTACCCCGTCCTCCATTCGCCCCAGTTCATGGTACCTGCTAGAGATTGTGCTGAGGAAGGCTCCATTTGGAAGGGCCCCTCAGGGCTCAGATGTAGGTGGAGGAAGTGGTTGTGGTTTCCACTCTGGGTTCAGTGAGACTCACCAGACAGAGCAGAGCCTGCCCACCTGGGAATGGCCCCATAGGGTCCCTGCCACAGCTGCCATGGTGCTGTGGGCTCCTGCAGAACAGTGTGGATTCAGCTCTGCACAGCTGGTTGCAGAGACCACTCTTATTTTTATTTTAGAAGGGCTCTTTCTTTGAAGGAGGCTATCATTTAATAATAAACTATCTTGTATCTCTTAGAGTGAGTTTTGATATTTTAGAAATCAAGTCATGTATGTGCAGACTCACTGTCAAGAGTGAGTTCTGAAGCCACATGGCACTGCCTTTGACACAAGTGTTCTGAGGGCCTGAGTGGCACCTTAAGAAGACATTGGTCTCGTAACCCTGAGTTTCTTGGATTTATTTCACAACAGAAACTCCAACCCTTTAAGAGTTCTAGACTCAGAATTCCTCTTTTAAATGAATTCTCAGTGACGCCCAGCACCACTGAGGCAAACGCCGTCGCCCATTGCTGCCTTGGACCTTGAGGAAGCTGGCGTTGTTTTTAGCTGAGAACCTCAGGTTCCATCATTGATTGTCACCCACTTCCACACAGATCATTTTATGCAGAACGCCATCTAGCTTTATAGTGTCTCCACCTTAAAAGTGTATGGTACGGAGGCGACAGAGATGGCACAGTGGTTAAGAACACTTGCTACTCCTTGCAGAGGGGACCCAGGTTCATGTCCCAGCACCTACATGATGGCTCATTATCACCTGTAACTCCAGGGGATCTGATGCCCTCTTTTGGCTTCTGCCAGCACCAGGTATGTGTGTGGCGCACATACATACATGTAGGCAAGCACTCATGCACATAAAAATATGTATATATCATATAAAATGTAAAAAGCTAAGGCAGGACCATCACAAATTTCAGGCCAGCCTGAGTTACTTTTCTTTTCTTTTTTTTAAAGCCTGGTATACGTGCTTTTGAAATATATTTAGGCTTTCTTTCTGAATGAGGCTTTTTTTAACTGAATTCAGATCTTTAGTAGCTCTCCTTACTATTTGAGCTACCGGGGTCTCACCTTTTCATAGACTGTAGCTATTGTTGTTGTTATTTGTTTTGTTCATGGTTCAAGAGATTGAGCCCAGGGCCTCAGGAATTCTAAGCAAGTGCTCTACCACTGAGCTATCTCTCCTGACCTCCACAAACAATGTTTTTTTTTAAATCAACGCAAACATTTCTGCTTCCCAACTTATTGCACAAGAGCGGTGGACTGAGCTAACTGTGAATGTGGCCTGTCACAGAATATGCAGCAACAGCATCAGCTTTCTTGTTCACCAAGTGATGCTGTTCACGGGTGGCTTGAGCCAAGTGCCAAGGATCCAGTAGGGCACAGCACAGGGCCTCTAGCTTCCTGGAACTCCTCTCCTAGCTCTCTGTACCTTGGAGGCACCATCTTGCTCATCCTAAGATTTACCCCCCCCCCTTACCTCAGAGAAACAAGGGACTAGCAGAAATGTCCTCTCCCCTAAGTTAGGAAACACTGTTAGCAGACAGTTTATAAGGAAGCCAAAAATCAAAGAGTGGCCTTTAAGGCTGAGAGGTCTAGGGGAAGTGTGTCCTCCAGTGTTCATAGAGGACGCAGGGCACGTGAGGGCAGATGCTCATAGAGGCCCTGACTAGGCTGTTGTCTAGCCTGTGGTTCCGTCCCCTGAGCAGGGCCTGAGCTCCCCTCTACCCTCCTGCTTGAGCTTCCCCAGGGGTGGTTTTCCTCTTTGGGCACAGCAATTCTCTTCTCACTCGAACTGGAGGCTTGGCAGCAGCTCTCTAAGAATGGCTCCTTTCCTTGTCATTGGTCCACCTGAGACATTTCCAATAGGAGAACTGCCCAGAAACTCCTTCACAGAGAATCATCCCATAGCTAGTAGGAACTTTGCTTTTCTCTTTGGAAAATAAAAGCTTTGATCCAAAATGGTAAAAAGAACCTTGTGGATTCCTTATCTTTCAGGTCTCCAGAGTTCTCGAAGTAACCCTTCCATCCAAGCCACACTCAGTAAGATTGCATTCTCCTCATCCCTCCATAGCCACCCACAGCCATCTGTGGCCAACACCTCTGCTCTCCACCCCTCGCTCCGGCTCGTCTCCCTTAGCAACCCGTCTCTTTCTACCACAAACCTGAGTGGCCCCTCTCGGCGCAGGCAGCCTCCAGTCAGCCCTCTCACGCTCTCTCCTGGCCCTGAAGCACATCAAGGTTTCAACAGACAGCTGTCTGCAACCAGCCCACTGAACCCGTACCCTGCCTCCCAGGTGAGAAAGACCTCTGCAGCACCTACATTCAAGGGGCTGAGCATGCGGTGACCTTAATCCCTTGGGGTCAGGTTGGACCGGGTCCATCGCGGTTACACTGCGCATCCCTGAGATGCACACTCCCCTGCAAGTGCACTCCTGTCTTTTTCCCAGAATAAGAGAGGAGGGGTGTGCATGAGTCTGAACGCATTACTGATTTTATAATAGCAGGTTTGTGATGCTTATTGCCTGAAGTAAATATTAAGCAATTTGTAGTCATTAACTCATAAAGTTGGGGCTGGGGAAAGGGCTGGGGTATGGAGAATGCAAGGCAGTTCAGGTTAAAATTCAAACCGTATTTTAAAAAAAATCAGTCACTGACCTAATAACTATAGCAAATCACAGTAAAAACCCCCAAACACTTGGCGTCCTGACACTTCAATAGTGGATTAACCTCTTCCCTCATTCCACTAAATGCTTGAGAAACAATACTCCCATTGTATAAAACACTGGCTGTAATGGGAGTGACAGCTCTCTAGAAGGAGTCTGCTTAGAAAGGGGCATATTTGGAAGCCTCAGCCCATTGTGGATGTGGAGGAATGTGATATTGGCTAGCTGGCTTTGTTTTTATTCTAAACTCTTAGGGTGGATCTTCTTACCATAATCACTGGTAAATATATTTTTGACCCATTTGCCACACCCTAGATACATTATAACATTAACTACTACTCCCTGCTTCATGTAAATGAGTAACGGTTTACCAAGAGGAGTTAGTAGAACACAAGGGAAGACATTTAGATGATCTGGTTAGTAGTCACTCTACTAGTTCCTGGCCTTGGGATTTGAGCAGTTTCTTCTGGAGAAGATGAGAGGGCATTTAGTAATTTTAAAAAACTTTTTACTTTTAAAAATTATTGGATTTGTTTTAGTTTTTCTTTGTAAGATTATTTTATGAGCTACAAAAGTATTCTTGCTTTCTAGATATATTTTAAAGGTACAGAACATTGACGCTCTAATGTTATTATTTGTTTAATGTTTAGACTATATTACTCATGCACACGGCCTCAAAAGACAAATGGTTCCAAAGAGTGTGTTTTGAAATAATAGTTGTTCCCCCTCACCCACTAACCACATTTTTCACTGCCTGGATTGGCTGTTTCCACCCATTTAGCTAATCTCTTTGGTATACACATGTTATTTCGTGCTTATTTTGTTCTGGATTCCTGCTGATCCACATTGGCTAATGACATCCTGTCATCCGAGCCTGGGCTCAATTTTCTTCAGCCTTCCCAAGCCCACCTCTCTCACACACGACATGGCCGGACACCTGACCCCACAGCACAGGAGGAGATAACAAAGTGAGCATTTGTTTTGCTCCACGTGTTAATATCCCACTCCTTTGTGTTGGCCTGGCTCTCTAGCTGGGCACTGCTAGTTCAGGCCCAAACTCTTGGCGTTAGAGCAAGCTTAACCCATTTCAAACAGATCCTCCGTAAGCCTTGGGGGAAAGTCCAGGTGACTCTGCCTGACTGTAAACTGATTTTATTTTACCTTCCATTAGTAACTAACTGACCTAGAGAGGGGATTCTGCTGAGGCATTCCATCAGGTATTGATCGGCTTACTCCAGTGGGAGACCTACGGCTGAGCGACATCTCCCTCACTCTCTGGAGTTTCTGGATGTTCTCTCGTCTCCAGCATTGTGAAACTTTGAGATGATGTGCCTTGGAAGGAGTCTGGAGGGTTTCTTGTGTCTGGAAACGTATGCCCATCATTCCTTGGAGTTTTACTTATTCCTCCAGTGACATTTCCCTGACTTTTCTCCGTTCTCTATGGAAACCCTGTTGTATGAATGGTGGACATCACTGAAATCTTCCTCTCGTAGTCTTTGGGGTTTTTTGGTTTGTTTGTTTTTTGTTTTTTTGGTTTTTTGAGACAGGGTTTCTCTGTGTAGTCCTGGCTGTCCTGGAACTCACTCTGTAGACCAGGCTGGCCTCAAACTCAGAAATCCGCCTGCCTCTGCCTCCCAAGTGCTGGGATTAAAGGCATGCACGCGCCACCACTGCCCGGCCCTCTCATAGTCTTACCGCTGCTCTTGCCGCAGCTGCTCATTTCTCCTTTGTCTGTCTGTTGGTCTGCTGTGCGGGGCCTGGCACACACACATAGATCAAAGAACAACTTTTGGGAGTCTATTCTCTCTCTTGACCATGTAGTTCTGAGCAGTCACCCTAGGGTTGTCAGCGTTGGTGACAGGCACCTCTACCTGCTGAGCCATCTTGCTGGACCCTTTTTTTTTTTTTTTTTTTTTTTTTCTTTTTGGAAGATTTTGCACTGTTTTTCAAAAGTTCTTTCTTGTTTTGTTAATGTTCACCTTGCCTCCACTCTCCGGGCCAGCATCAAGGAGGGAGGCTGGTTGCCCTCACAGAAACTCTGACCAGACCTTCACAGGTTAATTCCAACCATTGCCCATGCTGGTCCTGTCCCCCACACCTGGAGTTAGGTAGGGACTCAGGTAACTCAGGTTACCTCCTGGTCTTCCTTGTTGATGACTTACCTCCTGGTCTTCTCTGCTTCTGCTGTTTACAAATGCGTCGCCATTTTCTTTTCTCCCGTGGTCTTCTCCCATTAGTGTTGTCATGATTTTGGTTTGGTTTTGTAGTGTTCACTGTTGTTAGTGTTTTGTTAGTGTCTTGTTTTAGTAGAGTTTAGGATGGTTGTGCGGCTACCTTTTCCAGTCATCTGTCTCCCACCAGCAGTCGTGGCTTTAGAAACAAAACATTATTTACACTGAGAAAGCAGAGGAAATTGGCGGGCGGTATTCTTGTTTGGCTCAACAGTAGAAATGATGCTGATAGGGAGTGCTTTCTGAGGCATGAAGCTGAGATGTGCTAAGGGCTTCTCTCAGCACCGCAGGGAGAGCCCAGCTTCTCCTCTCACCAGACCTTCCTAACCCTGAACCTTATTACTTGGAAGCTAACAGGTCATGTGGTTTGTTTCACAGATGGTGACCTCAGAGCAGAGCCCACTTTCCTTCCTGCCTGCAGACACTCAAGCCCAAGTGTCCCCACCACCCCCTTACCCCACACCCCAGGAACTGCCTCAGCCACTCCTACAACAGCCCCATGCCCAGGAGCCCCCAGCTCAGCAGCCCCAGGCAGCCCCTTCCCTGCCACAGTCAGACTTCCAGCTCCTCACTGCCCACGTAAGTCGCTGTGAGACATGGGGGGGGACCTTATTTCAGTCTGAACTCCAGCTCTAAATAGTTACCTCCTTATTTCCCAAAGGGCTCATCTTTGACCAACTTCTTCCCAGATGTGGGCTTTGACCAACAGCCCATGAGGCCCAGCCCTGCCTTTCCTCAACAGGTAAGTGGTCACTGCTGTCCCATTTCCTTGATGTATAAAAGGTACCATCAAGGCTGTTCTATGTGTAGACCCCCTCAACCACACACAGGCACCCCTTCTCCATTTCAGTTGTGTTCCACAGCCAGGAGAGCCTTGCATCTTCCTCACTCAGTACTGACATGGCTGCCTTATGCTCATGCCTTGTGCAGGGTCAGGTCTCAGCAGAGGGGCTATTTGAACAGTAAGTGGTGGGTTCTCATAGCATTCTAGTCATAGAGTTAGAAAGACAATTTAGACTTAAGTTCCAGCCCCAAAACCTGCATTTAAAAACAAAGTAGTAAGCCGGCAGTGGTGGCGCACGCCTTTAATCCCAGCACTTGGGAGACAGAGGCAGGTGGATTTCTGTGAGTTTGTGGCCAGTTTGGGTACCAGTTCCAGACCAACCAGGGCTATATAATGAGACATCTTTCAGAAATGGGGAGGGGTGACTGGGGAGAAGAGCATTTGCTGCTCTTCCAAAGGACCTAGCTTTGGTTCCCAGCACCCACATGACAGCTTACAACCTCCTGTAACTCCAGGTCCAGAGGATCTGACACCCTCTTTCAGCCTCCTCAGACACTGGGCATGCATGTAGGCATAAAAATAAATCTTTTAAAAACAAAAGATAAAAGAAAGAAATTCCTGGTATGGCTGTGCACACTCATAATCCTATCACTGGGACCCCAAGGACAGACGGGCCCCTAGGGCTTTCTGGCCAGGTGGCCAGGCCTGGTTGGTGAGTTCCAGGCCAACGAGAGACCCTGCCTTAAATTTAAAAGGTGGATGGCATCTGAGAAATAACACCCAAGGTTGCCTTCTGGCCTCTAGAGCACACACAGTACACACACACGCACACACACGCATGCACGTGCGCACACACACACACACACACACACACACACACACGAGCATAGACATACATGTGCACATCCATTCACAGGGACCATAGCAGCTAACTAATCAATCTCCTATGTCGGGGACACTGAAGGACAAGGAGACATACCTGGCCCCAGTAGCAGAGTTAGATAGAAAGTAGCCTTGTGTGTTAAGCCTGGGCTACACCCAGCTCAGGCCATGGCTTTCTAGGAGAGCTCAGCCCAGGACCAGGATGGGGGAAGTTCCCTTCTCAAATTGTTTTCAGTCAGCCACTTTTCTTTTGCTTTTATGTTTTAACACCTCGAGGTTTTAGTGTTTGGTAAGGATAGTCAGGCTCTAGAATGAATTAAAAAGCAAAGGAAGGCCGGGCAGTGATGGCGCACGCCTTTAATCCCAGCACTTGGGGGGCAGAGGCAGGCGGATTTCTGAGTTCGAGGCCAGCCTGGTCTACAGAGTGAGTTCCAGGACAGCCGGGGCTACACAGAGGAACCCTGTCTCGAAAAAAACAAAATAAAATAAAAAGCAAAGGAAGGACAGGCCCAGCTCCAGAACTTAAGAGTGAAACAGATAAAGATACTATTGACCAAGTAGGCTCTGGGACTGCCCTGTGGCAAGAGCAGGTAGTCCTCACTGCCTTTGCTGCTGTTACTGTTTTGCATTTTGAGGTACTGGGCATCAGACCCAGGGTCTAACACGTGCCAGCCAAGCCTCCTAGCCCCGAGCCACATCCCGGCCCTGCCTCACTGTCTGATAAAGACCTAGACCTATCAATCTCCGTGAGGGTCAGCTCTCTCCTCAGAAGTGTTGGAGCTCTTTTTTTTTTTTTGAGACATTTTTAAAAAATGGTTTTAAAAATTAGTTTCAGCATAGATTCCTCAATCAGACCCCAGTTGTAAGCCAATCACATAGGCTTTGTCCTAGAGAGACACTGGTGAGAGGGAAGGGAAGGCTTTCTCTCTCTCTTGTCCCCAGGAGCCAGAGAGCCTACTGTTTCCTTGACCACAGAGGGACCTCTGAGAGGCTCGCACAGACCTTGTTGAGGCTGAGGAGCGGGGATATCTGAGAGTCTGAAACTGCCCATTGGTGTTGCTTAGGGTGGTATAGCAGGCAGAGTATATATAGGCAGAGAAAAGTCATCCAATGTGAATCCTCCTGAATACCAGGGAGTGTTCTGCCTGTGTGAGCACACAGCAGAGCCCTCCGGGATCCTAGAAGGGACTGTGTGACAGTGGGGGGACATTCTGCACTTGTTCACACACTGTGGAAGCAGAGCTGCTTGCCCACAGTATGACTTTCAATGCTTCTAGGTGCCTTTGATGCAGCAGAGCCACCGAGAGCCACAGGACTCATTCCACTTGAGACCAAACCCATATTCCAACTGTGGGAGCTTCCCGAGCACCATCCTGACAGGTGAGTGTGGGCCCCGCCCAGCTTCATGGTTGGTCTCATCTCCATGTGTTCACCTCTGTGCGCTAAGTCATACAGCGTTAGATAAATGAAATCCCTGGCCCGGCCTGACTTTTAAGATGCAAGTATTAGTCTTGGGTGATTAAAAACCATTGGTGGGGGGGGGACTACAAAACTCCAAAGATTTAGCTGGGCATGGCAGTATACATCTGTCATTCAAGCACTTGGGAAGCTGAGATGGGAAGGTCCCTTGAAGTTGAGGCCAGTCTAAGCTACAGACAGAATGAGGCCCTGTCTAAGAAAAAAAGTTGATTCCTGGGGCAAGAGCCATGGGCCTGGGAGTGGTCAGTACATGGGTGCTCACTGTCCTGTCTGGGCATGTTGGGGACTGTCACTCTTTAGAAGCCTCAGTCCTCCTGTCTCCAAATTTTCTCTCTGCTCCTTTCAGAAGATCCAAGCAGCAGCATGTTCAAAGGCCTTAGTGGGGGGCTGTCGGCCATGCCTGAGGTCGGCCTGGACATGGACTCTCCATTCCCACTAGAAGAGGAGCTGCAGATAGAACCTTTGAGCCTGGATGGACTCAACATGCTAAGTGACTCCAGCATGGGCCTGCTGGACCCCTCTGTGGAGGAGACGTTTCGAGCTGACCGGCTGTGAGCAAACTACAGTGGGACTGGGGAACTGAAATGGCCAGAGTAAGCCAAAGTGGAGCCAGCAAACAGCATCGAGGGAGCCATGCTGCCCCAGGTTCTCTACTGAGGTCCCAGCTCAGAGCCTTTTCTAGGCACAGCTGCACTCTCCGGCCCGTGGCACCATTTGTACTGCTGCAGGTCAGCTGCTTTGGAGCTTCTGGTGACCAGGAAGCTCACCGTGTCACCCTTAATTCTTTTTATTGGTCACCCAGTCAGTCAGTGTGTAAACGTAGAAAATGCTGTGTAACATGTCAGTGCTCCAAACCACAGATCCCCGTCAGCACCGAAGATGGAGGCAGTTGGGGGCTACAGGCCCAGGGGTTGGCTCAGTGTCACACACGGTACCAGAGCACCATGATGCCTTTCTGCCTGACCGTCAAAGCCAGGCACCCCTCCAGCTGGTGGGTATTCTGGGCCTAGCCATTGCTCTGTCAGGTGGCTTACTTAAAATGAAGAAGCTTAACCACCTGTCCCAGGGCAGGCTTAAGTTAGGCAAACTGAGTGCAGTTTGCTCCCTCCCAGTTTGTGGTCTCTTTGCTGCTGCTTTCCTGTATGTGTACCTTTTCCTCACAGACAGGAGGAGAGGGAGACTCATCTGCTCACTGAAAAAATCATTTCCTTGGAAACAGGATGATTCTAAAGAGGAGGGGAAACAAGATGATTCTAGCCTGGAGGAGGGGAAGGGGGCTACAGGTGTGTCGCCTGCACGAGATGCCCTCTATCTTAGGCCTTTGCCCACCAGCTCACTGGAAGGAGCTGCCGGGACTCCTGTCAGTACAGGGCAGCTGAACTGCCCTTTTCCTCCCCAGCTTTCAGTACAGGGCAGCTGAACTGCCCTTTTCCTCCCCAGCTTTCCCTGCAGACCTCAAGTTTAATGCAATTCCCACTAGACTGTAAGCTGGGGGGGGGAGGGGGGGGCAGGAACTGTGCCTTGTTCTGTATTGCCCCCTAGTGCCCACCAAGTGCCTGCTAGGAAAGCATGGCGCCCAGGCCTGGATGAGTGCGTGACCTCGTGGTGAGGCGCTCTATCCTGTAGCTGTCTCCCTTCCCTGTCTTAGCTCAGAGCTTTAACCTTTTCATACTGGTGCCTTGGATTCAGACTCACTGGAGTATGCCTTAACACTGGGTGACCAGACTTGACCCTAGGCACCCCTCCTCCTTGGGAGTATGTCCCTCAGCAGTAGGTGGGAATCATCCGATGAGAGCATCCAGAATGGCTGATCACACCAAACCCCATGAGTGTGTGACACCTGGCATCCAGACTGGGCCTCCACAGCAAATTCTTCCCACTCAGACCCATGGCTTTTTTCTAAATTGCTTAAAATAGAGGTGCAAACTTTGAGGTTAAGTAAGGCCTGGCTCATGGGACTCTTGTTATTCATTAACGCCTTATCACACAGCAATTTGAGCGGATTCTAGCACCACCTGCCTCCTAGCCCCAAATGGGGAAAGTGATGTCCATACAGCACAAGGGGAGGAGCCAGGGCGGGAAGACAGAGCACTGAAGGAGAATCTTTGCTTGGATACCTGCTGCCCTTCCTGTGACGTGGGGGTGTGGCTCAGGCTCAGTGGCTGTTCCCACCCAGAAAGCAAGGATGAAGTCGAAGGAAGCTGACACGTTTGTGCCTAAGGCAAAGGAGTCTGCGGACTGTGCCCAAGTCCTTTCTTCTTAGGCCTTCCTATGCTTCTTCAAACAGCCGGTGGAGCTGGGCAGTGGTGGCGCACGCCTTTAATCCCAGCACTTGGGAGGCAGAGGCAGGTGGATTTCTGAGTTCAAGGCCAGCCTGGTCTACAGAGTGAGTTCCAGGACAGCCAGGGCTACACAGAGAAACCCTGTCACGAAAAAAAACAAAACAAAAGAAAACAAACAGCCGGTGGAGCCTGCTGCGCCTTCCTGGAGGACCCAAGAATTCCGTGCTTTCATTTACCTCAATCTCTGCTGTGTAATTGGGAAACCAAATTAGAATCCTCTTCACCTGATTCTACCCCTGATGATGCCACTGGCCTCTGCTTGCAAGCCCTGTTCCCAGTGAAACTCATATGCTTGATGAGTGAGGTCCCAGAGCAGGGTGACTTTAGTAAAAGTGAAAGCTTTTCCCTCCTCGCACTGCCCAGCACCCCAGCGTACCCACAGAAGCCAGCCCCTGTGGCAGAGGCCCTTCAGGCAGAGAGCAACACTGACGTAAAGGCTGAGAGAAAGGGGCTGCCGCACAGTCTGCTCTCCGCACCAAGCCTTAACCGTGTGGGTGACGCCCGCGGATAGCGCACGGGAGGAGCCAGGTAGAGGTGACAGGGTCAGGAAGAGGAGAACCCTGAAGGAGACTCTGCTTGGACAGCTGCTGTCCTTCCATGGGGGTGTAACAGGAGATCTCATGACCCCATACCCTAAACTGCCCTGCCTCTGAGGCATTCTCCAGCCCATGGGCAAGCACAGGCTATGGGGGTGGGGGGGAGTTGAAAAACAAACAAACAAAAAAAGACAATGTAGCACTGAATTAAATCCACTGGTAGGCCCATCAGCCTGATCTTTTCATATGAGTAGCTGTAAGCCACTGGAGAGGCCACCCGTCTAGATGGTGTCGAGTACACCAGGAGACAGTGTTGCCCTGCCCCAGCTGTGTAAGCCTGCACTCGATGCTGCCCTTGTGACAAACCCGTCTTAGGCCTCAGCGTTGAAGTGGCCACAGGCTTCCCCAGACCTATCTTTGGTGTCGTCTCTCTCTCCCACCAGCTGTGCTCCTTCCCTAGCAGGTTTTAGAATCTGAGTGTGAGGAGAAAGTTCTGATCATGTGCAAGATCAGCTCTCCTTTGCCCTGCCCCCTTTCCCTTAGGTCTACTGTCTAGTATCTGGGCTGAGAGGCCGTGTATTCATGCTCGTGCACATATCGGAAGACATTTCCTGTTGGGACTCTCCAGGGCTCTTCTGATTTATGCACAGATGGTTCCCAGCGTTTCCACTGCTCCAGAATGGGGCCATCCCAGCAGCTAATCAGACTTCCGGCCAGTGTCTTAACTCTCAGCCTTTTGTTAAGCAATACTGAACGATTGGACTTTGTATAAAGTAGCTTCCAGGTTTTATAATGCATCATTTTACATCTTTCGTAATTAAAAGCAGCACAATATGGTTGTATCTGCTCAGTGTTTCTCTTCGGCCTTGGGTGCAATGACTTGGTGGGAAGCTTCTCCAGCCGTCTTTGCCTACTTGGCTGGCAGTCACTGATTTGTGACCATTGGCTGAGTCCTTTGCCAGCCCTTACTGAGCTGCCTCATTAGATATGGAAGGCGCACAGTCCCTTTGAAACTGGGTAACAAGGACAGGGCACCCTGGATGGCTCAGTCTTCTGCCTCCTCCTGCCGAAGGCCCCACCCCTTAACCCGGTTGTTCTGTTCCAGACCAGCCTTTACTCCTCTTCCCAGTGCCTTGTGCCCTCTGAATAAGCCTCTTTTTCAGAGGCATGCCCCCTCAGCCACACAGAGTGCTTGTGTTAGGGGTGACTCCTAAGATTTCCCTCAGAAATCCCACTTCTGACCAGGTCTTCAGAATCCACCTCAGCCCTGGTCCCACTGTGAATTCTGCTCTTCTCTCAGCATCTGTGACCTCTTCTGGGCCCTTTTCCCTGACTCCTGACTTGGTCCCCCAGGATTAGCAGCCTCCAGGAAGCTTGCAGAAAGCTCTGTTCACTCTGACTGCCCATACCTGGCTTTTTCTCTTCAGAAACTCTGCAAGCCCACCTTGCCCACTCACCAGTCCTCTGCTCTCTCTGGGTCCCTTGGTAGACCTTGTGAAGCTCTCTCTCTCATCCAGCCATCCCAGACTCCTTTCCTCCTCTGTTCTCTACCTCATCCCCCTCCCCTAAGCTCCAAATCTCTCACCGACTTACTCCCCCTCCCCCATGGTGCATCGGCCTAACCTGGGTTCATCTTTCATGTGTCATTCTTCCTCCAAGAACTACCTGGACCCCCACCCCCAGGCCCTCTACCTCAGCCTTTGCATCTGCCTCGATCTCCTCCCTAAAACAGAAAGCAAGCAGCCTTTCCTCAAGTCCGCGTCCCCTCAGACCACAGGCTGTCTCCTTCTTTCCCAGCTGTGAACTCCCTCTGCCTGTGCACACTCAACACTTGGAGCCTTTCTCGGGTCCTGCTGATCCTCCCCCAACGTGGAAGCCCTCCCTTGGACTACACCCCTTTCCCTCAGGCCCCCTTTCCTTGTTCTCCACCCAGGCCCACATTCCCCTCTACAGTCCTTCACATCTGCTTCCTCCAAGCCCCTCGCCCTCTGTCTCCATTTACCTGTCAACTCCGTCTCATCCACACCCCACCCCACCTACCTTCTACTTATAAATCTCTGTGTGAGGACTTCGCAGATGGCTCAGAGGTTGAGAGCACTGATTGCTTTTCCAGAGGACCTGGGTTCAGTTCCCAGCACCCACATAGCAGCTCACACCTGTCTGTAATTCCAGCTCCAGGGAGTCTGGCACCCTCACATGCAGGCAAAACACCAATGCACATAAGAATAATAAATCGTTTTAAAAACTAAAAAAGAATCTGTGTGAGAAACCACCCCTCCTTGTCGGTCTTCCATGCCTGTTGTCCTCGAGGACTCAGGGGGGCATGGCTGTTGACCTTATTCTGAATCCCAGTGCCTGGCATAGAGTCACAGCTCAGTCAGTACCTCCCAGCTGCCGAGCTCTCTCTCTCTGATGTCACAGTTGTCGCCCGATGCTCCACTGCAGATAAGTCATCTCTCCACACTCAGACCAGCCTGAGCCCCAGTGGGACACTCAGAAGCCCTTCCTCTGGCTCCCTCCTCACACTCTCCCCCAACAGCCCCTGACCACACCCAACAAAGTGGTAACTTTTTCCTCATTTTTTTGCCCATCCTTGAGAATTTCATACATCTATACAATGTATATTGATTATATAACGCACCCCCATCTCCCTTTCAACTCCTCTCAGACCTCAGACCTCCCTCTCCCAACACCATTGGGGTTCAGTAAGCACTGTCCTTAGCCACTGGGACATGGGCATCCTGACAGGGACCACGTCCACTCAGAGGGGTAGATGTTACTTCATCTCTCTGCACCTCTAAAATGAAACATACACCCCAATTCATGACACTGGTTGTGTGAAGTGAATTCAAGAATTTAGAATTGTTCCTGACTCATAGAATTTCATCAGCCAATGTCGATTTTTTTTTTATTATTATTTTAAGACCCTGGCTGGCCTGGAATTCACAGAGATCTGCCTTTGCCTCTGTCTCCAGTGCTGGAACTGAAGTCATGCACCACCACACCTGGCAGCCAATGTCATTTTTTACAACTATTTGTTACATGAATCTGTCCCTTTAAGGACAACGTGTACCAATGCTTAAGAGTACTGGACTTGTACAACACTTGATTTGAAATTCCAAATATTAGCACTGGAGGGCTGCTCTGAATGGACTTCACTGTGGTCGGTGCAGCTATGGAAGGTATGATTTGCGTAGGGTCTCAGAAGGGGCTGTGTCCCTATATGAACACTAGATGGAGCTGAGGCTGTACAAGTGGTTCTCAGGACCGGGAAACAACCAGAGAGAGCCACTTGATACCCTGGGTCTCTGAAGAGTGGCATCAGGAAGGACTGAATCCCACGATGACAGAAGGCCATCAGCATCCTTAGTGACCACTACCGACAGTCATTCACTGCACATCCATGTCCCTTCCAGCAACCTAAAAGCAATGCAGAGAAAGGGTGACTTTTCCAGAGAGGCTCAGGGTCACCTATCTGCCCGTGAGGACACAGGGCCCTGACCTAAGGAGACCGACTCCAGGGACTCCTATGTTCTGTCTCTACTCGCTACTCGCTGTGGCACGGGATTCCCAAGACTTGAAGCTACATCCTGAAGCTTCGCAAGCCGGTGCACACATGTGAGCCCAAGGCTCGGGAGGTGGAACAGGTGTCCAAGGTCAGCCTCGGCTATATAACAAAGAGTGAAGCCAGCCTGGGCTACATGAAACCCTATCTCAGGAAAAAAAAAAAAAAAAAATATATATATATATATAGAGAGAGAGAGAGAGACAGAGACAGAGACAGAGACAGAGACAGAGAGACAGACAGAGACAGACAGAGACAGAGAGACAGAGAGAGACAGAGAGAGAGAGAGGTGCTGGAGAGGGGACTCAGCAGTTAAGATCACTGACTGCTCTCCCAGAGAACTCAGACTCAATTCCCAGCACCTGCATGGCAGCTCACAACCATTCATGACTCCAGTTCCAGGGGATCCCAAGCCCTTTTCTGGCCTCTGTAAAGACTGGATACAATTTTATTTTTTTAAATGTAAAATAATTTTTAAAAAATGTTTTAAAAGGCGTTACTGGCCTGGGGAAGGAAGTGAAACCTTGATTGATCTCTCTACACTGTATGGAAGAAGGGGCCTTGTTTGCTTTTTTACAAAGGTGCACATTCATTATCACAAACGCAAAGTAGCACTGAGCAACACCCAAGGCAAGGCTTTCAAGTGCCTTGAAACCTAGAACTCCTAGAAATAATCAGGGCTGACACCCAGGCAGCTTCAGGAGAGGTGTCTGCACTGTGGATAATAGAGAAAAGGACAGGCAGGTATGGGAACAGGCTCCTGTAATAATAGTGTGCTTTTAAGAAAAAAAATTTCATTTTAACAGAACAAAAAGAAATCTAGATGTGATGGGGGAAGTTAGCAAGCCACAGAGAGTCACGCGCTTCTTACATCCCTAAAGCGTTTTCCAAAGAACAATACTAAGTGCTTGCCTTGTGCTTTTGACAGATTGGGACTGCAGTCAGCTTCTCCCCACAACCTGAGCTTGGGAGAGGAAATGAGCTCATCACCACTTCCTAGCTCCTTCCCCTCCCACATTTTATGAGTTTGAGTTTTCACATTGTCAAGGCTTGTACTATTTACATCCTGTCCAGAGACCTTGCTCCCACCATTGTTTGGCCCCTGTTCCGGGTGTGGATTCCTTGCGCGCTCTCTCTCTCTCTCTCTCTCTCTCTCTCTCTCTCTCTCTCTCTCTCTCTCTCTCTCTCTCTCTCTCCCTTCCTCTTATGCCTTTGTCATCAGGTGACCTTTGCCAGAGGGCTGAGCTAGTCACAGGCACAGGCGTCTGGATGCTTGGCTGCCAACCTTGTAGTGAGGTGGACATTTTACAAGCTGATTTAGGCCTGGTGCCTAGAGGAAATAGGGAAAAACACACAAACACACAAGAAAAAACCCACCATTCTATATATACCTCCCAATATGATTACATGCTCAAAACTGGAGTCCTGAACTTGGAGTTGGTGATGGGTGGTTGAAGTTTTAGAATTTGGAACTAAAGAAAATAACCAGGCTGTCCTGAACATGAGGCAGATGCAGGGATGAGAAGACGCTGGTAGGTGCTACCTAGCTGGGAACTGGGAAGTCAGAACTGATTGAGACACAGCTCTTGCCTCAGGTTGCCCATACACCCGTGGGGAAGCAAGACTCTTCAACGGAACAAGCTTCTGTAGACGGAAAAGTAAAGCATGAGCCGGTTGTGATGCGCATGCCTGTAGTCCAAGGTTGTGATGCGCATGCCTGTAGTCCAAGGTTGTGATGCGCATGCCTGTAGGCCAAGGTTGTGATGTGCATGCCTGTAGTCCAAGGTTGTGATGCGCATGCCTGTAATCCAAGCATTTAGGAGGTGGAGTCCGGAGGATCGGAGGATTGGGAGCTCAAGCTCACCGCTATATCACCTATGAAGAACTTGAGACCATGTAGGGCTACATGAGTCTCTGACTCACAAACAAAAAGGCCAAAAGAAAGAGAAACTGAATCTCTGGAACTTTCCACTTACTATTTCTGGTTCGTGTTTGCCCACCCATAGCTACAATGGCAAAAGGCGACACCGTGGGTAAGGACAGACGGACTGCTGACACCATGGGTGAGGACTGACTGCTTTTCCCTTGGGAGGGAGCAGGGAGAAAGCTGAATGGTTTTTTGAGTATAAACAAGAGCTGCTGGAGTAGGAAATCTTAGCTTCTTCATGAAGCACCTCACAGGAGGGGCCCGAGTGAAGGAGACTCAGGGGCCAGAATTCATGGACACAGCAGCTGTGGGCTAGGCTTTGCAAACTGCCCACCAGGGTCTTCCTGTGATAGCAAAGGACATGCATTGCCCAAACCAGACCCTTCTGAGAGTGAAAAGAAACACCCCGATATCAGCCAGGACCATAGAAGCAAACAGGGCCCCGTTCAGGAGCAGACATGGAACCCAAACGTATATGGACTCCCGAGTGAGATACTGAGGCTCATGTCTGGCCTCCAGTCTTCACTGTGAAAATGAGGCAAGTTGACGGCTGTTCTGTGCCTGTTTCTTTATCAAATGAGGAGAGGGACTCTCCACCTCTCCTCCCCACCACCACTACAGGATGAGCTTCCTTCGTTTTTGCTGTTATTCTTTTGACTTGGATTCTGTTGCTATTGTTGTTTATTGTTAGCAATTGTTATGTAGTCCATGCCCGTCCCCAACTGCAGCGTGTTTGAGGACAACTTTGAACTCCCCACTTCCTGTTTTCCACCTCCCAAGTACTGGAATTACAGGCACATGCCACCACATCTGGTTATTCTTCATATTAAAGCGAGTCCTTTATTACAAAGACCTCAAACAATGAGAAAATGATTCCTGAGAAGCAATGAGCCTACTACTTCTGAAATGAGCACCTCAGTGTTTGGGACTTCTCAGAAGGGTTTCACGGCTGCCCCTGCAGCTGCTCTGGAGCTGGCACAACTGGGAGCCGGCAGCTCTGCTCTTCCTTCTCAGGGTACCAACTCATAGGTTCAGGAGCATCCAGACCAACCTCCAGCAAGGCTGGCTTGCCCGTTACTCATTCCAACCCTTTAAAATCAGGCTTTTCCTCTGATGGTGTCTGCAGGGACTTTGATTCTCTCAAAAAACAAAACAAAACAAAAACAAAAAAACAAACAAAAACCCACCTCTGCAGACATCTACAGGTCTTTTATTGGGCCCGGGATGGAGTCCTGCAAGCTGGAGGCTACCTGGGCCCTCCCCTCCCAGAACTGGGCCATGAAATTCCACAATACCGCCCATCCTCACAGCCCATCAGCTGTACTCTCTCAGGAGTCTGAAGCACTAGTAAGAGAGACAGAGAGTCTGGGAGTTAAACCAAATTAATGGCCATGCCCTAGAGAGAAAGTTCTCGGAGGCCTGGTTGTTGAGCGGTTCCTCAGTCCATGCGAGGGGCTCTGCTGACATTCTCAGAGCCTTGGCAGCAGCACTTTAGCTGGCTTGTTTGCCAACACACACTCCCTGAAGACAGTCTGTGGCGTCCAAGCTCTGCCTCTCCTCGACGTGCATGGCTGATTCTGCCCCTCCCTTTATAATCAGGCAGGGCAGTGGGGGCTGATGATGTGTCACTTCCAACTCGGGCTTTCTGAAGCTGCTTGGCCTGGCTCTGAGGAACTTCCGGTGTGACCCCACAGCATGGCTGCAGCCACTGCTTCTTACCAATCCTCAGCCAGGGACCTGAAAGTCAGTATTCCTGGGGCAAGGTCCGGCAAACATGGGTCCTGCAGGGTGCTGGGGGCAGGGTGCACAGATGGGGACCTGTGTAGGGTTGGGGTGCTGGCTGCATAGTGAAAAGGGGTTTGTGCTAAAAGACTTCTCAGCATCTTCAAAATGCCAGTCCATCTCGCGCTTGGCGTGGCCATCAGCAGCTTTCAAACTGAGCCCTGAATCCTTTCAGGCTCCATTATCGTGTGGAGCCACATGAGAAGCTATATTCAGAGGTAGATGGAGAAACTAGAAGGCGTTGAAACACCGAGGGAAAGGGAAGGGGGGGAGACCAACACCAAGAAAAAGACAAAATGCCACGGAGGACCACGGGAGGCTCAGGGACCAACCCATCAATGTTCTTTTTTAAAGTTTTACTGTTTTTAATAATGTGTAAGTGTTATGTGTCTGTGCTTAGATATGAACACGGACTCACAATGCCCTCCGAGGCTCCAATCCCCTGGAGCTGGAGTTACAGGTGATTGTAGGCCACCTGATACTGGTGCTGGGAACCAAACTCAGGTCCTCTGGAAAAGCAGCCAGTGCTCTTAACTGCTGAGCTCTCTGTCCAGCCCCTTCGTAAATGTTCTTATCGTAATAATAATACGAGTGCTTAGCCAAGAAAGCATGTTTGAGAGACTGAAGCAATGGCTCAGTGGCTTAGAGCACTGGCTGTTTTTCCAAAAGGCCTGGAGTTCATTCCCAGCACCCATTTGGTGGCTCCCAACTTCAGACTCAGAAGGGATACGAAACCCTCTTCCGGCCTTGCGGGAAGGGGAGGGATTCTCATGTGGTGCACAGATATTCATGAAGGCTGAACACCCATGTGTACACACACACACACACACACACACACACACACTTTTTTTTTCCTTAAAGAAAAAAAGAATATTGGATCCCAGTACTGCTTGGAAAGGGCACTATTGCCAGTGGAAACCACCTTTGGTGACCTCTCATAGCTGTATGGTGACCATCTCAAAGCTTCTAGCCCACAGAGCCCACCAGCAGCCTCTGGGCTAGGTTCTTATTTTTGAAATTAAAAAATGTATGCCTGGTCATCTTTTTTTTTTTTTTTTTGAAACAGGGTTTCTCTGTGTAGCCCTGGCTGTCCTGCCTCCCAAGTGCTGGGATTAAAGGCTTAAAGGCGTGCGCCACCACTGCCCGGCTTGGTCATCTTATTTGTGAGGATGACAGTGTGACTCACAAATGCACACTTGTTAAAAACGCAGGTGCCTGCTACAGACCATTCTTTGCATATGAATCCAGACCTGACAGGTTAGAGAAGGTTGGGTTTAAAACCTGAGAAAGTAGGGTGCGGTTTTTTCATACCTGTAACAGCGGCCATTCAAGGGAACCCATCAGGAAGTTCGTTGAGCTACACAGAGTGTCAGGCCAGGGGCTGGGGAGGGGACTCATTCGCTAAACACCTGCTCTGTAAGTATGGGGACTTGTGTTCAGATCTCTTGTAGCCTGGTGAAGGCAGAGACACGCAGGTCCCTGAAGCTCACTGACCAGCCAGCAAAATTGATGAGCTCTAGGTTCAGTGAGCGACCCTGTTCAAAGAATAAAGTAGAGGAAGACTGAGGAAGATACTTGACCTCCTTGCACACACACATGCATGTGACCCCATATACACATGTGCACAAACTCACATCAGCACATACTTACACCACATGCAGCCACATATACACACACAAACTAAGATCTAGGCCAGGCCAGACTAAGTGTCTCAAAAGCCCTAAACAACAACAAACAAACTCCCAACAAGAAGAAAAATGCTCTACGGGTTATAAAACTTAGCAGTGGCTTCCTGTCTCTGTACAGTATGCACATGTAGTTCAAATCTTATTTAATCCCTCAAGCCCACTTCAGTGGGTCAAATAAAGGATTCCCATGGAAAAGAGAAGGCCCCTTTCCAACTTAAAAAATATAGTGGGGAGGGGGGCAGGAATTGGGGAAGAGAAATGTCCACCTCTGGCTCCATATGTACACCAACACACAAAGACCATGTCTCGTTCATGATTAAATATATGCGAATTTAAAATATATATCATCAGTAACAAAGATTGTGAAATTCTGCCTGTGCTCAAAGCTGTAGCACAGGTGGACTGTTAGCCTTTTTGGGGGACAGTTTGGGTACCACTATCAGCCGAATTACTTGGAAGGAGGTCTTGGAAGGAAACATAAACTCTCTAAACAAAATCTTGAGGAGCCCTAAGATTTGACCTCATAAAAATGAGCAGTCTCCTAAAGCTGGAGTCGGCAGCAAAGGTAAAGAACAAATGATACACACTTCATGCAATATGCACAATCACCCCCAAATACAAAGAGCCCCTTTACATCAGAGGACGCATCACCATAGCCTAATACAGACAAGGCCCAAGGATAAAGAACACTGTCATAAGGGAAGAAACTCAAACAGCCAGCCATGGGGAAATGACATGGCTGCTCAAGGCACTCAAGGCGGATCAGAGGAATGCAAATTTCACCTAGCAGCTGCAGGAGGAAAGGAACAAACCAGTAGACTGTTTTGTTTAGCCTTCTGAGGAGCATTTAGAAGAATCTGTCAACATGTCGAATGTGCAGATAAACTTCTAGCAATTTAGCTTTTGGCAATCCCCACTCAACTACACTTGGCAAGGAATGTCTGAATCTGAGAGAGAATGGCATCGTCTGAAGAGCAGGAGTGGAGTAGAGAAGGGACGGCTCACTTTTGCAGTGTGTGTGTGTGTGTGTGTGTGTGTGTGTGTGTTGTATAAGTCCATGGGTATGTGCACATGGGGCCAGGTGCGTGTCAGAGGACAGCTTTCCTGCCTCACCTAACTGTCTTTCTTCTTTGCTTATTTTGGTTTTTGTTTTGCTCAGAGACAATCTTATTAGAGTTTAAGAGAAAAACTCCAGGGCAGGCAGGCTCTAAGGCTCCTGACGAGGAAGATGGAGAAGAGGAAGGGAGGAGGACGTAGCATCAGTGAGCAGCCACATGGCAGACGTAGGCAGAGAAGATGAATCCGAAAGAGATAGAAAAGAGCAAAAGGAAAAGTTGGGCTTTAAGCTCTTCTCAGTCCTAACTCAGGGCAATGGGCAGGTCTGAGCAGAGCCGCATGGCTGGTTCCATCAGCCACTGCCTTCTTCCCCTCGCTTTTAAACAGGTCTTCTCACTGTTCCTTTGTCCTGTGAGCTTCCAGATTATTCTGATTTCAAGTGTGTACTGCTGCACCCAGTTTTAAAAGCAACAACAAAAATGGATTCAGGATCAAATCCAGGTTGTCGGGCTTTGACCCTCTGAGCCATCTCTCTGCTTCTTGTTTGATTTGAGACAAGAGCTTCAGATATCCCAGACTGAGCCGGGGGTCACAAGGTAGCAGAAGATGACCTTGAACTTCTTTTTTTTTGTTGTTTTGTTTTGGTTTTGGTTTTTGGGTTTTGGTTTTTCGAGACAGGGTTTCTCTGTGTAGCCCTGGCTGTCGTGGAACTCACTCTGTAGACCAGGCTGGCCTCGAACTCAGAAATCCACTTGCCTCTGCCTCCCCAGTGCTGGGATTAAACGCATGCGCCACCACTGCCCGGCGACCTTGAACTTCTAATCTGCCTGCTTCTATACCCCGGGGATTACAGCCTGCACCAGCACACCTAGTTTATGCAGTGCTGGGGACGGAGGCCAGGGCTTCATTCATGCTAGGCCAGAACTCTGTCAGCAGACATCCCCAGCCCAGTTTTATGCTGTATCTATTTTGTAATGAACACTAAAAAGCAACAACGACTTTTATTAAAAAAAGAAAAGAAAAATGTTCAATATCTGCTTCCAGGATGTTGGAAGACTGAGCGGAAATTCTGGCACCTTCTACACAAATATCCTAGACATCCAACTAGATCAGATGTCAGTCACAGCCAGCACAAAGAAGGCTGAGCAAGGCACAGCATTCTGACTCTGTGTAATCTAGCCTCTCCCAATAGGAAAAGCAGAGGAAACCCCCCAACCCCACCCCCCAATGCCCCCTCCCACCGAACTGGAGGCTGACACAGAGCAAAGTGTAGCCACTGGGCAGGCCTCATCATGGCAGAGAACAGCCCAGGATGGGGAACAGGCCCACAACCTAAACCTCCAGCATTTGATGTGGAATTGTTCTCGGTGGGAAGAGGAAGACAGCTCACCCATGTCATCCCCAGTTATAGAACATTTACAGGGAGGACATAGAAACTTAGGAGCCTAGGAGAAAAGCCAAGTGCTGAGGACCAGGATGGTGGTGAAGCTGGGCTCGCTGTCTGTCTGTCTGTCTTTCCAATGGTGCTAGTGACTCATTTATGCGTACCTTCTTTTTACCTCTGTCAGACATCTTCCTCTCATCTTGTCTCTCTCTCTGAACCAATTCCATTAGAAACAATGGTCAAAACAACTAAGAGCCACTGAGCATGGATACCGTGCTGGAGTGAGAGCCTTCCACACCCTTGCTTATCTGAATACTTGGTCCCAAGTGGATGGTCCTATTCGAGTAACTTTCTCAGAGGTGTGGCCTTGCTGGAGGAAGTAAGTGACTGGGAACAGGCTTTGAGAGCTTGAAAGACTCTTTGGTTTCTCATTCTCTCTCTGCTTCCTGTTTGTGCCTTTAGTTCTGTTTCCAGATCTAGCCGCTGTGTCTGTCTAATACCATACTTCCTGTCTGTGATGGTGATGACGGTTAACCCTCTAGAAACATAAACCCCAAGGAAGCGGTTTCTTCTACGAGTTACCGTGGTCATGGTGTCTTATCACAGCAACAGAAATGTTAGCAACTTGGGCGCTCACCAGTCAGACCCCATAGCCACTGTGAGCAAGGGAGGACAGAGGAGGCAAGTCACCCAGACTTGACGACTGAAAACATCCAGTGTGCGTGCATGTGTCTCACTCACCGGTCAGGAATTTGGTACTGCTTCTCTGGGTTCTAATGTGAGTTACAGCCACGAAGTGGGATGGAAGCTGGCGTACTGGTGCATGATATAAGTCCTGGCTTTTGAGAGGCTGAGGCAGGAGGATTGAGTTCAAGGCCAGCCTGAGCTACATAGCAAGAAAGACCTTGTCATTAAAAAAACAAGTGTGTCGGGCAGTCGTGGCACACGCCTTTAATCCCAGCACTTGGGAGGCAGAGGCAGGTGGATTTCTGAGTTCGAGGCCAGCCTGGTCTACAGAGTGAGTTCCAGGACAGCCAGGGCTACACAGAGAAACCCTGTCTCGAAAAACCAAAAAAACAAAAACAAACCCAAAAGTGTGATGGTACACACCTAGTTCCCTGGCATGGATGGCTTTGCCTTTTTCCAGTCTAATGACCCTCTTTACCCAACTCTGTTTAGCCAAGCATGCCAACTCCCTTCTGCCACAATGTCCTTTGTATTCTCTGCTCACTTATCCATCAGTCTCCTTAACTCTCACCTTGTGTGGCTGGCTCCTCTTATATTCCAGATTCCCCTCCAGGCTTCCCTGACTGTCACCCTAGCCTGGCACTCTCCCATTACTGTGTCTAAACCTCCGCTGACACTGGGCTCTCTGGGCAACTGTCTTAACTTGACTATTACCTTCCTCCTCTGTGTATCAGTAAAGTCCTCTGGCTACAAGTAGCAAACTCCTGTCTAGCTGCCTCAAGCTGAAGAGAACGTTATTAAAGGATACTAGATGCCACACAAACTCTCAAGAGCATTCAGTGATGAGGCTTAGAAGTCACCCTGCTGGGCACATCACAGACGGACACTCCATGGGGTCTCCTTCTACAACTGGGAGCCAATTGGATCCTCCACAGTGGTGTCCTGGATGGTTATAATGGAGCCCAGTAAACACACAGCTAAACAAGAGGAGAGAGAGGGCTGGAGAGAGGGCTCAGCATTTAAGGGTGCTCACTGATTGCAGAGGACATGGGTTCAGTTCCCAGAACCCACATGGCAGCTCAACCCACCATAACTCTACGTGCATATATACATAATTAAAAATAAAGAAAACATTTTAAGAGGCAAGAATAAAGAGGAAGGGGAGGAGGAGTTGGAAACTGACTTACAGTTAAGAGTTTCAGCAGCCTTCGCAGACTCCAAAATTAGTTCCTTAAAAAAAAAAAAAAATCAGAGGATGGCTCAGCTGGAAAAGCAGTTGCTTTGACCTCTATTTGATCCCTAGAAACAGACAGACAGTCAGACGGACAGACAGACATGGCTTGCCATGGCAATGTGTGCTTATCATTCCAGAGCTGGGGAGGCTCTCTGGCCAGCTTAGTCTCTTTGGCAAGTTCCCGACCACTAGGAGACACTGTCTCAAAAAACATAGATGGTACTCTTTCCTGCACACACACACACACACACACACACACACTTCTAACTTCTTTTTCTAAAAACATAGACCACCACCCTCCTCCCCCTTTGCTGGCTAGGTTTTTATTTGGTTGGTTTTTTGTTGTTGTGGGTTTTTTTTTGTTTTGTTTTGTTTTGTTTTGTTTTGTTTTGTTGTTGTTGTTGTTTTGGTTTTCTGTCAACTTGATACAAGTCTGGGTTATTGGTAAGAGGAACTTAGGTTGAGAAAATGCCTCCATCAGATTATCTGTAAGCAAGTCTGGGGACTTCCTCAATTAATGATTGATGTGGGAAGGCCTAGCCCACTGTGAGCAATGTCGGTCCTTGGCAAGCGATCCTGGGAAAAATACAAACGCAGGTTGAGCAAGCCATGAGGAGCAAGCCGTTCCTTGGTTTGCATTCCTCCATGGTCTCTGCCTTAGTTCCTGCCTGCAGGCTCCTGCCTTGGGTTCTTGCCTGATTTCCCTCAGTGACAGACTGTGACATGGAAGCAGGAGATGAAATAAACCTTCTCCGCCCAGAGTTGCTTTGGTCAGTATTCCATCACAGCAACAGAAAGTAAGCCAAGACACCCACCAACGTTAACATATTTTCATTAACAAGAATGTCTGTAGTCAGTAAATGCTCATAACAAATCTCTAATGAAGAAAAGATTCAAATCAATGAGAACCATTTCTGAGAAAGTCTTCAAGGAGGGGTTCCAGAAGACACTGATGTCACAAGAGGTGACAGCCCATGATGTATCCCTAGTAGGACACTTAATAGGACAAGCATTGGAGGGGGTACAATGATGGCCCCAGCCTGGGCTGATGAGTGCGCTTGAAAAGAGAGAGATAGAAAGAAGAAAGAAAGAAAGAAAGAAAGAAAGAAAGAAAGAAAGAAAGAAAGAAAGAAAGAAAGAAAGAGAGAGAGAGAGGGGAAGGAAGGAAGGAAGGAAGGAAGGAAGGAAGGAAGGAAGGAAGGAAGGAAGGAAGGGGAGAGAGAGAGAGAGAGAGAGAGAGAGAGAGAGAGAAGGAAGGAGGAGAGGATGTAGTGTTCTCATGGTCCGGAAGCCTGCATGAGCAGCTCTGGATATGGGTGATGGGAAGCAAAGCACAGGTCCTATGTAAGAATGACACGCCCTTAAGACAGTGCTTTCTGTATACGGGTGTTTTGTCTGCATGTATGTCTCTACACCACGTGTGTGCCTGGTGACTGTAGAGGCCAGTAGAAGGCATCAGATCCCCTCAGAGTGGAGTTACAGACAGTTGTGAGCTGCCATGTAGGTCTTGGGAATTGAACCCAGATCCTCTGGAAAAGTAGCCATTGCTTTTAACCATTGGGTGATCTCTTCAGCCCCATAAGTCTTACTGTTTAATAAAAATATTTAAAAGGGTTTTTAAAGAGCTAAAAATAGAAGTTGCTGGAATAAACATCGTGTCTGGTTGTACAAAGATGTGCTGTGAGTTATTAAGCTCAGGGAGTGTCTGTCCAGCTTAATCAGGAGTCTGCCCCACCCCCACCCCGGTACTGTGGTTAGCAAGCCTCATCTTATTTGAGGATTGATCCTAACGTCTCCTTGAAAGACTACCCCAGATGGTCACAGTTACTCATGAAAATTCTTTAAATTACCCATGAATTCCTGTGTTACATAGTACTACCTATCAGCCAGTTTTCCTTCCAGAAAGGAGACAGATGGCTGTCTCTCTGGGTGACACCAGATGAAATAGAAGGCTTGCCTTATGGGTCATGTTGTTTGAAAAATAGAGATCTGTCGACATAAGAGTCCCACTTCTCGTGAAGAGAAAGATGCCCCCAGTGTGAGAAGTATATGAGACTCACATGGACCCTCTGGGAGAAGCAGAGCCTTCCATGCCTCTGGTTCTGCCCTGTCTGGGGCTCCCTCAGGGAGCGGGCTCTGTCTGAGCTGTGCCTTACTCTTCTCTATTTCCCTCAATTCTGTCTGAACACAGAATTTAAAACAAACATCCACTTCTCTTGTTGGGTTTACACACAAGAAGAGGGAGGTCTGGATACAAGGAGGAAAATTGATCTCCTCAAGAGGCCCAGCTCCAAGGAAAAGAGGGAAAGGACACGCCCCGTGGTCTGCAGGGGCCTGTTTCCCTGAGACTGACCTCCGGTGAAAGGACACGCCCCGTGGTCTGCACGGGCCTGTTCCCTGAGACTGACCTCCGGTGGAATGTAAGAGCATCTGAGAACATGGTGTTGCCTCCTCGGGGAACAGACAAGCATGATGCAGAGAAGGGTGCTCACTGGGTTAGACGGGTCCCTGAGCCGGGATGAGCAGGATGTGAGGAAACACAGACGAGGGCAGCCTGCATGGCAAGTGAAGGATGCTAATGCAGAGCTTAAAAGGATCAGGAACATCAGGCTTTTAGGATAAAGTGTGAAGATATGTATGCGCGGGGGGGGGGGGGACAGACCTTAAATTTCTTGATAAAATGAGATGTGCTCTTTCTCTCCCCCTGCCCCCTCTCTCCCTCTTGCTCTCCTGTAGTTTGTATCGCAAGTGGGTTCCAAATGTGCCGTGCTTCAGGCTTGATCCCAGTGGTTTAGCCTTTAGGAGGTGAGTCTTGGGAAAGGCTTGAGGTAACTGGAACGGGTCCTTGAAGAGGACCTGGGGACGACAGCCTCATCCTCTCTGTCTTTTGCTTCCCTGCCATGAAGTCATTGTATCTGCTTAGCCACAGGCTTTCTGCCCTGATGTACTGCCTCCTCCTCGTCCAAAGCAATGAGGTCTTTATGACGCTGAGCAAAAATATCCCTTCCCCCTTTATCACACGATTATCCCCGGTGTGGGTTCTAGTGACAGCAAATGACCACATGCACAGTTGCAAATCGCACAAGGACTGAGTCTTGCGTGTTTTCTTCACCAAATTTGGTGCACTAACTTACCCTGGGTCTCACTTCCAAATCCCCAGGTGGAGGGCCACTGGATTAACCATAGAGGGGGCTCCCCTCCCCCCTTTTGTCCCATGGCTGCTGTGAGTGGGAGCAGGAGTGTTTGGGATAGGGACAGGGCCCACGCTCGGGGTGGCAATGGGTGCAGGAATTCTCTGATAAAGAAAAAAAAAAAAAGTAAAATCTGGAACATGCTTCAAAAGCATCTATTTAGGGCTGTTTGTGTCACTGTATATTGTTCCAAACCCATAGAACACACACCAAGAGCCACCGTAATGTCATAGAAACTGAACTTGGATGCACTGGTGTGGGCTGTGAGTATAACAGATCGCCATTTCTGGTGGTGGAGCATTATCAAGCAGAGACGGAGTAGGGGTGGGTATGTGTACCTGTGTGCACTCGTGTGTGTGTGTGTGTGTGTGTGTGTGTGTGTGTGTGTGTGTGTGTGTGTGTGTGTGTGCATGCTGAGGGCAGGAGTTTAAGTCTCTCTGTGCCTTTCTCTCTATTTTTCTATATAATCGTTGAAAAGGGTTCCAAGTCTCCAAAAAGAGGCACACGGGAAAGTCCCCCAGGAAGCACCCCTGTGTAAGTTGTCTGATGCCCTGCACTTTCTCTGAGGGATTCTATAATTATATGCAAATTCCTAAGGCTGGACAGAGATCACTTCCACTGGCGCCTGCAAATGAGATGATAGGTGTCCCCGTGGTCCCAGATTCTGGCTGAAAGCTTTGCTCAGCTCCGCATGCCGCAGCAACATCTTCACACAGCTTCTCCCTCGTTTAAAGATACTATAATTATATATCATGCCTGACATTGCTGAGAGTCTATGTTAAAAACTTGGCCCACAAAGAATTGAATCAAGATATGCAGTTTCCATGATTTAATGTGGCCAAGATTTGTCTAAATAATAATAAGAAGAAAAATAAGAATAAATAATAAACTGCATGTGGTCAAAGACCAGAGCTGTCTGGGAGGATGCCCTCCCTGAACCCCAGTGAGAGAACAACAGGGCAGGCTCTCCGGCAGCCAGCAGAAGGCACTTCCCAAAGACACAGCTGCTGGGGAGGTAGGTGACAGTTCAGAGACTTCAGGTTCCACCAGGGAGAGGGGGCTCCAGCCTCTAGAGGGAAGACAGAGGTGCCTGTTTCAGCCCCTTCATGAAAACAAAGCACAGCAGAGCTCCTTGACATGAGAGTGCAGTTATCTACCGGGGCCCAGATGAGGAGCTTTGCCAATGCCTCCAGCTGGCCTGGCCCTTCCTCGGAGGCTTCTCTGTTTTCAAGCTGCACTCTGAAAGGCAGGTGCTGACATCCGGGGCCTGCTCTCTGACCCTAAGCAAAGCAGTTCTGATTGGCTCTGGAAGACTTATTTCCTTAATTTAATTGTTATTTGATTTGTTGTATTTTTAATATCAGTTAAATAGCAGCAGCCTCCTAATCCAGCCCTTCAAAGGTCGAACTCAAGTGGTTTACATTTGGCTATTTATTTCTGTAAAGTCTAAACATGCTTCTATATCTTTTGGAGTCTTGGGGTTTTCTTAGCCTGGGGTAGGGAGCACATGCTATGATGTGTGTGGAGGTCAGAGGCAACCTGCACATGGGAGTCCGTTTTCTCCTGCTAACACTTGTATCTCAGGTAAAGAACCCAGACAGCCAGGCTTGGCAGCAGGCACCTATACCCACTGAGACATCCTGCCAGTCAGTATGTTTATTTTTGAGCCGGTGTCTTATGTAGCTCAGGCTAACCTGAACTCACTATGTAGCTGAGGATAACCTCAAATTCCTGATTCTCTTGCTTTCACACCCAAGTGCTACAGTTACAGGCTTGTACTACCATTCCTGTTGGACTATGGTGCTTGTTTGAGCCAGTATCTGATTTCATTTTCTAAAATCATATATCCTGTCCCCTTCTACCCGCCCATACTACTCTGACATACAAGGACATGATTCCCCCTCCTTATTGATAAGCATATTCTCTTCCTCGGTGATGCAGATATAGGCCAGATTAGACTAGATTAAAAGTAGATACAGGCAGGTTTATTAGGAGGTAGCTCTCGGGTGGGTTCACCCATCTTACAGGTAGAGAGGCCAGTGAAGGCACACATCAGGCTTAAAGCAAGGGAGTTTTATTTTTTTTATTTTTACTTTTATTTATTTTGTTTGTTTGTTTGTTTGTTTGAGACAGGGTTTCTCTGTGTAGCCCTGGCTGTCCTGGAACTCACTCTGTAGACCAGGCTGGCCTCGAACTCAGAAATCCACCTGCCTCAGCCTCCCAAGTGCTGGGGTTAAAGGCATGCACCACCACTGCCCGGCCAGCAAGGGGTTTTTATAGAGTTTAGTCAAGGATAGAGTCCATACATGGTCAAAACCTGAGCCCCTGGACACGCACTCTTGGGCAGGTTGCTGGAAACGGGAACGGAGGAGTTTTGTTAGCCTGGAGTTTTCTCTGTGAGGGCAGGGTTGAGGGAAGGAGGGTAGGCGGGGGAGGGGGGTGGGGGGGTTCTCAGCTTGTTCAGGGGATGAGCAGGGGTTCTAGCCTAACATTTATCATCCCTGAAGAGAAAATAGCAGTGTTTAATTAAGACAGTCGTGTTTGTTTATATTATTATGACCATAGAAAATGTAATTAGACTCTGTCCATCATGGAACAAGGGAGAAATTGGGGACAGATTTCCAGAAGAGGTAACAAAGAAAATGGCAACCCTATGATAGTAGGCCAACAGCAGAGGAGCAAAAGAAGAGACAGTCAGTGTGAGGTGGCATGAACAAGATTGGTCCCCATAGGCTCAGACATTTGAATATTTGGTCCCCAGTTGGTGGTGCTGTTTGGGTAAGTTTAGGATGTGTGGCCCTGGGAGCAGGCTTTGCAGTTTCAAAGCCACGTGCCATTCTCAGCTTGGTCTCTGTTTCCTGCTTGCAGTTTGAAACTGTGAGCCCTCTGCTACCTGCCTCAGCCGACATACCTCACCGCAGTCATCAAGGACTCTCTCTCATCCCTCTAGCACCGTAAGCCCAAATAAACCCTTCCTTCTGTAAGCGGCTATGCTTGTGGTGCTTTATCACAGTGATAGAGACATAACTATTACAAGGTGCAGTCTAAGGCCAGGAGCAGTGAGGACATCAGCAGGGAACTAACTGGCTGTGGTACCCCCTGGTGTTGAAGACAGCGGAGTTCTGGGTAGAGCTGTGAGGATGCATGAGGGGTGCAATGAGGCAGTTCTCAAGGAAGAAGCCAGGCCGGCCTGAAGGTGGCAGTCAGGAGCAACCCAGGAGCCCAGTCCAAGGGTTAGTCAGGAGTAAAGAGAGGTGATAGCAGGAGGGGTGGGAGCTCAGATACCCAGCCGTTTGAGCGCCTGTGGAGTATGTGGGCTGTAAGAGAGGAGTAAAAAAAAAAAAACGCCTGGAACAAGGCAGGGAAATATATTTTTTTAGTTAATAGTTGGCTTCCGATTTTCTGTTACGAAATTGGCTTTGTGTGGGAAAATGTCATGCTAAGAGTTCACCCTAGCTGTGAAACTCCCACTCGGGAAAGGCTCCAAGCTAGCTCTGAGATTCAGAGGAGAGATGCTTCGACGATGATGACCACGACACACAGAGATGTTGGCATTGCTATGGCAAATTGAAGATGAAGAAAGAGAAGCTAAAACAGAAGGAAAGAAACCAAGATGGTAGGCAAAGGCTGGCCAGGGCCTCAGAGCCTTGGGCTTGGAACACTCGGCACCAGCACAGGTCAAGAACCCCAGAGCAAAGTGCGAGCACATGATTCAGGAGAACTGAAGCAGAGGTTGAATTGTCCCTGGTGCAGACAAGCAGAATGGCAAGTGATGGGGACAGATGACCTGGGCATCAGAAGAACACCCAGAGTTCTCCTAAATGCAAGATGCTGGCTCCCTAGATTTCCCTTGTGGCTACTTGTATTATGTTAATTTGGGTTCCCAGAATTGTTTGCATGAGAATCTGCAGGTCAGCACTTAAGACACCGAGGGACCCTGCCCGGAGTTGGTTCTGACTGGTAAATAAAGTTGCTGGGCAGGGAAGACAGAGGCGGGATTTTAGGAAACCCGGTTGAGGGACTGAGGGAGAGAAGGGGGATCCGCCACATCAGGGGGAGAGGAAAGACGCCATCCATGGCTGAGAAGGTGTGGGACAAAGAGCATAGCCACCATGTAGGAGCGGGGCATCGCAGCCCAAGAGGGCTGCCCGACAGGGTCCAGAGCAGCAAAGATGGAGTATAGATTTTAGTAAGTAATAACTCAGGAATATCGGAGGAGGCCGATTAGCCCCGTGGAGGTTTGGAAGTGGCCTAGTCATTGAGCTATTTAAGGCATATCAAAATATAAAGGCTGTGTGTGTGTCTTTCATTCGGGAACTGAGAACACTGGGGCTGGTAGCGAGGAACGCGCCCCCGCTGCGGGATCAATTTAAGTATTTAATTGGGTACTGCTACATTCCCTAGCTGAATTAGCCCAGGAAGACAGAGAGTGAACAGTTCCAAGATGGAAGTAGAATGAGGAGGTCACGGCATACCTCACGTGAGGCCTGAGAGTGAGCTCCTGAGGAGGGTGGGCACAGAGGGCAAAGCTTTTCTGGGAAGAAGAGGCCCAGGTGGTGCTGGAAGTCCATAATGATGACATGAAGAGGGTTCGGAGGGGAGAGCTCTTTCAGAGGGGAAGGGGATGCCTGACTGGAAAGGGGGGACTGCATGGTTGAGTGTCTGTGTGCCCCTCCCCCATTCATGTTGAAATCCTAATCCACAAAAGGTGGCACAGCCCTAGCATTTGAGAGAGAGGAGGATCAGGAATTCTCTGCTACATAGCAAGTTCAAGGCCAGCCTGTGCTGTAGAAAACCCTGTCTTGAACAAGTAAAATACCCGAAATAGGGCCCAAGAGGTGGCTCCTCAGGTAAAGACTCTAGCCATCAAAGCTGGCTGCCTGGATTTGATCCCCGGGATCTGCATGGTGGAAGGAGAGAACTGGCTTACACTAGTTGTCCTCTGACCTCTGTATGTGCACTGTGGCCCATGCATGGCCCTCATGTACCCCTCTCCCAATAAATAAATAAAGTGTAAATCGTCTAGGTACTGCATAAGACTTGAAAAGGAAGAAAGCAAACCAAAAAAAAAAAAAAAAAAAGCCATTAGGTGGTGGTGCACAACTTTAAATCTCAACGTTCATAGGCAGAAACAGGCAGATCTCTGAGTTTGAGGCCAACTTGATCTACACAGCAAGTTCCAGGACAGCCAGAGCTACACAGGAAACCCTGTTTAAAAAAAAAAAGAAGAAGAAGAAGAAGAAGAAGAAGAAGAAGAAGAAGAAGAAGAAGAAGAAGGAAGAGGAGGTAGAGGTGGAGAAGGAGGAGGAGGAGGAGGAGGAGGAGGAGGAGGAGGAGGAGGAGGAGGAGGAGGAGGAGGAGGAGGAGGGGGGAGAGATGGCTCGGTGGTTAAGAGCACTAACTGCTCTTCCAGAGGTCCTGAGTTCAAATCCCAGCAACCACATGTTGGTTCACAACCATCTGTAATGGGATCCAATGTCTTCTTCTGGTGTGTCCAACAGTGTACTCACATAAATAAATCTTGAAGGAGGCGGAGACCCTGTCAGTTGTAGAGTGCCTGCCTACTCTACGGGACATCCTGGGTTTGAGCCACATCATTCATAAGTCAAGTTGGCTGGTGATTCATGCCTATGATCCTGGCACTCAGGAAGTTGAGGTAGGATAATGAGTAAAGTCATCCTCTGCCACACAGAGTCCCAGGCCAGATGAGATTTGTGTCTCAGACAGACAGACAGACACACACACACACACTCTCTCTCTCTTTCTCTCTCTCTCTCCAGGGGCATCAAGTATAACACAAAACACCCTCTTTAAAGAAAGCATTAGTGGGAGAGTTGAAGACCCCAGAGCAGCCCCTCATTTGGTCTTCCTTTGCTCTGCCTTGAAGGAGAAGCCCCTTGGGTCTGGATTGTATCCTGCCCCTTCCTCCCACCCTCTATGAGGAAAGATCCTGGGAGGGGGGCACTTTGGGCTGCAGAGGGTGAACAGGCTGCACTGAAATACTGAAGGAACAAAGAGAAAAATCACAGAAACGGCAAGAAAGGATGAAAACTCCACTCTAGAGACAGAAGTACAAGCAATAACCAAGCCAGGGACTAATGCCTTCTGTCATAAGAACGTTAATACACAGGAGTGACGACCGACAGGACAATGACAGACTAAAGGGGACTAGAGAAAGACTGACCTCTCCAAACTATTTCTGACTTCACTAATATTCAGGCAAGGAGAGACTGTCCCTTAACTCCAGAGTGGAGCTGTGTCCACACCAGTCTCTCCAGAGCAAGCTAGTACTTTACAAAAAAAGTCATTCCAAAGTGTGGGTGGGCTTTTCCTCACAAGTCAATGGACCTGCCCACCAGGCTCACATTTGGATCCTTGGCCGTCTTGAAGCACTTTCTTAGGGACAGATGGGTGAGAGGCTGTTGGCTGACATTTAACTATAACTTCGGATTGATCCAACGTCTCCCTGCAGGCTGTCCAAGTTGGTTCGGACATGGGCTACACTCCACTGTCTGGCCTCCAGCCTGCCTGCTAACACTGCCTTCCCACTCATATGGGCACAGACCTCTAGTACAAGAGTGTGGTTGGCTGCCCAAGCTTCCACCAAGGGTGCTTCTCTGTTAAAAACATTCTTGTCCCTTTGTTCTTGCTACAGGGCACATGGTATCTTCTCAGATCACCACAGTAAGATATCATAAGCTGGGTAGCTTAAATATCAGAAGTTTAGTTGAGAATGTAGGGGTGTCCAAGATCAAGGTTCTGGTTAGCTCAGTTTCATTCTGAGGCCTCTTCTCTCAGCTTGTAGATGGCTCCTGTCTTACTTTATAGTCATATGATCGATCCTCTGTGAATTACTACAGAGACTTCAGGCCTTAGTTTTCTTATAAGACCCCACCCTTCTGACCTCATTTAACTCGAAGCTCTTACCTTTAAATATAGCCACACTGAAGGGGAAGGCTTCAACTTTTGAATTTTAAACAAGATAGGGGTGAGAGAGAGAGAGAGAGAGAGAGAGAGAGGATAGATAATAGATAAATTATAGATAGACATATATGGTGGGTAGATAGATTATAGATAGATAAAGGATAGATAGATTATAGATAGATAGATTATAGATAGATAGATAGATAGATAGATAGATAGATAGATAGATAGATGATAGATAGATAGATGATAGACAGAGATTTCTCTGTGTATTCATTTGCATATGCATACAATTATGTGAGTATGTGCTCCTGTGGCCAGGAGAAGGTTCATGTCTTCCTTTGAGGAAGGAACTCACATATTCCTTTGAGGCAGACTCTCTTCATGGATCTATGGATTGAGTTCCTCATTCAGTCTGGAAGCCAGCAAGTCCCCATGGTCTTTTGTTTCTGACCACCCAACCCCAAGCTGGAGTTACAAGCATGCAAATAACGGTTGGCTTATGGCATGGATACTGGGAACCAGTCTCCAATCCTCTTGACTGTGCAGCAAGCACTTTTAACTGCTAAGCCACCTCTCCAGCCCAAACATCTGAAGTTTGAGGTATCACAGTTCAGTCTACCAATCACTCATAATCTGATTTATGGCTTTGAGAGTAAGAAGCACTGGAGATATCTTGTGTTCTTTCCTGTCCGGGTCTATGTGTTGTGAACATGTGTATTGTAACATGTGTATGAGTTCTGTAAATGGTGCATGTCAGATCTTTGTGCTTTGCTGTACACTATGATTTGACCTGAGATGTCCTTCACAGGTTCATGTGTTGAAACCATAGGCCCTGGCTATCGGTGCTGCTTTGGGAGGTGGTGGAGACTTCAGCCAGTATGGTCTAACCGGAGGAAGCAGGCCACTAGGGAACTGTCTTTTTATTTCTGCCTCCTGGATTCTGGGGTTACAGGCATGGAACATCACACTTGTTATGCATGACTGGGGATCAAACCCAGAGCGCATGCTAGGCAAGCACTCTGCCAACTGAGCTGCATCTCCATGAACAAATATACATATAAAGAAATTAAACGGGGCTGGAGAGATGGCTCAGTGGTTAAGAGCACTGACTGCTCTTCCAGAGGTCCTGAGTTCAATTCCCAGCAACCACATGGTGGCTCACAACCATCTGTAGTAGAATCTGATGCCCTCTTCTGGTGTGTCTAAAGATGGCGATATACTCACATAAAATAAATAAATCTGAAAGAAAGAAAGAAAGAAAGAAAGAAAGAAAGAAAGAAAGAAAGAAAGAAAGAAAGAAAGAAAGAAAGAAAGAAATTAAACCTCAGAGGTCTTTAGGAATCAAGGAGACCCACAGAGACTGCGGGCTGAGAAGAGGCTCCAAGGACAGATGTGCAAGAAAGAAAAGAATTGCCAGGCAGTGGTGGCTCACGCCTTTAATCCCGGCACTTGGGAGGCAGAGGCAGGTGGATTTCTGAGTTCGAGGCCAGCCTGGTCTACAGAGTGAGTTCCAGGACAGCCAGGGCTACACAGAGAAATCCTGCCTCGAAAAACCAAAACCAAAAAAAAAAAAAAGAATCTAATGTTTACTGACCATTTAGTGTCATCAGTGACCTCAGCATTAAAAAAAAACTCTGTGTAGCTCACACATAGAACAGTACATGAATCTAAGAGAATCTCAGTACCTAAGCCCCACCCCACGGAACAAGGGGCATTCTCTTAGCCCCACCGTGTCCATTTGCTCAGCAGTGCTCATGGAGTGTGCACCTATGCCTGGGCACCTGCTTAGTCACCTTTCAGACTCCCTAACAGTTCCAATATGGCTGCTGTAGCTACTCAGTATGAGCCTCCCTTCTCAGCTCCCACCGTCTGTCCGCTGCCCCTTCCCTTTGTGTGCCTTATAGACCAGTGTCCTGGGAGCACCTGATTAGTTCCAGCGCCCTTTTCAAGCCAGCCTCAGTCATAGCTTTAACAGCTGCCCTTGGGTCTGGACATAGGCAGGTTCCATACTATAACCCAGTATGTAAGTATCAGGTACAGTTAGGACAGGCATGCTGTAGGCAATAAATGGGTTTTTCTTCCCCATGTTCAATATGGAGATGCACTGAGATGGATTTCAGGTAATCAGGTCCTTTAATAACACTGGCCATTCACAGCAGGCAAAGCGAGGGTAAGAAACCCAATGACAACCAAAGAAGAAAGGGAATTCTACACTTTTGTAGGTTTTAGAGTTTAGGGGTCTCTGAGCTCAGAGGGGAAATGTCTCTGGGTTAGATTAGTGAAGGTCCTAGATAGGACATAAAGCTGTGATTTAGGAAATTAATCCTATTGTCCCATCCTACCTTTGGGCTAAGGGCTAGGAGTTTAGCCCTTAAGAAGGCACTAAGATAGACCATAAGACATGGCTGATCTCTACAGGGGCAGCCTCTGTGATCTAACAAGCTACTCCTGATCCCATCTATTTACCCTGCCCTCATGTATGTATGTGTGTGTCTGTGGCATGTCTCACATGTGAAGGGAGCTCAGAGAATAACCTTCAGGAGTCCGTTCTCTCCTCCCACCAGGTGGGTCCCAGGGATCAAACTCAGATTGTCAGAGTTGGCAAACAGCCGCCTTACCCACTGAGCCACCTTGCCAACCCCATATGTTCTTTTTAGACAGAAATGTCCTGTGCTTTTTCATGCCTCCACCACGTCTCCATTAAGTCAGTTAGTGGCTTGGAGACACTGGGTTATTTGGGCACTGGGGTCAGCTTGGGTCAGAGCAAGGTTTCTCAATCTCTGCTCTCCTGACATGTGAGTGGCCATGAGCAGTGTAGGCTGTAAGCAGCAGCATCCCTGCCCTCCCCTTAACACTGGATGCCAGCTGCTCCTGTCCTCTGTGACAACCAAAAGTGACCCAGACATTTCCCAATGCCCTTCAGATGGCAAAACCCTCCTTCATTAAAAACCGCTGGCTGTCCTCTGAGATTCTGAGGGACGCTTCCTGGAACAAACAGGGGAAGAGCTAGCTCCTTAGGTGATGTCTGCAGTGGTGTCTGGCCCATTTCCCCAGCTGTATAATTGGGATGATGGCTCCGGAGAATACTGAGGCATCATGGGAAGCTGTTTTACCTGCAGAATCATGGGGGCAAGGTAGGGGCTGGAGTTTGGGCAGCGGAGCCTTGATTACTTAAAGCCCTGAGTGTCCTCGGGCTTCTTTTTACTGTTCAATGAGTTTAATTTTCAGCGTTACTGTCACCAAGAGAAAGTCCTATTTAATACGTACCAGATGCCGGGTGAATCGCATGAATCAATCCAGCATCTCTAGAACCCACCAAATGAATCACAAGGACAAACAGGGTGGTTTTTTTTTTTCCCCCTGTAAAACAGTGACTAAAATAGTGTCTTGCCATTTAGGAAAAAAAAAAAAATGTACAAGGTTAAGAAGTCTATGAGCCTGCTGTGTGAGCCACGTGTTTGTGAGTGGAAAATAAACCGAGTCCCGAGGGAAGCCTGCAGCTGAGCCAGGTGGATGCCCGCTGGAAGAGAGAGGCCCACTGAGGAAGGTTCTAGATTGAGGGTCCAGCAACTGTTTATGTGATCTGTTTTCATCTGGGGCTCAAAGGGTGCCTGAGACTCCTACTGAGGTTTGCATATTATTTGCTCCCTGAAAGGTTCTCTGTGAGAAGCCCTCCCCTCCCGGTTAAGAGGCAATGGGATGTCTACTGGGTACAGTGACACAGGCTTGTAATGCCCACACTTAAGAAGCAGAGGCAAAGACAGCCTGAGTTCAAGTCTAGTCTAGCCTACCCTGAGCTGAGTAGCTGGTCTATAAGTTCAAGGCTAACCTCTGTATATAGACAGTTCCAGGCCAGCCAGCTGACATGGTGGAACTCTGTCTCAACAAAACAAAGATGGCATTTTCCTATTGTCATTTCTCAGCATGTGTCCTAGTTAGGGTTTCTGTTGCTGTGACAAAACACCATGACCAAAAAGCAAGTTGGAGAGGGAAGTGTTATTCAGCTTACACTTCCCAATCGAGGTTCATCACTGAAGGAGGTCGGGACAGGGACTCACAGAGGGCAGAAACCTGGAGGCAGAGGCCATGGACGGGTGCTGCTTACTGGCTTACTCCCCATGGCCTGCTCAGCCTGCCTGCTTTCATATAGAACCCAGGACCGCACAATGAGCTGGGTTCTTCCCCACCAGTCACCAATTAAGAAAATGCTCTAAATGACCCACGATCCCATCTAAATGGAGGCATTTTCTCAATTGATGTCCCTTTCTCTCAGATGACTGTGTCATCTGACATAGTTTGTGTCAAGTTGACATAAATCTAGCCAGCACAGCATGTAAGTTCAAAATGAGTATACTTTTAGATTATATTGTGTAGAATGTCTGGTTTTAAAAACGGCTTTCTGAGGGCTAAAGAGACAGCTTAGCAGCTGAGAATGCTTGCTGCTCTTCCAAGATCTCAGGCTCAGTTCTCAGCACCTACGCTGGGTGGCTCCCAATTGCCTACAACTCTGCCTGCCTACTTGGGATCTAACAACTTCTGATCTGTATGGGCAAACCCACACGTGTGGCATAAAACAGGAGCATGTGCACACCCACAAAATGCAAAATAAAACAAATCTTTAAAAGCTTGGTGTTCGAGGGGCTGAGGATATGACTCAGTGGTTAAAATGCTTGTGCCAGAATGAAGACCAGAATTCAGAACCCCACATCTGCATAAATGCCACCATGCCTGCTTATAAGTCTGCATTTGGCAGGCAGAAACAAGGTCCTCCAAGCAAGCTGGCTAGCTGGACTAGCCAAGTCTTAGGACCCTGGGTTCAAGTGGGAGACTCTGCTTCAATATATAAGGTAGAGAGTTGTAGGGCAGTGATCTGTGACTGGCAATCTGGCACCGGGTTGAGCAAAGGCATAAAATCTGGGCGACCCAGTGGAATAATCCACAAGGGACCGGAAAACTTTATGCCAAGGCTCCCAGGAGGCTTTTGGCTCCAGTTACTGTCACATTTCGTACCACCCCTCCTCAGGTAGAGGCGTGGCCAAACAGTCCCAAGCCATCCCCATGTTAATGAGGTACCTAGAGGCTTAGCCACGCCCCTTCCCAGTTACTATATCTGCCTCGCCTCTCCCAGAAAGGCAGGGGTACAATTCCATCCAGGCCACTCCACACGATGAGAATAAATGTCTTAGAATTATGGACTGTCGGGGCTGGAGAGATGGCTCAGTGAGTAAGAGCACTGACTGCTCTTCCGAAGGTCCTGAGTTCAAATCCCAGCAACCACATGGTGGCTCACAACCATCTGTAATGAGAGCTGATGCCCTCTGCTGGGGTGTCTGAAGACAGCTACAGTGTACTTACATATAATAAATAAATAAATCTTAAAAAAAAAAAAAAAAGAATTATGGACTGTCTCTTCATCTGAACCCACCGTGGGAAGCAAGGGATCCGGCCCTTGATTAAGGAGTCAGGTCTAATCTCTCACGGAGGGCTTCCCAGCACTCCCAGACGGTACCCATTCACCCAAGCCTAAGCGCTAGCCCAGCGCCCCAAGCCGGTGAAACCCGGTCTCAGCAGGAACCCCAGCTGCGCTGCCCCAGGCTAGAGAACCCATGGAGAAGGCTACTGAGCGTTCCCTGAGAATGGCCCTCTCCCCCACCCACGGGCAGGGCCCAAAAAGGCTTCCTGCAGCCCCCACCTGCCCGTCGGACTGTGTGGGAAGACTGTGTGGGAAGGCCACTTCCTGTGTGGCGTGTCTGCTGTCCCACCCAGAGCCGCAGAGCCCGGACAGCCACATGGGGCTTCTTCCCACCACACCAGGCTTGTTCCCACAGAGAGTGATCAAGGGACACACCTGACCGGAAACTTTCACATAGATGTGCACACATATCAACCACACACATGAAACACACATAGACACATGTATATGCGCAAGACAATAAAAATTCTTGTGTGAGTTGTTGACTTGAGTTTTATATAAAGTCATGTTATCAATCTTGGCTTGGGATTAAGTAAGGATTTCCAACAATCTCTTAAGTGGCTTAAATATACCTCTGCCATTTTGCTCTGAATACAGCATGCTCAGCCTTGGCAATCATAAAATCAAATGTCAGTCAACTCTCAAAAATGTTGACGATGCTCTTCGGCCTGCAGCACCAAACATTCAGCCCGGATTTGATTGTTTTTTTTTTTAATGTTAAAATAAGCATACACCTTTCTCATTACTATGCAAATTTTCTTTAATCCTTAATAACTGGTTAAGTGACATGTATGCCAAGAATTTTAAAAATAAAACTATTATTTATTGTCAATAGATGTTTGCTTTGTATGTCTGTATCTATAGACCAAGATCACATATAATTTTCTCAGGTAAAAGAGGGTTATGCGTGGAAAATTTTAATTATTTCACTTTGTTTATTTGGGTTGCAACACATGTGAAGAGGCCAGAGGACAATTTCTACCGTGTGGGTTCAAAGGATCAAACTCAGGATATCCAGTTCAGGAGCTTGCGCCTTTATCCGCTGAGTGTCTCAGCAGCCTGAGTGGCATGCCTGTTTTATGTATTTATTATACCAAAGTCACATAAACATTTCCTGGATAAAAGGGCATTGTGAATAGAAAAATCGGAGACATCTTGCTTGAGACCAACTTTTGACCACCCCTCTTACACCTGTGACCCCATCCCCTTCATGTGCACATGATCACCCCTCTCAGAGAGCAGCCCCGTGTCCCTGGCTCCAGGAGCCACCCCTCAGGTTCCCCAGGTCCCCATGGGAAGCTGGAGCCCCAGTACCAGAAAATCTTTCTCCCTCTGAGGCCTCTGTTGGAAGCCTTCCCTCCTCTTCGAAAGCTGGAAGTGGGTGGCAGTACAGCGACTCAGACTCATTCTGGACATTGCTCTTCCAGGTCCCAAGTCGAGGTCTAGCATCCCATGATGGAACTGTGGAGAGGAGCCTCTTCACTGTGGGCCTTGGCCAACTCGGAGCCAGAAAGAACAGCCAGTTAACAGGAACAGGCTCCTGAGGCCTGTCTCCTTCTCCTGGAATTCCTCCCACTCCTGGTCATTCAATCTTCTTTTCTATCTGGAACCTTCCAACTGACCCTTATTTGCATTTAAATCTCAAAAAAACAAACAAAAGTCCTGGACCCAAACCATTGCCCTAAGTTTCCCCTCTCCCAAAGCTAAACTTGGAAAAACCAAAACAAACACCTACATCCTCCTCACCCGACCCCACCCCTCACCCTCTCCACTTCCCCAGCCTCCCCCCATCACCCCAACCCCATCTCCTCATTCCCACCCCACCCTGGCCAGTCTGGCTTCCCATCCATTGCTCATCTCAGCAAGCTTTCCAGTGACCTACAGAGAAAGCAGCCCCATTAGGGGCCTTGGGAAGATGCCACTGGGCACCCAGAGTCATCGCTGGGAGCTGCAGACCATAAAATTTCACCCTCTGAGGAATTTCTGAGAATACTGGGCTTCGAGTCCTGAGACTGTGTCAGTGACTCTTCCCGTTCATTCATCCATTCATTTATTCACACTTAAGCTATAGTGAGCACAACTTGGGCCAGACACCAAGGCAGGCTCTTGGTGCTCTGTAGATGACCAGACACCATCTTTGAAGGACAGAGCTACTTATCTAAGTTTTGGTCAGTTCATCGTGAAAATAGACAATAACCATGGTGACACTTTCGGGAAGAAAAGTACGGAGTGCACACACAGGGCCTGAAGTGGCCTGGAGCGTCACAGGCTGAGCGATGGCTGCTGGGTAGGAATTGCTAGTGTGGAGGGTAGGGGAAGGAGGGGCTAAGAAGATTGGTGGGAAGGAATTCCAGGAGTGGGAAGGGGTGAGGCACACTGGATAGCAATTCCAGTTTTAACTCTGCCTTCCCATGTATGTGGCAGGCTACTCCCCTGCCTCAGACAGAAGGGCCTCAGCACTTCAGCTCCCTTTCTATCTAGTCCCTTTGATTCTCTTCTCCCCTGGCCTAGCTCTCGAATGCCTCACTTTTAACACGAAGGCAGGTGTCACAGAGGTCCCTCCAGGCCTTCCTTCCTGTCATCCCTAACATTGTCTCTCACTTAGGGGACCATGCCAGGAAGCTTGTGTGACTTGAGACTCAGACACTCGATGGGCAAACACCTGAAACGTAGGCAACTCTCTGTTCCCTGCCAGAATCCTGGCCTGGAACACGTGTCACACTCCCCACATAAGGAACTGGTCACGTAGGCCTAGAACAGAGTTCCCATGCTAATGAGGTACCTAGAGGCCCTGAAGGCTTAGCCAATAAGCTTCCCTTCCAAGACATTCCTCCCTGAAAAAGGTTTTAATCTTGAGTCCACCCTGAGAAGTTGGTATGGTATGGTATGCATCTATTCTCCACAGTGAACAGCCAATAAACGATACAGATGAACATGGATGGTCTCTTTCATCTACCCGCCATGGGGACCGTGCAGAAGGTCTTTGCCTACAGAGCTGCAGATCTCCCATAGAAGGCCTCTGTACTTCCAGCCTGCTTTCACCAAGCTAAGGGCAATCACCACTGAGCTAAGCCAGAGCTCCCCTTTCCCCCGGGCTAGACACTGTCCCCAGCCCACAGGCCATTACTCTGTTCTCAGCTCTTCTGTGACTCCCAGCAGCACCTGGATGTCCAAACTCTTGAGTATTTTGTGAACCAACACACCTCTTCTCCTTTCTTCTCCTCCTTGTCTGTTCTGGGCGAATCTAGAGCATTATGCTTGCTAGGCAAGTCCCAAGCTATGACCTTAGTCCTTTCTTACTTAAAAAAAATAAAAAAATCTTTGAGGTAGAGTCGTACTAGGTTGCTCAGGTTGGGCCCTGAGTTAGCTCTGTAATTCAAGTAGGCCTTAAACTCTGGATACTCACACTACAGCCTCCCCAGGATCGAGAATCGAAGGCCTGTGCTACTCGGCCCACTGTAGACTATTACTTCTAATAGATCTCTGGGCCCAGACTCACCCCAAGATCTGAGTTTATAGATCTCTTAGCTCAGTGATCATTTCCATATGGATGCCTATGCATCATCTTAAACCCAATATATTATAGAATTAGAAAAATACCTTTTAAATTAAGTCTTTTTTTGTGTGTGTGAGATTAGACACCTTTTAAAAAAGGTTTGTGTGTGTGTGTGTGTTTGTGTGCTCGCGCCCCCGTGCATGCATGCACACATGCGTGTATTGCTGTGTGTGCCTGCCCTATGTGTTTGGTGCCCCTGGGGACCAGAAGAGGGTGTCAGATCCTCTGGAGCGGAAGTGTACCAAGTACTCCTGGATCCATGAAGAGGCTAGAGGAGGGCACTGGATGTCCTGGAACTGTGGCTACAGGAGGTTGTGAGCCACCATGTGGTGCTTGGAACTGTGCCCGGGTCCTCTGCTAGAACAGCCAGTGCTCTTAGCCACTAAGCCATCTCTCCAGCCCAGAAACAATCTTGTCAGGTCTGATACCATAGGTCTGTAGTCCCAGCACTCTGGGGGAGGAGAAAAAAGGATTAGGGGTCCAAGGTCATCCTCAGCCACATAACAAGTTTGACGTCAAGCTGGGTCACGTGAGACCTTTCCTAAAACAACAAAAATGAAAAATAGAAAAGGAGATAGCCTGCTTTTCATGCAAAATAAAAATAAAAAATAATACAAAGCCTTCTTTTTATTCTTAATTAAAAAGGGACCACCCAAGCTGTACATGGTAACAAACATCTATAATCCTAGCCTTGGGAGGCCAACACAGGAGGATCAGAAGGCAAGGCCAACCTGGGCAACAGAACAGGACTCTGAGAAAACAAACAAAACAATCTTCTGACACCGCGGATGGTGAACAGAGCCTGAGAATTTGACCGGACCTGCAGAACTTGGAGCAGATGGTGGTGGTGGGTAGTTTTTCTTTACACTGATAAAGAAACTGAAATCAAACAAAGAGCTTTGATTAGCCTACTAATCGAGTTGAAGCAAGCTCCCAGAGAAGCTAAATTTAACTCTGCCTCTCCCTAGATCCCAAACTGCAGACTTCCTGCTTTATCATTCTTTCCTGCTGCTTGGATTGGATTGTTTACCATGGGTGATGGTTACGGGACGGGATGGCCACACTGTCCTCTTGTATGGATTTGAACTTTTCAAAATAAAAACAAGTTAGAATTAATGTGTGTGTGTGTGTGTGTGTGTGTGTGTGTGTGTGTGTGTGTGTGTGTGTGTGTGTGTGTTCTATCTGCATGTACACCTGCATACCAGAAGAGGGCATCAGATCCCATTACAGATGGTTGTGAGCCACCGTTTGGTTGCAGGGAATTGAACTCGGGACCTCTGGAAGAGCAGTCAATGCTCTTAACTGCTGAGCCATCTCGGCAGCCCCTCCAACTTTTCTTTAAAAGACAAACTGTCATTCTGTTGCCCAGGCTGGCCTCTGCTTCACGACAATTCTCCTGCCTCAGCTTCTCCAGTGCTGAAGTCACAGGTCTGAACCATCATCGCTCCTGAAAAAGAAATGATGTCTACTTCTTTCCCTCTCCCATATACTGGCCCTAAGTCACTGGTTAGTACCCACTACAACCCACGACCTGAGAGCACTCTCAACGACTCAGTCTTCATTTTGTTCCTTTGTTCTAACTGTATGTATGTACACGCAAGTGTTGCTCTGAAATTTTCTAAGCAGGAGGAAGTGGTTCAGTCTGAGCAGCTGTTGGCTTTTAGAAGTAAGGAGCAGCTCTGCCTTGTTTCCGATTCAGAAGCAGCTTGAGGCGTACTTTCATCCACATATCTAAATTTAAACATTGTCTTCTCTCCCTGGAAAGCTCAGTTCTCTCCTTCCATAGTATTGCAGAGGGGAAAATGCCTTTGCCAGGTGTTTAGGTTAGACCAGCAAAGGGTGCTGGTATTGAGAAACCACAGCGAGGGTTGTTGAGACGGCTCAGCGGGTTGAGGAGCTGGCTGTCAGAGACTGTCGACCCCAGTTCAGTCCCACACTGTGCAAGGAGAGAACCCGTTGTCCTCGATTGTCCTATGACTCCTACACATGCAGTGTGGCGCTCACACGCATACACCCCAAATGCAGAAAAATGTAAAATAAACAAACAGACTCCAAGGGAGAACACTAACTGGCACGTGCTAAAACCTGATGCAGATCAGAACGCTCCAAGCGATGAGGACGTGGGGGGTGGAGAAGGGGGCAGAGGGGAAGTGCACTGGACCACGACCAGCCAAGGTCATGCGCAGAGCCAAGGTCATGCGCAGTAAGGATTCATCCGTTTCTTCAGCCATAACTCAGTTCCTTCTGGCATCCCTCCCATTCCTCTCATCACACCAGCAGAAAAAGGCAGCCTCTCCTCATGGAAACTCGGGGCCTGTGTTAGGATCGGTTTACACATTTCTCCCACTGTGTTTAAATGTTTATTTTGATACAATTTCAAACATACAGAAATCTTGCAGTAACCGTCTATAAGGGACGGATGGCCTTTTATGTTGGCTGTGGTTCAGTTACAGATTGGTTTTTGAGACCAGGTCTCATCACGAAACCCAGGCCTGTAATTCCTCTGCCTCAACCTCCTGAGTCTGATTTTACTATGCTCTGCTCAGCCCGGTTTTTCCTTCTCTCCCACCTCACCGCGCCGCCCCCAACTCTTGTTAAGTCTTGCTGGAGTTTATGAACCTTAACAATCTTTTCCAAAAGCTAAATTGTAATTTTCTTATGTCGTCTCCTTTCTGTTTTGACTTCTTTGTTTTGTTGTTTGAGACAGTCCCTACACAGCCTTGACTGTCCTGGAATTCACTCTGTTGTCCAGGCTGGCCTCAAAACTCACAGAGGTCCACCGGCCTCTGCCCCCTGAGTGCTAGGATTAAGGGCACGTGCCACCACATCTGGTTGTTGGTTTCTGCTCGTTTTTATTATTTTTCCCTGTCACTTTAGCACTTTAGATTAAAATTAGTCTTCTTTGTCCAGTGTCTCTCTCTCTCTCTCTCTCTCTCTCTCTCTCTCTCTCTCTCTCTCTAGTTGTTGCTGGTGGTTTTTTGTTTTGTTTTTTGAGACAGTGTTTCTCTTTGTAGTCCTGACTGTCCTGGAACTCACTTTGTTAGAGTATACTGGCCTGGAACTCACTGAGATCCAGCTGTCTCGGCCTCAGAGTGCTAAGATTAAAGGTGTGTGCCTCGGCCTCCCAAAGTGCTGGAATCACAAGGATGTGCCAGGACATCTGGCTATTCTTTATTGTTACTTATTAAGACAGAGTCTTGGGATGTAGTCCAAGCCAATCTTGAACTTGAGATCCTCCTATCCCAGCTTCCAGAGTGCTGGTATTTCAGGTGTGCGCCACTGTATCTGGCTTCCTTCGGTTCCTCTGAAGCTATATCAGTGTTAGCTAATCTGTGCTCCCCACCTCTCCCTGCTATGTGCACGTGTGCACACACACATGCATACTCCCAGCAAATCCATATGTTAAAGCCCTAACCCTGAAGACTTCAGAACGTGACTGTAATTGGAGGCAGGATCTGTACAGAGGTAATCAAATTCAAATGAGGTACTTAGCGTGAACTCTGATCCAGTATTTCTGACATCCTTATAAAAAGAAATTCTGGGCTGGAAGGATAGCTCAGCCAGTAAAGTGCTTGCTTTGCGGTTGTGAAGACCTGAGTCTGATCTCCAGAATTCTTGCTTTTAAAAAGCCAGGCACAGTGTTTATACATTTGCAATCCCAGTGCTGGAGAGCCAGAAACAGGAGGCTCTCAAGCTCACTGGCCAACCAGCCTTCTCAAAGAATTCCAGGTCAGTGAGAGACCCTGACCCAAAACACAAAGGTAGATGGTGTCTGATCAGTCACACCCGAGGTTGTCCTCTGGCCTCCATGTACGCTCCCACGGACACACACGCACACTGGTGGGTGTCTGGACTGAGTGAGGGAGAGCACTGTGACAACAGTTCAGACAGAACCAGTCCCTAGTCTCAAACATCTAAATCCCAGGGCTGAGGAGGAGTCTCAGCTGGTAAAGGGGTTACCTATCGGGTAAATCCTAAATTCAATTCCTAACATCAAATAAAGTGTCAGCAGTGGTGTGCACCTTAATCCCAGTACTCCGTAGATGGAATCAGGACGATCAGAAGTTCAAGGTGGGGCTGGAGAGATGGCTCAGCAGTTACGAGCACTGCGTGATCTTTCAGAGGACCTGGGTTCAGTTGTATGAGATATATACATGATGGTGCACAACTGTCTCTGGAAATCTATGCCCTCTTCTGACCTCTATAAGTGCCAGGCACTCATGTGGTGCACAGACATGCATGCAGGCAAAACATCCATAGGCATAAAAGTCTTTTTTTTTTTTTTTTTTTGAGAAGTACAAGGTTATTCTCTACATAACAAGTTTGAAGCCAACCTGGGATACGTAAAATTCAATACAAAGAAGAAAAAAAAATCTCTCCTTAGATCTGGTAACAAACCTTATCTTGAAGCTTACTTTATTTGACCGTAATATCCCACGGCAGGTTTCTTATTTGTTCTTATTCCTGTTTGTATTTCTTACTATCTTATTATGTCTTATTACATAATATACATTTCCCATTCTCTTGCCTTTACTTTATCTGTTCATTTGAAATAAGTCACTTAAGACTGGATACATTTGAGTCCTTCTTATCTAGTTTGATGGTCTGTTTATTAACTCAAGTGTTTAATGGACTTCCAGTTGGTGTGATGTTTGACGTGGCCGGGTTTAAGTCTACCACCTTGCTGTTTGTTTTCTGTCGACTTTACTTTTTTTCCCTTCTGGGGTTCCTTTCCAGCCTTCAATTAACCACACATTCCTAGACCTCGGTTCTGTTTCCCCGTTTGTCCTGATAGCTCAACCTTGTCATAATGTTACTAACTCAGGGCCAGGTGATCGGAAGATGTGTCCTTAATTGGCCGTGTCCTGCTTGAAACTGGCGCACACCAATTTCCCTAAAGGTGAATCCCCCAGCTCTATTTACTCTCTATCATTTGGATATCATTATCATGTATTTTACAGGTTTTTAAGCTTCTAATAAAAATAAGCTGTTTTGCTGAAATGGTTTTCAAAGGATTTACAAGAAAATGGAAAATAGAATGTTTCGTATTTGTATTCCTTCCTGAATTTATTAACTGTATCACTTTGCTTTTTTGAGATTGTATTTATTTTTATTTTACAAAGAAATGCACTTTATAAATGAAGTGTGTAAGTATTTGCCTGAATGTATGTCTGTGAGCCACATGTGTGCACTGCCCTTAGAGGGCAGAAGAGGGCACTGAATCCCTTGAAACTGAAGTTAAAGGTGGTTGTGAGTCACTATGTGGATGCTGGGAATTGAACTTGGGTCCCAGCTTTATCATTATATAGTCATGTGTGCTGGTGTATTATGGTATGTTTGGGTGTGTGTGTGTGTGTATGTGTGTGTCTATGTGTGTGTGTGTGTGTGTGTGTGTGTCTATGTGTGTATAAGCCAGATGCTGGGTGTCTTCTTTCTTCGTCCTGGTGCTGGGAATCTGAACTCAAGTTTTCAGGGCAGGCACTTTACCAAAGGAGCCTCCTCCACAGCCCCAAGATTCAAGGCTTTCTCTGATGTCCTTGCCCTTCAGCAGATAATCAACCTTCAGCACACCTTGTAGTACCGGCTCTGATGTGGGTGAGTGAGCTTTTTGAGCACTTGTTGACTTTATCTTAAAATATCTAGATTTCCAGGATCCATGGGTCTCACATGCCCATAGCCAACCAGGAAAGATGTACATGCTCTTTTGTGAGATTGATTTGTTGTTTGTTTGGAGGTGAATGGGTTGAGACAGGGTTTCTCTGTGTAGCCCTGGCTGCCCTGAAACTCATTCTCATTCTGTAGACCAAGCTGTTCTGGAACTCAGAGATCTGCCTGCCTCTACTTCCCGAGTGCTGGGATTAAAGGTATGTGCCACTGCTGCTGCTTGCTGCTTACACATTTTACACATTGACATGTCAATCAAAACAAAGCACTGCTTTCTTTTTCTTAGTGAGATGACACGTGGGCAAATTACCGTGAGTGGCTGGAGCTGCAGAGATGATTAAGAGCACAGACTGCTCTTCCAGAGAGGATGCAGGCTCAATTCCCAACACCCGAATGGCAGCTCACAACTGTCTACAATTCTACTTCCAGGAGACCTGACACCCTTTTCTGGCTTCAAAGGGCACTAGGCACACATGTGGTACACAGACATACAAGCAGTCAAAATACCCACACACATAAAATACGTTTTTAAAAAATTATAGTGAGTGGTCAATACATCAGAAGACATGAGGTTTTTACAAGTCTGGCAAAATCTCTTTGTTTTGTGGTTAAAAGCTCTCTTCATCTAGGTAAGAAGTTAATAGAAATCCAGACCATCCCATAGTGTTCAAGAACACAATCACTACCAGCAGCTCCCAGTGACCTCCCTCACAAAGCAGCTGTGGCTATGATGGGTCATTTCCCTGGAGGGGTGTGTGTGTGTGTGTGTGTGTGTGTGTGTGTGTGTGTGTGTATGCTTGTGGTGTGTGTATGTGTCTGTGTGTGTGTGTGTGTGTGTGTATGCTCATGTGTGTGTACATGGCCATGTGTGTGTCTGGGTGTTGCATGCTTGTGTGTGTGTACATGTTTATGTGTATGTATATGTGTGTGTATGTGCATGTTCATATGTGTTTGTGTGTTTGTGTGTGTGTGTGTGTTCAAGTACCTTTGGAGGCTAGAGGTCAATGGCATCTCTCTCTCTCTCTCCAATAAGGTCTCCCACTGAACTGGAGCTTATCAATGTGGCAGGACTAACTGGTGAGTGAGCCCCTGAGATGCCCTTTGTCCCCACCTTCCCAGAGCTAGAATGACTAGCATTTGCAGCTGTGCCTGGCCTTTACATGAGTACAGGGGAGTCCCAACTCAGGGCCTCATGCTTACCCAACAAGCACTTTGCCTACTAAGGTGTCTGTCTCCTCAGCCCCTCAGTTCTTGGTTTTCGTTTTTTAGTGTCAAGGGCAAAGCTATATCTGCCCATGGCCTCCCTCTAGCTCTAGGCCCTCTGTAGTAATGGGTCAAAGACTATCTGGCCTTAGATTATCAGCCAAGGTTTTTCCAGGTGAGCTTTGATGTATACCTCTAGGTTGGACACAGCATCAGGGTTCGTCTGGGAAGGTTGCTTTGTCTTTTTCTTAGATTGGGTTCCTGAAAACAAATATTGAGACAAGGTCTCTGTGCATGTGATTTACTAAGGGGGTGCTCCCAGCACAGGCGAGGAAAGAAGTGGGGGGAAGATTTAAAGGAGGCGACCATAGAAAGGGTGTGATTCTGGCCAACTCGCAGCCTCAGCAGCATGGAGGGAGCTCTGCCAGGTCAGCCACAGCGCAGAGCTTGCCCAACTTCAAACAAGGAAGCTGGGCTTTCCCATGCCTGCTGGTCAGAGACCACAACCACAGGAAGGGGCACGCACAAACGTAGGCAGCACAGCCACGTCAGCTCATAGCCGCCCAGGAGCCCAAGCATGACAAACAAAGTCACAAGGTAAAGTCATGAAAAACAAGGGGCTTTGTGCTTGGGGCTGGGATCCAATCCTCAGAGCCAAGAGGAAAAGAAACAAAAAAAGAGAAAACGGGGGTGTGTGTGTGTGTGTGTGTGTTTGTAGCTCAGTGGTGGAGCAGTTACTTAGCGTGATCAGACTGTAGGTTCAATCCCTGACATGGAAAGAAGGAAGGGAGGGTGGGAAGGAGGGAGGGATGGAGGAAAGAAAGGGAAAGTAGTTCAGGAAAGAGGAACAGATGGGGCACAGGGGGTGACAGCACTGAGACTGAGGGTGGCCACAGAACTGGCACAGCGATTGCAGGGCAGAGATGAAACCCCAAAACCCCGCAGCCTTTACCACTTCTCCAAAGCAGAAGGCCTTAGCATGCCTCTCTGAACGATGTTTGAACTAATTCAGGAGTCAGTCACTTAGCACATGATTTAAGTGGAAACCCAGTGGAAAGTATCCTGGGCCTGTCCACTCGTATTTCAAGATAACAAAGTCTTGTCTCTTTGATAGCGACGAATCTCAGATTGGCAGGAACTCTGAGTGGCACCTGGGTGGGTGGGGTCAGATGTCTACACATATCTTGCCCAATTTAGTCGTTAAGATCCTATTCTGTCTTTTTTCTGCCTATATTGGCTAAATCTATCATGAAAGGCTTGTCTGGGAGAATCCACAGACTTTATTTCCTGATTGACTTAGAGTACATGTCCGGTTACATTTAAACCAAAGAACAAGAATGCTTCGGTTACAAGCATGAGGTCAGTAAGACTGCTCAGCAGGTAAAGCACTTGCCTCACAAACTACAATCAGAGTCCAGTCCCCAAAACCCACAGCAGAAGACAGTGACCACCGAAACTTGTCGTCCAGCCTCTACACACCCACCATGGCATACGTGTACCACCCAATAATAAACAACTTACTTATTTTTTAAATTGTGTATTTATTATTATGTATGTGCACACTCCTGGGCAGCACGGCACATACATGGAGATCAAAGGACGGCTCATGAGAACTGGTCCTCTCCTCCCACTCCGTGGGCTCCAGAGATGGTCAGGTTTGGTAGCCTTCACCCCCTGAGCCATCTCACCAGCCTCGTGAATGAGTGATTTAAAAAATCTGAGTATAGAAAGTCTTTTAAGCTCTTTTATGATAATTTTGTATATGGTAATATTCCTTTTCTATTTTTAAGTTATTTAAGATGTCTTATTTTTTAAAAGTATTTTTAGAACGTGCATTCATATCTTTTCAATTAAAACGTATTAAAATCTTCTCATGTTCTAAGATTAGGTATTCTAGACTTGAAATCCAACATCCTTGAAGATATTTTCTCTTCAGTTGTCAGGAGGATGCTGAAAGTGGGGAAGATCTATGGCTCTGATTTGGTCAGGGGCAGTATTTAGACAAGTTACTTGGATAAAACCTGGTTGCTGCGATGTGACTGGGAGACATTTGTTCCTTTGGAGTGTACTTGCAGGAAAGGAACTGGGGCCTGGAGAAGAACGCACCACACTGGCCGGATAGAACTGATTTTGTTCAGCATTGTCTGGGGTTGGATTTGGACAGTGAGGAGGGTTTATGCACTGTCTTGTGATCCAGCTTACAGGAAAACACAGCCTTGCCCGAGCTCAAGCGTGGATCTGGTGGTTCAGGTTTTGTCTGCATCTGAAATTAAAATATCTTTCTTATCTCAGTTATAGTGGGCCTCTCTCCCCACCTTCTTAATCTCTCCAGCAAAAGCAGCACTTTCCTGATGGCAAGAAGTCTGACGAGGTGCACAGGGCCCTGTCTCCTAATAAACAGACAGAGGAAAAGCAGGACAAAGCCAGGACAATCTACCGCAGGATCTGAGGAGAGGGTGAACGGAAACCGTGAGTCTTCCAGTGGTAATATTTCTATATACCTGTTGATGTGTTTATAAAAAGATAAAAAGAGGGGAGATATATTCTATGGCGGTGTGGTGAGGTGTGGGGGGAAAGGGGTGCCTGATGGGCCCATGCCGATGCATCCCTTCCCCCTGAGGGACCAGCCACAGGACAATATAGGATAGAATAAAGTTTATTCAGGGCATGGGGAGGGGAGCTGAGAGGGTAGTAGAGACAGAGAAAGGGAGAGAGAGAGAGAGGGTGGGGGGAAGTGGAGGAGTAGAGGCCGGCCATGAGCACGTGGAGAGAGGGGGGGCAGGGAATGGGGTGGGAGTCGGGGCAGGAAGGCAAGAGCAAGAGAGGATCAAGAGAGCAAGAGATCGAGGAGGGGGCAAGCGGCCCCTTGTATAGTGAGTCAGGCATACCTGGCCATTGCCAGGTAACTGTGGGGCGGAGCTTAGACAAAATGCTAACACCTGTGAACATTCATTTCCGTTCCTGTGATCAACAGTTTTTTATCTGGAGGACATAAACAGAATAATGCCATTGTGGATTGTGTGCTTTCCACCGTAGGCTTAAAAAACAGCAGATGGGACAGTTGTGCTCCACTGTAGAACATACTGGAACACATTAATAGTATCTAATGACTTTAACCAAAACTTTCATCTTAGCCCTTTATTCTCTGGGGTCAGTCCTAGAATGTTATGAGCACAGCAGATACTCCTGAGCACCACCACGCGACTGTCTGGGGAATAATAAGATCACGTGGTGTAAGACCTTCCGCCCTCAACGGTTTCTTTGCTCCCTGAGTTTGGAGTGTAGTTTTGGAGTGCAGAAACACTAAAGTCCGTTGTCAAAGGCACCTAGCTGGTAGGTAAAAATAGAGATAAGCCACGGTCCAAGAGAGGAAAAAATGGCTGCAGTTAGCCAGAGCTTTTTTGTTTTTAATCTTTTTTATTTATTTATTTTTTTTAAAGCAAAATTAGTTTCACAGCAAAATCAGGGTAAGGTACCAAGATATCTCATATCCTCCCTGTCGCACATGTGCACAGTGCCCCCCAAGAGCAACATCCTCCACCAGAAGGAACTTTTCTACAGCTGATGAACCTTCCCGGGAATGTCTTCATCACCCATACTCTCTACCTCGGGGCGGCCTGGAGAGATGCTTCAGTGGCTAAGAGAACTCACTGCTCTTATAGAGGACTCATATTCAGGTCCCAGCATCCCAGTTAGACTGCTCACAACGATCTGCAGCTTCAGCTCCAAGGCGATCTGATGCCCCCTTCTGGACTGCGCGCGCGCACGCACACACACACCTGCTAAACTTTTTTTTTTTTTTTTTTAGAGTAACAGTACTATCTTTCAGCCCCAGCAGCAGCGAATGAGCTCCATGTCTTTGCTAGGGAGTCAATAGAAAATTGCCATTTACTAGAGGGAGACATGTTCTGTTGAAAGCAGTCAGTTCTTTCCTGTGTGGAGAATCAGACATCAAAGGGACCATTGCAGTGCCTCATGTCCTGGGACGACCGACTAGATACACCAATATAAAAGGAAGCAAGATGTGTGTCAGGCCAGCTCCGAGTCAGTCATGTAGACAGTGACTGTAAGAACCGGAAACCCTGTTGAGAGTGGGCATGTAGCTTAGTTGGTAGAGGGCTTGCCATGTATGCACAAAACCTTGGGTTCAATTCCTATCACTAGAAGAACAAGCAAACAACAGTAAAGCCTGTGAGTGTAATGTCAGGGCTCTTGAGGCTATGGCCACGGGGTCAGAAGTTACAGGACACTCTTAGCTATACAGCAAGTTTGAGGCCAGCCCGGCTCTTGAGAGGGCAAAGGCCGAGGTGATGGTTAGAAATCTGATGAGAAGACAGTGCTCTGGCTAAGGCTTAAGTGTGCGCTGTGCAAGCCTGGATCCCATCTGTGGGAAAGCAGGAGGCGCTGGCAGAAGGGATCAGAAACTCAGGGTCATCCTTGGCTGTACAGTGAGTTTCAGACCACTTTCCTTTATAGAGTATTCTCCCTTGGGTATGTGTTATAGCAACAGAAAACACACTGAGACCTATGACAGAAAGTCTGTGTTATAACAGCCACCTGGCATTGGTGATAGCCTCAGTCACATGGTGTAGTAACTACTCAACAAGGAAATGGCTTGAATCTACTGCTGCTGCTGCTGCCAGTGGCCAAATCCAGCCCCCCGATTCAAGAGAGAACTGGAAATATACTTTAAAGGGTCAAATGGAGATGGGGAGGAGAGCTCTTACTACATTCAAGTTCACATTTACTGTAAAGAACTGGAGTGTCTTATTATCTCATTTAATAAGACGTCCTGAAATCAGGTGGCGCCACAGTTGGTGTGGTTAGCAATGTTGTAGAGGACCCACAGCCTTCCCTTTTTCTCCAGCTTCCCCCAAGCTGGCTCTTCCCTGATCATAAAAAGTCTGCTGGGATAAATCAGCCTGCCTCCAGGTTGGGCTTGAAAGCTATTTTATACTAAAGTCAAATTAGATTCATGGCTGTTTATGATTCAGTCCCCGTTTCTTAAGGATTGGGCTATACCTCACCTATGACCTTAACTATAAATTGTTCTGTACTGCCTGTTCAAGGAAATAACAACTATGCCATTGTTTCAAAAAGTACAACCACCTTGTTACTATCTTGTTATGACCTCTTATTATGACTACCTTGCAATCATGTCTTTGTTTCAGGTTGTTATGACCGACTTGCTATGCTTATGTGGTGCTTCTGTGACTCCACCTATTTGCCTGCCAAATCACCCATTTGGAGCCCCCTACTGCTGAACTATAAAAACCCTTGCCTTACCCGAGTCCTGCGCTGATCTCTTGAACCCACCTTTAGAGAGATATAATCTGTGTACAGTAATAAAAAAAGCTTTCTTTAATTAATTTATTGCTTTAATTAACTTGGCTGTGATGTTTTAGGTATGTGGTCTTTCTCCCGGTATCTGTGGGATTGGATTAACTGCTGTAGCTCCAGATACCACATCAAGGCCTAACAATGATTAGCAAAAGAAGAGGGCTTTTCCTATCTCTTTTTGTTAATAGGAAACTTTTCTTGGGCACCTTCCTGTGAGATGTGTCTTCGTGTTTCATTGGTCAGAACCGTCCAACACTAGCAATGCTAGGCCAATCACCATCAAGGAATGAACCTGTCTAATCAGGACTTGTTGTGTGTGAAGGCATGAGATCATAACATTAAAACCAAACCCACAAGACAGTTGTGAGGTTTTTAGTGTTTTGGAGTTAGCAGTTGATGTGTTTATAAAAAGATAGAGGTATAAGATACGTTCTATGGAGGTGTAGTCAGGTGTGGGGGAGGGGATATCTCAGCGGGCCCGTGCCGAGGCATCCCTTCCCCCTGAGGGACCAGCCACACCACGGTATAGTATAGAATAGAGTTTATTCAGGGCATGGGGAGGGGAGTTAAGAGGATAGTAGAGGCAGAGAAAGGCAGAGAGAGGGAGAGAGTAGAGAAGTAGAGGCCGGCCATGAACACGTGGAGAGAGAGGGAAGGGAGGGGGGAAGGAAAGAGTCCAAGAGAGCAAGAGAGAAGCAAGAGGGAAGCAAGAGACAAGAGAGGGAGGAGGGGGCAAGCAGCCCCTTTTATAGTGGGTCAGGCCTACCTGACTGTTGCCAGGTAACTGTGGGGCGGAGTTTAGACAGAGTGCTAACAGCAGTAGAAAGGCTTCCTCTATTTAGAGACCTGTATAATGGCAATGTGACCAGTGGAGATTAGTAAAATGGAAGTCAGCTACGTGGATAGTTGACCAGAACTGTCTTTAGGTGTTTTGCACATCTTATTTATTATATTTTCTTTCAATACAGGTATCTGTGTATGATCTTGAACTTCATGTCCTCCTGCCTCAGCACTGGAAGTTCCAGGATTAGGAAGGACACTCTCTGTCACACTTAGCTTTGCATTTGGATTCTTTAGACAGGGCTGGACCTGAGGTGAACAGCTTGATTTAAACAGGGTCAGGGAGAAAAGAGGAGCAGCTCCACCAGGCTAGGAGTTCCCCCACATCAAATGCCACACAGCTAGGAGGGTATCACTAGGCAATAGACGGCTGCTCCTTTACTCTGGGTTTGCAGGATCGCAGTTAAGTCTTTTTTTTTTAATGGTGGAAGAGAACAAAGTACTTACTGTAATGTGGTACTACCAGCACTTGTTTAAAGGGGAAAAAAGCCTTTTAGGTTTTGAGACCAAGGTAATTAATGGTGCTATCTTGGGTTAGCTGTAATAGCAGTTTTGTATTGAAATGTATTTTAATATTTCCCGCCAGCAAAGGCCAGAGATGGTGAAGAAGGTGTGCATTAGTGGAACGGCAGGGAGCTCGGGTCCCTGGGGAACAGCTGTGAGTGTCTCTGTTCCCTGATACACTGTGTACACCCAATGATCTGGGAACAAGCATAAGTGTAATTTATTTTAGCAGCCTCATGGCTCTTAAAGACACAGAAGAAAGGGAGATTAAGAAATCTCTTTTGAGCCGGGCAGTGGTGGCACACGCCTTTAATCCCAGCACTTGGGAGGCAGAGGCAGGCGGATTTCTGAGTTCGAGGCCAGCCTGTGCTGTAGAGTGAGTTCCAGGACAGCCAGGGCTACACAGAGAAACCCTGTCTCTGAGGAGGAGGCCAACAGAAGGCTGCTAACATGTTAGATAAGAATACAGTTTCCAGGAAATGTTATCTAGATCACTTTTAAGAAATAGAGAGTATGGGAGTCCCAGCTGACTTGCAGATTAAATATGCACATCTGAGTTCATTCCTTCCAAGCCCCCTGATATGCTATAGGTAAGCGATGTTTTAACTACAGCAAATCCACAGGGAGAAGAACAGAATGGGTAACAGCAGCAGTGCATAGACACTCAAAAACAGAAGAATGTAGAGACTGTAAGCAGAGTCAAGATACAACAGATCTGGGGCCAGCCATGGGCAGAACCGGAGAACTAGGTCATTCAATTGCTAGACTGGTAAATCCAAAATCTGTAAGGTGGCCTTGTGGTACAGAAGACACTGGAGAATACGTGGTGTGTTTTGTTTTTGTTTTTTAAGATTTGTGTGTGTGTGTGTCTGTTTGTCTGTCTGTCTGTCCATGTAGCTTCGTTTATGTGAGCAAGTGCCAGATGATTTAATGCCACAGTGTGTGGGTGCCCATAGAAGTCAGAAACTATGTCATATCTCCTGGAGCTGGAGTTACCACTGGACATGAGCTGCCTGACACGGGGATCAAACTGGAGTCCTCTGGAGGTGCAGGAAGGAAGTACTCAGTCTGTAAGCCATCTCTGCAGCCCCAGTGTTTTGGTTTCAAAGCCACTAGGGGGAGTGGGAATGTAACCAGTTAGTAAGGTGTTTGCCTAGTGAGCATGAAGCCCTGAGTTAAATCCCCAGGGCTGCGTGAACTAAGCCTGTCATCTCAGCACTCTGGAGGTAGAGGCAGACAACAGAAGTTCAAAGTCATCCTCAGCTGCACAGTGTGTTTAAGATCAGCCTGAGATACATAACCTCTTGTCTATAAGTAAGTAAATAACTGAATAAGCAAATGCCACCAGGAAGACCCAGCGTGGCTAGTGAAATCTATGATTGTCCACTGTAAAATTCCTCTTGAATGAATGAAAATCCAATCTTTGGTTGTTTTCTGGCTTTCCACTGATTAGACAAAGCCTGCCCGTGTACTAGGGGGTGTTTATGTTGAAGCCCACACCCACAGCACAATAGCATTTGCAGGAGGGTACGAGGGATGACTGAATACTGAGGGAGACTTCAAGCTATTCATGTCAGAAGAACACACACACACACACACACACACACACACACACACACACACACTCACACACAACCAGGTGTGGTAATATACTCCTATAGTTCCCGTACCTGGGACATGGACACAGGAGGCGCAGAAGAAGTTCAAAGTCATACTCAGCTACATAGAGAGTTTGAGACTAACCTGGACTATATAAGGCCTTGTCTTAAAACAAAAATTTTTTTTAAGTGGGCATGGTCTGACACGCCTTTAATAACGGCACTTGGGAGGCAGAGGCGGGCAAATCTCTGTGTATTTGAGGCTAGCCTGGTCTACAGAGGGAGTTCCAGGATAGCCAAAGCTATCTAGTGAGACTTTGTCTCCAAAAATACAAATGTATATATATATATACATATATATATGTATATATATACGTATATATATATGTATATATATATATGTATATGCATCTATAACTCCTTTTTGGACTAGGGGGTTGCCCTGCAGACTCTATAGAGACACGACGGAGTCACAAATGAAGCGCCACCTCTAACCGTCTTAGAAATCCAGAGAAACAGCCAAGTTCCCTCAATGGGCACGTTTCTGTTGGCATTGCAATGAACCTCTCTCTGCTTTTACTCTCTAGCCCTTAATCCTCTAATTCCCGTAAAAAGGAACATGAAGAACCAATAGCACCCACTCAGTTATTTTTGTACTGCTCCCCAGTTTGTCCCTGCCTCACAGAGACAGTGCCTTGGGAAGGACCTCTGCTCTTTGCTTGGCTTTTTTTCAACCCTTCTCTATCTGGAACACTGACCTCTCTCTGCCCTGATCAGCAGAAGACTCAGGCTCTCTTATACACTGAAGTGACGCCAGATTCTACAACTAAAAATATAAAGTGAAGCATGGTGGCTCATCTGTAGAATTCCAATAATTGAGAGACTGAGGCAGGAAGTTTGCCTTGAGCTTGGGGCTACCCTAGGCTACACAGAGCCTTTGTCTTAAACAAACACCGGAACAAGCACACAAACCTTAATTAATGTGATAATCAAAGCCAGTCTTGTATGGTTTTGAGTCAAGGCCTTCCTACATAGCTCAGGCTTGTGATGTCTTCCTGACTCCACTTCCTAAGTGTGGGGTTTCAGGCAAGAGCCACCTCACCCAGCTCCCCACCCCTCTAGGATTTCATGTAGCCCAACTGGCCTCGAATCTACTATGTAGCTAAGGATGACCTTGAACTTCTGAATCTCCTGCCTTTACCTCCTAAGCACTGGGATCACAGGTATGAGCCATCACAATTGGTCTATGTGGCACTGGGGATCAAACCCAGGGTTTAATGCATGCCAGGCCAGTACTTTACCAACTGAGCACCACCCCTAGGCTCATCTTTCTCTTAAAAGGTGTTAGGCTTTTCCTAAATTCTCCATAGTGTTTTTTCTATTGCTCTAAGGCTATCCAGTGCAGAACTGGGGTTGCAGCTCAATGGTCCAGCATTGGCCTATCCTGACCAAGGCCTTGGGTTCAATTCCTAGTGTTCAGGGGTTGATACACATAACAAGCTAATTATAATGACCTCCTGAAACAAAGACGTGATTGCCATTCCTAGAGCAGGCAGTACAGAACCGTTTGTAGTTATAGGTGGGACATACCCCAGTCCTTGAGAAACAGAGATTGAATCATAAACAGGAGTGAGTCTAGTTTGTTTTTACTATAAGATGGCTTTTAAGCCTAAAACGGAGGCATGCTGGTCCTTCCCTTACCCTCAGACTCACCTTCTCTGCAGTCTTTCCTGGTCCCCCACATCTACGTATGCATCCCTGCTGTGATAGCATAACCCGAGCTAGCATGTTCATGGCATTATTACTGTCTTGTTTTAAGACAGGGTCTGGCTATGTACCTCAGGCTGACCTCAAATTGGAGCTCCTCCTGCCTCTGCCTCCCTAGTGTTTCAATTATAAGCATGCACCACCACTAGCTTGCATTGCTACAATGAATATTAACTTATGTATTGTCCCTCTCAACAGACTGAGCCCTGCTGAGTCATAGTTCTTCAGGGCTCATCTAGCACAGTGACTCGACTAGGGACAGAGTTGAAGAGCAGTGAAGATAAACAAAAAAGAATGTGACACTCATTCAGCTGAGTGTCCCTTCAGGAAGTTGTGAGCATTACACTTACTGCCTGGGTGCTACAACTTGAGTCCCAGGGTTGTTGGTTCTAATCTTTTTAGTAGATTGTTCATATTTTCTCCTTACCTCTATTCTGCATGCTTTTCCATTTGCTATTTAAAAACTGCTTAATTATTGGGATCTGGTGCTGCAGGCCTGCTCCTCAGAAGGCAAGGGCATTGAAATTTCAAGGCATAGCTGTGAAGTTGTGGTATCCACCTTTAATGCCAGCACTTGGAAGGCAGAGACAAGCAGATCTTGGGAGTTCGAAGTCAGCCTGATCTACAGAGTGAGTTTCAGGATAGCCAGGGCTACACAGAGAAACCCTGTCTCAAGAAGATAGAAAGAAAGGAAGAAAGAAAGAAAGAAAGAAAGGAAGGAAGGAAGGAAGGAAGGAAGGAAGGAAGGAAGGAAGGAAGGAAGGAAGGAAGGAAGGAGAGAGAAAGGAGAAAAGGAAAGGAAAAAAGAAGAAAAAGAAAGAGAAAGAAAGGAAGAAAGAAAGAAATTTCAAGGCATGCTTGGACTTCCCAGTACCCAGCTGGCAGAGGCAGACAGATGTCTCTGAGTTTGAGGCTTGTTTGGTCTACATAATTAACAGGTTAGCCAGGGCTACACAGAGAGACACTGCTTTTTTAAAAAAATGTATCCATTTGTCAGCAGGATGCCTGCAGATGCAGACACATATAGATAGTAAGAAGGTTACAATAATGAAACAAATGAATTTAAGTCATCATCTGCAGCTATCTTTCCTTGGTTTGTAAATCGTAATAATTTAGCACAAATGCAATATATAGGACTTGCATATTGTATATTGGATCTCTGGATAGTTTCACCTTATGTGCCCTTTAACCCACATCTCTCCACCAGTTTTCTCTGGATATGAATATCTAAATTTTATAAAGATCCCACATATAAGATCATTCAATAGTAATTTGCTGTGTCTAGCTTGTTTCACTTAGCATAATGTTCCAAGATGGTAAGATTTTTTTTACCGGGCCGATTCCTATTCTATTGTGCATTTCCACTCTTTCCCCCTGACAGCTTATTTTCATATCTTGGCTATTGTGGATCATGTAGCAATGAACAAGGAAAAGCAAATAGCTTTAGGAAGTTATTTTTTAATTTTCTTTGGGTATATGTCAGAGGAGATATTTCTGGGTCATGTGGTGACTTTTAGTATCTTTGGAATCCTTTGTACTGTTTTCCATATTGCTGTAACAGTTTGAATTTAATCCTTCTTAAAAGAGGGTAAGGACAGAAGACAGGGTGGGAAGAGAAAGAATTAACAAGAGCCCACCATGGTGGAACATGTAATCCTAGTAATTTGGGAAGTGTTGGTAGGTGGATTGGGAGGTCACAATTAGGTGGAGGTTTGAGGCCAACTTGGGATATGTAAGGTTCCATCTCAAAAAACTAAAAATTACAAAAATAGAAGATCAGGCGTCACAGGGCTGCATTCATGGTGGCAGCTACCCACTAGAACTGAAGCTTCACACTCAGGCATCGTGAATGTCCGCTGAAGCACCTGAATTTGCGACCCCATTAATGACAGTCAGCAGTGGAAGACAAGAATAGAGGGTCAGTATCAAAAGGGGTTCACAGACGCTTCGCCTGGTTTGCCGGAACTGGCAAATCTCAGCTGTCTTCAAACCACAAATTTTCTATCTTGCGACAGATTGGGCTTCAGGTACCTTTCCCTACACTAGAAAAAACAAAACAAAACAAAGCCTTACTATGCCGGAAGCCGGGTAGTTTGCCTTAGTCACTTGACCAGTCAGCTTCATTCTGATTGGGCTTTGGTACTACGTGCTCGGGAGATCCCGCCCCAGCAGGTATAGGGGGCGGGGCCCGGAGCCAGAGGCCACCGTGTTGGTTAGATCCTTCAGGGCTCATCCAATCAAAATTATCCTTCTTGGGGCGCGAAGCGTGCGGCGCTGGGCGCAGGGGGGTCGAGTCGGCGCGCGGAGTTTGGATGGTGGTTCACCCCGGCGCGGCGTGAGCCTGAGTGAGGTAAGTTCCGCGCGCGCGCGCGCGGGGCCGTGGTACCTCCGCCGAGTAACCGGCACCCCCCGGCTCGGCCTGGTCTGGCCCAGAGTCCGAGGCCTCGGCCATTGCCCCAGTCATCTGCCCCAGTTCCTCCAAGCCTCTCTTGTGGCGAGAAACTCAGACCGGAGTAGAGACCCGGAGCCCCAGAAATTCTAGGCCACGTCAGGCGACCGAGGCTTGAGTCTCACTATCCACATGTTCCTTAAGGTCTAGGACCTTTCTTATTGTCTGTCACACGCGAGAAATTATCTCATCTGCTTCCCGTAGTTTGTGTAATGCTGCAGCAACCCCTCATAGCAATGCATGCTTTCGAGACTCTAGAAGAGGTGAAAGTGCCCTGTTTTTAGCCGGAAGAGCTGGAGCTCAGACCTGGTTTGCCGAAAGGACTTGCGGGCTTGGATGCCAGATAAGATTTGAATAAGACCTGCCCAGCTCTGAAGCATATCTCACTGTCCTAGGCTTTCTCCCAGTCCCTCTAACTGTCGTAGGTTACTGCGTGACTGAGATGAACCGGCCTTCCACCTGCCATCTCCCGATGTCTCCTTTAAATACACAGCGCTCCTACCTCAGCAAGGGGCAGGGGTGGGAAATACTGATTGAGAGATGACAAGATGGAAGCGGGAGAGAGGCAGATACTTGGAGAGTAATACATTTAATTGAATCTGTGGTGGAGCTTGAAAGAATCTTCTTGCCTCAGCCAGTGCTGAGTTGATACCATACCAGCTTTAATCAAAATTTTGTTAGCCTTGCTGCTGTTCTGTTTGAAGGTCACTTTAAATTTGCTTGGATGAAATAGTATTTTTAGGTTTCCAAGGTAGAGAACTAGTACCAGTTTGTTTGTTTTGGCTCTTGTAGTCCAGGCTGGCCTCAAACTTGTAGAGCTGAGGGTGACTTTGGACTCTTCTTTTCAGCCTCAACCTCTCAAGTGCTGGAGTTACAGACCCATGTCACCAACCCTGTTATTTAAAATGTATATATTCTGAAATGTGTACCTTTCAAAGAGAATAGCACAAATTTTTCTGTGTAGCCCTGGCTGTCCTAGAACTTGCACTGTAGACCAGGCTGGCCTCAAACTCAGATTCGACTGCCTCTCCCTCCTGAGTGCTGGGATTAAAGGCGTGGACTGTCACTGCAGACAGAATGTAACATCTTAAACTTGTGGAGGGGCACGCTCTATTTTCTATATTTTTACCTTTTGTCTTTTGTGGGGAATGGACATACAAACGTGTACTTGTTCATGTTTGTGCATGTGTGTGTGTTTAAGAAGACCAGAGGTACCTTCCGCAGTTGTCTTCCAACTTAGTGTTTGGGACAGTCTCACTGAACCTGGAACTTACTGAGTAAACTAGTAAGACACCTGGCGATGGCATTATAGATTCACACCACCACACCTGACTTTCTATCTAAGAGGGTTCTGGAGATCTGAAATCAGGTCATCATGTTTGTACTTTACTGACTGCCATCTTCCCAGGCCTTTTCTGACTTACCAAAGTAATTGAAAAATTATTTGTACAATCTAGTGCCTAAAAAGCCTCTGAGTATTTTGCCTACCTGTAGAAGAAGATCAGTTGCCACTAGGAATGGCGGTTCACACTTATAACCCCAGCACTCTGAATAAGGCCGGAGAATGGAAAGTTAGGAGCAGCCTTATAAAGACCTGTCTCAGAAACAGAAACAGGCTACCTGCCAGGACAAGCCTCAAGTCCACACACATGGACGGTGGAAGCAGAAGGATCAGGAGTTAAAAGTCTTCAGGTACAGTGAATTTGAGACCAGTCTAGACTACCTGTCTCCAAAACCCAAAACAAACATTAAAATTCTCATTAGTTTATAATAATTGTCTTTCTGTCACTTTAGTTGTTGTTGTCGTCGTCATCATCATCATCATTATTATTATTTGGGGTGGTTTCGAGTCAGGGTTTCTCTGTGTAGCTCTGGCTATCCTGGAATTTACTCAGTAGACCAGACTGGCCTGAACTCAGAGATCTGCCTGACTCATTACAAAATTTTAACAGTATTTTTTATTTGTGTATGAGCTTGTTGGGGTCAGAGAACAACTTGCGGTTCTCTCCCACAGTGTGGGGCCTGGGGATTCAACTCAGGTTACCAGGCTTGGCGAGCACTCTTACTGCCTAAACCAACTGAATGGTCCTATTTTTGTTTTTTGCAAGTTCTTACCACATTTTAGTTATAAAATAAATTATATAGATCTTCTTAGGTAATTGTTTACAATGTACTCATATTTGAGTGGTTCAAATTTTTTAGTTTAGTATTCTATGTAACATATAAGCATTCTAACTGTGAACTACACCATTAGCTTTTGATTTTTGAGACAAGGTTTTATTATAGCTCAGACTGGCCATGACCTGGCTATCCTTGCTTCAACCTCCTGAGTGCTGGGATTATAGTTTTATGTCACCACACCAGCTCTTTGTATGTTTTGTTGATTTTTTTTTTCCCTTTTTTGTTTTGTGGTGCTGGGATTTGGACCTAGGGGGCCTGGTGCATGCCAGGCAAGTGTTTTTACCACTACTGAGTTACAATCTAACAGTTGATAATGTTTCTAAGATACATCTGGGCTAGAGAGATGGTTCCTTTGTAAAGTACTTTACTTCACAGGCATGAAGACCAAAGTTTCAGAACCTACAAAGAAAAGCCAGTTCAGTGGCACAAACCTGTAATCTCATCAGAGATGAGCCAGGATCTTGCTGGCCAGGCAGTCTAGACAAATTGGTAAACTCCAGGTTCAGTGAGAGGACACCTAATGTTGACTTCTGGCCTTCACAGTAACTCGCGCGCGGGCGCGCGCGGGTGTGTGTGTGTGTGCGCGCGTGTATGTGCTCTCTCTCTCTCTCTCTCTCTCTCTCTCTCTCACACACACACACACACACACACACACACACACTCCTTTAAGATATTCTTTAAAAATTACATTATTCACAAATAGTTATATAAATGATAAATTTTAACTGCATCTCATAGTGTATTACGTTTATTCATTGTATTTCATTTGTGTTTTACCTGCATGTGTATATGTGCACCATGATGCTTGGTGCCCACAGAGGTCAGAAAAGGTATTGAATTACGACCTGGAGCTCTGGATGGTTGTGAACCACCTTGTTGGGGCTGGAACGCAAACAAGGACCCTCTGCAACGGCAATAAGTTCTCTTTACCTCTGGACCATCTCTCTAGCCCCCTTTATATAATTTTCTAAAAAAATGTATTTTACATTTATGGGTAGTTTGCTGGCATGCATGTCTGTGTACCTCGAGTGTGCCTGGTATCCTTGGAGGTCAGAATAAGGCATCAAATTTTCTGGAACTAGAGTTACAAATGGTAGTGAGCTGTAATGTTGGTGCTAGGGATCAAACTTTAAAGAATAGAAAGTGCTTTAGCAGCCATGTTATCTCTTTAGCCTTGATTTTCATGCCTTAAAAAATAAATTTTATTAATAAATTAAAATATTGTGTTATACCAGTTTTTATTTTATTGTAAGAAGCACACCTGACATCTACTCTCTGAGTGGACTGGCTGTCTGTTTGTTTTGAGACAGATCTCACTGCATAGCCCAGGCTGGTCTTGACCTCTGCATGCTCTCTCCAGTTTCTCTGGTGAATGATACAGTATAGGGGGAATGCTGCTCTACAGATCTCCAGACACCCTCATCCTCCATTCATGAAGCTAATCAAATAGGATTTGCTCGTTTCCTTACATATGGCAACTTTACCACGCTGTAACTGGAGTTATGTAGTACTTGTCGTTCAGTAACTGGCTATTTTGCTTAGCAGAATGTCTTCAAGGTTCGTCTGTGTTGCTGTAGGATTGCTTTAAAGGTTAATATGCCATTGTGTGTATGTACCACTGTACAGGAGCTCTCATTTCTTGCCCCTCCATACCCATATCATACTTCATTTCTGTCTTACTATTAGGTCAGGCTGCCCTCATACTTCCAGTGATCCTACTGCCTCAGCTTCTTGAGCACTGGGGTTACAAGCATGCACCACCATGCCTGGCCCCACATCTTTCTTTCATCTGCTTCAGACTCTAACCACAAGTAGGGAACCCCAATATTACCCACAACTTGTATCTAACCTGGCTGCAAATCAGATTTGCATGGTAGGGTTGTTTTTGTTTGTTTGTTTGTTTTTGAGAGGTTCAATAATTTGCTAAGGCGACTCATAGACCTCAAGGAAAAACAGACATGTGCTTTCTAGGTTATAGTTTGCTTTGAAAAGGGTACATTTCAGGAAAGTGGAAGAAATACATAATGCAAAGGATGCTGGAAGAGGTGGATCCTCTATACCCCAGCGCAGGAGTTCTTCCAAGCCTGTCCTTTTCAGGGTTTGTATAGGCTTCTATCATTGTCATTGGTGACTAAGTCACTATTCACCCATCTCCCCTTGGTAGCAAGAGTGTACTGACGTACAAGTGGTTGGAGTATAGAGTATACATATTTTATTTTACTGTAAAATGCTAATTTTAAGTAGTTACTCTTCCACCACTGTACTGATCTCATGCTGTTCCGCATCCTTGCTAATTCTGTATACACGTGTGTGTGTGAGTGTGTGTGTGAGTGTGTGTGTATGTGAGTGTGAGTGTGGGTGTGTGAGTGTGTGTGTGGGTGGGTGTGAGTGTGTGTGAGTGTGTGTGTGTATAAAACATACATATATATATTTTTAAATTTTTTTGGAGGCAGGGTCTCATGTAGCCAAAGATAACCTTGACTATTGCAAGTCCAGGAAGACTAGGCATGCACCACCATGCTCAGCTCTTTTGTTATTGTTTGCATTGCACTGTGAGGGTGCAATGGTCAAAGCAAAGAAAAAAAGAGAGAGAGAGAAAATTCCACCCATCTCTTTGTTTTTTGATGTAAGGTCTTATTTTATAGCCCAGGCTGGCTTGTCACTCATTATGTACCAGCAGCCTTCCTGCCTCAGCCTCCTAAGTGCTGGGATTACAGGAATGTGCCACTATGCCAGCTTTCAGGGTGCCATTGTTATTTTGTTTAATAAATCTCTTGAAGGTTTTAAAGTTATTTTTGTAATTATATCCTAGAGATTTTATTATTTGTCTTTCATACTTAGGTCATTTTGGTTTTTTCTTTCATTTGGATGAGCAAATCTCACATAGTATTGTTTTTCAGGAGTATGTTGGCTATTTTTGCCATTTTATATCTATTATAATTTTACACTCAGGGGGTTGGTACCACAAGTGCTTGTCATTCCACAAGCCTGACAGTCTGAGTTTGGGTTCTCAGACTCATGAAACCAGATGCAGTAGTGCAAGTGTACTGCTTCCCAGGGCAGTCCTGGGAAGTCAGGAGTGAAAACAGGAGAGTCACTAGAAGCTTGTAAGCCAGCTAGCCTAGCTTACACAGTGGTGGAGAAAACCTGTCTCAAGCAAGGTGGAAAGGCGAGGTGCCAGTAGCTGAAGATTGTCCTCTACCCTCCGCACACGTGCCACATCGATGCGGTCCAGTGTGCACACCGATCCACCATTAAGTTCCTCCAGAAAAAGAAAACGGAGAATTTTTATTGGAATTTTATTGTCATAGATCAGTTTGGGGTCTTGGCATCTTGAGAATATTGCTTTCCTGTCATGAATGTGGCTCATTTGTCTGGTTTTGTTTTTTTTTTAATGATTTATTTATTTTATGTATATGAGTACACTGTAGCTGTCTTCAGACACACCAGAAGAGGGCATCAGATCCCATTACAGATGGTTGTGAGCCACCATGTGGTTGCTGGGAATTGAACTCAGGACCTCTGGAAGAGCAGTCAGTGCTCCTAACCACTGAGCCATCTCTCCAGCCCCATTTGTCTGTTCTTTAACTTTTTAAAAAATAACTTAATAGTTTCTTGAATATATATGGCCATAGCTTGTCAGATATTTTTGGAGGGTACTTAAATGTTGATGTCACTGTAAATAAGTTTTTAGTTCTTTATTTTCTAGTTGACCATCAGTGACACATAAAAAGAATGTTTTGTGCTGGTGTCTTTGCTAGCAGTCCTTCATAAAGCTGCTGTACCAAATTACAACTTGGTTGCTTAGGTGACAGCGTTATCTTACAGTTCAGTACTTCAGAAGTCTGAATGGGCTTGCCTGGAATAGGATCTAAGGGCTTTTCAGAGCTGTGTTTGTTCCTACAGGCTCTAGGGAAAATATGCTCATTGCCCTTGTTAGCTGCTTGCAGATGACCATATCCCTGGCTGGAGATTTCTTTCATTATCAAAGCCAACAATCTTGGGTGGAATCCTCAAGTTGTCAGCTATCTGGGCTGCCACCAGATTTTTCTCTCCCACTTAAGAAGACACTTGTGGTTACACTGGCTCCTCTTGCACAGTCCAGGAAAGTCTTTCTGTAGTTTTGGGGTTTTTTGTTGTTTTTCTCTTCTCACCTTAATTTTTCACCTAAAGACCCTATTTAAAAAACATTTTAATGCCTCAGATATGTTTGGCAAACTTCTTAAAATAAGATTTCAGAATTAAGTCTTCAGTTTAGAAATTATTTTTGGGGCCAGATGTAGGTTGGGCACACCTTTAATCCTAGCACTTGGAAAGCAGGGCAGGAAAGTGTCAGTGAATTTGCCATCAACCTGGTTGACATGAGTTCTAGGCCAGCCAGGGCTATGTAGTGAGACCCCACAGCTTCCAATACCTATTACTCCAGTTCCGGGGGATCTGATGTCCTCTTCTGACCTCCATGGGCACCCTGCATACATGTGGTACACATATGTACATGTGGGCAAAACACTTATACACATAAAACAAGCAAACATTTTTTTAAAAAGAAATGAGTTAAAAAAGAAACTCATGTGTTTATAAAACCACTAACCAAAATCAGAACAAAAATTCATTAACATAAATGTTGTTTTAGTCATTCTGGGTTGTTTTTTGTTGTTGTTGTTTTTATTTCTGTTTTGTTTTTGTTTTTCTGAGACAGAGTTTCAGTATAGCCCTGGCGGTCCTAAAACTCATTCTGTAGACCAGACTAGTCTCTCCACTCCCCAAGCGCTGAGATTAAAGGAGTGTGTTGCTACCTGCCAGTGGTTATTCTGTTTCAGGATAATCCAGCAGCAGCAGGAGTTCTCCATTACCACATGACCAGACAGTCACAGCTTGAAAAGATTAGGGTGTAGACCTCTATGGGTAAGGAGAATATAGGGCATTGTTCTGGGCTAAGCATTTTCATAGTTTAATCTGAAGATTGTTTTAGGTGCTGCACACACAACCATACATTTGCAAATGTTGATGGGTTTGCTTCTCTCTCCCCAGGTACCTTTCATCTGTCTGAGTCTCCATTTTGGCTTCAGGTTGTAATGCATGTCTTCTGAGAGTGGTGCGAGTGGGGTCTGCACTGTCGCACTGAGAACAGACCTTTCTAAGTGCACTGTAGACCGCTTTGTTTTCATGTACATCCTTCTGTCAGGACAAGGGTTTCCTTCCATTCAGTGTTTTTTGTTTCACCAGTCATTGTGATTGGATTTTTCTCATATGTTTATTCTGTGGATCTTAAGGAAGTGGCCATAGTGTTTGTTGGTTTGTTTGTTTTGTTTGCTATAATCTAGTGTTGTGGCGAGTTATCTTAGTTGATTTTCTAATGGTGAACTAGCCTTGCATTCCTAAAACAACAGAATCTGGTTTTGTGTGTAGCTAAACTTCCTTCACACCTACATCTATGAATGAGAATTAGCCTGTGTGTTTACTGTTGCACTGGATTGCAGTGTTCACTGTCAGGATGAAGATGTAGAGCAAGAGAAGTTGATTTGTACTTTGGGGTTGTTTGTATGAAACTGGAGTGCTTTATTGCTATAAATGCTCAGACACTCTTTGTTCTTCTCCTTCCCTCCCTCCCTCCCTCCCTCCCTCCCTCCCTCCCTCCCTTCCTTCCTTCCTTCCTTCCTTCCTTCCTTTTTTTTTTTTTTAAAGACAGGATCTTAAGTGATAATTCAGACTGCCTAGAACTCCCTGTGTAGCCAAGTGGACCTTAAACTGATAGCAGTAGTCCTCATTCAGCTGCCCAAGGCATTAGCCACAGTCCCTAGCACTTTTAGGTTTTTTGGGACAGGATCTCATACATCCTAGGTTGACCCTGAATTCTTTATATAGCTGAGGCTTGCCTTGAATTCCTGTTCTACCTGCCTCAATCCCCTACCAACTCAAGTTATTTAATATTGTATTGAAGACTTTTTAGACAGTGAAATCAGGTAAGAGAAATTATTCAAGGCTTGGGGAAAAAAAAAAGTACTACTGTCCTTACCTGTAGATGATACGGAATTTATCTAGAATACATAAAAATAATCTAAATAACTAAAATGAAAAATAATTTAGCCCAGCCCAATGGTACATGCCTATAAACCCAGTACTCAGAGGTGACTGCCTGAGAATTGGATTCAAGGTCATATGTAGTGACAATTTTGGGATTTTGGTTTCTTTAAAAAAACACAGAAATATAAGAATATGTTTTCTGTTTAATCCCAGATGTGGGGAGGCGGGGCTGCTTCAGATTATCCACATCAGTTGAGTATGATTTGCCTCATGCTGTGTCAGGGTGTGATTTTGCCAGCTGCAGATAGATTCTGTGGTTGTTCTGGGGACATTTAAAGGGTATATAAGTGTTAGGACCCTGAGAGGTGGGATGGGTTGTTGGTTGGTTGTTGTTGGTTGTTAGTTACAGTTTACTAAGTAGTAGTCTACAAAGAAACAAGAAGAAGAAATTAGGTGTACGGATAGTGAAGCTCAGACTTGCATCAAGTAACTCCATGCAGTAACTTAGTAACTCAGCAGGAAGTAGTCTGATGACAAAGTTGCCCCCTTTCTGACCTCCGACTTTGTTCAGGAGTCTCTTTCCCTTCCTCTCTGTCCTTTTTTCCTCTTATCTAGGGTTAGGGGTCGAAAGGGTGGAAAAAGAAGAACCCACAAAGTAGCAAACACTTGGCTATGGTCATTCTCTGCTACTTGGTGAGTTTGAGGCCAATCTGGACTGTGTGAGACTGTCTTCACAGCCGCACATGCAGAGGACAGAGTTAATAAGACAGCAGTATACATTTAACACACAAACCAGGTGTTTAACAAATAAGACTAGGAAGGGGATAGTCTCATAGTAAAAACAAAACGATTTAAATGTTTAGGAATTTTAAAACATAAGTGAAGAAATCTTTAAAACTCAGCTAAATGTTCCAAAAGTTGCAAGGTACCTTTCCCCCAGGTTAAAGTAACCTAACACACAGAGAGCATTGGTTTACATAACTTAACACATATTTAGTGTGGTCTCAGTAAAGATAGCTGCAAGGTTTTCTTTCTGGTGCTAGAAACGATGATTTTAAAGCTCACATAGAACAAACAAAAAACAAAACCATGAAACCAGGTCTGGTGTCATACACTTGTAGTTCTAGCACCTGAATCTATAACTGGCAGAAGGAAGTAATAAAGATCACATCAGAGACCAATGAAATACAGAAAATAAAGCAGTTAAGAGATAGACAAGATCTTTGAAAAGATGTGGAGGTCAGAGGACAACTTGAAGTAGGTCCTTCTCCTTGTTGGTTCTGAGAATCTAAGGTCATCAGACTACGTGACATGTACCTTTAACCACTGAGTCATCTTCACAGGCTCCTTTTTTTGTTTGTTTGTTTTTTTGTTTTGTTTTTTTCGAGACAGGGTTTCTCTGTGTAGCCCTGGCTGTCCTGGAACTCACTCTGTAGACCAGGCTGGCCTCGAACTCAGAAATCCACCTGCCTCTGCCTCCCAAGTGCTGGGATTAAAGGCGTGTGCCACCACTGCCCAGCTCTCAGTTACCTTTCTATTGACATGACAAAACACCACAACCAAGGCAACTTATTAAAGGAAGCATTTAATTTGGGGGCTCATGGTTCTAGGGGTGATAGAGAGTATGACCATCATGCCAGGAAACATGGCATCAGGTAAGCAGGCAGGCATGGTGCTGAAGCAGTAGCTGAGAGCTTTCATCTGCAAGTTGGAAGGAGGGAGGGAGGGAGAGAGAGAGAGGAGAGGGGCAATGATACGGGCTTTTGAAATATGAAAACCAGCGACACATTTCCAACGAGGCCATGCCTCCTAATTTTTCTCAAACAGTTCTACCAACTGTGGACCAAGAATGCAAATATATGATCCTTTGGGGCCCATTCTCTTTGAAACCCCACAGAAAGAAAGAAAATTCAGATAACTAAGGAACTATTATAACTGATTATAGAAATAAAGGATTTTTATTCTTTTATTGATAGTACAGGTCTATAACTTCAGCTACACAGGAGAGTGATACAGGAAAATTGTAGGTTCAAGGCCAACCTGGGCTATAGAGTTAGTTTAAAATAAGCTTGAATAATTTAATAACACTTGTCACAAGATAGAAAGTGAAAAGGGTAGTTGGATGTAGTTCAGTGGCAGTGTACTTGACTGGAAGATGCCATCCCCTGGCTTCTGTCCCAGCGTTAAGTGGGACAAAGGAATAAAATGGTTTTTATAAGAATGCAGTGAATAATTACATGCTGACAACTATGATTTGAGTGTGTCCCCTGAAGAGTTGACATAGGGACTGGAGAGATGGCTCAGTGGTTGAAAGCACTGGCTTCCCCTCAAGGACTCAGATTCAGTTCTCAGCACCTACATGGTGGCTCACAACAGTCTGTAACTCCAGTTCCCGAGAATCCGCTGCCCTTTTCTGGTTTCTTTGGGCACCAAGGATGAATATGGTGCACAGACATATCTGCAGACAAAATACTCATATGCAGGAAAACGTTTAAAATCTTTAAAAAGAAAGCTCAGGTGTAGTCACTTTAATTCCTCAGTGTGAGTGTTGAGGGGTGGGAGCTAGCTGGGAGTGTCAGGATTGAGTCAAGAGAGACCCCATGACTCCTGAAAGTCTTTCTCATGGGAATGTGTCTGCTGCATTTTCTCCTTCTGCCTGAGACCCTTTCCGTCGTGAGGGCCAGCAGACACTGAACAGACACTAGAGCCGTGCTCTTTGACTTCCTGCTTCTCATAAGCTAAAACCAACCTTTCTTTTATAAGTTACCCAGTTTCAGGTACTCTATCACAACAACAGAAAATTACTCATTTGATAATGTAAATCAAATGTGTAAGTTCCAAAAATGAATAACTACTAGATCAGGAAAAGAAATGGAAAATTTGAGCAGACTTAGAATTAATAAGTAGATCGAATCAGGAATGTTCTTAGACACCAAGAAAATCTCAGGACCAGACGGCTAGTGATTTGTACTGTAAGTTAAAGAATTAACTGTAGGCACAGGCTACAGTTCAGATTCCTTTCCTCATGAGAGCCTTGTGTGCAGTCACTCCAAGGCTGCTGCCACTTGTTGGTAGAGTGTGCAGCCTGTATGTGTTATTCTAAGGGACCACAGAGACAGTGTGAATATAAATGCGTCTAATCTAATTCTGTCTCTAACATAGGTTTCAGACATGTATGCAGGCTGCCCTTGAGCACAGTGACCAGGTTTTCATGTCCATCATAACCAAGATACAGAATAAGGACATTTGATTAAGAGCTTGTGTGAGCCAAGTTCAAGTTTCCTGGCTGCCAAAAGATCCATATCTCACAAGTTTAATGCAGATTAATTTGAAGATATGGTAGCTGAGAAGTTGCTTATCTTTGGTGACTTTGGGGTCAAGATGTCACCAGTGGTGGTACCCGGGACAAGTGGTTGACCCTGTTCTCCTTAGGGCCTCCACGGTGTTGAGTCTACACCCTGTGTCTTAGTTGGGGTTTTACTGCTGTGAACAGGCACCTTGACCAAGGCAAGTCTTATAAGAACAACATTTAATTGGGGCAGGCTTACAGGTTCAGAGGTTCAGTCGATTATCATCAAGGCAGGAACATGGCAGCGTCCAGGCAGGCATGGTATATAGGAGGAGTCGAGAGTTCAACATCTTGTTCCAAAGGCAAACAGAAGACTGACTTCCAGGTAGCTAGGATGAGGGTCTTAAAGCCCACACCCATAGTGACATACTTCCACCAACAAGGCCACACTTCCTAATAGTGCCACTCCCTGGGCCAAACATATTCAAACCACCTCACCCTACCAAACCATGTTCACTAATAAATCTCACATCCAATTAAAAAATTAACACTAAAATCATCTTCAAGCTGTATCATAAGTCATATATATGTTAAGAGGTTAACATAGAATCTATAAAGAACTATAGCTTAGCAAGTTAGAAATACCCAGCTTGAAAGGGCATAGGTGGGTTAAGAATTTAACGTCGTGGTTATACTCTTTGAAAGACCCAAGGTTTCCTTCTAGTACCAAAACAAAGCATAGCATGGGCAAGGATTTGAGTAAACATTTTCCCAGAGAATATACAGTGATCAGTAAACACATGAAAAAAAGTGCTCATTTTCGTAAATTGTTAGAGAAATGCAAATAAAAACCAGGTGAGATAACCTCATATCCATTAGAATGGCTGTCATATTACAGGAGGAGGAGGAGGAGGAGGAGGAGGAGGAGGAGGAGGAGGAGGAAGAGGAGGAGAGAAAAAGCTAAAAAGCAAGTGTTGCTAAGGATGCTGAAAATTTGAAAGCCTTGTTAATTATTGGTAGCAGAGTAAAAATGGCATTCTGGAAGACAGTAGTATGACAGTATGATAGTTGTTCAAATGATAAAAAGAGAATTGCCATATGCTCCAATAAATCCATTTCTGGGATATATCCAAGACAGTTGAAATCAAGACTTCAAATGTAATGGTTACTTAATTTATTTAAAAACCTAATACATTTACTTATTTTCTGTGTATGATTGTTTTGTCTGAACGTATGTATGTGCACCATGTACATTCCTGGTGCCTAACAAGGTATCAAATCCCTTGAACTTGTGTTATAAATGGTTATGAGCCACCATGTGGGTCCTAGGAACCAAAGTCAGGCCCTCTGCAGAGCAACACATGCTCTTAACAGCTGAGCCAACTCTTTAGCCCTGTAATGGTTAATTTAATTGTTAGTTACATTGGATTGGAGAGATCCTTGGATACTAGTAAAGTACACACTGGGCATGTCTGTAACGGTGTTTCCTGAGATCCTAAGGGTTCTGGCCTAGTCAGTGTATTAAGTGGCTTTGTAGACCAGGCTGACCTCAAACTCACAGAGATCCACTAGCTTCTGCCTCCTGAGTGGTGTGATTGAAGGTATGTGCCACTATTCCTGACCCAGGAAGTTTTTTCTTGATTAAGTCATTTGTGGTGGGAAGACCCACTTTTAATCTGGATTTTTGAGATGGGAAGATAGAATTTAAATCTGGGCCAAATCTTTTGCTGGCAGCCTATATAAAGGACATGGAAGAAGGAAGCTTTTGCTCTTTACCTGCTTGATCTTGCTGGCAAGTTCATTCTTTCACTAGCATTAGAGCTTACTTCTTCAGGATTCTGGTGTGTACTGAAGACCAGCGGAGACACTCAGCCTCGTGGACTGAACAACTACTGGTTTTTTGGATCTTCTGTTGGTTGGTAAGAGCCATTGTTGGATTAGCTGGACCACAGCCTGTAAATTATTACCTAAATCCCTTTTATATAAATATAGGCCATTACATATATCCCTTACACACATACACACACACACACACACACACACACACACACACACACACACACACATCATTACATATATACATATCATTACATAAACATTACATATATAATGTATGCATATGAGTATGTATATGTATATAACATAATATATAGACATTGCACATAATGTATATACATATGTTACAGATATATATGTCATTACATAACCCCCTTTATATATACATATAGATTCATTTTATAAATTCTGTTCCTCTAGAGAATCCTGAGTAATAAAGTAGCCAAAAAATGGAAGCAATCCAAATGCCCATCAAAAGATAAACATAAGCAAAATGTAGTATATACATATTATAGAACATTGCTCAGCTTTAAAAGAGAAGGGAGGGGCTGGAGAGATGGCTCAGCAGTTAAGAGCACTGACTGCCCTTCCAGATGTCCTGAGTTCAATTCCCAGCAACTGCATGGTAGCTCGTAACCGTATGTAATGGGATCTGATGCCCTCTTCTGGTGTGTCTGAAGACAGCAATGGTGTACTCATATACATAAAAAATAAGTCTTTAAAAGAGAAGGGAGTTCATACTTACGCTACTTGAGTGAACCTTGAAGATGTTATGTTCAGTAAAATAACAGCTGCAAAAATTCCACTTAAATGAAGAATCTAGATGTCAGACTATAGACAGTAGTTGATGGTATCCAAAAGGAAGGAGAAATCAGAAGGCAATATTAATTAATGGATAAGTCCCTGTGTTATAAAATTAAAAACTTTCTGTGTTTGATGGCACAACAATGCCTCTCCCTTGAACACTAAATATTTCATTTGTTTGCTTTTGGTGCATGGTGTACGTGTGAAGGTCAGAGAACCACTGTTGGAAGTTGGCTTCCTCCTGCCTTAGGTTTCAAGGGTTTAGTTCCAGTGATTAGGTTGGATCAGCAAGTGCTTTTACCTGTTGACCTATATTGCCTGCCCCACAGAACATTCTGTAATGATAGCGACAGTAAACCATGTGTCATATATAATTTCGTGCAATAAACAACTTTAAAAAGACAGTTTGAAGTAGTACCGATCCCATTGGCCAAATGTCAAATAGTTTGCATGTCAAAATACAGTTATCTCTTGATGTTTTTAAGACACTCTCGATATATTTTAAGGATGTATGTAAAGGCCATATGTAAGATGGCCTCATTTGCTGGTGAAATTTGGTTACTGAAATTTGATCATATATATATATATATATATATATATATATATATATATATATATATATATCCTTGAATATACTAAATACACACACACACACACACACACACACAGCCTTATTTGCTGGATCTTCTTTCTCCTGAATGTTCAGATTATAGGTATATGCCACTGTGCCCAATGTTCTCTTCTGAAAAGAGAACACACACGAAAGAGAGAGAGAGAGAGTGTGTGTGTGTGTGTGTGTGTGTGTGTGTGTGTGTGTGTGTGTGTGTGTTAGGAACTGAACCCAAGATCCTTGTACATGTTTGGTAATTCTCTGTAAAAATAAATACATACATACATACATACATACATACATACATACACACACACTATTATGTGCATGTGTGGGGGCACCTTTTGTTTTGTTTTTTTAGACAGGGTTTCTCTGTGTAGCCAACTTGGAGTTCCCCCTGCTTCTGCCTTCCAAGTGATGGGATTAAAGTTGTAGGCCACCACTGCCCAGCAGGAGCACTTTTTTTCTTTTTTTTTTTTTTTTTAAATAACAGCTTTATTTTATTATCTGTTGTTAAAATAACATATTTTTCACATAAAATCCAGTTGTTTAATGTGTACAGTTCATTGGCTTTTGGTATACGCAGAGGTGTACCTCTATCACCACAATCAAGATTAGCTCATTTTCATAAGCCCAAAGAAACCTTAGGCCCCTTGCCATTAATCCTAAGTCCTGTCATCCTCCCAAATCCTAGAGTGTCTGATTTTGGGGTTTTGGGTCAGAGACTTACTATATAGCTCTGAGTGTGCTTGTACTTGCTCTGTAGCTGAGGCTGGCCTTGAATTTGCAGTGAACTTGAAGTGCTAGGATTATAGACATATACCATAATGCCTAGTTAGTATCCTTGATTCTTAATTATTTTTGTTGTCAAAGCAAGTACAGGTTCCTCATATTGATGACACCAAGTTATTTTTTATTTGTTGAGACAAGGTTTTGCTATAACCCAGGCTGGACTTGAACTCTCAACCTTACAACTTCAGGCTCCTCCTGAATTATAGATATGCATCATGCTGCTTACTCTTTTGGCTTGTTGTCCAGTTTACATCTTTTGTGTCTTGCAGATACTGCCAAACATGCCTTTTGTTTCTGTCAGAATAGTATGTCTGGCTGTCTTATACTCAGATCCGAAAATGTTGACTCTTGGGCTCTGTTTACTTGTTCTCATTTCCTATGCCTTGTTTGCATGTGTGTGGCAATTGCTATGCCTATTCTTTTAAGTTGTTCTTTGTCTAGAATAAAGTCGCATTCTTCCCTACAAGGTTTTGTGCTTGCCAAGTGCCTTGGTGTTAGGCTTTTGAAGTCACTCCTTAGAGTTTGAATTACATAGGTAGTGAGAGTTGCTTGGGTTTGTGTGTCAGTGTTTGCCTTTACTTAATCCTTCAAAAACAGGTAACTTTACTTTTCCTGTAGATTCTTGGGACGTAGGACTTGGTGGGTTTTTTGTTTTGTTTTCTTTTCCCCAATGGAGATAATTCTTGGGAATGCTGGTTTAAAGAAGACTTCATACCTTCCTGGGCCTAAGCCTTGACTTCTAAGCTTCTCCTCAAAGGCATAAACTGGTGTTCTAGTTCTTGGAATTAGACAGGCATCCTCACAATAGAAGTCTCTGTGCTCTCTCACCTTTTTGGGTTCCCAGTGTTGTTGAGATTAAGGCTCCAGAATTTTTTCAAAGAATACATAAAAGATTGGATAGATATACTTGAGAATTTCTTGTTTTATCTAGCAATCTAGGTAACAGCTAATAAGCCATGCCTGCAAAGGACCAGTTAGTGAATATATTTAGGCTTTGCCCTACTGCTGAGTTCTAAGATGATTCTCCTGTACTTACAAACCGGGCCTCAGCTCAGAATTGGCCTGAGCCATAGACTGACTATTGATTATCTGAAGAACAGTGCTGACTTACTGTCCTTGTAACATTTGTTAGGGAATGTTTCCAATCCTTATGTTGTTATGTCTCATTGTATATTATACTTTATATGTTAGATGCTAGCGTTGTCTTTTTTTGAGAATGATTAGTATATATAGCATTTAAAGGTATCATTAAAGGAAGGTGCTATTGGGACTTAAACCTAGAGCCTCTTGCATGGCAGGCTGTGCTACTGCTGAGCTGTGCCCCCAGCCCTAATATGTTTATATTACTAAAGCCTAGTTGTAGCTCTAATTATGCAATATCTTTATCTTATACTTTTGTCAAATGAATTTTTATTTGGATGAATTTTAAAAAATTTTTGACTAAAATAGAATTAAACCATTTTTTCCTTCCCTTTTCTCCAACTCCTCAAGTTGATAATCTTTCTCTCTTTCTCCCTCTCTCTCCCCCCTCTACACACACACACACACACACACACACACACACACACAACTTTTACTACGTTTTATTGTATGTGGAATTGTTTCTCCTTTCGCATGTTCCCAAGGATCACACTAAGTCCTCACCTTGGCAGCAAATACTTCTTTCTGCTGAGCCATCTACTTGACCTTCAACTGAATTTAGAGGCTTTTGTTTTCTTTTTTCTTTTTCTTTTCCTTTTTTTTGGTCAAGTTTTGTAAAATATTCTTGTAGTATTTTATTTAGAATTTTGTTAACTTATACTAATTTATAAGGAATACTGTTATCTTTATACCTAGACCTTTTGTTCAGGAGCATGAAATGTTTCCCTAAGTCCTTGATTTTTCCCAGTAGTATTTGGTCATTCTCTTCTTACCATTTGTCTTTGTTAGGTTAATTGCTAGTTGTTTAATACTCTTCACTGCTTGTGCAACTGAATGTCTTTTTAAAACTGTGTTTTCTAGTTAGTTATTACTACTATATGATAATGCATTTTACTTTTGAGAATCTATATTATCTTTTATTTTTCTGAAGTTTTAATTAACTATTGTTGTGACTGATTTTCCTTAGATTGTGTTAGTTATAATTAAGTTGTCTCTATATAAGGCTAATCTCATCTCTTCTATTATTTCCTTTTTTTGCCATGACAAGAGTGGCCAGTGTGAGAGTGGAAATGAGAGAAGAGTCTTAATTTTTGCCTTTATTTTTAATAGATTTACTGCTAGTGTAAAGTATGATGTTATAACTTCTAGTTTGGTGGTGTGTGGGTTTTTTTTTTTTTTTTATTGTATAGAAATAGAGTTTATTTTGTTTTTGTTTTTGTTTTTTTTTTTTAAGATTTGTTTAGTTTTATATGTGTGAAAGTTTGCCTGCATATATATCTGTGTACCATGTATGTTCCTGATGCTTGTAGAGGCCAGAAGAAGCTGTTGGATCCCCTGGAATCATAGTGATAGGAAGCAGCTTGTGGGCGTTGAAACTCATACTTGGTCCTCTGCAACAATAGTGCAGAGGTTAACTCAGGGGCTGAGAGGATACAGTGTTCCTGCAGAGTACCTCAGTTTTGTTCCCAGCACCCATATTGGGTGGCTCACAACTGTCTGCTACTCCAGCTCCAGAGGAATCCAAAGACTCTAGCATCCATGAGTGTCTTGCACTGACAGACAGACACAGACACACACACACACAATTTGAAATAAAATAGAATAATGGTTTGATTTTATACATCTTTTTTAAAAAAGGTATTGATAACAAGTAACATGTGAACCAACAAAGTTCAAGGAGCTGAGTGTAATGGTTACTTCTATAATTCCTGCACAGGGGCTAGAGTCAGAATTGTGAGTTTTAAGCCAGCCTGAGCTACACAGTGAGACCCTGTCTCAAAAAGAAAACAAAACAGTAGGCTGAGAGATAGCTCAGTGGTTAAGAGCACTGACTGCTCTTACAGAGGACTTAGCTTCAATTCCCACTGCTCAAATGGTGACTCACAAACATCTGTAGCTCCAACCCTCTCTGCCCTCTGTGGGCACCAGTCATTGCAACTGGAATACAAACTTACATGTAGACAAAACATTCATAACATTTAATAAACCTAATAAAAAAAAGAAACAAACCAGAAAAGAATAGCAAAACTAATCTGAGAAAGGGAAAAAGGAAGCCTCCTGTGTATTAGGAATGTTCTACCCCTTGGTTTGAATGTTGTTGGGTGTGTATGTAAGTAAAACCATTGAGCCCATAGTCACAATTTTTGCATATCATTGCATGATTGCTACATCTTGATACATACAAACGTCTTATTTTACTTATCTGGTCATATTTGTTTTTATTAATTAAACTGTTTGGATGATAGATTAGTAGTTTAACTTAATTTGTTCCAGCTTTAGACTTCTGGGATAAGTCATAGTTGATCACAATTTTAATCCTCTTCAGATATCTTTTTTATATTCTTTAACATTTCTTATTCTCATTCAATAAATATTGGTTGAGCTGAGCATGATGATGCACCTCTTTAATCCTAGCACTCTGGAGGAAGAAGTAGGTAGATCTGTGAGTTCAGTTCAACCTGGTCTACATAGTAAGCTGTAGGCCAGTCAGGCCCACATGGTAAGACCCTGCTTGTAGGTAGGTAGGTAGATGATTGATTGATTGATTGATTGATTGATTGATTGACCCTGCCGATAGATAGATAGATAGATAGATAGATAGATAGATAGATAGATAGATAGATAGGTTGAGCTCTAGACATAGAGATTCTAATGGTTAGAAAGCTAGTAATAACTCATATTTGTCTGTGTTTACTACAATTAAGTGAGAAAACAGTCAAATAAGTATAAAGTGAATGTTAAATTGCAACTATAAGTGCTCTAATTAAAAGCTATTTATTCTTATGATAACATTATAGGGTAACTTTATTGAACTATTAATATTGTTTATTGTTTGTACTCCTTTTTTTTTTTTTTGCACTTGTGTGACACTATTCCTGGGTAGATGTGAGCAAATATCCATTCTCCTCAGACAAAACTGACAGTAGATCAAAGTACTGATATACCACATGATTGCCACTTGGTGAACCAGTAAACTTTATTGGGATTATTTACAGGAATGTGGGGGAGAGGTTACTTACAGGAACAGAAATGATCACTAAAGTTCACCCCAGTAGGGGTGACAGCTCATGAAAGCTGGAAACATGAAGTGCATAGCACAGTTCAACAGGTCAAAGGTGATCCTTTCAGGCTGCTCAGTTGGTCTGATTGAGAATGTCTCAGCTGCATGTATGCATCTGAGTGAGTGTGTGTGCTTGCAGAAGGAGGAACCTACTGGCTGCTCAGTTTCAGGAACTTCCTGAAGTCATTGAGTGTTTACTTCCTTAGTTTAACAAGCATCCTTTTTGGATAGAATGTTCTACTTCCATTAAGAATATCCTCTTATTTCACCTCCTCTTTAACATCCTATATCTTAAGATTCCCTCCAAGATGGACAGGTTTTTGGAAGAAGTTGTTACGTAACAGTACCTTAAATATTAATGTATTCTTTTTGCATAACAACCATATGAAATAAGCAGGCTTTTGTTTTTACAAAAGCAAAGGTGGGTTTTATGAAAAGTTTTTGATACAGATTTGAGTGTAGGCATTGAAAGAGAGGAAGACTAACAGGGTTGTTTTATGCACCCAAGGGTAGATGTGGGCATCTCTGGAAAGAGTCACCTAGATAGGCCTGGTTGTGTTTTTATTGATGAAAACACCCTCACTGTAATCTAGTGGACCTTTTAATTAAGATCTTTTTGGTAACCCTCCTGCCTCAAGTGCTAGGACTATGCAGGTATACACCATGCCTAACTTTGTTTTTATGTCTACTTTTAGTTTTCTGCATTTTCTTGTTATGTTCTTATAGATGTCATATAGATTAAATATAGTTTGGACATTTTAGCATATTTTTATTCTTGAATTCTCTTTTGATATAACATATAGATTCTGTTTATATTTCCTATCAGTTGTTTTGCTTAATTTTGCCTGTAACACATTATTGAAACATAACCTATTTGTAAAAGGCTGAGAATTCCTTGACTACATTTTTACTTTAGTTTTTTTTTTTTTTTTTAATGAGACAAACCTATTTTAAAAAAAAAAAACAGTAAATGAGAAGAGTCTTGGAAAAAATGGGCTAAGACTCTGATAAGCATAACTAATTCAGGAATACATTGGACAGCTGTTTTGCTACTTTAAGTTACAGAATGTTGCAAGTCTTGTCCTAGTTTCTTTTGCTGTTGCTATGCTAAAATTCCTTGACAAAAGTACCTTCAAAGAGAAAGGGTATACAGTCCATCATTTCAGGGAAATCAAGGCAGCCACAATCAGAAAGCAGAGGGATGAGTGTGTGCAGTTTCCCAGCTCCCTTCACCCTAGGTCCCCAGCCCAGGTAATGTCCCACACATAGTTAAGATGTATCTTCCCGTTTCAGTTAATGTAATCAGCCAGGCAGTGGTGGCACACGCCTTTAATCCCAGCACTTGGGAGGCAGAGGCAGGTGGATTTCTGAGTTCGAGGCCAGCCTGGTCTACAGAGTGAGTTCCAGGACAGCCAGGGCTACAGAGAGAAACCCTGTCTCGAAAACACCAAAAAAAAAAAAAAAAATGTAATCAATATGTTTTCTCACAGACATGCCTACAGGCTCATTTTCCAAGTGATACTAAATTCTGTCAAGTTGATAATTAACCCTCACATCACTTTTTCCAGAAGGTAAGCTGTGTGTGTATTTACATACATACATATGTATTTAAAAGAACATATAATGTTAATAAGAGTCCTGTCTAAAGTCTCTGTCCAGAAATTGTTTGCTTAGTGTTTGGTTTCATAGAAAGCCCTTGTTTCTAGGGTCACATATGAGCTTTATAAGTTATGTTCATGTGTGAGTGAGGCTTACTGCTTTTGTCCCAAGGAAGATCACCTGGTAAGAGGCTCACAGAGTTTGGCTGTGTTTTCAGGAACAACTTCCTAAAACTTCTACTTTTAGCAGAAAACTAGAGTATGCATCTGACTGTTACTTGGCACCAAGTGTCTTAGAATAGTCATTTTGGCAGTCCACCTCTTGATATTCTGAAATAGCTGTCTTGTTACAACAACACCAAAAAAAAAAAAGAAAGAAAGAACATTTGACCTAGAAAGAGAAGGTAGTCCTAATTTTGATAGATCTAAAAATTATTTCACTTATTTGAAAGAAAAGGATCCTCCACACACACTCCCAAACAACCTGCTCTCTTTATGCCATGTCTCTGTGTAAAAGAAGTTTATTTATTTATCTTTTATTTACTGAATTGATTTGACTTTAAGACAGTCTATGTAACCTACCCTGGAACTCACTGTGTAAACTGGCCTTAAAGTCACAGCGATCTGCCTGTCTCTGTTTCCCAAATTCTATTGTGCTACCATGTTTGGCTTATTTGTTGTTTTGTTTTTTGAAGACAGGGTTTCTCTGTATGTTCTAGCTTTCCTAGAACTCACTGTGTAGATCAGGATGCCCTCAAACTCAGAGACCCGCCTGCCTCTGCCTCCTGAGTGCTGAGATTAAAGGCGTGCGCCACCACCAATATGGTGTACATGTATAGTGTGTGGTCATGTGTGCTTAGTGGGTAAAGGTGCCTGCTGCCAAAATGACAACTTGAATTTGATTCCCAGAACACATGTGGTGGAAGGAGAGAACTGATTTTTTTACAGGTGTCTTTGAAGTGCCACACACACAACAGCTAAACAAATAAATAATAAAAAGTCAAAGGGGATATAATAGCACAGGCCCAGCACTTGGGGGACAGAGGTAAGCAGATCTCTGTGAGTTCAAAGACAGCCAGGGCTACATAGAAAGACCCTTTCTCAAAAAAAAAACCAAAGTGTGTGTGGGGGAATCCTTAGAAAATATTTCCTTCCTATGAAATGTGAGTGAAAGTTGCCTGTTGTTTTTCCTAATACTCCTAAAAATGTTCTTTTCTATAGTTCTCAAAAAACGGTATTCTTATTTGTTGCTTTTCATTTCATTGACTTTCTTTCTTTCTTTCTTTCTTTCTTTCTTTCTTTCTTTCTTTCTTTCTTTCTTTCTTTCTTTACCGCTTGGAGAATTTAGACAGTCTTTTTCAATTGGCCTAATTTTATAAGATTATAAGACCTCTTAGAACTCTGACTGAGGAGGCTAAAGCTGGAGAATCTTGGTATCAAGGTCAATTTGAAAAATTTAGTGTGGTCCTGTCTCAAAATCAAAGTTGTTTTTTTTTTTTTTTTTTTTTTAAGATTTTTTTTATTTTATTTTATATGAGTACACTGTAGCTGTCTTCAGACACACACCAGAAGTATGCATCAGATCCCATTACAGATGGTTGTGAGCCACCATGTGGTTGCTGGGAATTAAACTCAGGACTTCTGGAAGAGCAGTTGGTGCTCTTAAATGCTGAGCCATCTCTCCAGCCCTCAAAATCAAAGTTTTAAAAGGCATACGAATGTAGCTTAGTAACAAAGCAGTTACCTAGAGTGTGTGAAGCCCTATATTCAATCCTCAGTGTTGCAGGATATTTGATCACAATGTGAACTCCAAGATTGTGTTGTTTACTGGAAAAACCTGTTTCTAATAGTGGTGTGGCTCAGCCTTAGCAAACAGCTTTAATCTTAAACAATGAAAGTAAAGTTAGTTTGTAGAAGGAAGCAGCTATGTGTGAAAGTGATGTCTAATTGAGTGGCAAAGTGATGAAACAGAAAGATTTGACAGAATAGGATATGCCCAACTCTCATGAGAACAGAGAGAAAAAAGAGGCTGCTTAAGAGAGAGCAACACAGAGAGAGGAGGAAGGAGGCAGTTTTACCGGGAAAGTTTTCAGAGGCAGGTAGAAGAGAGAACAAGCTAAATACAGGTGAAGACAGAATGAGCCAAAGAATGAGAAGGAGCCAGAAGATTAGAACAGATTGCTAGAGTTAGTTTGAGGCCAAGCGGAGCAATTCAGTCAGAGGCCAAAAGAGGTCAGATTAAATCAGTCAGCTTGGAGAGGAGTTTGAGCCAGATCAGCTGATTTGAACCAAACAGTGTTCAGAAAGAACAAGAAAGGGTGAGCTTATTCAACAGTAAGTCTCAGAGGATGAAAGCATTCTGTGCCTAGATAAGATTGTTTGGAGCCTAGAAAGTTCCAGATTGAGGCCTAGTTTAGCAGGAGGAGGCAGTCAATTAATTCAGGCAAATAAAAGATACATTTACACCTCAGTACCACCAAAAATAAAAAAACTACCCCTGAATATCATGACCTGATAGGCTCTCTCTGTTTCTGATCTAAAATCTTACTGTCAAGACATAGTTCAAATAAAATTCCTTTAATCATTTATTCTTTTCATCATTTGGTTTTTTGAGATAGGGCCAGACAGACCATGCTGACTTTGAGCTCACTATATAGCTCAGGCTGGCCTCAGACATCATTGATCCTCCTGCCTCAGCCTCCCAAGTGCTGGAATTACAGGTGTGAGCCGCCATGTCTGGCTTGGATATAGTTTTCCAGTTTATTTGATTCACTACTTTTACTTTTTTTCTTTTTGAGACTGTGTCTCATTCTGTAGCATAGGTTTTCTTCACACACAAGAGCTGGGTTCCATGCACCCTGTGTTTCATTTCTTTATGTATGTGTCACGTATGCTCTGCACTCAACTTAGCTTTGTGCTTATTCATGTTCCGTTAAAATATCATAACTTCTCTTTTTCCATGTAAAAGACATTTTTAATCACTTCTTAAATTGTGCTTGTGATTGATAACTGATTCGTCTGAGACAGATTCCATTGGCTATGCATGAAACACATTGACATTCATAAGGGTTCTGAAATGCCATTCTGCATTGGACTGAAACATACTGAGTATGTTTAATTTTTTGGCTTCATACTTGTACTTGGAAAAAAGAGGTCACTCTTACAGGTAAAGAATGATTCATTGTTTTTTATCATGTCAGAATGCATAGTTTATTCATTTGTTTTGCATTGAGTGAATCTACGTGGCTCCAGTGGTAAAGATGGTAAAGATCTTGTTTTTTGCTTTTTGTTTTTTTTGTTTTTTTTAACTGTCTTAGTTTGTGTTTTATTGTTATAAAGAGACAACATAACCATGGCAACTTATAAAGGGAAACATTTCATTGGTGCTGGCTTACAGTTTCCGAGGTTTAGTCTGTTGTCGGCATGCTGGGAAGCATGGCGGTGTCCAGCCAGACATGGTGCTGGAGGAGGAGCTAGGCGTTCTACATTGGGATCCTCAGGCAGCAGGAAGAAACAGTGAGCCACTGAGACTGGGCTTGACTGCCAGCTACTGGTGCCAACAAAGCCACATCCACTCCATCAAGGCCACACCTTAGTAGTGCCACTCCCTATGGACCTATGGGGGCCATATTTATTCAAATCACCACAAATATTAACAATAAAAACTCCTGCACAGTTTCTTACTATTCACCAACTACTGGAAATGATTAAAATAATAGCTCCTTCTATAGATTATGTTGTTTTTCCAAACTTAGAGAATTTTAATTTTCTTTGGATGATGTTTTATATAGAGTTTGGACCAATGTGATCTCCAAGTTCATTTTAGCTATAAATTCTCAGTGTACCTTCTTTAAAACTTAAGAAGAATAACTTAAATAATATAATACATTTATTTTGATCAATAGTGGGATGTTAAGTTGAGATGTATGCAATTTAGGGCTTTATATGACTCATAATTGTGCATTTATGAGCTCTGCTGTCTACTGGCTGCAAGCTACTGCTTGGCTATTGTTTTTCCACACATCAAACACTGTCCTAAGCACGTTCTGTGTACAACTTAAGTCTCACTGCCAACATAATACATAGGTCATCACTGTGTTCATTCTACTTGTTAGAAAGCCAAGGCACACATTGTTCAAATAACTTGCCCACATTCCTCTCATTAATAAGTTTAAAGAGTTAGTTGCAAACTAGCAGACTTGTTGCAGGCCCATGTCTTAGGTAGTGTTTCCATTGCTATGAAGAGACACCATGACCAAGGTAACTCTTTTTTTTAAATCTCATAGCTCACACATTTAATATTACTTGTTTTCAATAGGTTTTGAAAACCTTACTACTGTCACACTCAACTAGAAATAAGTTGACAACTCCTGACTAAATTCAGAGAAAATAAATATTAGTCTTTGAAAATATACAGGACTCGCCTCCCTAATGTGAATAAAATTCAAATACCTCCAATGTTCTCCCTTGAAAATATGTTAGCTTCACTCTGAGCAAAGAGCAACATTTTCATTTCCCAAGGCCATTACACTGAGATTCATCAGATATCTATAACACTTGCTGAAGTTACCCCTTAAATATTTCTATTTGACCAGTACGAAGTGTCCTTCCTTATCTTTTTTGATAACTTTTGATTGAAAGTTATTCAATATTAGAATGACTACTCCAGCTTGTTTCTTGGGACCATTTGCTTGGAAAATTGTTTTCCAACTTTTTACTCTGAGGTAGTGTCTGTCTTTGTATCTGAAGTACGTTTCCTGTATGCAGCAAAATGCTGGTTCCTGTTTACATATCCAGTCTGTTAGTCTATGGCTTTTTAATGGGGAATTGAGTCCATTAATGTTAAGAGATACTTAGGAAAAATGATTGTTGCTTCCTGTTATTTTTGATGTTATTTTTATGTTTGTGTGGCTGTCTTCTTTTGGGTTTGTTGAAAGAAGATTACTTTCTTGCTTTTTCTAGGGTGTAGTTTCCCTCCTTGTGTTGGTGTTTTCCATCTATTATCCTTTGTAGGGCTGGATTTGTGGAAAGATATTGTGTAAATTTGGTTTTGTCATGGAATATCTTGGTTTCTTCATCTATGGTAATTGAGAGTTTTACTGGGTATAGCAGCCTGGGCTGGCATTTGTGTTCTCTTAGGGTCTGTATGACATCTGCCCAGGATCTAGCTTTCATAGTCTCTGGTGAGAAGTCTAATGTAATTCTGATAGGTCTGCCTTTATATGTTACTTGACCTTTTCCCCTTACTGCTTTTAATATTCTTTCTTTGTTTAGTGCATTTGGTGTTTTGATTATTATGTGATGGGAGGAATTTCTTTTCTGGTCCGGTTTATTTGGAGTTCTATAGGCTTCCTGTATGTTCATGGGCACCTCTTTAGGTTAGGGAAGTTTTCTTCTATGATTTTGTTGAAGATATTTACTGGCCCTTTAAGTTGGGAATCTTTGCTCTCTTCTGAACCTATTATCCTTAGGTTTCCTCTTCTCATTGTGTCCTGGATTTCCTGGATGTTTGGGGTTAGGAGCTTTATGCATTTTGCATTTTCTTTGTTGTGTCAATGTTTTCTATGGTATCTTCTGCACCTGAGATTCTCTCTTCTATCTCTTGTATTCTGTTTGTTGGTGATGCTTGCATCTATGACTCCTGATCTCTTTCCTAAGTTTTCTATCTCCAGGGTTGTCTTCCTTTGTGATTCTTTATTGTTTCTGTTTCCTTTTTTATATCCTGGATGGTTTTGTTAAATTCCTTCCCTGTTTGGTTGTGTTTTCCTGTAATTCTTTAAGGAATTTTTGTGTTTCCTCTTTAAGGGCTTCTTTCTTTACCTGTGTTCTCCTGTATTTCTTTAAGGGAGTTATTTATGTCCTTTTAAAAGTCCTCTATCATCATCATGAGAAGTGATTTTAGATCCGAATCTTGCTTTTCCTGTGTGATGGTGTATCCGGGATTTGCTATGGTGGGAGAATTGGGTTCTGATGATGCCAGGTAACTTTAGTTTCTGTTGCTTATGTTCTTGCGCTCGCCTCTTGCCATCTGGTTATCTCTAGTGCTACCTGCACTCCCTATATCTGACTGGAGCCTGTCCTTCCTCTGATCCTGGTTGTGTCAGAACTCCTCAGAGACCAGCTGTTTCTGGGATCCTGTGATTCTGTGATCCTGGGATCCTGAGAGTGACAGAGCTCCTGTGAGTCAAGCTGCCTCTGCGACCTTGAGATCCTGGTGTAACCAAGCTCCTGTGATCCTGGGCCTGTTAGAGCACCTGGGAGTAGAGCTTCCTCTGAGTCTTGTGGGACTGGCTGAGGAGTTCGCTCCTAAGGTCTGCTCAGGGCACCAGCCCAGACCGGAAGGAGACCATGCCACTGGTCTGGCAGGGTTCCTGGGTCCCTAGATCCCACTGGTCCCAGTTACTCCTGGTGTTGGGATAGATGTTGTGTCCGAATGATTCATTGTTTAGAATCCGTGTGTGTGTGTGTGTGTGTGTGTGTGTGTGTGTGTTGTATATGTGTATAATATAGAGGGATTTACTGGAATGACTTACCAGGTATGGTCCGGCTCATCCAACAATAGCTGTCTGCCAACAGAAAGTCCAGGAACCCAGTAGTTCTTCAGTCCACAAGGCTGGCTGTCGCAGTTGATCTTTTTAGTATACACTGGAACCCTGAAGACATAAGCTCTAATGCCAGGAAAGGAATTGATTAGCCAGTGAGAGCAAGCAAGTAAAAAGCAAGCTTCCTTCTTCCATGTCCTTATATAGGCTGCCAGCAGAAGGTTTAGCTCAGATTCAAGGTGTATCTTTCAACCTCAAAGATCCAGATTAAAAATGGCTTTTCCCATTTCAAATTACTTAATTAAAGAAAAGAATCCCTTATAAGTGTGCCCAGCCATTTGGGTTTTAGTTAATTCCAGATGTAGTTAAGTTGATAACCAAGAATAGCCATCACAAGTCCATCCCTTGCCCACTTGACATAATCATATCTCCTTGTGTCATGCTTAATTTCCAAATGAAAACAATAACCAGGTCATAATTATACCTAACACGATATAACTATCCCACATACAATCACAAAATTCATTATATATTTAGCCAAGTTATAATTATACCTAACATGATAAAACTACCCCACGTACAACCACAAGCACTTCTTACTCATTCTTCTATTGCTGTGAAGAGACACCATGACCACAGAAACTCTTATTTAATTGGAGGTTTGCTTACAGTCTCAGAGGCCTAGTCCATTATCATTATAATAAGGAGCATAGCAGCACACAGGCAGACTTGGTGCTGGAGAAGGAGCTAAGGGTTCTACATCTGGATCCTCAGGCAGCAGGAAGAGAGAGACTGGCCTTGGCATGGACTTTTGAAACCTCAAACCCTATCCCCAGTAACCTGCTTCCTCTAACAAGGCCACACCCCCTAATCCTTCTAATTCTGTCAGAGTCCCCTCCCTGGTGACTAAGCATTCATATATATGAGCCTAGGGGAGCCATTCTTAGTCAAACCACCACACCCTGTACCAGGGAAAAACAGGGTCCTGTAAAGTGGTTCAGTGAGTAAAAGTGCTTCCTCTACAAGCCAAGGACTGGGATTCATCCCTGGAACCCGCATAAAAGTAGAAGGAAGAAGCTGCACAGAGTTGCCCTCTGACCTCCACATCTGAGTGACAGGTGTGCTGCTCCACCATGCACACGTGCACATGCACACATACACACTAATAGTAAATTTGTAAATCCAAATTGAGTGGGAAAGAGGGTTATAATTCATCTGAAATAACTTTTAAAAAACTGTTCATAGATCACAGCTGTCGTTCTTTAGCTCAGTGATTTCAAGGTGGCCTGAGCTGTGCTTTATCTGGGTGAAAGCTAAGTGGTGCAACAACTTGTTACACAAGGGATATAAATGTATGTGGCAAACTGCCATAGGCTGGGGCAGGGTGACTGTAGCATGCTGCCTTTGGACTCGTGGGAGTTCTTCTTTACTGGATCTTTACCTTTGCACAGAGAATTCACTTACTGGGCGTCCCCTGTGTTCATAGTTTGCTTTGATCGTTCCTCCCCTCTCACTTCCCGTGTGTCCTCCAAGCCTAGGCCAGCTTCCATTTTTCTACAAGCCCTTCTATTATCTATATCATTTCTATTATCTGTTGTGCTGATTTTAGCATCTTTTGAGGAAAAAAAGGAAACCAGGCCATTTTGCTATTCAAGTAAATCTTTAGCTAGTTAAAAATTACATGTTTTAAATGTCACCAGATGTAAATGTTAAAGCAATCTTTTGACAAGAAGAAGAGGAAGAGGAGAAAGAAAGAAAAAAGAAAAAAAGTAGCAAAAGTATGTTACTTTGGACACATCTGGAACAAAATAGTGGCTGTTTAAGTCAAGTCCTTTACCTCGGTAAATATGCTGAATGATACAAAATACCTAATTCTATTAATGGCTACCCTCTTCCTTTTTAGGATCATGGCTGCTGTTCCTCTGAACAATCTACAAGAACAACTACAGCGTCACTCAGCCAGAAAACTTAATAATCAACCCAGCCTTTCAAAACCAAAATCTTCGTAAGTATGTTCATTCTCATGTAGAAGATAGCTCAGGTATCATACAAATGGAGCTCTTGCCTTTCACCTCTGTTTAGTCTGGGATCTCAATAGGATCCCATGCACAGCCCCCTACTGACCTCGAACTCACTCCAGTCCAGGCTGCCTCGCCTCATGCTTGCAGCAGTCCTGCCTCAGCCTTGTATGTGCTCAGATTATCACCACACCAGGCTTCTTCCAGCTCTTCCATTTTACAGAGGAAACAAGAGGCCTGGTGCTTTTTACCACTTTGCAAGTTAGTAGTAGAGCCTGTGCTGGCAGATCTGGGTGTGATCGTTCTAGCTTTACACAGGTTCTGGCACGTACTTGTGCAGTAAAGTAGGATGAACAAGTAATGAATTTTCTTGTAAACTTGGACAGAAATTATACTTTAGTGTAGTCTCATATTCTCTGCAAAACTGTATAGGGAAACGACCACTCTCTAGTTCTTGTGTCTCCTGCAAGCTATACTCCAAGTTCCTAAGGTGCCTAATAATAAATAATAAATTGTACTTCGGTTGGGCCCTCACCAAGTCGCAAACACTTCTCCAGGCATGTGGCTTTAAAGTTACTTTAACGTCACTGTGGACCTTCAGTCACTAATGTCAGCAGACAGGCAGGTCTCTGCCTCCTATGTCCTTCAGATCTCAGAAGCTTTGTTAAAACTCCTTTCTCCCCTACATTTTTTTTGTCACAGTAGCAGATTCCACTCTTGAGTGTCTCTCTCTCTCTCTCTCTCTCTCTCTCTCTCTCTCTCTCTCTCTCTCTCTCTCTCTCTCTCTCTCAACACATCCTGTCTTTTCCTTCTGAAGGGACTATTAAGGACCTCCAGCCTGAGAAATAATGTGTAGGACTGGCCTGGGAACTCTCAATGCCCAGTAATTAGCCTCTGAATGGGAAGGATCAAAACAACCAAATGTATTTAAGTTACCTGGTAAATTTTCAAAACCACAGAGTAAGATGGGTTCTGTGCTCATTTGTATTGCAATTAATGTGACTTGTACTTACAGAAATGTTTTATAGGCGAATGAGTTTATTAAAATAGAAATGGATCCATCAGGGACTGGGATTATAGGTTATGATAGAATGCTTGCTTAGCATAAATGAGGTCCTGGGTTCAGTCCTCAGCATCAGAAACAAATGATTTCACTAATTCAGTTTTTCCATTATTTTTCAGTGGTTTTACTTTTAAAAAGAAAACATCAGAGGGTGATGTGTCTGTAACTAGTGTGTCTGTGGTAAAAACACCAGCGTTAGGTGATAAAGATGTGAATGTGTCTGAGGCCTTTTCATTCACTGAGCCTCCGCTCCACAAACCAAAGCACCAGGCAAAGGTTGATAGCTTCTTTAAAAATTCCCCTGGAGGACAGCAAAGCAAGGGGACCTGCTCTGAACCATCACTGCCGGACATGGTACAGATTCCTCAGGACGATTCATGTACTACCCCAAAAACCCCAGCTGTGAAGAAACCCCACGTGGCTGTTTTCAAGAAATTAGAATTTAGTTCTTCAGCAGACTCTCTCAGTGATTGGGCTGATATGGATGACTTTGATATGTCAGCATCAGACGCATTTGTTTCACTGACCAAAAATCCTGCCACAAGAGTAAGCACGGCTAAGAAACTGAATAAGACTAAGAAAAACTTCTTTAAACCACCACCTCATAAAACAAATGCAGTAAAGATTGACTTGACTCCTTCTTCCCCTGAATGCCTGCAAGTGGATTTAACGAAGGAGGAGGAGGAAGAGGCGGACTGCCCAAGCAGTGATGTGATCTGCATTGACAGTGACCCTGCTTCTAAGGAGCTCGTGGAGAAAGGCACGCAGGAAAGTCAGTCTTTGAAAGCTCACTTGGGAGTTGAAAGAGGTAGCCGTCATCTCGTTGTCATTTCAGTGCTTTCTGATCTAAAGCTGAGCATTGGGTACAGGGGTAAATAGAACAGCTTGTGTCCTTAAGGGTCTTGCTCTCTGCTCTGCTGGGCTTAGTTCTGTGACTTTATACATGAAGAAGGTAGGTCCGAAGAGGTTGAGATGGGTGTCTAGTGATAGATTGGAAAGTAAGATAAGCCTTTCCATGTGTGTAATTCTTTAATGGCTTGCCACCACAAAGTGTACTTATAATACTGATGGTAATACCTGATCATCCTGTTTACTGCAGTCATGTACCACTTAGTAACAGGACATGTTCTGAGAAAACTACATCATTAGGCCATGTCAAGCAAACACAGTACACTTGCTTTAACCAGACAGCAGAGCCGACTGCACACCTCAGCTATATGGTTTGCCTCCTGCTTGGAGGCTCCAGCCCACACATCTGTGAATACTGTAGGCACTTGTAGTACAACGAAATATATTTGTGTCCAAATATTTCTAGATATACAAAAGGTACCGTAAATGTAAATATTGATTTTTTTTTTTTTGAATAATTTTACTTACTGAATAGAGTACACACCATGAATGGAGCTGGTACAACTAGAAGCTTCTCTGAGTGAGTGGGAAGTGACGGGAGGCTTAGGATACTGCTAGCCATTTCAGTATAGTATAAACACTGCACTTAGCCCATAGCAGTCTCATAAAAAATGTCCCCTTCCTCAATTACTTTTAGGTCATTGTAATTTTTAAGCTTTAATTCTTTAATTCCTGTAACAACACTTAGCTTAAGCCAGAAAAAGCATTGGTTGTAGAGTCATATAAAATGTTTTCTTTTATGTTATATTGGTTAGTTTTATGCAGCTTACACAAGCTAAAGTTATTTATGAAAAGGGATTCTCAACTGAGAAAGTTCCCCCACCAGACTGGCCTGAGGACAAGCCTGTGGTACATTTTCTTGATTGATGGCTTCTGTGGGAGGGCCCAGCTCACTAATCAGTACCATGCCTGTGCTGATGGTCCTGGGTGCTGTAAGAAACCAAGATGACCAAGCTGATAACAGTGCTCAGTGGGGTTCCTGCTCTGACTTACCTGGAGGGTGGACTACAAGTTTCACTAAGTTGCTTTTGATCATGGTGTTTCATCAAAGTAATAAAACCCTAACTAAGATATATGTAGGAGTGTTTTACCTGCATATATGCACACATGCACGCGCGAGCGTACGCACACACTCACACACACACCCCCATGTGTGTGCTTTGTGCCTTCAAAGGCCAGAAGTCATCAGATTCCTTGGAATTGGAGTTACAGATAATTGTAAGCCATCTGTAGGGTGCTGGGAACCCAATCTAGGTCCTCTGCATGAGTAGCAGGAGCTCTTAAAGTGCTAAGCCATCTCTCCAGCCCCTGGTCTTAAGTTCTTGATACTCCTGCCTCAGTCTCCTAAGTGCAGAAATTAAGATTATAAGCTGCCACACCCAGTTCACTCTTTTCTTTTCCTTTGTCCATTCCCCTTCTTTTCCTCCCTCCCTCCTTCCTTTCATCTTTCCTTTCTTTATTAATGTTCTTTAAAACTAAGACATGAGCATTAGCATAACACACAGTCGGGATTGTGAGCATCATTGTCTTCTGTAATCACATTTCTTCCCCCTAGAAGGTCTTTGAGGACAATAGCAGGAAATAATTCTTCATCTCCTGTGCATTCATTTTGTTTGATTATTTCATTTATTTTATTTTATGTTCATTAGTGCTTTGCCTGCATGTATGTCTGTGTGAGGGTGTCAGAGCTCTGAAATTAGAGTTACAGACAGGTGTGAGCTGCCATGTGGGTGCAGGGAATTGAACCTGGGTCCTCTGGAAGGGCAGCCAGAGGTGCTCTTAACCACTGAGCCATCTCTCCAGACCCTTGTTTGTTTTCTTTTTGTTTTTTGGGGTTTTTTTTGGTTTTGGTTTTTGAGACAGGGTTTGTCTGTGTAGCCCTGGTTGTCCTGGAACTCACTCTGTAGACCAGGCTGGCCTCGAACTCAGAAATCCACCTGCCTCTGCCTCCCAAGTGCTGGGATTAAAGGCGTGCACCACCACTGCAAACTCAGAGATCTGCCTGTCTCTGCTTCTCAAGTGCTGAGATTTAAAGATGTGCACTTCCACTGCTGGCTTTAAAATTTTTTAAAAAGTTGGGACTTGCTTTTTGTTCAACATGACCCTAATTTGAACTCAAAGCATTAACACCCCTTCCCTTATTTTTTAGGGATTAAACTTTAGGCCTTGCACACTGGATAGATACTATCATTGAATTATAACTTCAGCCTGTTTGTGACAGGACTTTACCAAATTGTCCACATATGCTTTAAGCTTGCAGTCTTCCTACCTTGACCTTCTGGGTAGCTAGAATTACAGGCCACTCTTCTACCTCAGCCTCCTTAGTTGCTCAGACTACAGGTACATACCCCATCCAGAGCCTAAAGGTTTTGAATATCCAGGTCTATTAAAATTGCTATACAATGAGAGATGGCTGGAAAGTGATTATTATAATAATAATAATAATAATAATAATAATAATAATAATAATAATACCAGCAAAACTGTTGTTAAATCTATTGTGTTACTGTTTCGCAAGAGAATACTAGGCAGATGGTAAAAGGTAGAACCAGAGAGCACCAGGAGAGATGCTTGCACAGCTAGGACAGTTCTGTGGTAGAGAAGATTGTTGGTCTGTATAGTAGCAGTGTGTATGCCAGCTGTGTGGCACACCCGTGATCCTGGCATCAGGAGGTGGAGGCAGGAAGATAGAGTTAAAAAGTCTGTCTCAAACCAAACAGAATGAAAACAGACCCCACAGTGTTTGTACTATTAGGCTTACCTGCTGCATATTACTCTGATTTAAATATGAGTAGAAAACAGAAGAACCAAAAAGTTTCATAATTTAACTAGAGATAGGTTGAATTCCCTAAGCAAATCTTTGGCTCTAGCCCAGCTTCAGCCTTCAGACTGTTGTCTCTCTTCTTGTGAACAAATCAACCTACATTAACCTGCACTAGACTGCCATACAAAATGCTCTGATGGCTTATGACTTGCCCCAAAAAAGCACTCACTCATAAGAACTCGTGCCTGTTCTGTCTCATTGATTATTAAAGTAATCTGTGTTTATCAACTGCTTTTCTGTAGTTGACAATGAGAAGAAGAGCCACGAAGACGAAGCTGCGTTCCATTCAGCTCAGAGTGCTCTATACTTTGAACACAATGACAATGATTATGATATAGATTTTGTTCCACCTTCTCCAGAAGAAATCATTTCCACTGCTTCTTCCTCGTTGAAATGTTCCAGGTAAAAATAGTCAATAATCTATATTCTTGTTTGTTTCTAAGGTACCTAAGTAATGTAGCTTAGCTAGAGAATATCATTTCTATATAAGTGTTCTTTGTGCTTCTGTGGTTTATTTTGTATTCAAATGAAAGCATCCCCCCAAACAATTGTTTCTTGTTTAGTTGGGTTTGGTGGCTCATGCCTTTAGTCCCAGCCTGGGGAGACAATACAGACAGATCTTTTAAAAAACAACAACAAAGAACTCTTACTATGTAACTCAAGCTGGCCTTAAATTCAGGATCTTCTTGCCTTAGTCTCCCTAGTGCCAGGATTGCTTATGGGAACTACTACACTTGGGAGAAGGGAGGATTACTATTTAGTTTTACTGGTAGTATTTTAAAGACCTTCTTCAGAGACTTAAGGCAGGAGAATTGACTGATCCAAATCCCAGCCCAGTCATGTGGGGGAGATCTACTACTATATTATTTAGTCACTAATTTGAGAGAAACATCCCCATAGTGGATCGTCTGGATTAGGAAAAGAAGGAAGGGTTTTATATGTAATCTGTACAGTTCCTTGTGTTTTGTGCCTTAACATTTTTATTATTGGATTTATTCATTTATCATGTGTTTTGCCCGCATTTATGTATGTGCACCACTACATATGCTTGATGTCCAAGAATGTCAGAGTGAGGTATCAGATCTTCTGAAACTGGATTTAAGAGAGGTTGTACACCATCATGTGGGTGCTGGGAACTGAATCCAGGCCCTCTGCAGGAACAATGTACTTAACCTCCAAGCCATCTCTCCAGCCCTGGTTTGTTCTTTAACAGCTGTATTGTGATGTTTGGAGAGTGAAGGAGGTTGAAGTATGATCACTGTTTGATACAAACAGTTCATGAAACAGGTAATGTGTGGCTAAGATCCATTGTGATGTTATTTTCTTACGCTGCTGTTTCCATGTTGACTGCCCAGCTTTATTTTTTATTTAATATGTTTGCTGTACAAATGACACTGTAGCCACCTTAACTAGAATTTTAAATAAGAGGGAAGAAATATTTTTAGTTCCAAGATTCTAACAAACTATTTTCTTGTCCTTGTTTGGTTTCTGTCTTCCTCTCCATCTGCTTGATTGTCATGTTGTAATTGATACATATGTAATTTCAGATTCTTTCTCTAACATTCTCCATAGTGCTACATTTAAAAATTAATAATTTTGCCAGGCAGTGATGATACACACCTTTAATCCCAATATTCAGGAGGCAGAGGCAGGCGGATCTCTGTGAATTTGAGGCCAGCCTGTTGTGCAGAGTGAGTTCCAGAACAGCCAGGGCTACACAGAGAAACCCTGTCTAAACAAACAAAACAACAACAAAATTATAATTTCATAACTTTTTGAGTTCTTACACCATGAGTAACTTTACTTAGTGTATTACTTTTCTCATTGATGTGGCAAACAACTTGAGGGAATGAGGATGTATTTTGACTTACAGTTTCAGAGGGTGCTGGCCATGCTGATAGGAGTGGCATGGGGGGCAGGGGCTTAGGACTGACTGTCACAGGTTGGTTGGCCAGGATGTGAAAATGGAGGGTTGAGCTGACCTCTCAAGGTCCATGTCTGGGGCCTCTCTCTGCCAGCTAGGCCCTGTGTCCCAAAGATTTCTACAACCTGTCAAAACAGCATCACCAGGTGTCCACGCATTAATCTTTCAGATCCAAAGCATAATATTTAGATTTTTCACAATTGGAAATGATTATTTACAAGGTTGATACTTTATTTTCCATTACAGCCTAATGTGACTAATTGTACATATTGTGTATTAGTTAGTGTTCTGTTGCTATGAAGAGACACTATGACCTTATAAAGGAAAAGCATTTCGTTGGGTTCAGAGGTTTAGTCCATTACTGTCATAGCAGGAAGCATAGTGCTGCATAGGCAGGGATGGTGCTAGAGAGTCACTGAGAGTTCCCCATCCAGATCAACAGGCAGCAGAGAGGGCACACTGGGCCTGGCTTGAGCATTTAAAACCTTAAAGCCCACTCCCAGTGAAATACTTCCCTCAACAAGGCCACACCTACTCACACCTTCTAATAGTGCCACTCCTTCTCAGCCTATGGGGGCCATTTTCATTCAACCACTACATATTGTAAAATTGAAATAGAAGTTTCTCGGATTCATTATGTAATATATGCTTAAATTTATGCATATTTTATTCATTACTATGGTTCTTATTTGTTTTATTTTATTTATTATTTATTTTTGAGACAGGATCTTTCACCAGTTTAGCTAGCTATCCAGCAACCCCTTATGGATCCACCTGTCTCTGTCTCTTGGGTGTGTAAAGTGGATATAAACTCAGCTTCTTATGTTTGCAGTGCAAGTGCTTTATGGACTGAGCAGTCGCCCCCCAACTCTGTGTTTGTTTTTTTAGAAAAGATCTCAACTTAAACTCGGTTCGTAGCCAAGAATGACACTGAATTCTCCTGTCCCCATGTCTTGAGCACTGAGATTACAGCTGTGAGCCACATCTAGATTAAGAAATTTTTCTATCCAATCAAACAAACCATGGTTTTAGTTAATGCATCATCTATAAAGTGTAAAGCTGCTTGGAATCTCAGAAAGCAGTGTCATTAATAACTACTCTCCAGGGAAAACAGAGAAGTAATGCTTGGATTCTAAGAACATGTATAATTTGGATACAGAGAGCTTGGGAAAGTGGATTTTCCAGATTGAGAGAACAGAAGCTGTGACCCTACACAACAGAGCTCATAAGGAATGTCAGTGGTGCACTTTGATTGGAGCCTAGTGAAACTGGAAGGATATACTTGGAGATCAGAATTGAAAGGGTCTCTTGGGACCAGAAGATGGAAGGCTTCAGGGTCAGTTAAAGAGAAATACAAAACTGTTTCCCAGCTAGATGTGGTGCATGACTGAAATCTCAGCGCTTGGGAGGGGAGGAGGATCCAGTCTACATAAGCCTTGGCCATATGGCAAGTTCCAGGCCATCCTGTGATACTTGACCCAGTCTCCAAAAACAGCAACAAAACTTTTCTTTATCTATTAGGTATCTATAGAAAACTAGTGAGAGGCCAAGTTTACATGTATTTCATCCAGAGCATGATTGGGGTAACTTTTCTTTTCTTGTAGTATGCTAAAGGATCTTGATGACTCTGACAAAGAGAAGGACATTCTTAGCACCTCAAAAGATCTGTCAAAACCAGAGGAAATGACCACACAGAAGTCTGATCCAGGAACCAATAAAGACTGTGATGGTATACAAACATAATTTGGTTACTTCTGTAAATAAAATATTTGCATTTGCATACTGTGGCTACATAGTATAAAATGGTATATGTACTGTATCCTTTGTCCTGAAACATAAATAATTCTGGTTCATTGGTTAGCTAGTGTTTACTTGAAGAACTCCTGAACTCAACATCTCACAAGGCTTATTTTATCTTGAAAATAATGCTTGTTGGCTCACTTCACAGGTAGAGCCAGAATTTGCCTACCTGTCAACTTAACTTTATTAGGTGAATTAAAAACCCCTAGAAATTTTATGAGTTTTGTTGGGTGGGTGTGTGTGTGTGTAGACAGGGTCTTGTTATAGCCCAGGCGGGTCTTGAACTTATCAGCTTCTTGAGTACTGAAATTACAGAAAGCTCCTGTAAGTTTTACACACACACACACACACACACACACACACACACACACACACACCTTTTGAGTCTTCTTTACAATCACATTGATTTTTGATTTTTAGATCATTCAGCTCCTCCATTGTATATGTTCTGATGTGGGTCTGGATGTTCATTGTAAGTCAGTACTTCTTTTTGCCTGTTAAATTATTCCTTTTCCTATCTTTAATGCTGGGATTGAACCCAGGGCCTCTGTGCTCTACAATTTATCTGTATATCCAGCCATGTCTCAATTCTTTCTGATTCTTTTTTTGTTTTTCCTCCTTTCCAAGTATCTAGTATAAATAAGCCAATAGCTTTTTAAGTCTTTGAAAAAAGCAGTCCTTTCCTTTAGCTTCACAGATACACAGGCCAGAATGTTGTTCATTCGGGAAGTTTTTCTGCCAGTGTTTTTAACATTTTCTCTCTTTTACAACATCTAGAACCTCTGCTATTTGGATGTTAGATATACATCTCCTTACTTTTCTTACATATCTCTTAGTTTTCTACGCTTTATGAAAATTTTCTCAAGTTGTTTTGAGGCTGGGCCTTACCATGTAGGCAAGCTGGCCTCAAATTCAAGAGAGCTGCTTGCATCTACCTCCTGGGTGCCGGGATTAACTGCCTGCACCACCACACCTGGCTAAAACGGCTCCGTTTTATCACTAACTTTTTTATTGTTTTTATTTATTCAACTCCTGGAAACCCAGGAGCTTTTTTCTGTTCTCTGAGTATTTCTGTAGGTCGTGAGACTCGTGACATACTCTTGAGATGCTCGCGAGACACATCCACACTCTCCTGCAGCATGTGCCTGTGTGTGGATAGTGTTTGTTCTCCCCTAAGTTGATTTTATTTCATTTTGATTTCTCTTACTGGAAATGTCCCTGAAATGTTTCTCACTCTTCTAAGAGCCCTACCATGCAAACTATTGAATCCTTGATTCATCCCCTTAAGGTAGTTGCTGTTATCTTTCATTGGAGATAAAGAAAAAAGGAAACTAAGGTACAGGAGAATTAAATAATTAAGTGGTTGCAGAATTAAGGCAGCAGCAGAGCTGAACCAGCAGCCTGGAGACTCTTGAATTCACCCTGGTAACCATAGTAGTAGCCTCTTTCTCCATCTCTAAGTTTCCCTATTACATTGGCTCCAAGGATAAGGATGTGGTCAGAGGCCTTTAGTGTCAAGAGAGACTTCCCTCTTAGCTGACATTATATAGTTATGAACCTTTCTTCAAGATACTTCTCTCCCTCTCTGTGGAATTACAAGACTAGGATAGAGGACTCTAGAAACGCCAAGGTCTGAGGCGGGAAGAGGGGAGGGATGTGCCAGCTGTAAGGTGGGCCTGCAGCAGAAGCCTGTCTGCTGCTCTGGGAGTGTAGCTGCACTTGAACTGGACTTCTTGGACCTTACTGAGTTTTGTGGGTTTTTTTGAATCGGGGTCCCACACTGTAGCTGAAACAGCTTCCCACCCATAATCCTGCTTCTACCTCATGAGAGCTGGGATCGTAGGCATGCAGCACGACACCTCTCTCAGGTGTTCTTGTAGAAAACAAAAAGAATAATACCTGCCTTGCTGGATAGTTGTTAGATTTCAAGTGTACTGTAGGCCTTCAGTAAATGGCAGCTATTATTATATGCCAGTCTAGTAATCCTTCCAAGAAGGAGCATTAAGATGGCTATTGTGTTTTTATGAATTCTCCCTAATTCCATAATTGTTTCCTCTTCTTAGAGCTACAAAGCAGCATTTTGATAACATGTTCTAGAATTTTGCCTTGAGTCCACACGAAGGTTACTAGTTTGTAGCTTTTGGCAGCCACCCTTTTTTTTTCCTTGAAAATCAGAACAATGGTTGTCTTTCTTGTCCTTCTCTTAAGGCCTTGGTCAAGGGTTTTTCTTGTAGTCTGCAGTGAGATGTGGCCTGTCTAGCAGGGAAATCTGAGCTCCTTGCCACGGTGTAGGTACTGGTGTCTTTCTGAGCCTGCCTTGGCTTGAAGTTTCTTTAGACCACTGTGTAACTTTCTCTTTCCAGTCTGAAGTTCCTTACATAGAAAAGCACCATGCCGTAGGAACTCAGCGGCTCACAGCCATGCCTCTTCCCCACAGTTCCCAGTAGACGACCATACTTCCTGTTGTCCTCACAGATTTTTGGTTTTTTGGGTTTTTTTCTTAAATATTAATTTATATGAGTACACTGTCGCTGTCTTCAGACAAACCAGAAGAGGGCATCAGATCCCATTACAGATGGTTGTGAGCCACCATGTGGTTGCTGGGAATTGAACTCAGGACCTCTGGAAGAGCAGTCAGTGCTCTTAACCACCGAGCCATCTCTCCAGCCCCATCCGCACAGTTTTTGTATACCTGTTTTTTCCTCGTGTCTCCCTCCTGCCCCTTAAACCCATCATCTATTTTTCTTATTTTACTTTTTTATTTTTTGAGACAGGGTTTCTCTGTGTAGCCCTGACTGTTCTGGAACTCCATCTGTAGACCAGGCTGGCCTAAACTCAGGGACCACCTGTCTCTGCCTCCCAAGTGCTGGGATTAAAGGCGTGCCCCATGCCCAGCCCCCGCTGGCTGTTTCCTCTGCAGCCGTCTGCTCTCATTTCCTTCTCTGAGCACTTTTGTCCTGTCTTGTTTCCTTGCCTCCACAGAATGCTGTCTCCCTGAAGCCCGTGTAAACTGACTTTTCCCTTCATATTATAAACCCTTGACGCTGAGTGGGCACTTTCTTTGCTTATATTGCTTCCAGATCCCGTTTGTTTTCTCTCCTTCATCTAAAACATCAATTCCTTTGAAATTACATCTCTTAGTTGTATGGGTTACTAAAGAAACAGGTAGAGGGGCCAGTGAGGTAGCTAGAGTACTTGCCTGGCATTTCGGGCTCTGGGTTCCAACCTGTTTATTTATTCATTCATTTATTATTGCTTTATAGCCCAACAGATAAGCATACAGCAGCAGCTTATTCGTGTGATGGAGCACATCTGTAAATTAGTTGATACTGTTCCTGTTGATGAACTGAAAGCTTTGAATTGTGGGAACGAACTGCTTCAACAGCGAAACATAAGGTATCTTGATTCTCCTCCTTCTGGAAGTTATCTGATTGCAGTTCCACTTCTCCAAGTAACGAAATGGCAGAGTGTCCAGGCTGGCTGGCCTAGACATAAGGATGAGAGTCACATCACTAAACTTTAAATTTATCTAATTTTCAAACCATTCATTTAAGATTCATATTCAAATTTTTGAGACGGGGAAAAAAGTTATATAGTTTCTGTTGGGGTTAAAAATGAAGATAAACTTTATGGCTACTGTAGTACTGTTCATATTTAATGTGTTTTGTTTTGTTTTTTCTTCAGGAGGAAGCTCCTAGCCGAAGCGGGTTTTAATGGAAATGTCAGTCTTCTGGGTTCTCTGTGGAGGCACAGGCCTAATTCACTTGATAACACTGTGCAGGGTGACTCCTGCTCTGTGGGACATCCTAGTAAAGAGTTAGATTCTCCATACCTTCCCTCACATTCCCCTTCCACTGAGGAGTGTTTACCCTCCACCACTCCAGGAAAGACAGAATTCTCAGCCACCCCAAAGAATCTCTTTGAAAGGCCGTTATTGAATTCTCATTTACAGAAGTCCTTTGTAAGTAGCAACTGGGCTGAAACACCAAGGACTGAAAACAGGAACGAGTGTACTTACTTCCCAGGGAGTGGTCACACAAGCACCTCTGTGAAAGATCAGAGTAAACACGCTGCTTCGGGATATAATGTAGAGAGAGAAGCCCAGGCTTCCTGTGATGGCAATAACTTCAACCTTGATGACTTCGATGATGATGATGATGACTGGGAAAACATAATGCACAGTTTCTCAGCTAGCAAATCTACAGCTGCCTACCCACCTATCAAGGAAGGTGGGCCACTTAAATCTCTATCAGAAAGGTTTTCTTCAGCCAAGGCAAAGTTTCTTCCAGTGGCATCAACCGCTCAAAATAAAAACCTCTCAGAGTTAATTCAGAATTGCTCTGGTAAGTCTAAAATAAATTGAATGCTTAAATATTATAGGAAAACAAAACTGTCCAAAATAAGAGTTGTATAGTATAGCAGCATTGCCTGAGCACTACATTGTTTCTATGCAAATTTCTACTGATAATATGAATTACAAATCACAATTTCAAAAGCAAGTGGCTCTTTTGTCTCTGTAGCAGCTGTAGGTTTATAAATGTGTAATTATAACCTATTGTAGTAAAGCTCTAAAGTCATCACAAATGCTTTTGCCTTTAAAGTAACATTTTTTTAGTCCCCAAAACAATAAAGTTCATGGGTGCCAAATTTTTTCTGATTTGGAGGTAGGCAAAATAAAAAGGTGAATTTATATACTCAAAATATGTATATTTTTAGAATTCTGATGATGAGAAGTACTTCATTTATAAGTAGAAAATTGTTTCATGTCTCACAGCATTAAAATGTGAGACAGCATAAGGATGTGAAGTCAGAAATTCAATAAATATTGTTAGTCATGATGGCTCACATCTGTAATCCCAGCACTTGGGAGGCAGAGGCAGGTGGATTTCTGAGTTTGAGGCCAGCCTGGTCTACAGAGTGAGTTCCAGGACAGACAGAGCTACACAGAGAAACCCTGTCTCGAAAAAAAAAAAAAAAAAAAAAAATACATGTGCAAAATGTTATGAAGTACAACCCTCCCTATTTTTGCCATTGATGACTTAATAGCTCTGAGTTTGTTCTTAGAGTGATGCCGTTGACCTTTAAAATAGCCACTAATGGATTTATTTTGGTATGTTAGAATGTGTCATACTTGATGTCTGCAATTATCTTTGAGACAGTTGAGTGAGAGGAGCTGCCAGCACTGGTGTGTAAGAACCTCTTGTTCTCTAAAACCAGAGCTGCCTCAGCAAGAACGCAAGCAGGGAGAGATGGGAGAGGCAGTGAAGGAAGCATCTGAGACGTTCAGGTGACACCATTCACAGAACTAGGGACGTCACAAGGCTGAGTTTGATTGAGAAAGGCTATTTCCAGACTGTTGAACTTAAAACGGCTGGAAAATCATTCAAGTAGACATGTCTTGTCTTTAGGGTGTGTGTGTAGAGGTGGCTTATCAGTTAAGAGCACTGGCTGTTCTGAGGACCTGGGTTAGGTTTCCAGCACCTACACAACAGCTCCAGTTCTAGGGGATCCAACACCATCTTTTGGCCTCCTCAGGTACCAGGCACATATGTGGTACACAGATATACATGCAAACAAAACACTCATACCCATAGAATAAAAATAAAATAAATAAATCAAAAAATGTTTATAAAAGAAAACAGTGTCTTACAGGCAGTTGGATGTGTGTGGGGGATGGGGACTTAGGATGTCAGACAGCTAGTCATTCTCTGTACACAGATGATGTTTAAAATCACAGGACTAGAAAAATTCCAAATAAGAATGTCAAGAAACCAGTCCAAAATTTTTGAAAGACTATCAAAGTTAAGAGCAGAAGTGGAGCTAAGAAAGGGAATTCAAAACTGGTAGAGTGACTGGGGCACAGCTCACTGTGTGCTGCACACTGCTGTGTCCTGGTGATAGGGCACTAGAGCCCAGCATGGGCACATCCTAGGTTTGCTCTGTAGCACAGCAGAAATAAAACAAGTAGAAAGGGTATGGTTATCTTGAAGACCAAAGGAGAAGAGGAAGGAAGGATGAACAAAGTGTATTGTAGGTGCTACAAAATAGTCAGGAAAGACTTGATTAGGCCCCTATGAATGTCTCAGACTTATTGGGAAGGAAGCCATGTAAACAGTTTAAAGTGTGCTGTAGGGAAAGTATACCATTGTTTCTTCAGGGAAAAGGTAAATACTAGACTGTGCTACTGTAGTAATGTACTGATGTTTTTTAAACATTGATTGTTTTGTAGATAAGTTGGCACAAAATTTATCATCAAAAAATCCAAAACATGAATATTTTCAAAGTCTTAGTTTTCCTCATACAAAAGAAATGATGAAGATTTTCCATAAAAAATTTGGCTTGCATAATTTTAGAACTAATCAGCTAGAGGCGATCAATGCTGCGCTGCTTGGTGAAGACTGCTTTATCCTAATGCCCACTGGTATGTATTTTTAGATAAGACTTGGCAGGAGTCCATTGGCAGATGTTAAGTGAAAGCTCTTTAATAGAAATAAAAAGAACACCTCACATTATTCTTACTGTGTAGGGACCCTTTAGACCCGAGAACCACAGTAAGAAAGTTTGTCACCTCAGCCTTTGTTCTAGTTGGTAACGTGGTAAGCTTCATAGTTGCTTAAGGTTGTTAACTCAAAGCTCATTGGGTTGACCTGATATAGAACTTTTCCTTGGGAATATTTTTTTTTTTTTTTTCCCTAATCTAAATAAGCCTAGAAGGGAACAGAAGTTGAATGTGAGAGACCAAGACCATTTCTGGCTGGTGCTTTGATAGTGCTGCCTGGTGGTTCTGATCATCCACTCCAAAGTGAAGGCCTGGATTCCAGTGTAGCTCTGCCCCTTTCAGGAAGGGTGTGTCCATGGACCAGCCACTTCACTCTTTGTGGGTGTGTTCAGGACGGTATGGAGTATAGTGCCCACTTCACAGATGAGGATCAAACAAAAAGGATGCAGCATGGTTCTTTCTTAGCCTAGGCTTTGAAGAGACCAGGACTGCATTGTTAGAAAAGCCTGTAAGCTGCTTAGTGATTTCAAATCAAACACATAAGGATGTTAGCTAAAGCCACTCAGTGGCTAATGGGCTAATGCCTTTAGTTCCAGCTCTTAGGAGGCAGAAGCAGTCGGATCTGTGAGTTCAAGGCCAGCCTGGTCTACAGAGTGAGTTCTAGGACAGCCAGGGCTACACAGAGAAACCCTGTCTCGAAAACAAAACAAAACAAAAACAAAAAAGAATGTTAGCTAAGTAGTTAGTCTAGGAAGCAGGTTCAGTTCTTCCATATATATAGATCTTCTGTGTATTGTTTCTCTTGTTATAGGCTTTAGCAAGTCCCACTTGCTGCTGTTATTATCACATACTATTGATTGGACATCTGAATTTTTTTCAAACTGGTTTAAATTTTTTTAAAATTATTATCACATAATTCTGTATGTGATAGGGTGTGAGGGAACTGCGTGCACACCAGGGCATATATGTGAAGGTCTTGTCAGGCTTATGCAGTAATCTTTATCCAGCCCCTCAAACTGGGTTTAAATATTAGACAGAGATGGCTTATCCACATTTCAGACTTTATTAACATAGTGACGCTGTGCCTCCACCTCATCCCTGGTTTGGTCCTTGAAAGCTCTGACCTTGAGAAGGACTTTGGCAGTCATCTAGTCAGGGACTTTCAATGGCTCTTCCCAGCTTCAGGAGTTATTTTCAAGACCTTTCCACTCTGATTTCAACCTTTTGACAGATATAATAAAAATATTCCAAATAAAGTTTATCTTGGGCAACTCTTTAAACCATTGACCTCATGGATTTTGCAGTAGACTAAGGCCTAGGCCAGTCAAATGGCATGTCTGAGTTCCTGAGCTGGTAGAGCGGGTCTATTCTCAGCACCCCACTGTTTCTTTGACATGTCTACATACATGCCAAAATGAAATTTATTTACTATGTGGAGAAGAAAGAATGTAGTTTATATTTTTAAAATAAATTGAAGTCCTAAAAACTCCCTAGCCCAGCTTTTGTCATTAGTAGATGGGTGAAATTGCAAATTAACTAAAATATAATCATGTAGTTATTTTAAAATGTGTCCTTGGCGGCTGGAGGTACAGCTGAGTAGTAGAGCGCTTGCCCGTTGTTCATGGAGCCCTGGGTCTGAGCCCCAGCATGGGGCAGGCAGGCGGGGAGAGGGAAGAGAGTACACATGTAGCTTTACTCTTTTATTTCAAAGGAATCATTTTTATAATAATTATTTAGGATTTTAGAGACCCCTTATCTTGCCAGAAGCATAAGAAGTTAGCTCTATTTGGATTTCTCTGGTAGACTTTTTTAAACAGTTCTGTTGAGAGTTCATTTAATTCATTATGGCAGATAGCTAGCTATTGGTTTTCTTTGTAACTTTTACCTTCACACTCAAGTTGAAAATTGACATGTTTTTCATTATTTGTCTCTTAGGAGGTGGTAAAAGTTTGTGCTACCAACTCCCTGCCTGTGTTTCTCCTGGGGTCACTATTGTCATTTCTCCCTTGAGATCACTAATAGTGGATCAAGTCCAGAAGCTGACTTCCTTTGATGTAAGTTATTACTTAAAGCTATTAATAAAAATGTGCCTTAGAAACACATGTCAGTGTGCTAGGAAATCTTATTAACTAGTGTTTAAATTATAAAAATAATTCACAAATTATTCTGGGTATATAGCTTCATGGCAGAGTGTTTGGCCTAACATACTGTAAAAAATAAATAAGATTAAATAAATAAAGCATACAGTTAAATTAAGCTGTAGAGTTAAGCACATGTGTTAAAACTTTTTGATTCAAATAACCATCTGTAATTCAATCTGATTTTATTCTATAAGAATGTATTTTAGTAAGGACTCTTGGGCTATATTTTGCTGATGTAGATTTTTTGAGTTTTTTTTTTACTAATATAAAGGAGTTTCTTTTTTTGGCTAGTGTGAGATCATCATAGTTCTTTTTCCCTATGAACATGTGTGTGCCTGGACACCTGTCTTTTTCCTCATTGCTGAGTTGAAGGAATTATGACTGCTGCACTCTATTAAGGTCTTCACATTGTAAAAGAGTTGATTAGAGTGTTACAGATCATACTGTCTCAATGTGACTGCTGGTTTGACTTTTCTTCCAAATAATGTCACCGCAGTGTTGGTAACCATTGCCTATCTGTTCACCTTGTTCTAAATAGCAGTCACCATCACAGCAGTGAGACCTGTAAGCATAGCCAGACTGGCCGTGGTGATGCAGACCTTTTAAACCCCAGCACTTAGGAGGCAAAATGAGGTTCCTCTCTGTCAATTAGAAGCAAACCTGGCATACAAGCAAGTTTGGGGCCAGCCAGGGTTATATAGTGAACCCCTGCTACACACACAGACACTATGGTCTGTTTTACAGATAGAAGAGATGAAACAGTATAGAAAATGGAAGGAACCGTGGAGAGGCTTTTGCAGTTTGTCTTGACGCAGAAGCATTTTGCCATAGCACAGGCTAGCTTCAGATTTGCTGGAATGGCAAGGCTGGCCTGGAATTCCTAAACCTGCTTTCTCATCCTGCATGCTGGGGTTCCTCATGTTTGCCACCATACCTAGGCAGGAAGGCTATTATAAGTCGCATTTAATATGAATTTTTAAAAATATGTGTACTACCTAGATGTGACACATGCCTATAACGACCAATACTTCGGAAGCTGAGGGTACAGGAGGGTCACAAGTTTGAGACTCAAAGTGAAACTCTTGACTCAGAAAACAAAACTTAAAAATAAAAATGGTGCATTGATTGCTATGGTGAGATATTTGTTTCTTTTGGCAAGTTTGATATATGATTTATAAAATATAAAACCTAAACACAATCAAGTCTGAATAATGTATAAATAAAATGAAATTTAAATTATTACTTTTAACTTAGATTCCAGCTACATATCTGACAGGGGATAAAACTGACTCAGAAGCTGCAAATATTTACCTCCAATTATCAAAAAAAGACCCAATCATCAAGCTTTTGTACGTTACTCCAGAGAAGGTTTGTATTTATTTCACTCTTTTCAGTGTAGTATTACAACACACTAAATACATATATTTTAAGAACATGGTGATAATTTTTTTATATATTAATGAATTCTTGTATAACTTCACTCCAGACCACAAATAGTAAAGTCTTCTCTGCCTCCTGTCTTGTTCGTTCTTTCTCCAGTTTGTTCTGAAACACTTAATTGAGAGCAAGTTGCAGACCTGCCATTTTAACCCTGCCTTACCTCACTGCATTTCCTGACCATCTAGCATTCCCTGGGTAACCACTGTATAATTTACCCATCAGGAAATGTACAGTGACACATACTGTCACTTACGCCATTAACCTTTTAGTGCTGACCTTTGTTAGGAAAAAGAAAATCCCAATTTCATCTCCTGTCTAAACAGTTTCATTATTTTGACATTTTTGAAACATAAGGGCCAGTTTTGAGGACTGTGCCTCAGTTTGAGTTTGCCTTGTTTCCTGCTGATTAAATTCCTATTCCTCACTTTGTCAGGGGTGCCACAGATGTGCTGGCATGTTCCTCTGTGCTATCAGAAGACACTTGGCAGTGACTCATCCCATTACCAGTGGTGTTCGCTGACCAATCACTTGATCAAAATAGTATTGCGGCTGCTGCTTCTCTGTACCTAGGTTTTCCTTCCCTTCCAGCTTTGTAATGAGTAGATATTCTGTCGTGGGAGGTCCTGAGACTGCAGAAGCACCATGTTAGACATCAGGCTTCCCCACCAGTTTAGTATCATTGAGTGTCATTTAGTATCATTCTCAATTAGTTATTACTATAGTGAATGCCAGGTTTTGAGTTTACTAATACAGTCCGTCCTGGCATTATGAAAGCTTTGCCTGATGCTACATATTTATCAATGTGGACTTGTGGGTTCTTTATTAATTTAGTAAACTACAATCAATTTTCACTATGTTTTTTGATGTTCTAATTGCCTAGATTCGACCAGTGAGGAAGCCTCATCAACCTGACTTCTGTGTCCTTTTCTTATGTCCCTGTCAAGATATGCTTGTTATTGGCATATAACTATCTATATGTGTAATACATAGAGTTCTTCCCCAAATAGTATGCATGTAGCAAACACACATCCAAACCCCCATTATCAGGCTGGCAGGGTGGCCCATGGGTAAGGCTGCATGCCATATAGCCTAAAGCCCTGACTTTGATCCTGGTAAGAGAACCAGCCACCTTAAATCTGAAGTCCACACATGTCTATCATTGTGTGCACGGACCCACCCCACACATGCACGTACACAAATGAATACATGTAACCAGAGTAAACATGTGGTAACTCTCAGATATGTTGAGGCAGAAAAGAGTTTTAGAGCTACTAACCTGATAAGTAAAACTGTTGGACGTGAATGAGCGTACTGAAGTGTCTTGTTTGCCATTTGCTTCTGCTCTCTTCGTGGACTGAGGAAAGAATCACTCATGTAACTAGTTCTAACAGGGAGTGCCTGGAACGGTAGTGACGGTAGTCATTCAAATGATGTGTTTGCATCTCTCATGTATCTCTATTCTAGGTCTGTGCCAGTAACAGGCTGATTTCTACTCTGGAGAATCTGTATGAGCGGAAGCTCTTGGCACGTTTTGTCATTGATGAAGCGCATTGTGTGAGTCAGGTGAGTTTCTCTTGGAATGTCAGTATGTGTATACCACCAGTAGTGCTCAGAGCCACAGCATTGAAGAACCCACAGTGGCCAACTGATCCATCTGCTGCCTCACTGGAGAATAAATTGCATCGTATATATTGACCAGAGAGATACAAATAACCTGAAAGCAGTATTTTTTCCAATTAGTGGGGTCATGATTTTCGTCAAGATTACAAAAGGATGAATATGCTTCGCCAGAAGTTTCCTTCTGTTCCAGTGATGGCTCTCACGGCCACAGCGAATCCCAGGGTGCAGAAGGACATCCTCACTCAGCTGAAGATTCTCAGACCTCAGGTGTAAGTTGTGTACATTACTGATTCTGTACATTAGCATCACCTCTAGGGCTTTATCAAGCCAAGTGTCCAGATTGTACCCAAGGATAGCTAAATCTGAATATTTGAAGTTGGAAGAATTTTTTTTTTTTAAATCCTCAAGTGATTCCAAGTGCAGTAAAATTTGGCAACAAAATCTGGGATTTTTCTTTACTTAACAAAAGTAAAACTCTAGGGCACTGAGATGGCAGCACACATAAAGGCGCCTGCAGCCAGGCCTGATCGCCTGAGGTTAACCCTTGGTATCTTTGAGAGAGAGAGAGAACTGGCACCTTCTGCTTGTTGCCTTTCAACTTCCACAAGCAAGCCCTGATAAACAAACAAATAAATAGAAACAAAATCATCCCACCCTCTGCTTTAGAAGTGGGATAAATCAAATTCGATACTGGGTGACCCTGATGTAATCCTATTAACAGATTACATTTTGCACATCTTACTTTGGCTTCCACTAAAAATGTTTGCCTGTATACATTTAGGTGGTGCTGGGCTGTTTGTTGTGCCTCTGCCTGAGTTTGTTGATGCTTTCTCTGTTAAGTTAATTTGCCTCAGCAAATACTGAACATGTTTGCACACTGAGGTTTTTCTGAGTTCGGGGAGACTGCCTGAAGGAGTAAAGGCTGAACAGAATATTGAGGTGAATTTTTATATATTCAATGACTTATTTTATGTATGAGTGTTTATCTGCATGGGTATCTGGGCACCACACATGTCCCTGGGAACCACAGAAGCCAGAAGACATCAGATCCCTGGTGATCTGACTTTTATATACCACTAATGACCATACTTGAATGCAAGAATTATTGAGTTCTCAGAATTTTTTGTGTATAATCATAAAATATGAAATGAAATGTTTTAATTTAATGCCACTTGTAGTGAGGAATATTTATGTAAATTTGGGGTAAGAGAATACATTTTGGTTTCATATTAGATATGTGCTCTGACACTATATTTAGGATTAATATTATACTTTAAGTTCTAATACCGAATGCTAGAAATTTGTTTCTAGAAATGCTAGACTTTCTATAAAATGTTATATTTCTATTCTATCTGTGCCCCTCATGCTTTTATTGAGATGGGGTACAGAGTCTTAGAGTCTTGCTATGAAACCCCAGTTGGCTTGAACTTGCAATGTAGACCAGGCTGGCCTTGAACTCTTGGCAGTCTTCCTGCCTCATCTTCCCAAATGCTGTGATTACAGATGTACACCACCATGGATTATGTATATTCTTTCTCTCTCTCTCTCTCTCTCTCTCTCTCTCTCTCTCTCTCTCTCTCTCTCTCTCTCTCTCTCTGTGTGTGTGTGTGTGTTTGTGTGTGTGTGTGTAAGTGCTTGTGTTTGTACCTGCATGCCTCTGAAAGCCAGAAGTCACCCTCAGGTGTCGTTCCTTAGGAAACATCCACCTTGGTTTTTTTGAGGCAGGATTTCCTTGTTGTGGATGGAGTTCACCATGTTGACTAAACTGGCTGGCCAGAAAGATCCAGGCATCCACCTGTTTCTGCCTTCCCAGTGCTGGGATTACAAGTGGTAAGCAACTGCTATACCACTGAACTATCTGTCAGTCAGTTATATTAATTGGCAAAAGCTCACCATTACAAGAAATTGTGTAAATTCCCTTACATATGAATGATTTTTTGAAAATATAGGACTTATGTTTTATGTTTGAGTGAACAGTGCACATATTTATCTAGAGACAGACTCCTTGAATATCTTTTCCTGGAACTGTGGGAAAGTGATGTGTCTGAGAAAGCAAAATTATACATATCCGGATGCTAGCACATGGCGCCTTGTGCATATCTGATACTCGTAAGAGTGAATAAGCGAAACATACGGAAGGATTTGGTAAATGTGTATAAAACGTAAGTCTGCTGAGTCTTTAATATATTTGCTATTTCTTTCTGCTTTGGAAAATTATAAATCCCTTAATAGAAGATTTTAAGAAGCACTTTCTGGTAGTTTCCTGATCTTTTTCTGCCAGTAGTCCCCTATTTGAATTAACTTGCCAGCTGCTGCTGAGTCGTGATGTTAGTGAAGTCAGGCGCTCCTAGGTTTAGAGCGGTGGCTCCATGCTCCTCTCCTGTGACTCTATGACAGTGTTCCTCCTCTTAAGCTTGCAAAGATAAAGTCTACTTGGGAGGCACAAGAGTGGCTAATAACACAAGATTTCATGCCATTCTCTTAGGACCCTAGCAGATGAGCTAGGTGAGAGCAGTCATGCATACAGATTTAACTGTTGTACAGCTCCAGAATAGCTAACACACACCTCTCCCCACAGTGTGCCAGCTGCTGCTCCTGGTACTTTATATGACATTTTATGTATTCATCCTCACAAAAGTCTTACATGATATATAATCCTCCATTTCCTCATTCTTTAGATAAGAAACTAAGTCACAGCCAAGTGAGACAAACCTGAGTCCCAGCACACGTGATGGCAAATGCCTGAGATCCCAGCACTTGGTTTTTCGCTTGTGTTTCTGAGACAGGGTCTTCTGTGTAGCCTGGCCGGCCTGGAGCTCACCATGTAGACTGCGCTGTCCTCTAACTCAGAGAGGTCCGCCTGCTTCTGCTTCCTGGGTACTACTGGGGTAAAGGCATACACCACCACACCAACATTCCAACACTTGGGGTGAGAAGCAGAGGCAGAAGGATCCCAAGTTCAAAGCCATCCTCACTACAAGCAAGCTAGAAAGCAGACTATAGTGTAGTAGTATATGAGGTGATGGTGTGGGGTGTGGGGGTGGAGAGATGGCTCACTGGTTAAGAGCACTGGCTGCTCTTCCAGAGGATCTGGGTTTGATTCCCAGCGTTCACATGGTAGCTAACAAGCATCTGTAAGTCTAGTTTTAAGGAATCTAATGCTCTCTGGCTCTAGAGGACACTAAATGCATATGGTGCACAGATATATATGTAGGTAGAACACTCATACACATAAAATATAAAATAAAATTTAAGACTCTCAAGATGGCTCAGTGGGTAAAGGCACTTGCCCTCAACGCTGACAATCTGGTTTCAATAACCAAGACACACATGGTGGAGTGGGCCAGTTCCCTAAAGCTGTCCTCAGACCTCTGCATGCCTGCCACGGCACACCGTGCTCCCTAAAGCTGTCCTCAGACCTCCGCATGCCTGCCACGGCACACCGTGCTCCCTAAAGCTGTCCTCAGACCTCTGCATGCCTGCCACGGCACACCGTGCTCCCTAAAGCTGTCCTCAGACCTCTACATGCCTGCCACAGCACACCGTGCTCCCTAAAGCTGTCCTCAGACCTCTGCATGCCTGCCACAGCACACCGTGCTCCCTAAAGCTGTCCTCAGACCTCTGCATGCCTGCCACAGCTCACCGTGCACATGCTTATGCACAGTATCCAAGAAGCACGTAAGAATAATTTAAATTTATTTTTTTAAAAGGTAAAGGGGATAGTCACAGATAAGTAACTTGCACAGCTCATAACCCTAGCAAATATAGGAGTGAGGATTTCAAGCCCAGCAATCTGGTTGCAGAACCTTAAATACTGCTCTAAAATGCAAAACAGAAGTCACAACTGAAGATAATTGCAGACTAGGATGGCCAGAAAGTCAGCATTCTAACAGAGTGTAGCAGCTAACAGCTTGGAGAGGTCAAATGATTTTCAAACGACACAGGTCTTATAGAAGGAGCGGCTTGGTAGACAGTTTCTGTGGCTGGACTGAGATCTGCCTTTCATACCATAAAACTCACCTATTGAAATGTCAGGATTCAGTGCAGTGTTTAGTTTTTTCATGGAGTTATACAATCATCACCGCTATCTTTTTAGGACATTTTGTCTCCCTTAAGAGCTCTGTTCCTTAACAGCTAATCTCTTTTCCCCTCTGCCCCAGGCAACCATGCACTGGCTTTCTGCCTTCACAGATTTTTGCTATTCTGGACATTTCACATACAGGTTAATTATTCCCAATGCTTGGGACCAGAAGTGTTTTAGATTTGAGGTTCTTCTAGAATTTGGAATATTTGCATAAACATAATGAGGTATTTTAGGGATGTGACTTAAGGCTAATTAAACATGAAACTCATTTGTCTCATATATACCTCATACATACAGTTGGAAGGTATTTTTAATTTTTTTATTTCATTTATTTAAAATTTTTTACTTTTAGGGGCTGGAGGGATGTCTCAGCAGTAAAGAGCACTGATTATTCTTCCAGAGGTCCCGAGTTCAATTGCCAGCAACCACATGGTGGCTCACAACCATCTGTAATGGGATCCAATGCCCTCTTCTGGTGTGTCTGAGGACAGTGACAGTGTACTCATATATATACAATAAATCTTTTTAAAAATTTTTCACTCTGTGTGTGTGTGTGCGCGCGCACGCACATACGCGTATGTTTGTTCGAGCATGAATGTACTGTGTATGGAAGTAGGGCAACTTGTAGAAAATGGTTTTCTCCTTCTGCCTTGTAGGTCTCTGGGATTGACCTCAGGTTGTAGGGCTTGGTGGCAACACCTGTGGCTGCAGATGCAGCTTAGTAGCTTTCACTTACTCATTTGAGACTGTGTATTATTGTATAGCCCAGGTTGGCCTAGAACTCACTAGGTAGCCTAGCCTTTTCTCAGATTTCCTGGAATGCAGATTACTAGTTCAGCCATCCACCATCCCACCCAGCTCAGAAAGATAATTTTATTCTATTTTTGTCTTCTTTTTCTTGTTTTATTTCATGTTTGAGCTGGGGTCTCATACATGTCAGACTAGTCTCACACTCTGTGTAGCAGATGATGACCTTGAACTTCTGATCCTGCCTTTACCTCCCCAGTTCTGAGATTATAGATGTGTCGTCATATCCAGTTTATGTGGTTGTGGAGATCCTGCCCAGGGCTTTGTGCATCTGGGCAAGCACTATACCAACTGAGTTCCATCTCCAGCCCAGGAAGGTAAATTTAAACAGTGTTTTAGAATGTCTGTGCTTTTACTTCAACATGTCTGTCAGACAAGGTCAGGTGTCAATTTTCTAGTCATGTGAATAATATGTTTTTCTCTCATGACCCAAATCTTTAGATTTATCACTCCAATACCCAAGAGCACCAAACATATGTGTGTGGTCTTTTATAAACAGCAACATTTTTTTTTAAAGTCTTAAGATTTATTAATTTTATATGTATGAGTGTTTTGTGTACGTCTGTGTATCTGTGCTGTGTGCATGCCTAGTATCTGTGGAAGTCAGAAGAGGGCATCAGATCCCCAGGTACTGGAGTTGTAGATGATTGTAAGCCACCATATAAGTGCTAGAAACAGAAATTGGGACCTCTACAAGAACTTTTAACCGCAGAGCCACCTCACTAGCCCCCTGAAACAAGATCATTTTAAAACTATAATGTAGCCCCTTAATATTTATGCAGTAGAGTATCAATACTATCACCATTTTATGCTCACTACATGAAATTCACAAATTACATTGTAAAAGTATAATTTGGAGCTGGAGAGATGGCTCAGTGGTTAAGGGTGCTTGCTGCTTCTCTAAAGAGCCCACTTAGGGAAGGCCACTACTGCATATAGCCAGCTCTCGATCTCATGGTACCTTATGGCCTTGGTGTGCAAACACATACACACACACAAATAAATACATAAATTTTTAAAATGTTTATCACTTAGGCTGCAAATATTTCAGTAGCTAGTGTGAGCCTTGAATACATTTAAATCCTGGCTAAGCTTTCTGGCACTGAAAAAAAAAATGGAGAGAGAAGAAAATGTTTTAAGTCTTACAAAATTTATATACAGAGAATTTTTATTTATTTTGAGAGAGGGTTTCTCTTTGTAGCCCTGGCTGTCTGGATCTCACTTATGTAGACCAGGCTGGCTTCAACCTCCCTAGAATCCACCTGCCTCTGCCTCCTGAGTGCTGGGATTAAAGGCGTGGGCCACCATATACAGCCATGAATTTTATAGATTTTTATATGTGAAATATTTTTGTTTATTGTTATATTTACATGTAAGTAAATGGTGTAAACAAATAAAACTTAGTTTTTAAATCTCCTGTACCAAGATTTTGATCTAGATTGAATTACTAAAATTATTAGAGAGGGGTTAGAGAGATTACTCATTGGTTAGAGGCATTGCTACCAAGCCTAATGATCCCCCAGAACCCAAATGTTGGAGGAAGAGAACTGACTCCCACAAGCTGTCCTCTGACCTCTACACATGCACTGTGACATGCTGCATTACACACACACAAGTAAGTAGATGTTAAAAATAAGTAAATAAAATCATTAGTCATCATTACTGTAATAGGTACACACATGTCCATATTTTTTTTTTTTTTTCAAGACAGGGTTTCTCTGTGTAGCCCTGGCTATCCTGGAACTCACTCTGTAGACCAGGCTGGCCCATGTTGCTTTCTTTAAAGTGCATACGGAGTCTTACTATGGTACAAAGATTAGTCTTGAATGCATGGGCTCAAGCTATCTTCCCACCTCAGCTTCTCAAGTAACTGAACTTCAGGAATACACCACCACATCCATCTTAAATATGTTTCAAAAATAATTTTAGACATAAGCTTTTTACTGAGATTATATCTGTTTATGAGATAGAATTTTTGCTTTGTTCAGTGGTGTTGATGGCACAGGCCTTTAATCTCAGCATTCGGGCCGCAGGTGGATCTCTGACTATGAGACAAGTCTGGTCTACAGAACAAGTTCCAGGATGGCCAGAGCTACACAGAGAAACTCTGTCTTGTAAAACAAACCAAAAAGAAGAACTTTTGTTTTACAGTTCATATATCTACAGATGAGTTGACTCAGTTCATATAGTTTACTTTTATGGATGTAAGCCTGAGAAATGTTGCTGACATAAACATGGAGATGATAATGAGAAGCTTTTTATTACAGCCTTAACACTCAATTATTTGAATTCTTTCTGAAGCATATGCCAAAATTACATCATGATCTGTCATCAAAAATTATTTTTAATGATCTGTCAACTGACATCTCAGTTAGGTACTCTAAATTTTGTGGGAGATAAAAAATTGGAAAGTATTTGACTAACAATATAACTATTTTGTCTTTTTTCTGAACCATATACTGTTAAAATTTTTTACTGGGTTTTATCTAATAGATATGAGGTATTCTTTGTCACTTTTTCAAGAGGAACCGCTACAGTGTACCTGATGTATTTGAAATATCCTGACAACACATTCTGCTCACCTTCCTAAAAACAATTGCCTTTAGATAGGTTCTTGCTATGTGCCCCGGCTGTCCTGGAACCCACTATGTAGACCAGGCTAGCTTTGAATTTAGAGAGCTCCACCTGCCCTTTCTCCCAAGCTTGTGTCTTCTGAGCACCAGCACACCTGGCTTGGTTTGTTGGAGTTGTCGTTGTTGTTGTTGTTTGAGGCTTGTAGCCTAGGGAAGCCTCAATCGATGATATATAACAGAGGCTGGCCTTGAGCTCCTGATCCTCCTGTCTCTGCTTCCTCTTACTTGGAATTACAGGCATGCCTCAATATGGCCTGGTAAATTTTCCATTTAAAGGCAACATTTATTTTGTTTGTTTTTTGTTTTTTTCAAGACAGGGTTTCTCTGTATAGCCCTAGCTATCCTGGAACTCACTCTGTAAACCAGGCTGGCCTCGAACTCAGAAATCCACCTGCCTCTGCCTCCCAAGTGCTGGGATTAAAGGCGTGCGCCACCACTGCCCGGCTTAAAGGCAACATTTAATACTCCGACATTTAGTTAGGAGTCAGTAAAATCTAATTTGGGTTATCTGTTTGTTTGTTTTAAGTACTTGTTGAGATAATTCATGTGCCTTAAAACTCAGCTATTCATAAGGTACGGTTGGACGTGGTTTTTACATTTTCATAGAATTATACTGTCTAAGTCTAAACTACACTTCCATTATTTTCCAAAATGGAGTTAAGTTTATCAGAACTTCCCCCCTGTTTTCCTCTCTCAGTTCCTTCACTAAGCATGTTTGCAAGAATTATCTAGGTTATATTATAATATGTGTGTGCATGTGTGTCTGTCTGTCTGTGTGTGTGTGTCTGTCTGTCTGTCTGTCTGTCTGTGATGGTTTTGATGGGGATCATGCTCTTACCAGGGCTAGGGAGGACTTTACCACTGAGCTGTCCGTGCACCCTTTATTCTCCGTTTGCTTTGGTGGGCACTGTCTCTAGCTTGGTGTCTGGTGAGCCCTAACATCCTGTTTTCCAGTAGGCATTGGAGGATTTGTTAAAAGCAGTAAACTCTGTTTATTTTTCCACCATAACAAACTGTGTGGATGCTGCTCTCCATTAGTGGCCTGCAGACCTTTTGTGGTAGAATGATTTGTTTGTTTTAGTTTTAATTGGATTTGTGATCTACAAGTTTATGTTCAAAGCTCATATTATTTTATTCTTTTTAGTAAAGGTTTATTTGACCAAATTAAGTAGTAAATAGTTCTATTTTCCCAATTATGTCACAAATCAAACAAATTTCAGATTATGTTCCAGATGTTTTTAATGAGAGCTTTGCTGGATACGTCCACATCATCCAAGTCACATTCCTAACGTGTGACCCAAGGGTTCACAGGGTTAGAGGTTGTTGGCCACCACCATAGTCTGAGGACTGTGCCCCCTCAAAAGCACCTCACCTGTTATCCAGGGTGTCCCTTCCTCTCTCCTCTCCTCACCCCACCAGTCCTACGCTACAGACTACTTTCTGTGCGTAAGTTTGCCTACACTGGGTGTCTCATATAAACATTCATTCTATGTTTATATGACTACTTACCGTGTGTGCATCTGTCTGTCTGTCTGTCTGTCTGTCTGTCTGTCTGTCTACACTAGGGCAAGCATGTGGAAGTCAGAGGACATCTCACTGGAGTTGGTTCTCTTCTTCCACATGTAGATCCTGGGACCAAATTTAGGTCATTATTAGACTTGGTAGCAAATGCTTTTTTTACCCACTAAGCCATCTCACTGTCCTGCAAATTATTTTCAAGATTTGATGCTGGAAAAAATATTCCATTGTGTAGTTTTAGTTCCTTCTCTAGATACTCACCTAATATTAGGATCATTTCCATTTTGTCGGCTGTTGTGGATAATGCTCTTATAGCTGTTCCCAAGTTCTTATGCAGGCGTGTTTTTATTTCTCTTTGGTGTATTGCTAGCAGTTGGATCATCAGGTCATATGATGACTCTGCTTCACCGTTAAAGGGCTCATTTCTTTTTACACGTATTTATGGGGTGTATGTGTGCGCCAGCCTGTTTGTAGGTGAAGCACACACATTCAGGTACTTGTGAAATGAGAAGAGGGAGTTGCAGGCAGTTGTAAGCTGTCTGTTGTAGGTGCTGGGTACCAAACTCAGGATTTTTGCTAGAGCTTCCATGCTCTTAACCTCTGAGCCATCTCTCCAACCCCTCTTTACCCTTTAAAGAACTATCAGGCTGTCCTCCAACAAGGCTGCAGTGTTTTACAGTCCTAGAATCCATCCGTGAGGGTTAGCTCCCTCGTGTATATCCCAATGTTTGTTTTTGATCTAAAGCATTTATTTTAAATGAATGAAACTCTTTTTAAAATTAACATGTAGTTTAGAATGGGGAGTAGGTAGGCATAAAGCCATTCCTACACAGTTCCTACGGCATTCCTGTCAGTAGGAAGCTCACATCAACTCACATAATTCTGCAAATTTCTTCATCATTTATATTGCTAAGCAGTTGTTTTGGATAGGGTCTCACTGGTTAGCCTTGTCTAGCTCTGAAATCCATATCCTCCTGCCTGGTGGGAAATGATAGTATCATAAGAATGGAGTCCTGCATCCTGTGGCAGTTTCAGGGGTCAGTCCTTTTGAGGGGAGAGCCATCATTCCCTTTGCATGGCTGACATTACATCTGAAGTCAGAACCCCCGAGGCTGGAATTCTCTGTTCCCAACAACCCTCTTTACTGTTACAAAAATAGGTAAAACAGCAAAACACAGGTAGTCCTGCCAAGGGTTTCTAGTGCTGTGATTGAAGAAATTTTACCTACACCCATGCCATAATTTACTTTGTTTTGTTTGATATCCTGGAATGATGTGTGGTGAAAACATTCTGAATGGGGAGGTAAGATTTCATTGTTTATATTAGGAAGGACAAAGAGGCAGATGCAGAGAAAATGGGAACCGTCTGACCTCTGCACATAGGCCATGAGGGCCCCCCATTAATAAGTAAGTAATTTTAAGCTATAGGAAAGAAAAAGTAGCAGCAGAGATTTGGTAGAGTAGTGACAGAAAAGGAAGAGAAGTGGTGAGCAGTAAAATGGGATGTGTGACTAGTTGGTTTGAGGACAGAGCTGGATGTTCTGAGAAACCTACCATGGAGGGAAAGAGGGAAAGGAGAGAGAGTATGGGGCCAGGAGAAGCGTTTAGTGCCCATGGAATTGCAGTCCTGTAAGATCCTGAGACAGAAGGAAGGAATTCACAGAAGAGTGAAGGAAGACAGAAGGCCATACAGAGAATGAACTAAGCAAACATGAGGGATTAATGGATGCCAAGAGCAGTCACCCAGAGGAGAAAAACACGTGTGTCAGAGTCACCACATTCCCTTTGCAGCCCAGAGCAAAAGTAAAGTGCCCATGACCTCTCCATTTATTTAATTCTGGCATGTATGTGTACTGCCCCCTTTTTAAATATTTAAGTTACATTTATTTATTGTATAATTTCCCTTAATGATTTAAATCTTTTAGCCATCTCTGATGTTTCTTTTTGTTTGTATTTTTGAGACAATCTAACTAATATTGCCATCTCTGCTTTAAAAAAAAATCTGTGTGTGTGTGTGTGTGTGTGTGTGTGTGTGTGTGTGTGTGTGTGTGTGTGTGTGTGTGTGTGTGTGTGTGTGGTGTATGGTATGTGCATATGCCAGGTGTAAGCATCTGGTATCTTTCCACTATAATTGAGATAAGGTGTCTTGATGAACGTGGAGCTTACCAATTAGGCTCGACTAATTCCCAATCACCTGGCTGGCCCAGTGAGTTCCTGGCTGGCAGGATCCTCCTGTCTTCGCCTGCCATATTACTGGAGCATACTACTGTACAGAGCTCTTGGCATGGGTGGTAGGGATCCAAACTCAGGTCCTCCTGATTATACAATAAGCACTTTACCCACCAAGCCCCCACCTCTGCTTTCAGTCCACATCACCTCTGCGACTTGCCTTTTTTTTTTTTTTTTTAATCTACAGTCCAGATATCTGTTATCTAGTCTGTAGACATCCTTCTTCATCACCATTTTTTTTTTTTTTTTTTTTTTGGTTTTTCGAGACAGGGTTTCTCTGTATAGTCCTGGCTGTCCTGGAACTCACTCTGTAGACCAGAACTCAGAAATCCGCCTGCCTCTGCCTCCCAAGTGCTGGGATTAAAGGCGTGCGCCACCACTGCCCGGCTTCATCACCATTTTTTTGAATCTTTAATTCTTTTTTTTTTTTAAGACTTATTTTTATTTATGTATGTGAGTACACTGTCACTGTCTTCAGACACACCAGAAGAGGGCATCAGATCCCCATTGCAGATGGTTGTGAGCCACCATGTGGTTGCTGGGAATTGAACTCAGGACCTCTGGAAGAGCAGTTAGTGCTCTTAACCACTGAGCCATCTCTCCAGCCCTAATCTTTAATTTTTAACATAATGTCCATTTCAGTGTTTCATTATATCACCTGCCAGGGATAATGGTCAACATAAGACAGCTTGTTAATAAGATTTGTGTGGTGAAAAAAAAAAATCAGTATTTAATATTTGAAGATGCTGCCTTCATTTGAGCTGCTGCAACAGTATCATAGACTGAATGACTCAGACAACAGAAATCTATTTCTCGTGGTTCTGGATTCTGAAAAAAAAAGATGAAAATTCCAATTCATCCTTTGTCTGGTGGGGCTCTCTCCCTGTTTTATACTTGGTGGTATTGACATTGGAGCCATATGTACTAGGGAGGGAAGGGTCAGTCAGGTTTCTGTTTGGGTGGGTTTGTTTTTGTTCTTTGATTTTGTTCTTTAATATTTAACTATGTCTATATATGCACACATCCTTGTGTATGTGTGGGTACCCATGAAGACCAGAAGAGAATGTTGAGTCTTCTAGAGCTAGAGTTACAGATGTTTCTGAGATGTCTGATGTGGGTGTTACATTCCAAATTCCAGTCCTCTGATAGAGCAGTTACTGGTCTATCTCTCCAGTTCCTCTGTTTTTATAAGGACCCTGATCTCCTCGGTGATTCTACCTCCCCACCTAATTACCTCCCAAAGGCCCCCCACCTCCTAATGCCATATCATTAGGGGGAAGCATTTTGATTGAAAACATTTAGTTGATGATAATGGATACAACTGCATTTTCTCAGAATAATTAAATTTTATGTTTGTATCTTCTTTTAGGTTTAGCATGAGCTTTAACAGACACAATCTGAAATACTATGTATTACCAAAGAAGCCCAAAAAAGTGGCATTTGATTGCCTAGAATGGATCAGAAAGCATCACCCTTGTGAGTACAGTTGTGTAATTAATTATGTCTAAAGGAAATAGATTTAAAAAGTCTTTTCTATATACACTGTATAATAGAATATATGAAATTGCATATTAACATTTTCTTTTTGCATTATGATAGCACCAACTTGCTATTTGTGGGGAAAATTATAATTTTGAAATCTCATTTGGTTAGATAACAATAAATCCTAACAAAAATATATTAAGTATACCTCCTACACACTACATTATCATTCTTGGTGTCAGTGTCTTTTTCTCTGGCATATCTCAGTGTATGAGTAACACAGCCCCTGCTTTAGTGCCTTCTCCCAAGTGTGTTTGCCTTTGACTTATGCTAGCTAAAATGAGGCTCTAACATTTGTAACAGCTTTCATGTGACCCATCTTCAACATCTTCATCATTTTCTCATGGCATTCGTAAACTTAGACAGTATTTTTAATAATTATAATATATTTACTTCATAGTTCTTTATCTTAATTATCCTCATATGTTTTCTATTGAGCTTCTTTTGTACCAAGACTTTGAGTATAACTCCTTGTACCATTTTATTTCTTAAGTTCTTTTCCTGGAAGGAAACTGAGTCAAAGGGTTTTTACCAGGCTCTTGATAGTTTTTGCCATATGTTTCTACAAAATTTGTATCAAGGTAGCTCCCCATTGTTGAGTCAGTGTGAGACAGCCTGGGATTAGTCCTGGGCACCCTCACAGGGACAGGGATACAAGTCCAGTCTTATTTTCTGTGTTCACGAATTCCTTGCTTGAACTGTTCTGCGTGATCATCCTGTATCATAAGAATGCTGTAAAGGTCTATTTACAGGGTTATATATTTCTAAGAACATGTGTAAATGTGTTGTTATTTAAGTGAAAAATCCTGATTCCTCACTACTCTTTGGGCTTCTCGGCAGACGACTCTGGGATAATTTACTGCCTCTCCAGGAGGGAATGTGACACAATGGCCGACACCTTACAGAGAGAAGGTCTTGCTGCTCTGGCTTACCATGCGGGCCTCAGTGATTCTGCCAGAGATGAGGTGCAGAACAAGTGGATCAACCAGGACAGCTGCCAGGTGACGCTGCAGAAGTCTGCAGACCTTTCATTGTATATCAGCAGGGGTTTTTGTTGTTGTTGTTGTTGTTTGTTTGTTTTTTAAGATTTATTTATTTTATTTATTTGAGTACACTGTCACTGTCTTCAGACACACCAGAAGAGGGCATCAGATCTCATTACAAATGGTTGTGAGCCACCACGTGGTTGCTGGGAATTGAACTCGGGACCTCTGGAAGAGCAGTCAGTATGCTCTTAACCGCTGAGCCATCTTTCCAGCCTCCCCCCCCCCGCCCCCTATATATCAGCAGTTTTGCATGTACATAATACAGGTTTTGTTTGAAACAGGGTCTTGCTATGTGTTTGAAACCAGGGCAATTCTCCTGCCTCCACCTCTTACCTGGTTTTGCTGTTTCCTTGGGGGGGGGGGGTATGTGTATGCGCACGCGCTGGGGAATGTGGCATGCACATGCTTGTGCGGTCAGAGGACAGCTAGCAAGAGACTGTTCTTTCCTCCCACCGTGGTCCCAGGTGTGAAGCTTAGCGTCTGCCGGTTTGGCAGCTCTCTGAGCTTGTTTTCATCTTAATGGTAATAAACATCCCAGTAAGGCTGTCAAACCCAGAAGGCAGTGAATAGCTTGGGAATGTTACTCATTCTCAGGAGACAACTGAAGTGAGGGCTAAGATGTTGTTTCAGTAATAGGGTACGGATTCATCCTAAGAAGAATAATTGCATCCAAGGAAGACTTTAGCAGAATAGTAGACACGGATGAGGTAGTCAATGTATTCTGTGTTAATTCATGAGGTACGTGTACCAAGCACAGGACAGTCTTCAGAATCGGAAGGGGGAAGACTGGGCCTGCAGTCCATCATTGTCCTTTGTGTTGAAAATAACAAAGGCAGAACCCCTGTGGTGACCCATTCCTGCAATCCCCACACTCAGGTGGCTGAGACCGGAGGTTTGCCAAGAGTTCCAGGCCAGCCTAGGCTATAATGTGAGACCCTACTTTAAAAGGAAAAAAAAATCAAATAAGAAAGTAGTGTTTTGATTTATCTTGACTGAAGTAAGTACAGATTTCAATCTGTATATTTAATCAAAATTCCAATATTTTTTTCTTTGAAGAACTTTTATAAAATTTTTCTGAATGAATATTCAAGTGAAGTTATGAGTTTGGCAATAAAGACAACAATGTGACTGTGGAGGTGTCAGCAGCGTGCACCTTTAATCCTAGCGCTGGGAAACAGAGGCAGGCGGGTCCTGAGTTCCAGACAGCCAGGGTTTTGAAAAACAAAACAAGAATAATAACATGAATATTGTTTGCAGTATGTTATGTGTAAAAACAATAAATGATGAAGTTTAATATTTATGAGAAATGGGGTTTGAAATGTAGCTCATGCATACCGCCCTGCGTTCAGTTCTCGTCACCACATAAAACAGTACATGGTAATTAATATAAGCCCATAACGTCCATGCTCAGGAGGTGGAGGCAGGAGCATCAGAAGTCCAAGGTCATCCTCAGCTGCATGCTGAGTTTGAGGCTAGCCTGGGATACATGAGACCCAATCTCATAAAAAGAGAAAGAAAGAAAGAAAAGGAAGGGAGGTGGGGGAGGGAGAAAGGAGGGAAGATGAAGGGGTTGCTTAATGGTTAAGAACATATGCTGCTCTTGTAAAGGACCCAAGCTTGGTTCCCAGCACCCATATAGGTGCTCACAGCTACTTGTAACTCCAGCATGAGGGGATCTCACACTGGAGTTCTAGCATCTGTGGGCACACATGTTTGCAACACATGCATACGACATGAATAATTTTGTTTGTTTGTTTGATTGATTGATTGATTGATTGATTGATTGATTGATTTGAAACAGGGTCTTTCTATGTAGTCTTAACTGTCCTAGAACTTGCCATGTAAACCAGGCTGGTCTGGAACTCACATCGATCTGCCTTCCTCTGCCTCTCAAGTGCTGGGATTAAAGGCATATGCTACCGTTGAAATTTTTAAAGATAAAAAGTTATTCAATTATGGTGTTGGTTACCTGGTTTAAAAAACTCATTTTACATTCTATTTTGTTTTATTTTGTTTTTGTTTTTTGAGACAGGGTCTCACTGTGTAGCCCTGGCTGTCTCAGAACTCACTCAGTAGACCAGGCTGGCCTCAAACTCAGAGATCCACCTGCCTTTGCCTGAGTACTGGGATTAAAGGCGTGCACCATCACTGCCCGGCTCAGTTTAGATTCTTTTTTTTTTTTTTTTTTTTTTCTTGCCTCAAGTTTATTTGTAAAAACAGCATAGGACACTGGTCATCTGCAAACAGTGTGTATATAGGTGGGTGTGTCCCAGCAGTCCGTCTGTCTTCGCACTGGCAGGAGCCTTCTCTATGGAGCCTTCACAGGGGCCTGGGCACCTTTGGGAGCCTGAGCTGGAGCAGGAGCCTGGGCCTTAGCTGGAGCTTTGGCCTCTGCCTTGGTTTGAACCTTGGGCTTTGGTTGGCAGAGCCTACGCCCCTTGGCCATGTAGCTTCGAATCCGCTTCCCAAGCTTGGGGTGAGCGATGAAAGCCAGGCGGCTGAGTTTGCGGCTGGGGCCCTTTGGCATCTTGGGCTTGATGGCCTGAGGCTTCACCAGGGCCTTGATGGCCTCTGCGCGTGCACTCACTGCCTTTGCATTGTTGGCCTGCATCTTCTTCAGGCCTTTCTTGTGTTTCTTGGCAAAGCGCATGTTCCTCAGGAACTTGGGGTCAACCCCCTTAAGAGATTCGTATCTTTGTGACCGGGGTTTCTTGATGCCATTTCTGTGCCATTTGCGGGACTGGTTGTGTGTGGTGTGGTTCTTGGACTTGGCCATGTCTGCACGGTAACCCGCGGCTCCCGCAGCGCCTGGGACCGGAAGAGAAAGCAGTTTAGATTCTTATAACAAAATAAAATATACAGGGCTGGAGAGATGGCTCAATGGGTAAAGGAGCTTACTACCAAAAGTGACCACCTGAGTTGGACCCAGGGACCCATGAGGTGGAGGGACAGCATCAATTCCCACAAGTTACACTTGGATCTCATGCATGTAGTGTGTGTGGTACATGCACATATATGCACATGCACACACACTAAATAAATGTGGTAAAATAGAATACAACATAGAGCTAGGTCTGGTGGTGTATGATTATGAGTGAGGAAGCTTGCCATGAGTTCCAGACCAGCCTGATGTGCAGTGAGTAGCTGACCAATGAAGGCTACAGAGATGAATAGTTTTTAACAAGGGCCTGGAAAGATGGTTCAGTGGTTAAACTATTCACTGTTCAAGCATAACGACTGGAGTTCAGATCTCCAGAACCTTATAAATGGCCCACCTCTAATTATAGAGCTGGAAAGGTAGACATAGGCTCACCAGGACAAACCATCTAATCAGATTAACTCTATGGAGATAATCTGGGACCCCGCCTCAGCAAATAAGGTAAAGAGTGATCAAGAAAGACTACTCACAAGCACTATACACACATGCACTCGAGAGGGAGACAATACCAGCCACACGTGGTTGTGCATGCCCTTAACAGCACTGGGAGTAGAGACCGGCAGCTTCCGAGAGTCCACTGGCCATCCAGCCTAGCTAGCTTCCTTATCAGTGAGAGACAGTGTCTCAAGGCAGGAAATCAAAGAGCGGGAGAAAAGGCCCCATTGTTCTTCTTTGGTCTCTGCATGCACACACATAGACATACAGACTTACATACTCACAGGCAGGCACCACAAATGTATACCACATAGCACACAGAGACACAGACGTGCATTCTCATGAGCATGCGCCACATGCATAAAGCACACAATACAACGGCATCTGCACACACAGAACAAGTTTTATTTTAAGTAGAGGTTAAGTGGAGAATACTGATTGTGATTGATGTTTTATTATTTATACACTCTTGAGCAATGGAAAAACTAAGGTTAAAAAAAATGTCTGGAAGAAAAGAATTGCTAAAAATGTCTCAGAAACTAAGCATGTGCACATGGGTGAATAGAAGGTAAATGGCAGCACAAATTGTATCTTCAGCATAAAATGTACCAGTTTAAATATATATATAAGCCAGGTGTGGTGGGCACATCTTCAATCTCAGCTCTTCTGAGAGTTTGAGAACTGTCTGGTCTGCATAGCAAGTTCCAGGACTACATAGAAACCCTGTCTCAAAAAAAACAATTTAAAGTAAATAAAAAAGAATGAGTGATGCCTCAAGTTTAGAAGCAACACAGACAGAAGGGTGTTAGAATTCCACAAAGCCGTTTTCCTCCAGTTATTTAAGTGTTGATGCATGAGCTTGTGCCTGTGATCCCCTCACTTGGGAAGCTGAGGCCAGAGGCTCATGAGTTTGAAGCCAATTTAGGCCATATGAGAGCCTGTCATAAATAAAAACAAAAGGAAGAACTTTCAGAAATGACTGGGATAGCCTGTGTCCTGTGCCTCACAGCCATGCACTCACCTGACTAACCCTGGGGGCTTCAGCCTGCCTCACGGCGTCTGTCACTCTGGAGCTACTGTGGGCCAGCGTCTCTCTCATTGTCGCAGCCTTTGCTGCTCTCCATCATTAGAGGCTACAGTGAGCTTTCTTTTTTTTACCTGGAACATTTCCTTTCTTTTCTTCAATTTTACGTACACTGGTGATTTGACTATATATATATATGTTTGTATGAGTGTGTCAGATCACTTGGAACAGGAGTTACAGAGAGTTGTGAGCTACCATATGGGTGCTGGGAACTGAACTCCGGTCCTCTGGGAGAGCAGCCTGTGCTCCTAACTGCTAAGCCATCTCTGCAGCCCCAGACATTTCTTTTTAATCAAAGAGCCATAGGTTTAGATGTATGAGTAACCTTAAGTCAAGCCAGTCAGTACATCCTCTGCTAATGCTATACTGATTTGCTGACCCTGTGCCTCTTTTACTCATAGTGGCAAAATCATGCCATTAGCCTTAGTGTGACTACTGATATTTCTGTCACTTTTATAATGCTATTCTTGCAATACAAAGTCATTTTTTTAAGTGCTTAAAAAAATAACTTTATTTGTGTAATGTAATTTTTGCCTGAATATACAGTATTTTGGCCTTGATCAAATTAAGTCATAGATTCTCAACTGAAATACTCTTTTTTATTTTTTTTATTGTGTATACGGGGATGGGGAAATGTGCCCATGTGAATGCAGGTGCCCTCAGTCCAAAAGGCATGTTGGATTTTCCCCCAGACAAGAGTTACAGGCAGTTGTAGAGCTGCTTACAAAGCCCAGCTCATTTTATTTTTAATCCTACGCATGTATATGCGGGTACCCACAGAAACCAGAAGAGCTCATTGGATCACCTGGAGTTTATAAGCAGTTGTGAGCTGCTCACCTGGTGCTGAAACTGAACTCGGGTGCTCTACAAGAGCTGTTTACCCTCTTAACAACTGCTCCATCTCTTCAGGCCTCAAAATAGATACTCTTTCTTTTCTTTTCTTTTCTTTTTTTTTTTTTTTTTTTTTTTTTTTTGGTTTTTCTAGACAGGGTTTCTCTGTGTAGCCCTGGCTGACCTGGAACTCACTCTGTAGACCAGGCTGGCCTCGAACTCAGAAATCCGCCTGCCTCTGCCTCCCAAGTGCTGGGATTAAAGGCGTACGCCACCACTGCCCGGCAAAATAGATACTCTTGAAAACAAACTTCTCAAGCTCCTAAAGGTTATCTGTTGCCTAGCTCCCACTGAATAATTTGTATGGGCCAAGGAGAACAGTCCTTTTCTTTCTGTATAAACAATTTAGGCTTTTATCTACAGTTAAAATTGCATAAGCTTTTACTTTGAAATCAGCTGTTGCATAACCTGAGTTAGCATGTGATCCCTTGGTTACATGTTGAAGATTGACGGTGAGCACTAGAGCAGATGAGAACATTGTTGTCTCTGAGTCTGGGAAGAGCTAGCAGCAATGACCTCTCCTCAGAGGCTAGAGACCACCGTGGAGCCCACGCCCTTGCTTATGCCTGTAACTTAGATGCCATAACTATGTAAGCAACACCCACCACGCATGCCTGTCAGGAACAGGGGACAAGCAATCAGCACACAAAGGTCTGCCTGCAAGTGATTGAGGACCCTTGTGGTGATAATACCAAGTCCACAGAAGGATCCTGCCACCCTGAGCAGCGTCTTCTACCTTCTTGGATCTGAATGGAATCATAAGTTACCAATATGAAAATCTCACCTTGGTCATGCTAAATACTGTTGTGTGAAGTTATTTTAAATTGATGTTTAATGCATTATGAATCTAATAGGGTTCTATTTTCATATCAGGTTATCTGTGCAACAATTGCATTTGGAATGGGAATTGACAAACCTGATGTGCGATTTGTGATTCATGCATCTCTTCCTAAATCTGTGGAGGGTTATTACCAAGAATCTGGCCGAGCTGGAAGAGATGGGGAAATGTCTCACTGCGTGCTTTTCTATACCTATCATGACGTGACCAGACTGAAGAGACTTATAATGAGTAAGCCACGAACCATATTCCGTCTGTCCATCTCATGAGAACAGTCTGCCCCTGCCATTGTAGTACTTGGGTCCTGTTCTCATTAAATAGTCATAGAAAAATGAAGGCATTTAATATATATTGTAAAGTTTATTTTAGTTTATTATAAAGGTACTACATTCTTATTTGGTAAAGTTAAGTGATACTGACATGCAGTGTGTTTCCAGACCAGGCAGGCTAAACCCCCAGACAGCGGCTTCCTTTATACCCTTCCATACCCAGTCTTATGCACTCTTACATATAACACCACTTACAGGAAAATAATGAACTCTCTTGTAGAACCATCCAGGTTAGTGGAGAGTTGGGGAGAACCGGGTATAGAGGCATATGACTGAGTCTCACTTGCTAACGTAAGAGAATTGCTTGAACCTAGGAACTAAATTATGAGGCTGGCCCAGGCAACAAAATGAAACCCTGTCTCAGAAAAAATGTGAGACCCAGTCTTAGAGAGAGGAGGAAAGGAGAGGCAGTAGAGCCAAATTCCCCTGTGTACCCCTCTTCTGCTTTACCCTTTTCCCTTAGAGGCAGGCAGCATCTTGTATTTGGTGTTGGCCTTTCCCAAGTACAAGTGTCTTAAAATGCGAGATGTCTCAGTGGTTAGATGGCTGTCACCAAGCCTGATAACCTGAGCTCAGTACCCCCAAGAGATGTTCTCTGTCCTTCACACATATATGAGATAGCACATGTACATATTGGTGTGCACTTGTACACATAAGTACCATGTACATGTAATTGTGTTATAGAATCATAAGCTTTTTTACTGACTTCACTATCATCACAGCCTTGTACAGATGCCTTTCAGCATTTGTACAGTTACGCATATCAGGTCAGTTTCAGCTGTCTTAGTAGATCAGATGAATCTGTATTTTAGAATTTGGTGATCCCCTGCCTCAGTCTTTTCAGTGCTGGGACTGCGGCAGTGAGCCGCCAAGCCACCTCATGCTGTCTTACGTGCTTTACCACCTGTCTTGACCACAGCTCTAAACAGTGAGACTCCTACTTACCTATTGCAGGGGGGACGGTAAGATGGGGAAGCTTTGAGACACAGGCCCCTAATCTTCAAGTTCATCTAACTGCGAAGCCCAAGCGTGATCTCTACTGCACCCAAAGGATACTCAGCACAAAGCAATGAGTTGTTCACACTGCATGGCTGATTTGTATTTTTAGACAAAACCTGGACAAGCAACCATTTATGGTGGCCTGACTGATTTCAGCTTTATGATAGGTTGATATGTTTTTTTAAATTTTGCTAGGGGGAGACTTGGAAAGAAGGCTCTAACTTTTTTAATGATTTACTTATTGATTTTATGTATGAGTATTCTATCTGTATTTACACCTGCATGCCAAGAAAGGGCATCAAGAATACATTATAGTTGGTTGTGAGCCACCATGTGGTTTCTGGGGATTGAACTCGGGATCTCTGGAAGAGCAGTCAGTGCTCTTAACCACTGAGCCATCTCTTTGTCTAAATTTTATTTTATATGTATATGTAAATGCCTGAATGTATATATGAGCCACATGTGTGCCTGGTGCCTTTGAAAACCAAAAGAGGGCATGAGATTCCCTAAACCTAGAGTTACAGCTGAACATGGTCTGCCATGTGGACACTGAGAACTAAACCCACATCCTCTACGTGAGCAGCAGGTGCTCTTAACCACTGAGCTATCTCTCCAGCCCTACATTTTTTTTTTTTTTTTAGATTTATTTGTTTTATGTATATGAGTACACTGTAGCTGTCTTCAGACACACCAGAAGAGGGTATTAGATCACATCACAGATGGTTATGAGCCACCATGTGGTTGCTGGGAATTGAACTCAGGACCTCTGGAAGAGCAGTCGGTGCCATCTCTCCAGCCCCCAGCCCTACATTTTTATGAGCTAGTGAAATACAGTTTGGTTTTATCTTGTGATGTGGGGTGTTGGCAGCCTCAACTTGAAGTCAGCCTTCCAACCACCAGGGTCAGTGACCAACAGTTCACACTGCTGTGTTACTCACCTAGCATCTTCAGGTACATTAAGTGCATGTCCCGTGTATATTTTCAACTCAAAACAGGCTTATCGAAAATATCTTTCATAACTCTAAAAAGCATATAATATTAAGTCTAAGTATTCAAATCACAATAACCTAGCAACCATTTGAAAAAATAATACTCAGAAACTGGAAGTAAAATAGTAATTTGATTCTTTAGTAATAATGATTGCCTATTAATAGAAAGCATACACCAGTGGGGGTTTTTATTGCATTTTAATTTATTTCCTGTGTGCATGCACATGTGCATGCCACGGTGCATGTGTAGTGGTCAGAGAACAACTTACGTGCATTGGTTCTCTCCTTTCATCATGTGGGCTCCAGGAATTAAGCCCAGGCCATCAGGCATAGCAGAGAGCACCTACCCTGCCCAGCACCCTACCAGCTCCAGTCCTTGTTCTTAAACCTTGAACTCAAATAGCTCACTCGCACTCGTAGCCGCTGTCTGTGTGAGTGCGTGTAGGGTGCTAGGGATTAAACCCAGGGCCTCGCATGTACATGATCGGCAAGCTTTGTACCACTGAACAACATCCGCAGGCCTTGGGGCTTTTTGTTGAGTGGTTGTGGTAGTTGTTTGAGACTAGCTCTCAATTATGAAGCCCTGACTCACCTAGAACTCACTGTGTAGACCAGGCTGGCCTTAAACTTTCAAAAATATGCCTGCCTCTGCCACCTCAGTGCTGGAATTAAAGGTATGCACCACCATGCCTGGCCAGTCCTGATTTTCTTGAGACAAGGTCTCACTGTGTAACCCAGGCTTTCATACCATGAACTACCTCACGTGACCAGCTTGGACCATGTGCACAGGTGTAGGTATTGCTATTTCCCTTAAACCTAGGACACCCTGTCTCTGAGTCCCTAGAAGCCCCCAGGATCCTTGACCATAGTTTCCGAAGTCCTAGTGCACTAGGACTTCAGCTATGGGTACTTTCTGCTTCCTCTAGATATCCAGCTCAGCACATGTCTGCTTAGAGAGTATTAATTCCATCATTGGGAAGAATAAAAATGTCAAAAAATTTTCAATTTGAAAAAATAAACATTTTAGGATGAAATAGCTTATGCCAGTAGTCCCAGTATTTTGGAGGCTGAGGCAGGATTTCACAATTTCTAGGCCATCTTGTGAGACTTTACCTGGAAGAAAAAGAAGAGGAGGAAGAAGTACAACATTCCTATAAAATTAAACCCACAAGAGGTGAACCTAAACATCCAGTAACTTGCAGCATAAAAGATGTCATTGGCACTGTGCTGTTAATAGCAATTTTCTTATTTATGAACTTACTTGTATATTCTTCTGGTTTTCTACTATAAAATTTTATTTTGTTCTACTCTTCGTCTCTTTTAGTGGAAAAAGATGGAAACTATCATACAAGGGAAACTCACGTCAATAATTTATATAGCATGGTACATTACTGCGAAAATATAACGGAATGCAGAAGAATACAGCTTTTAGCTTACTTTGGTGAAAAAGGATTTAACCCTGATTTTTGTAAGAAATACCCAGATGTTTCTTGTGACAATTGCTGTAAAACAAAGGTAATTACTTAAGTGGTGCCACACGCCTTTAATCCTAGCATGCGGGAGGCAGAGGCGATCGGATCTCTGGGATCAAGGCCAGCCTAGTCTACAGAATGAGTTCCAGGACAGCCGGGCAGAAGCCAGGCAGAACTACCCAGAGAAACCCTAGCTCAAGGAACAACAACAACAACAAAGTTAGGCAGGCAGAGTGCTCTGAGTTTGGGATAGTCTGGTCTACATAGTAAGCTCCAGGACAGCCAAGACTACATTATGAAACCCAATCTCAAAAAAAAGTAAAATAGTAAAATAATAAGTAAAAGTAGGCCAGGCATAGTGGCACATGTTTGTAACCAGTACTTAGGGGCAGAAGTAGGAAGGTCAGAAATTCAAGGTGGTCTTTTACTGTATGATATGTTTCAGGCCAACCTGCGCTACATGAAACCTTACTTCAAAAGGTAATAAAAAAATAAAAAAGTAAAGATCCAAAATGATATAACATGGGCAAGCAAGGTATTTTAAACTCAACTATAATCTATATTTAGAGCTCTCATTCTCAAAGCAGTAGTAATAGTAGTAGTATTTTTGAAAATCACTTGTTTAGCTATAAAAGCAGTGAAAACACCATGATGATGTAATCCCAGCAGTTCAGAGACTGAGACAGGAGGATAGAGAAACCCGGGACCACAAAGTGAGGTCATGTCTCAAATAATAACAACAGCAACATGGCTGCTTCTGGATAAGTTTAATATTGTCAGGCCTAAAATAACTTTGGAGACTGTTAAACTCGTTCATTAGGTATTTAAATTATAGCAGTTTGACACATGCACACACTCACTCCCCAGTACTGGATTGATCCTAAATCCTCAAGCCATACTAAGCAAGTGCTCTACCAAAGAACTGTATACCCACGCCCCCACCTCTTTATTTTGTTTTTTAAAAGACCAGGTCTTTATAGCTGGCCTAGTTAGCGTAACTGTCAAATTGGCACAGCCTATAGTCATCTGAGAAGAGGGTCAGTTGAGGGATTGATTGCCCGGATCAGATCAGCCTGTTAACATGGCCCATGTCTGTAGGGGATTTTTTTTTTTTTTTTTTTTATTGTCAATGTATGTAGGAGGGCCCAGCCTCCTATGGGCAGCATCACTGCCTGGGCAGATGATCCTGGTCTATATAAGAAAGCTAACTAAGGGCTTGAAGAGATAGCTCAGCAGTACTGGCTGTTCTTCCAGAGGATGTGGGTTTGATTCCCAGCACACATACGGCAGCTCACCACTGTCTGTAACTCCAGCTCCAAGACTTCCAATGCCTTCACACAGATACACATGCAGGCAAAACAGCAATGCATATATAATAAAAACTAAAAAAAAAAAAAAAAAGGAAGAAAGCAAGCTAGGTAAACATGAGCCAGCAAGCAATGTTCCTCCATTGTTTCTGCTTCAAGTTCTTGCCCTGACTTCCCTCAGTGATAGACATACCTGTAAACTGGAATAAATCCTGTTTTCCCCTAAGTTGCCTTTGGTCAGAATGTTTTATCACAGCAACAGAAATCAACCTAAAATAGTAGCCCAGTCTGTCCTAGAACTCACAGTGTAGCCCAGGCAGGCCTCAAATCTGCGGTGATCCTTCTGCTTCAGACTCCCAAGTATTGATGTTACAGGCATTGAGCCATTTATACCTGGCTTACAGTTTCATGTTTTAATGTTTATGGTGCCTCACTGTTTACAGGCTTTTGCACGCTTGCTATGTTATTTAAACTAACTTCAGTGTACTAGGAGCACCCAGTGAAGGGAGGCAGACATGTAATAGAGCGTACTATGAAGTGTTACAGAAACATATAGAGCTAGGAAGAGCAGAGAGTGATTTACTCTTTGTGGAATCTGTAGATTCATTGCCCATTCCACCCCCCTCACCCTAGAAATGCTGCTATCTGTTCACTTATTTGCCACACAGCTGCTCTGTGGCAGGCTCTGTTGTAGGAATTTAAGGTACAGCCAATGTGGAGAATTAGGGTAAATGAAGGCAGACACTGAAGAAATGGAGAGAGGAACTAAAAGGGGAAGGTTAGGAAAGAAGAGGTTGTCATGGTGGCAGCCCATGTAGTTAATCCAGAACTCAGGAGGTGGATCTATGAGATAAGGCTAGCCTGGTCTACATAGCGGAAAAATTACAATAGCACCAAGGACTGAGGAGAGATGAGAGAATCTGTGAACTGCACAGATGGCAGTACTTTTCTTCCTAAAGGCCGACATCTCACAAGGGACAGCACTGCTCCAGGAGCTGTAAAGAATGAGGAACTTGAGTTCTTCTACGTACAGTGCTGGTAGGTAAAAGGTAGAAGACAAAATATATGTCTGAAGCAACAGAACTATGGCTACTGTAGAGGCCTAGTTGTATTATTCTATTCTAGAATGTAAGAGGTGAGCATTTAGCACTCAAGAGGCAGAGGCAGGTGCATTTCTGTGAGTTCCAGGCCAGACTGCTCTACAGATTAAGTTCCAAGATAAAGCTACACAGAGAGATCCTGTCTCTGAGGGGGGTGGGGGAGAAGAAAAGAAAAAAGAACAAACATTTGAAACTCCCTTAGTTTTAACGAATTATAAGTTTTACCATAATTACTATTAAAGCTCTAGTGACCTGGGTCTAGTTATCTTAGTTATAGCAGAAGGTAATTTTTTTTTATTCATAGGATTATAAAACAAAAGATGTGACTGATGATGTGAAAAGTATTGTAAGATTCGTCCAAGAACACAGTTCATCTCTAGGGACAAGAAACACAGGACCTGCTGGAAGGTTTACTCTGAACATGCTAGTGGACATTTTCTTGGGTAAGTTATTTACTGTGTTGTTTGAATTATATCACTTCAAATTAAACATCTAAGGAAGTGATTATAAGTGCATCAAAAAGTCACTAAGGTTAGCCGGGCAGTGGTGGCGCACGCCTTTAATCCCAGCACTTGGGAGGCAGAGGCAAGTGGATTTCTGAGTTCGAGGCCAGCCTGGTCTACAGAGTGAGTTCCAGGACAGCCAGGGCTACACAGAGAAACCCTGTCTCGAAAAAAAACAAAAATAACAACAATTAAAAAGTCACTAAGGTGAGTTTTCACATTAAAAACTAATGATGATGATGATAGGACTGGCAAGACAGCTAAAGGCCTGAGCTTGATAAAGAAATCCAAAGGGCATGCTAGCATGTAGCTTTAATCCCAGCACTCAGGAGGCAGAGGCAGGCAGATCTCTAAGTTCAAGGACAGCCTCGTCTACAGAGAAAGTTCCAGGACAGCCAGGGCTACACAGAGAAACCCAAAGAACTTAAGGAAGGAGGAGGAAGAAGAAGTGGAGGAAGAGGAAAGTCCAGACGTGGGCTGGGGATAGCTCAGTGGGTAATGTGCTTGCTGCTGCAGTAAGCATGAGGACCTAGAGTCTGGATCTAGAGTACCTGCCTATAGCCCTAGTGATGGGCAGATCCCAGGAGCTTGCCAGCTAGCCATCTAGTCAGAGTGGAGAGCTTCAGGAAGGGGCTTAACCTTAACCTCTATGCACATGTCCACACACTCACGCATGCATACACCACACACACACAAAGCCAGATGTGGGTAACACATGCTTGAAATCCAGTGCTGCGAAAACAAACAGGGATCCCAAGCTTCACAACCCAGCAAGCCTGCCACGTGGTGAACTCCAGGGCAGTGAAAGACCCTGTCTCAAAAAAGAAAAGGGGGACAAGCCCCTGAGGTACAGAACCCATGACTGTCCTCTGGCATCTACACACATGCAAGCATGCACACACATGAGGTGGTCACGTGCAGAAGATGGTGCTAGCAAAGCTTATACATGTTCATGTGAGTGAGTAGAATGCGCTTTACTTGGAGAACCACCTGTAAGTTGCTTCTAATTTAAATTTTTTTACTTTTTAAATTTTATGTGTGAGTATTTTACCCACATGTATGGTTGTACATCATTTGCATTCCTAGAGCCCATAGAGTCCAGAAGGGAGCATTGAAGCTCAGTACTAACAATTATAAAGCTACTATGTGAGTGACGGAATTCAAACTCAGGTCCTCTGGAAGAACAAAGAACAGCAACTGCTCCAAACTGCCAATATCTCTCCCACCCTGCCCCCTTGTGTATGGGTGTGTTGGTGTATTGGTATATGAGTATGCACACTTGTGTGGAGACCAGAAAAGGGAAACAGATCCCCTGGAGCAGTTGTGAGCCACTGGATATGGGTGCTGGGAACTAAACTTGGGTCCTCTGTGAGAGCAAGAAGTACTCTTAAAAGTTGAGCCATCTTTCCAGCTCACAGCTTCCAATTTAAGATGGCAACCTGTCTTTTCTGCTTGAGGCCCTATTAAAATGATAGTAAAGAAACAAGTGAGCTGAGAATGGTGGTACACATCTAATCCCAGCACCCGGGAACCCGAGGCAGAAGGATCAAGAGTTTGAGGCCAACCTCCCATACACACCCTGTCTTAATTTGGGGGAAGTGGATAAGACAGTTAGAATGTGGATTTTACATACATCTTTATACAGGTTGGGGAATTAAGGGACTACAGTTGACTTTTAGGTAGACAAAGGAGCGCTTAGGCAACTAGAGATGGATGGTAGTTTTTATGACATCTCTGTTTAAATGAGGTGTAGAAATCAGCTTAGGAAATCAGCCTTCCCTAGGTTTTGTTTTCTTTGGTTTTTGCTTTTGCTTTTTTCAGAGGGGATTGATAAAAAGTGAGTTTTAAGGAGTCTTGATTTTTTGGCAGAAAAAAGATTTCAGAAATTCAAATGCCTTCTGCTCAAATGTTTATGCCATGGAGGCATATTAGGACTCCTTCAGAGACAATCCTAAATGCTTTAGAAAGATAAAACAGATGCTAAAACCAGACTGGCATTAGGTGGCTATCCTAATCCTCCAGCAACCCTGGAAATTAACAGACTAAGAGCACAAGTGCACATTACTGGAGTACATGGTGGCACCGACCTGCGGGCCCAGTAAGAAGTGCTGACGGATCACAGTGTAAGACCCTATCTCTGAATGAATAAACAAGCATGCAGTAAGTACAAATGAGTAAGAATAAAAGAAGTATGGGCTGCTTCCAGTGGTCATACTCCATACATGCAATAGCAGGAGGTACAAAACACCCAAAAAGTAAGCAGTAGTCATCTGTCATAGCATGGGTGTAGGTTGTCGGTGTCAAGTGGCAGGGAACTCCTGTGCTGGGCAGACTGTCAGGGTTTGTGTGCTGTGTGCACTCGAATTGACAACAGAAAGGTGATTGCCTGGCTGGAGGTGTGGGTGAGTGGAGCCCATTGGCCTAGCATGCTCCAGGTCCTGGGCCTGACCCTCGAGGGACATACAGATTAAAAGTGACTGACTTGGAGAGTGAGGCTGAGAAGGGGAGAGGTAGGTAAGGTTGTAACTTACCTATTCACCCTCTTTCTTCTCTTTGTCCCTCCTCCCTCCCTTGACAAGCTTTTGCTTATATTGCCCACATAACTTATAGCATTTATGTATGAAAGATACAGTCAGACCCCCCTAATTTCAGTATCATTCCAGGACATACTTTTCTATTATAAGACATGCAGTGATTGACCACATCTGTGTTACACTATTTCTTAGGAGGGTGGTTTCATTCTAGACAGGGTTTCTCCATGTTCACCCAACTACACACCTTTAATCCCAGCACTAGAGAGGCAGAGGCAGGCAGATCTCTGAGTTTGAGGCCAGCCTGGTCTATATAAGGAATTCCAGGAACCAGGGCCACACAGAGAAACCGTGTCTTAAAAAATAACTGGAGCAAACATTTCTGTCACTAATTCTTCAGCTTCTTGTTAGCTCTTATATGTGCATGCATGGTACACAGCTGACATTCTATCACTTAGGATTCAGTAGAGGCAGAAGTATTACCATGAGTTTTTAATTCAGCAAAAATTACATACCAAGAGCCTATATCTAAAATAAATAAATAAAAATTGTCTCTATCCTCAAGGTTTCTTAGTTATGCTCAGTGATAGATAGCTACATGTCTAGAAGCCCATTAGCAGAACAGTAGTCCTGATTCTAGAATGTTACAGAATGCAGACCACTTGAAAGAAACAGTTTAATAGTGCAAGATACATGACCAAAAGCCATCTGAAACTTGATGTAGTTATTTGGCCCTCTTAAATATCCAAAGTAAGTGCTAGTTCTGATTTTCATCCACGTTACAGGCTTTTAAAGTAAGTTGTTGCAATAAAATTATTAAACCAGGCATAATGGGACATGCCTGTAATCCCAGCACTGCAGAAGCAGAGACCTGAAGACCACAAGTTCAAGCTAATCTTGTGTGTAGATTGAGTTTCAAGCCAGCCAGAGTTGTGTAGCAGACTGTCTCAAAAAGTTTTTTGAATCCTGAGTGTAGTGGCACACACCTTTGTCCCAGCACTTGAAAGGCAGAGGCAAACGGATCTTTATGAGCTTGAGGCCAGCCTGGTCTACAGAGCTAGTTCCAGACCATAGAGAACTACATAGTGAGACCCTGTCTTTTAACAAGAGGGGCGGGGAAGGGCGGGGTGGGAGGAACCGGAGAGATGGCTCAGCAGTTAAGAACACTGTCTACTCTTTCAGAGGTTTTGAGTTCAATACCCAGCAACTACATAGTGGCTCAAAGATCTAGAATGGGATTTGATGCCCTATTCTGTCATGCAGACATGCATGCAAATAGAGCTCTCATATACAGAAAATAAACATTTGACTTAACATTTAAAAGCATGTTAAGATGAGAAGCCCCTGTGCTCTTCTCAGATTGCAGAGAAAGGGGCAAGACTTCAACCTCCACCTCCTTTGAGACTTGGTGAGATGCTATGTTTTGGTGTGGAATTTGTGTATGCTTTATCAGAATGCAGTAGAACATGTGTGCTTTATAAGCAAATAGATATTTAAATAACTAGGACCAGAGATGGTATTTAGAAAGCTGATTCAGAGGCTCAGTGGTAGAGGTCTAGTGTGTGTGAGATCCTTGATTTAGCCCCAGCACTGGAAAAAATTTCAAAAGTTCTTTAAGGGCCAGCAAGATGGCTCAGCAAGTAAAGATGCCTGCTGCCCAGCCTGACAACTTGAGTTCAGTCCCTAGGTCCCACGTGCTTGAAAGAGAGAACCAACTACTGCAAGGTTGTCCTCAAATGTCCACAGAAAATGCTGTGGCATATGTGTATGCACAATGAATAAATTAGCAAAATAGTAATCTTTAACATTTCTGTGAGCTGGGTATGGTGGCACACACCTGTGACTCTCAGCACTAAGCAGGAGGAAATGGGAAGCTCAGGAGTTGAAGTAACTTTAATGACATCCTGGGCTGCCTGAGACCCTGTCTCAAAAAATATAAAATACAAGAGAGTAGTATAAAGCTATTAGCACTTATGTGAATTCTTTATTTCTTTGCTAGTTTTTCTAATATAATTTTACAAGCCGTGAATGCAACAGTTTGAAATAACAAGTTTAATTTTGTTGTGGTTTTTTGGTCAACATGTGTAATAGAACAGGGAAAAGTAGGAACAGCCAGGGACTGGGGTGGAGTTTAAGCACATTGTACACACAGTGTGGGCTTCTACCCCAGCACGAAGAAAAAAAGACATGCAACCACAGAAGCCTTGGAATTCTCCTCAGATATGCTCATAACTCAGAAACGGGGGTCTGTTTGTGCTGTGGGGTTTCCTGTGGCACAGATGATCCCTCGTTTGTCCACAGATGCCCTTGCATGACTTTTCAGCCTCCTGTCTGAATGATGATGCACCTGCATTACTCATCTAACATTTTGAACCTTCTTAGGGAGCAAGAGTGCAAAAGTTCAGTCTGGAATATTTGGAAAGGGCTCTGCATATTCACGACACAATGCCGAAAGACTTTTTAAAAAGCTGATTCTAGACAAAATCTTGGATGAAGACTTATATATCAATGCCAATGACCAAGCAATTGCCTATGTGATGCTAGGAATGAAAGCCCACAGTGTGCTGAGTGACCACTTGAAGGTAAGGTATTTAAACATGCATTTTCCTATCTCACAGTGAATGTGCCAAAATATATCATAGCAAAGTTTATTATCCTTCCCGAAGCTTTAGGTACTAAAGTCACATATACATTCCCTCTGGAGCATATTAGGATTTGTGTGTGTGTGTGTGTGTTTTCTAGACAGGGTTTCTCTGTGTAGCCCTGGCTGTCCTGGAACTCACTCTGTAGACCAGGCTGGCCTCGAACTCAGAAATCCATCTGCCTCTGCCTCCCAAGTGCTGGGATTAAAAGCGTGCGCCACCACTGCCCGGCCGCATATTAGGATTTTAATTAGAAAGAGATCTTGAAATCGATCCAATTAATCCGATATTTGTCAAGATGAATTTAATTCAAGCTACTAAATCTTGCTATATTCCATAAATAAGCATGTATGGACTGGCAAGTGGGTATGGGCACTTGCTACTAAGCTTCATGAACTGAGTTAAATCTCTGGGACCTGCACTGAAAAAGGAGAGAGCAGACTCCTATAAATTGTTTTTTACAGATACACTCTGCCATGTATATATAAGTAAGTGCACACACACACACACAAAAAAAGAGAGAAAAATATTTAAATGAGTAAGCATTTATCAAGAGGTGGTCTCATGTGCCAGGCCCTGGAAATAGAAAGAGGGAATGCACAGCCTTGTTCTGGGAAAGAAATGCAAGGGCAGGCAATGCAGCTCAACAGGTAAAGGTATTGCCATTCAAGCTGGCAACCTGAATTTGATCCCCAGAACCCAGGTAGAAGGAAAGACCTGACTCCACAAAGTTGTTCTCTGACCTCTATACCATGACACACATACATGCATGCTCATGTACACACACAAAATATTAATAAATAGGATTTTAAAGTAAATCAAAAATATAAATTGAAAACAAACAAACTGGAAAAGGCCCTTCCTTGGGTACAAGTATGCCTCTGCCCACTCTGCTGATTGTTTTCTTTATCACTAAGGTGGACTTCATGGAAACGGAAAATTCAAGCAGTATTAAAAAACAGAAAGCTTTAGTGGCCAGAGTATCCCAGAGAGAAGAGGTGGTTAGGAAATGTCTTGGAGAACTTACAGAGGTCTGCAAACTGCTGGGGAAAGTCTTTGGTGTCCATTACTTCAATATTTTTAATACAGCCACACTCAAAAAGCTTGCGGGTAAGTACCTGTGGGCCTTGCTCTTCTGACCCAGGTTAGTGGCCAGTTCATCTTACTAAAGAACTCTGTGTTTTATCTTTATTGTTTCTTGACAGGATCTTTTAATTAATTTGTTGTTGTTGAGACATGGTTTCTCCATGTCACCCTGACTGCTGTGTATCTCACTATGTAGAAGAGGCTGGCCTTGCACTCACAGAGGTCTGCCTTTCTTTGCCTCTACCTCCCAAGAGTTGGAACTAAGGCATGTGCCACCATGACGGGATGAGATAGTTTAGGATGGCTGCAAACTAATCCTCATGCCTCAGGCTTCCTGAGTGCTAGGCTTATAAGCATGAGCTAAGGGACTCTGTAAGTCTTGGTCTATTTTAATTTTTGGTTTAATCTCTGGTTTTTCAACTGTTTAAGCTATTTCTTGAGGTAAAAATATATACAATTCAGATATATGCTATAATTTTAATTTTATGCTTTTCTGTAAAGCTGAATGTTAGGATGTGAATAATTGCCTTCTATAAAGCCAGATGTCAACTATTTGTGCGGTCTGCCTTCCATCCTGATGCTCAGCTATTTCCGTGTAAGTGCTTTGCAATGAGAAGCTAAACATGAAAGAAACTGTTTTAGGCTTCTTTGAATCTGGATCTATAACACTGCTTTGTCTTTAGTTAAGAAATATTTGCTGCCGGTCGGTGGTGGCACACGCCTTTAATCCCAGCACTTGGGAGGCAGAGGCAGATGGATTTCTGAGTTCGAGGCCAGCCTGGTCTACAGAGTGAGTTCCAGGACAGCCAGGGCTACACAGAGAAACCTTGTCTCGAAAAACCAAGAGAGAGGGAGAGAGAGAGAGAGAGAGGGAGGGAGGGAGAGAGGGAGGGAGAGAGAGAGAGAGAGAGAGAGAGAGAGAGAGAGAGAGAGAGAGAGAGAGAGAGAAAGAAAGAAAGAAAGAAAGAAAGAAAGAAAGAAAGAAAGAAAGAAATTAATTTGCTGATCTGAGTTATTTGGATGGACTGAGATAACTTAACCTAGAATTTCAGTGGTAAGGTCTCTGAAAAATAAGTTGTCGTAATTGCCTGCACACTCCCTGCTGCTCCTCCTTCATGAACCCACGGAACCATCGCCTGCCTCTCCCTGCACTCCCACCCACGGCAGTCACCTTCTGTTCAGCTGCCCAGACCTAGGTCATCATGGCAGCCCCAGCCTGGGGTTTGATTTGGGATTTTGGTTTCCTTTTATGGTACTGGGAATTTAACCCTGGGCCCCACCTATGCTGAGCACTGACTCTACTGCTAAGCTTCAGCCCCACCTAACCATTCTGTTCCAATACAGGTGCCTTCTCCATGACACCAGAAGATGTCAACAGAACACTGCATGTCTCAGGGACAAAAATATAATAGTGTTTTGTCAAATCTAAACATCTGTTTTAGGTCATCAAAGTATAAGTGTCACTTGCAAGAAGACTATGAAATATGGTCACTTATTAATGCCAATTTTATTGCCTATTACTTGATCTCACTGCCTGTCTACTTTTACATTTTTATGTTAATATGTCTTCTATGTGTTTGGGGAGGGAGTGATGTACATGTGTGTAGAAGCCAGAAGACAGTCTGATATGTTATTCTTCTACTTCTCTTTTCAGCAGGGGTTGTTCATAGGACCTAGGGCTAGACAACTTGCTAGGCTAACTGTGCAGTGAGCCCCAGGATGGCCTGTCTTTATACCCGAGGCACTGGGATTTCGGCTCAGCTTTTACACTGGTGCTGACAACCAGACTTTGATGCCTGTGCCTTGCAGCACTGAACTGAGAGCCATCTCCTTGGCCCTAATCGTCTTTCTGAGGACATTCCATGTAGTTAAACTCATTCTGTGATGTGCCAGTAACATGGAGTTTGCTGACCTGCAACCACACTAATTATTAATAGCTGTATTTAAGGTCTCACATGCATGGGCAGCAGTACGTACAGGACAGCTGCAATTTGTCCGGCAGTATTCATAAGATACTTCTTGCTTTCAGAAATACAGTATTTTAAAGCAGGGTAAACCTGGGTGTGGTGGCGCACGCCTTTAATCCCAGCTTGGGAGGCAGAGGCAGGTGCATCTCTGAGTTGGAGGCCAGCCTGGTCTGCAAAATGAATTCCTGGACAGCCAGGGCTCTGTTACACAGAGAAACCTTGTCTCAAAAAACAAAGGTTAAAACAGTATATGAGTTAGAATCCATAAAAAATGGTGGGTTTTGTTAGCTCTTAATGTTTCCTAACTGGTCTCCTTAATTCCAGATGTGAGCATGGTGTGCTTTTAATTTTAATTTTTCCCAAACCACTAAAGCTACAACAGCCCACTAGATACGATGCAGATTCTGTCAAGGGGGTCATAGGATCTGCATCTGTTTTCTTCTTCCACTTTGTCTCCCACTAGCCCTCTTGAGGAACCTGCTCTATCCCACAGTCTATCACTTTCCTCTAAGCATGAGAGTGAGGTGAAAATTACAGCTTGGAAGGGATCTGAAATCTACCCTCTGCTCAGGGCAGAGACATAGGGATTAGCGCCCCTCACTCTCCAAAGCCTCAGAACAAATCCACGCCTTGGCTTCTACCACTGCATCCGGCTTGCTCCATTCTTCTTTCTTCAGAGCCACTGAGCACCCCTTTCTACTCTTTCCCAAACAGCAGCCAGCGTGACCTTTAAACCATAAGATGGTGTGCTATCTCTGCTTCACCCTGCCTGGGACTGACCAGATGAGGACTCAGGCAGGGCTGACGCAGCATCAGTGTAGTATGTCTGTTGAGATGGAGTGTGCGTGTCTTCAGTGCAGGGAAGGAATCAGAGCTAGACATAGAATGTGAGTGTTGGTTACAAATACAGGGACATTCTTCTTGCAGCTAGACAAGTGGCAGTGGGGACAGTGAGCAAGATCCGAGTGTGCTCAGACTCTGAGCACACAGCACAGGTTCCATCCTAGCTTTCCCCAGGCACTTGGCTGTCTCCCACCCACTACGTTGACATCTATGCCTTTGTTGCTGAAACTGGACAGTGGATCCTGCTCCTGGCCTGTGTGCTGCATTTCCAGTCTAACTTTACCTTTTAGAGAACTCCCCATGGGCCTGGTGCCCAGCAATAGTTGGCTCTCAACAAACAGGAGCTAAATGAGTGGATGTGCATGAATTCCGTGGTTTTTCTATGAGTGGTAATTTAAATTCTTAATTTTATGTCCACACACAGAATCTTTATCGTCTGATCCTGAGGTTTTGCTTCAGATTGATGGTGTTACTGAAGACAAGCTGGAAAAATATGGTGCAGAAGTGATTCCAGTATTACAGAAGTACTCAGAATGGACATTGCCAGGTTCAGTATCCTCTAAACCTGTTTACTTCACGTCCCAGTGTCAGCCCCCTCTCAGAACTGTGTTACTGCTCAACAGTGCATCTCACTGAGTTGGAACTAGATAGCTAATGCATCCTACACCTGTTACACTGAAGTTCAAACCCTAAGAACAGTCCCTGTGGTGCAGCAGGCACCTCTGGGGAGGCATGGTATTTAGGTCCTGGGGGAAGCCAGTCATTAAACCTACTAATGGAGCACAGGTGGAAACCTCTGTGCCCATGGGCCTACACATTGTAGTTTTGGTAAGGCAAGTAAGTGGCCAAGGAGTCATGAGCCCTGGGACCCATTCCAGATCTATCACTTCGCTATGTGATCCTGGCAAGACACCAGCAACCTCAGTGTGCTTCACTGTCCTTATCTGAGAAAGGAACCTGTTATCTAACAAGCTTGTCTAAGATAACACGTAAGAGTAGAGCTTAAGTGCTTTGGGAGAATGAACATGTCACTGGAACACTCTTGTCATTAGAAGAGTCTGACTTCATGAGGGCATCAAAGCAGAGATTCCCAAAGGCTGCATTCGGTCTGTCCTGTGATGCCTCATCCCAAGCCTGGCACTGGTACAGAATGAATGATGGATGATGGAAACTGAGAAAAAGGAGTATTTTCCTGTAGGGGATAAAGGGGCAGAGTGTGCTGTCCACTTACACACCAGCATTAAGTTCTCATCTCCAGCAAACCTGCTGTCTTAGTCGGGTTTTATTGCTGTGTTTAATACCATGATCAAAAGCAACTTGGGGAGCAGAGGGTTTGTTTGGCTTATATATCCTGAGCCATAGTCCACTGAAGCAAGACAAGTCAGGAGCTGAAGCAGAGGCTATGAAGGAACATTGCTTACTGACTTGTTCCTCCTTTTGGCTTGCTCAGCCTGTGCCTCCATTTACCCCAGGACCACCCCAAGGACAGCATGGCCAAAGGTGGGCTGTGCTCCTCCTCTTTATCAATCAAGAAAATTCAAGTCAGGCAGTGTTGGCACACACCTTTAATCTCAGCACTCCGGAGGCAGAGGCAGATGGATCTCTGAATTAAGGCTAGCCTGGTCTATAGAGCAAGTTCCAGGACAATCAGGGCTACACAGAGAAACCCTGTCTCAAAAAACCACAAAAGAAAAGAAAATGCCCCAGCATCACTAACAGGCCAGTCTGGTAGGAGAACTCTCTCAGTTGAAGTTTCTTCTCCAATGTCACTAGGCTATGTCAAGTTGGCAAAAAACTGACACACCTGCCAAACTGATTGTTTCTGTTTCTCTGACAAGCTGGGTTAGAAGAGTCTTCTCAAGGGTAATACAAGTAATGAGCATGGTGAAAAATGAGTGTGAGTGTGTATCTCAAGTTCTCCATAGCATTTTTTCTTTTTGGGGGTGGGGGGGGGGTGTTCTTTTGGTTTGCTTTGGTTTGGTTTGGTTTTTTGAGACAGGGTTTCTCTGTGTAGCCCTGGATGTCCTAGAACTCATTCTGTAAAACAGGCTTGCCTTGAACTCAGAGATTCCCCTGCCTCTGCCTCCAGAATGCTAGGATTAAAGGTGTGCACCACCCCACACCCCAGCTCACAACATGTTCTTAATCCATTTAACAAAGTGCTAAGAAATAGTGCTTTCATAAATTCCTTTATATAGTAATTATTCCAATAAAAGGCATATCCGAGTATATTTGTCGTGGTAGGAAATTATATTTGGTTCATATGCTAACTAATTTGGAAGGGGACGTAGCTGACTTAAGACAAGACTGCTAAGGGAAGCAGTCAGAAGCACGGTAGCCATTGTACCTGCGTATTGAGCTCAGGCTTTGCCTATTGGGAACATTACCTTTGACCTAGGCATGATGGTGCACACCTTTAATCCCAGCACTCTGGAGGCAGAGGCAGGTCTACAGAGGTCTGAGGCCAGCCTGGTCTACAGAGTGAGTTCCAGGACAGCCAGGGCTATTCAGTGAGATTCTGTCTCAAGGAAAAGCCAGAGTTAGCATGAATGAGCACACCTCTCCTCACAGCACCTGTTTCCAGGTTAGGAGAGTGAGGCACAGCAGGACAGAAGAGCTGTGCCCCACACCCTTCTGTCAAACCAGACAGGAAGTGCAGCACGAACCACTGTGTGCCCTCAGGCAGATTTGACTTTGTGGGCACCTTAAGATACAAACACTGATGGAAATTGCATTCTCCCTTGCAAATGTGTGTTTTACTCAGGCCAAATTCCTGCTTGATATGCCAAGTGGTCATAACAATTATGCAAAGAAATAGCTTTGTCTTCGAGGAGTAAAATACAGTACTGAATTTTCTGGTGTGTGTTTTTGTTGTTGTTGTTGTTATTGTTTTTGTTTTGGGGGGTGTTTTTGTTTTTTTGTTTGTTTGTTTTGTTTTGTTTTGTTTGAGACAGGGTTTCTCTGTGTAGCCCTGGCTGTCCTGGAACTCACTCTGTAGAACAGGCTGCCTTGAACTCAGAAATCCGCCTGCCTTTGCCTCCCGAGTGCTGGGATTAAAGGTGTGTGCCACCACTGCCCGGCGTCACAAAAATTTTTAAGTAATGAATTTTGAGTCTCTTTCATTAACTATAAATTGCCATTGGACACACTTGAGCTTTTCAAAATAAAAATGTTTAATTCCTGCTGCGGTGTTAAATGCATACAACAGGAGAGCAGCTAGTGATGGGCTCCAAACACAGGGTCACCTGTAAATGTCTGCATTCCCGTTTGTAGCTCAGGACATTTCTCCAGGTACCAGAGGATCTGGCAGCACCCCTGAGGAGACTGAGGAGGAGGAAGCGCCTGTATCTTCTCACTACTTTGCAAATCAAACTAGAAATGAAAGAAAGAGGAAGAAAATGTCAGCCTCCCAAAAGCCCAAACGGAGAAGAACTAGTTACGGAGGCTTCAGAGCAAAGGGGTATGTATGATCTTCATGTCTTTGCAGCATCGGTGAAGGGGAAAGAGTGGGATGCACATAACTGCTCTAACAGTCGTTAGTTAATAGATTCATGGTTAACTCCTAAACCAAAATAAAAACAACATGACTTCGGATTTTTAAGTAATCTAATTTGCAAAGACTTTTCAAACTTTGACCTTACCTTGGATTTTTGTTTCTTTTGAGGTAATTATTCTTCTTAAGGTATTTTTCCACCAAAAACACATTGAGTAAATAACACGGCTGTGTCCTTTAGGCTTTTGATAGTCTGTAGGCGTTTGCTACACTCCCTCTGCTGCAGGATTCTGTCGGCCTCTCTGCTACTTTTTGAGACAGGGTCTCTTCTATCACAGTCTGGCCAACTTAGTTTAAAGCCAAGGTTGACCCTGACTTTATACTCTTCCTGCATCTACCTCCCAACTGCTGAGATTACACGTGGGCCGTCACACGTGGTTTATGCGATGCTGAGGTCCAGCCCATAGCTTCCTACAAGCCAACTGAGCACTGCTAGCCCAGCTGCATCTTCTACCCTCCCTGCCTCTTTTAATGCCCGGGAGACTGGGCCTCCTAGTCTTAGCAGGATAGCTGAGAGGAGACCACTTGGGGAAATCCAAAGGCCGGGCAAGCCAGGTTTCCTTAGGGGCTGTGTCTTCCCTTCCCTTTGCTTGGCTTTGGGTTGCAACATGTCTGCACAGGAGAAGCAAAGATAGAGTGGCCAGATCTTGGCAGCGGGCTTGTTTTCCACCATTGGACTGTGTTCAAGAGTCCCTCCTTCCCTCCCCCTTCCTTCCCCCTCTCCCTGCTAAATGCCCATCACCTCCTGCCTTCAGTCCAGAGATGGTGGTCCCCAGAGAACTGCATATTAAAACAAACTGCTTAGAACAGGGGAAACAAAGCCACATTGCTTTGACGAGCCGCTGTCTGCCTTTGCAGTTTTCTACCTTTTCTCCTTCTGAGTGAGACAAACAAGATTGAATGGGGGAAGAGAAAGGCAGACAATGTCACCAAATTGTCATTTCTTGTTAAATCCATAAACAGGCTTCTTACGGGTGCTAACCTTCTTCCAGAGTACAGAATTAAAGACATTTGTAAATGGTGGTTTAACTTTGTGGTTTTGAGTGCGCAAGTGACCATCAGATACTCCTCAGTGAGGACATTTTCTCATTTCCTTCATTTATTCCTCTCCCTTGGGAAACACTCGTTTTCTTAGTTACTCACAGAGCATGAGACCTTAAAAAGCTTCTTGGTCCGACCCCCTTGGGTTTAGGATGGGGAAACTGGCCCGGCCTGTGGAGGAGGGAAGGGCTTGCCTGAGGCCAATCTCGCCTGGTCTGTTTCAGAGGTAGGATTGGACACTGGTCTGGCCTGACGGCTCAGAGCATTTTCACTTCTGCGAGTCTGTGGACACTCCTTGAAAATGTGGGCGATATGTCATCTGGCTTTTACTTGTTGGAAAAGAAGAGACCAGCACTGTTCACTGCTGCTGGCTCCTTTATTTAATTTTCACAGCATTTGTTAGTGAGAAAGGAGCTCTTTGCTGTGTCACCTGGAATCTGATTTAGTAAGGAGTAAAACTCATTTACACCAGGCATAAAGGTTTACTCTAGCACTCGGGAGGTAGGAGGCAGGAAGATCAGAATGCAAGGTAATCTGTGGTTACATATTGAGTTCAGTGCCACGCATGGTGATGCGTGCCTTAGTCTGAGCAGTTGATAGGCACACAAGTCTCTGGGTGAGACCAGCCAGAGAAACCCTGTCTTAACAAAACTAATAAGCAAATACATAAACACACACATACACACACACACACACACACACACACACACACACAGTCCAAAGCTAGTCTGCCATATGAGACCCTGTCTCAGAAAACAAAACAACATCATAGTGCCCCACAGCCAGCTCTGATCTCCACACCAGGTGTCATTAGTCTGTGTGTTTAAGAAGGGAGTCTCTCCTGCCTGCCAGCTTGGTAATTCTTCACATCAGCTTCTTTGCATCTGCTCGGGTCCTCTGGGTTTCACAGCCCACCCTGAGGGGGTTTCCAGCCCCCAGGCTGCTCACCTGTGCAGTGGGAGAATACTTGGGGCTCCTTGCCAGAGCCCTTCACCCCCAACAGACCACTGGGGCTCCCATCTCCAGAAAACCACACAATGAGCCAGGTGTGTTCTGGGCTTTCTGAGTGGGAGGAAAATGGCTGAGCCGTTGAAATGGAGGCTGCTGTTGGCAGATGCATTCTGTAAATCAACACAAACAGCAGGCTTTTGCTCCGGGCTTCATTTCTCAGCAGGAAATAAGCAGAGGGAAACTTGAGGCTGCTTCTCTGACAGATCTGCAGTGAAATTGCCTTCCCTCCAGCAAAGGGTTTAAAATGTTGAAAAACTCTTTACCTAGCCCCAGCAGCATGCCCTGGGATGCCACTAACTGCCTTGGATTATACAACTGTTGGTGTACCTCAGTGGGTTTGCAGACCTCTGAAAGGGCTGCCCACTGTCACGGTAAACCAGCTGACAGGGTGGTTCACTTTTTGTTTTATTAAGGGTAAGAAAATTGCTATCCTCAGGTCAGCAAAGAAGTGATATGCACGACTCAGCTCAGGCTCTCCAGGGCTCTTTCCTCTTTGCATGAGACAGCGAGCAGAGAGGATGAGTTGGCAGTTCTCTGGGTGGGGGTGGGGGGGTGTACGTGGCCCTGACACATGCCAGACCACTGCATGAGGCAGCTTGGTCCTCTCCAAAGAGCCACATCTGCAGCCTTCCTAGACTCATGTGGCTAGGATGAGGCCACCCAGAGGCTTTGCCCCATCTCCACTATCCACAAAGCAGCCCTGCTCAGATCTATGTCAGTGCAGTAATTCTAGGGTATCTGATGGCCAGAGATTTGGGGTCTTTAAGAGATGTCTTCATGTCCTATTTGGTAGAATAGACCCAGAGGATTCTGACTGTAGGCTGTGGAAGATGTGGCTGGAGAGGGAGAGTCTGTGGGTTGGTCACGGGCCACAGAATTGAGATACTTTAGAAATTCAGGGAAGACTTGTGTAGCGGGGTAGGGAAACTTACCCTCTCATAGGGTTTCCAGACAGAACATGCAGACAAACATAAGATCAAAGAAAATCATGTTTGTTCTCCTGGCAAGTTAACAGACAGAAGACCATTAACTTTGTCTCATTTAGCATTTTAATTTTCTTTTCCTTGCCACATTTTAGGGGCTCTACTGCATGCAGAAAAACGTCTTCTAAAAGTAAATTCTCTGGTGTCACTGGATCCAGCTCGGCCTCGTGTGCTTCTCAAGCCACAGCAGCAGCCAGTAGAAAGTTGGGGATTATGGCTCCTCCGAAGCCTGTAAATAGAACGTTCCTCAGGCCTTCCTATGCCTTCTCCTAACAGTTCCTCTGCGCCTAGATCCTGTTTGTCTGCGTCTGACCATCTGTGAATAGGAAGCTGTTGGTCGTGTTACAGCATCTGAAGTTTTCACTTCTATCTATTAATATTTAAATGTATCTCATGTGATAGTTCTTATTTTTAAATAAACATTTTCTTTGCTGCTACTACAAATGTGGTGGCCGTTGTTTCTCGGAGCATCTGTAACAATGGCTGAATCATTCACCCCAGAGAAATCCTGAGTGTAACATGACCTGCTGAAGCCAAAAGAAAAGGCAGCATGGGGCAGCGTGAAACTGTATAACTTCTTGTGTGAGACAGAGAAAACAGAAAATATATTACATAGTAATTCCTATAATATACAAAGAATACCTATAAATCATTAAGAAAAAAATCAGCACAGAAGACAACAGAACAAAGGCTGTGAATAGCCTGGTCTCCCCAAAAGAAATTCCAGTGGCCCACAAATACATGAAAAATACTCCAACTCTCTAATTAAAAGTACAAATTAAAACATAAGATGCTAGCCGGGCAGTGATGGTGCACGCCTTTAATCCCAGCACCTGGGAGGCAGAGGCAGGTGGATTTCTGAGTTCAAGGCCAGCCTGGTCTACAGAGTGAGTTCCAGGACAGCCAGGGCTACACAGAGAAACCCTGTCTCGAAAAAAACCAAAAAGAGAAAGAAAAAAAAACCACATAAGATGCTGTTCTTCTGCCTGTCAAATTGTCAACACTAGGGCTGTGTGTAGGGTCATAGCTAATAGTCCTGGTGGCTCCAGAGGCTGAGCCAAAAAGATCTCCTGAGCCTAGGAGTTCAGGGCCCATCTGGGCAACAGAGACACATTCTCTTTTTAAAAGAAGGAAGGAGGAAAGGAAAAAGAAAGGATAGACAGACAACAGAAAAAAACAAAACCTACCTAGTCTATGCTGGATGAAAATAGCCAAATAGGCTATGCTCACAAGAATATTAAATATTGATAAATTTTCTGGTTTGCTCGTTGTGTAATGCCCAAATCCTTGACCTCAGAAGAAGGGAGCTAGAAGCCTGCAGACCCCTGTCCTGAGACCTCAGCACTGAGGTGGGCATGAGATGGCCGTACACCTACGCTGAGGGACCGCCTACTTCCTGCCGTCTTTGGCAGTTTAGTGAAGAGACTAGCCAAATGAGTTAGCTGAGAGCTGGTTAATAAGCCTCCCAGAGCTGCCAAGCCATGACTCCAGTCGGGGTGAAAAGAGGAAAGGGTGGACCAAGTAGCTAAGGTCACCTGGAGAGTCAGGGTCCAGCAAGGTCCAGCATTCTCTGCGGCAGCCCATCCAGAAGGAAGGACTGCTGCCGCCTTTTGTATCAAAGGCAAATCTGCTTGAGGCCAGTCCTAGAGCTTCCCTTAGCTCTGGAGAAACATTCTGTGTGGAACTGATAATAGAAAATGCAGCCGCCTCCTTCCTCCAACGTGGCCTCCAGTCTGAGCAGATACCCTGGGAAATGCACATGGCGTGTGGGCAGCCCCGAGAGGAGGCAAGCAAAGGCAAGTGACAGCAAAGCCGAAGATGTTCTGTACAACCATCACCTAAGGGAAGGTGAGACATTTGACCAAAGCATAGGCCACATGAGACCCTCTCTCCAAGATAAAATGGTAAGACAGGACACCAGGAAATGTCTAACAGAAACTTTTGTGTTTTATAAAAAAGAAAGGGAAGCCAGGGATATGTTTGTTAGAGCGAGATATGGTGAAGTGGGGGGGTTGCCTCTGCGGGCCCATGCCGAGGCATCCCTTCCCCTGAGGGACCAGCCAGGTGGGTATAGTATGGAATAGAATTTATTTTAGGGCATGGAGAGAGGAGTTAAGGGAGTAGAGACAGAAAGGCAGAGAGAGTAGAGGAGTAGAGGCCAGCTGTAAACAATTGGGGGGGGGAAGGGGCAGAGAGAGTAAGAGAGCAAGAGAGAGAGGAGGGCAAACAGCCCCTTTTATACTAAGTCAGGCCTACCTGGCTATGGCTGGGTAGCTGTGGGGTGGAGCTTTGAAGAAATGCTAACAGAAACTTTCCTCTAGGAACTGTGATGTGGAAGCTTGACTCCTCAACCTTGGCCAGCATCCATGGAACCTCTTTGTCTTATGCATACGCCCCAAAGGTCCTTGATTCCAGAGAGCTGATAGGTGACCCCTGATCTTCCAGGGACAAATGACCTTCCATGACCTCACAGAGAAAACATGAAGAGTCAAGTCTATACCAAGGCCATCCAGAGCTCACACCCACCCATCCTCCACCAGCCCTGGGAAGCAATGCATCATAGTATCCTTTTCCTTTTTTATGTAGGAAGCAGGATTCAGAAAGGTTAAGTACTTGTCCAAGTACACACAGCGAGGGAATGGTAATGAGTAGGGTAACCCTGGAGTCCCAGTTTGTCTCTGGTTTTCCTGGTGTAACTAACACAGCCCTCTTTCATTCTCAGATGTGTTCCAGTTAGGACAGCAATTATGTACAATCCAGGTCTACATGCTCACGAATCTCTGTTCTTTAAGCAATCCAACCTCCTCTCCTAGCCTCAGAGGCCACCTCCCTTGACCTGTTCTGCTCGCTTGCAGCAGGCTCCAAGGACAGGCAGCCTGCACAGCTCAGCTACAGCTTCTCCACAAGAGGAAATGGAGGCCCAGGGCCCTGCTCTTCTTGAGAAACTGTTGTACCGCCACCTCTCACCACAGCCTAGAAGACTCCCTTCATCTTTCGAAATCCCAGCCAAACCATCTCCAGTTCTACAATTATGTAGGTAGGGACTGCCATAGGTCTGGAAGTCTGGCCCCCAGTCTGGGTAAAGCCTCTAGGACCTAGAGTCTAGGCAGAGGGACTGTGGCCTGAATGGATCCCTCCCAGAGCTCTGACAGCCTCTTAGTCAACTCCCACAGCCCCTGGGTAGCCTCCCTGGTAGGGACCAAAAAGGCTGTCTCACACTGTTGTAGGCAACTTGTGCCCAGCCCTGCAGGGTGCTGTGATCTGTACGCTTAGCTCCTCAGTGCTCTGAGGCAAGGGCTGTATAGGACAGAACAAAGATCCAAGGTCCAGACCTTGCAAGCTTGGGCTTCCAAAACACTATGCCTCCTATTTTTTACCTCCCTGTTCATCCAGCCACTTGAGGAGGAGGGAACAAGATACACAGTGGTTGGGGTAGCCTTTGGACCTGCCCTGCTGATGGCTAAAAATAACAAGGAACAAGATAAGCCAGAGCCCCTGTAGGATAGGCCATTCTCCCCAACCCTCATGTAGGGCCTGGGGCTAGATTCCCTACATCCTCCCAAGTGTGCACAATGGAATCTGATTTAAACTGGCAGGAGGGGACAGGGATAGTACTCTGTATGGCCACTACACTGAGGTCTGTTCACAGTATGGAGTTTACCCCCAAAAAGACCCGTCTGCCCCTGTGGATTCTATGCAGGGCCAGCCATACTCATACAAAGGGCAGCCTGGCCTGGCTCTGTCTCAGTCCCTGCTGGGAACTGTGTGACCCTTTACCAAGGCAGGGTTCCACCTCCCCCAAAGAAGATACTCTCATAGGAGAAACCCTAGGCAGTGACCCTTGGGACATTATGAAGCTTGAATTGAGAAGTCTGACTTGGAGCTTCTGGCTGTTAACAGCCTCTGACATCCTAACCTGGAAGGAAGGATACCAGTGACACCAAGACTTATAGCCAGGGGCCAGCTGAAGCTCAGTATCCTTGGGTCTCTTCCATAAGAGGGACCATGAGCTCCCTCTTCTCTTGACTAGCAAAACAGTAGCTCCATTAATGTCACAGAGGAATGTCAGCATCTGGAGGCTGTGCTGGACAGCTGGAGGCTAACTGTGCACAAACTCGTGCCCACTGGAGCTCCACGACTCAACGTCCCTCCCAGCTGCCTGTGCCTGGTGCAGGATGAGGACTTGAGCATCTAGGATCAGCCTGGGCTCATGTCTTGCCTAGGAAAGACCAGCAGGACACTGCCCTAACCTCAAAAGTCAGGTAACTATAAGCTCTGTGGCCTCGCTGAGCCTCCTTTTTATTTGGTTGGTTGGTTGGTTTAGTTTGGTTTGATTTCTCTGTGTAGTCCTGGCTGTCCTAGAACTTGCTCTGTAGACCAGGCTGGCCTTGAACTCAGGTCTGCCTGCCTCTGCCTCCCAAGTGCTGGGATTAAAGGCGTGAGCCACCACCACCAGGCTCTTTTTACTTCTTGAGATAGAGTCTCACTAAATTGTCCAGGAAGACTTTGAACTTGCAATCCTGCCTTAGCCTCCAGAGTAGCTGAAATTATAGGTCCACACCACCAGATCAGCTCAATCTCTCATCTACACAATAAACAACACCAGCCTTGTCACTGCCTCCCTCCCTGATGTTTGTGGATATCCCTCTTTAAGGAGAGGCAGGCAGTGTGGTCTCACTGTGTTGCTCAGGCTAGCCCCTAAACTCCCAAGTAACAGACATGGTAGTATATGCCAGATACTCTATAAATACCAGTTGGCCCCAAATCCAGCCTTAGCCCCTCAGCAGGCAGTGGGAACACACCCCAGAGAAGGAAGGACAGCAAAGCTAGGAGTGTGGGGGGCCAGTCATGCATGATGTGGAGGGTGCAAACGAGCTACACTGATGATGTCAGGGATCGAGTTTATGGTCATCCCCAATGGGGCTCTCTGACATCCTGTCTTCCCTTCACCTACTGAAAAATACAAGCTAACCCCCTTGCCTCACTGTCTGGGAAGCCACCCCCTAAACAGAAAGCTCTGCAGCTTGGTGCTCTCCACTGTGAGAGAGAAGCACCCTTAGCCAAGTCACCTGCCCAGATAGAAGGTGAGAGGGACCTGTAGTGAGAATTTTGGTTTCTTTAAAAACACAGAAATATTGTAAGGATGTGTTTTGTTCAATCCCAGGTGCGGGATATGGGGATGCTTCAGAATGTCCACAGCAGCTGACTGATTTGCCCCATGTTCTAGGGGGAGTGTGATTTTGCCAGCTGAAGATAGTTTTTCCGAGTGTGTGACATTTGGAGTTTGGGGGCCTTTCAGAGGATATATGAATGCTAGGGCCCCGATAGGTGTTTGGCTGGTTGGTAGTTGGATGCTGTTAGTTGCTGTTGATTGTGGTTTGTCAAGTAGTCATGCACACAGGGAAGAGAAGAAGAAATTAGATATCCTGATGGCAAAGATCAAGCGGGAAGTGGTCTAACGATATCATTGTCCCCTTTTGTAGAAGTAATCTCTTGTGCAATGTATGGAAGCTTCACCTGTCAATAAAACAGCCTATGGCCAATGAGCTGAGGCTGGATTAGAAGGTGGGCTATCCAGCAGAGAGGGAGAATTCTGGGAGGTATTCAGGCACAGGAGATTCACCCCAGACACAGAAAAGGATTGTCACATGAAACTGAGGACTGGGTAGCCCGCCACATGGCAGGACTTAGAATAGAATAAACGGGTTATTAAGTCATGAGCTAGTCAGGCAACAAGCAAAGCTTTTGGCAATAGGCATTTATTCATGAAATATTACATATTAAGTCTCAGAGTCATTATTTCTGGGAACAAAGTAGACAGGCGGGAAAACACAAGATTTTTAACAGTTAAAAACAGATGGTTTTAACTACACCTTTTCCCACCCCTGACTTTATTCAGGGATCTTTCTCTTTCTCTCTCTCCCCTCCTCTCTCCGCTCTACCTTTCTTTCTCTCCTACCTAGTGTTAGAGGGTTGAAAGGGAAGAGGGGGTGGGAAAGGGTGGAAGAGAAAAGAACCCACAGAGCAGTAGTCAAAGGCCAAGTACAGGGACCCAGATCGTATCTTGTCTCCTCAGGAACTGCTATTTGGACAGTCTCATGTATTCCTAGCTAGTCTCCCTGCTGTATAGCTGAGAATGACCTTCAGTTCTTTTGGTTTTCTGGGTTTTGTTTTGTTTTTCCCCAAGACAGGCTCTCTGTGTAGCCTTAACTGTCCTGGAACTCACTCTGCAGACCAGGCTGGCCTGGATCTACCTGCTCTTTCTGCCTTTCAAGTACTAGGGATTAAAGGTGTGGACAACCACACCTGGCTCACCTTCAACTCTTGCTTTCTTCTCCTTTGCCTCCTAAGCGCTGTGATTACTGGTGAGTGCCATTTTGTCCTACCAAATGTTTCAGTACAAAGCGATTGGTTTATCTACTGCTGGGATTGAAACTACAGCTTCCTGCATGTTAGACTCTTTTTGTTTGTTTGTTTGTTTGTTTGTTTTGTTTTTTTCGAGACAGGGTTTCTCTGTATAGCCCTGGCTGTCCTGGAACTCACTCTGTAGACCAGGCTGGCCTCGAACTCAGAAATCCGCAGGTCTCTGCCTCCCAAGTGCTGGGATTAAAGGCGTGTGCCACCACTACCCGGCTGCATGTTAGACTCTTGTCTACTGAACTACGTCCCCAGCCCTATTTAAAGTTATAGTTATACCATTTCCATTCCTCCCTTCAGACCTGCCATGTATTCCTCCTTGGTCTCTTTCCAACTCACAGCCTTTTTCCTTTAATTGTCCTTACATGCATACAGGTAACATAACCTACAACCACTTACTAAAGCAGCATGATCCCTTACAGATTCCAAATCCTGGTTCTTACACACACAGGTGAGTGCAGTCTTCATCCTTCATCAAGAAAACCTCTCTTTACAACAAATGGAGACCACTACATAGAACCACAGCCAATCAAAATGCAGAGGCGTGCCAGAAATGTTATTGTCATCATGGTTGGTGATGGTAGGGCCTTGGAGAGGTAACTGAGTCTGTAAGAGGAACTAAGACTTTCCTGTGGGCTGATTCATTAAGGCTTTATTAATGTCCTAGTTTGCTTTCTGTCACTTCGATAAAGATTATGGTCAAGAGCAACTTGGGAAGGAAAGGTTTGTTACATCTTAGAACATACAGTCCATCTTTCTTCCGTCGCTGAGGAGGTCAGGGCAGGGAGTCCAGACAGGAACTGAACAGAGACTGTGGAGGAGTACTGCTCACTGACTCTGTTGATGGCTTGCTCAGCCTGCTTTCCTGTCCCACCCATGACTAACCTGTCCAAGGGTGGCTCCACCTCAGTGAGCTGGGGCTCTCACACAACAATGATGAATCAAAAAAATGCCCCCACAGACTTGCCTCTAGGCACTCCCTCAATTAGGGCTCCCTCTTCCCAGATGACTCTAGCTCATATCAAGTTGGAAAAAAAAAAAACAAACCACCCACCCAGCCAGTGACCTCACAAGTGCATTAGCATGTTCGCCCCATTGAAGTTTCACTTTCTGCCCCGAGTTTAAATCAGATTTCACAGCCTTTAGAGTGTTGAGCTAATTAAACGTTTTCTTTATAAGTAACTTGCTCGGGTATTCCCTTATATATAGAAACAGAAAGCAGACTGAAACAGACCCCTTCCCACCCACCCCCGCCCCCCCCTCAAAAAAGCACCTGCCACTGTCTCTACTGCTTTGCAGGCATTTACCTCTGCTTGTAGATCTAGGTTCTACCCAGAGTGCTGGTGTCTGAAAATGGGTAGATAAGTGCCCGGTGCTTACTTGATAGGCAGGTGGATGTCAGGAACAGAGGGCGGGATCAGTGGGTAGATGGATGGATGGTGGGTGGAGGTGATAGGCCAAGCCACTGTGGCCTGGTCCCACCCTCCCTTCCAAGACAAAAGCAAACTTTCCTCTGGTTGGCCTCAGTATTCATACAGTTCTTTTATGTGTGTTTGTCTTACTTGATGTCATATAGTTAGCCAGCCCCCCATTTACTGACCTGAAGCTCCATCCTATATCATATACTTAGTTTTCTACAGCATCTGCTTTCAGCTCCCTTTTCTATCCCATGCACCTGCGGTTTACATACATGTGGGGGAGGGGCTTTGTGAGGCCCTCAGGGCCTTGGGGGGGATGGGAGTTCAAATCGTGTCTTTGGATGGATCAGCCCTGGGGTGAGTGTGGACAGCTGCTGAGGTTGTACCTTCTTGGACTTGGGCAAGACATTCTCCTCTTTCCTTTGTGGCCTAGGCTGGCCTCTAATTGGCAGGCTCAAGTGATACTCCTGCCTCAGTCTCCCACACCTGGGGCTAAGGTGTACACTATTAGACCTGGCCCCCTCCTCTTTCATCTTTGGTTTCAGAACTACAAAAATGAAGACTTTCACCAATGTGGTGGTTCACACCTGTAATCCCAGCACTTGAGAAGCTGAGACAGGAGGTTTGCCTGTGAGCTCAAAGCCAGTCTGGAATTGCTGTGTGCTACAAAGTAAAACCTTGTCTCAAAACAAACAACAACAACAAACGGCTTTATACTCCATGATAATTGTTACCTGCATCTTCAGTGTTGAAATGCCTGTCCAGGGGCACACATGGTAATGACCATAGTAGTGGGACATCCTTGCACACAAGTGATTTTCACAAACACACTCCTCTCATAAGGGAGAAAGAGCTCTGAGCCCTTCCATCCCTGAAGCGCAGCTATGGGGGGGGGGCACACTTGAGAGCCTTACCTATCTTAAGCTGGCCTTGAACTTGCCAAGTAGCCAGAGACAAGCTCCTATCATCCTGCCTCCACCTCTCCAGCAGGAGCCTCACAGACACCACTACCATGCCTTTGCTGTGCCCAGCTTTGTGTGGTGCTGGGGTCTAGAACTCAGGGCTTTATGCATGCTAGGCAAACACTACCAATTGAGCTACATTCAGCCTGTTTGTTTTTGAGGCAGCGTCTCACTCTGCAGCCCTTATCTAGCCCTGAACTCATCATTTAGACCAGGCTGGCTTTGAATTTGTAGACCTCCTCCGTCGACCTCCCAAGTGCTGGCATTACAGGCATGAAACACCATACATGGTGCACAGCACAAAGTGCATCTTTTTTCTCTTAATGGTGCTTTGTATGAAAGTCAGGGCCTTCCACATGTTAAGCTGGTGCTTTGTCACTGAGCTCTCTCCCCCAGCCCCCCACAAAGTACATCTTAAAGAGATTGGTGACAAGGAACAGATCTGCCACTCCCATCATGCACTTTGCCGAGTGTACTGGAAGCAAAGGAAACTTCTTGAAAGCTATGGAAGCAAGTGTGAGCTGACATTCCCCAGGCCTTGCCAGCCTGTGGGGTCAAATAAGGGCAGTTGTCAACCAGACCCGCCTGGAGCAGAGCTGTCTCCCTGCTGGGCCAGGCAAATACTGCTTGGTGATAAGGAGGGCTCCTCAGGAGGGCTGTAGGCACCACTGGGAAACAGAAACTTTCTACAAAACATGGGTTGTAATATTTGCTTAGTTCTCTGCCTAGAGCTCAACAGGATCCAACCACCCTGTCTCGGAATAGACAGCTCCTGAAAGGAGGTGGTCCAGTCTCCTACCAGTTCTTTTAGTGGAGATAACTGTTAAATGGGCTTAGGTTTCTTAAGGTTGAAGGCCAGTTTACCACTGACTATGTGAGCTTGAGTACACTGCTTAACTCATCTGTGCCTCAGAGCAATCTCAACAGCATACCCTAGAACAGATTGCTCTGAGCCTGCCAAGATAATGCGAGCAAATTCAGGGGTTGGGACCATAGCTGTCCAGGGGCTAGTGTCACCAACAGGTGAAGCAACTGAAGAAGGTCTGGCTAGCTGTCTGAAGCCAACAGTCTGTTCCTTCCTTGGTGGCTAGGCCCTCCCCACAGCAGGAGAGAACATGAGGAGTGAAGCCCTGGGCAATGGTGTGTTATAACATCTGTGACTCGAGCTGCCCCAGGGTCTGGTGTGGAGATAAGCCTAGGAAATGAGGCCCTGCCTCATCAAAGACTGGCAAGGCACATAGTGTGGCACCGGGCAGCAGGCCAGGGGAGGAAGAGGCACCACACAATCCTTGCAGCTCAGACATTCACAGCAAGGAGTGGTGGGCCAGCCAGAGTCAGGCGCCTTCTTATCTGCTCCCTGAGCACTCTGCCTCTCTTGCCTCAGCTCCCTCTCTTGCGGGTGGAATTCCAAAGGAGGTAATGACTGCTTGACCTGCCTCCCTGATGGCTGGCGGCACTGAAGAACCCAGAAACCCAGGTACCTTCAAGACCAACTTCCCCTGAGAACAAAGCAGACATTGCCCTTCCTCCCCTGGGTTTCTGGGTCTGATGGGACCTCAGGACCACAGTCACAGCACACACCCCTCCCCCACCCCCAGCCTGCAGTGTTCAGATGGAGCATTGCACAAGCTGGAGCTGAGGTTGTGGCTGACGGGCTCCACAGACACTGAGGGACACTGTCAGCAACCCACTTTGGACAAGTGCTATACAAAGACCAGTGATGCCAAGCCATGGTCCCCAAGGCAGAGATCCTGCAAGATGGAAGTGGGGTACAAAGAAGAGGGAGAAGTTAGCAGACAAAGACCAGAAGTGGTCCAGAAAGTAATGGCTTTGCAGCTTCGGGATTGCAGGAAATAAAGTCTGGAGTTCAAAGATTGCACGCTCACGGAAAGCAAAAGTTGGCAAGGCAGCTTTGATGTTTACAGAATGGTAGGTACACTGTTGACCTCAGGACCTCCGAACCGGTGACATCACACCCAGGCGACAGCATGACCTGCATACTTGTTACCAAGGCAACAGCCACCATATTCCCAGAATCCACAATCCACTTGGCCTACCTCCTACCTTTACCTGTGGCTACATCACTCTCCATATATAAATGGAAGACCCCTCTGATCTCTCTCTCCTCCCTTTTCGCTGCCACCTTGCGTCCCCC
>CM052703.1:110263172-110285778 GCA_028551405.1 Uromys caudimaculatus
TAAATATCCGGGTGGTGGTGGTGCACGCCTTTAATCCCAGCACTCGGGAGGCAGAGGCAGGCGGATTTCTGAGTTCGAGGCCAGCCTGGTCTACAGAGTGAGTTCCAGGACAGCCAGGGCTACACAGAGAAACCCTGTCTCTAAAAAATAAAATAAAATAAAATAAAATAAAATAAATAAAAATGGTAAGAGGTAGGATCCTGTGGCAAGGCATTTGCTTAGACAAAAAGTTTGAGGTGGGGTGTTACAAGCACTACAAAGGTAGCATTCCTGTGGCGGCTTTTTTGGGGTTTTTTTGTTTGCTTTTGGTTTGGTTTGGTTTTTGTTTGAGGGAGAGGGGTGTTTTGAGACAGGATCTCACTACTTGGCTACCTGGGATCTACGTGCTGGGATCAAAGGCATGTACCACCACACCTGGCGTCCTGTGAGCCTTTGCTTGTTTGTTTGTTTTTGGTAGAGAAGACTGGCGAGATTCCTTTCCTGTCTCCTGAACTTAAGTGTGAAGTTGGTCATCCTGTGGGGCGGAGCTGCTTCAAGCCCCGCCCTCTCTGGGCTTTGTCCAGGACCCCTCCTCACCTTCCTTCTCAGGTCCCACAGCTGGGGACCTGTTTGCTCTTCCCCCTTCTGAGTCCTCTGAGCGGCCTGGCTGGCCGAATGACTGAGAGGTGGTTAGAACTGATGGGGCTTCCACTTGTCACCAGGCCGACAGCGTCAGGTCACCTCTAGGTCGGACAGAATGAGGACAGAGCCAAGAGCTAATAGTACCCAGGACACCTTGGCCCAACTGCTCTGCCCAGCTCTGTCACCCAGTCATGGCCCAATAGTTTCTGGCCCAAGGAAGATATGGGATCCTCCCAGAACCAACCAGTCACTCTCCAGGTACTGTCCCAGACTGCCTACCTCCTCTATGTCGCTTACATACCTGGACCATTCACCCAGCTGCTTGGGCCAAGGTCTGCACCAAGCCCCTAGTGGGAGCCCTGCTGGGGCAGCTGTGATTGGAGCAGGGGCCAGGAGGAGGTGGTCACTCACGTCCTAGGAGGGCTAGCATTGGCTACATTCCTCTTAATTTGGCCATCTTCCCTAGGTGACATTTACAACAGAAGTCCCCAGAAAACCATGACCATTTCCTCTCTGAGGTCCAGAAATGGTCAGTGGCCTCCTGGTGGCATAGACAAAGACTTTTCTGCTCTCTGAGATGGACCACCCATGTTCTAGACCATATATCTGGAGTCTACATTTTTAACTCTTTAATCCTGCTTGTATGAGACTTACTCTGTGACCAGAGACAAGTCACTTCCCATCTCAGGGCCTCAGAGACCTCACCAATAGAATGGGGGATTAATCCAATCTGCCTACCCACCTGGGCATTCCAAGGCTCCTGCAGGCTGGATGCTGGAAGGACTTACATAAGCAGTTGCAGTAAGCAGTCTCATGCCTTTACTGACGAGAAGGCAGATACCCTGGATGTGAGTCACCAGTCCTCAGCCCCAGGCCTGAACGCCTACATCACCTACATGGAGCCACCATCCAGTCCAGACTCAAAGCACGTGGCTGGAGGGAAGTGAAGTCCCCGGTATACTGCTGGGGGGTCGAGACTGGAGTAGCAGGCCGAAGGGGAGCTCAGACTCCTGCCCATACTTGACAAAATGAGTAACAAATCACGGAGAATGAACCATAAAAACCCAGAAGACAGCCTCCATTGAGATGCTGCAGGGCCTGTTTCCAGAGACACAAGTTGAGAGTAGCACTGGTTGAGAGTGGACACTGTCCTGCTTGGGCAGGATCAGCCTGGGGAACAGGGCATTGAAGGGATAACAGGAAGGTAACATGTGGCCCCCGCCAGGGATCCCTCAGTCCAGGCTAGCTCTGCTAGCGGGTTAGAGCAGAGTTTCACTATGTAGCTCAGGCTAGGCTTGAACTGCTTGCTAATCCTCAGCTTCCTGATCACAGCCATGAGCTACTACACCTGGCTTTCACAGCCGAGCTGAGAGCCAGATGGGTGGGCTGGCTCCCGTGTCAGAACAAGCAGTGTCTGGAAGGGTTGTGCAGACAGTAAGACAGGAACTTGCATGAGAGCCTCGTGGCAAGTGGTGGGCCCAAGGAGGAAATCACATGAGTGACTGATGAAGGGACCACAGGCCGCTTCCTGAAAACTGGTCCCTCAGGCCACAGCAAAGTGACTGGTTGGATGACAAGGGATGCAGACACAAGCAAAGAAAGTTTGCAGGATCATGGGAACCACCCAGAACCCCAACAGCACCTGGCTAAGGCTGTCCCCAGGATATACACACATGTAGAAGGCAAAGCAGAGGATAGGGGCAGAAACTTGAAATCATAGCATGATAGCAGTGAATTCAGAGAAAAACAGCAGCTCACAACCAGAATGATTTTGAGGAACCTAGCCCCTCAGCACCAGGGTCATGAGTTTATGAAGAAGACTCACCCACACACAAGTCCCAAAACACAAAGTTTCGGTGGAGTATGTGCTAAGCATGTGCCAAGCCTGGGTTTGGCTTACCTGATACACGTTAAATGGTCTAGTCTGGCTTCAAATTCCTGGCAGTGCTGTCTCAGGATCCCTCCCAGGTGCTGGATTACAAGCAAGTGCCCCCACACCTGGGTCACTAGACTTGTGCGAGCATGTGTTTGTGTGAGCATGTGTTTGTGCGAGCATGTGTTTGTGTGAGCGTGTGTTTGTGTATGTGAGTGGGACTCATGGGTCACAGTGCTCATGTGTTTGTCGTGGCCTCCAACCTTGTTTGAGACATGGTCTCAAGCTAGCTGGTGAGAGTTTCCAGGGGTTCTCCTTTCTCAGCCCCACGGAGATTACAAGTCACCACCAAATTCAGTTTGATTTGGGTTTCACATTTTGCAAGAAGCACTTCACCCCATCTTCTCAGGCCCTAAACAGAATGAAGAAGGAGGTGAGGTGTGGAAGTACACACCTTTAGTCACATTATTAGGGAGACAGAGGCCAGCCAGTGCTGCAGAGTAAGACTAAGCCTCAAAACATAAGGATAAAATATAAAAGGAAGACTGCACCCAGAACAAACAATCCCCAGGAAAAGGAGGCCCCAGGAAAGGGAGAGATCGTGAGCTCAAGGCCAGGGTTATACTTTGCTTCCTGTCGCTGTGACAAATGCTACCACCAAAAGCAGCCTAGAGGAGGCAGGCTTTGTTCCATCTTACACTTAGGTAACAGGTCATCACAAGGGAAGCCAGGGCACGTACCTGGAGCAGAAGCTGTGAACAGGAGCTGACCAGCTCACCTGCTTAGAGATGGCCCACCCACTCCTCCTATATCAGTTATCGATAAAATAATTTTTTAAATGCCCCACAGGCACTCTGATTTAGGAAATTCCTCAGTTGAGCTTCCTCTTCCCAGGTGACTCTAATTTGTGTCAAAAATAAAGGTAAAGCCAGCCTTGATTATACCCATGAGTTCAGAGCTAACCTGGACTACATAAGATGTTTTTTTAAAAACAGGCAAACTGCCAGGCAGTGGTGGCGCATACCTTTAAGCTCAGCACTTGGGAGGCAGAGGCAGGCAGATTTCTGAGTTCGAGGCCAGCCTGGTCTACAGAGTGAGTTCCAGGACAGCCAGGGCTACACAGAGAAACCCTGTCTTGAAAAAACCAAAAAAATAAAATAAATAAATAAAATAAAAACAGGCAACCTGAAGGGAGCTAGGGATGTAGCTCAGCTAGTAGAGTGCTGCTCGGCATGTACAAAATTTGACCCCAGCACTGCATGAAACTTGGTGTGATGGTGCATACCTGTAATCCCAGCACTTGCAGAAGTGGGGGCTGGAGGACCCAGGTCCAGCTCACTGTTGGCTGTAGTAAGATTGAGGTGACACAGTGGACTCGAGATGCAAGGAATAGAGGTGTGTGTGCGGAGTGAGAGGTTGGGGGGGGGGGGACATAAGGAATAAAAAAAGATAATTGTTGGGTAAAGAGCAGCGCCAGCTTGAGGGCGGGACTTTGGGTGGCCACGCCCACGACGCGGCCAAGCAGGGGGACCAGCCAGCCTGTTATCTCAGTGCTTAGGAGGGGGATTCTCGGAGCCAGCCGGCTACCCAGACTATTGGAATTGAAAACCAGCTCTGGTTTCAAGTGAGAGAGCCTGTCTCCACATATAAAGTGGAGAGGGAAGAGACCAGACGTCCACCTGCAGCCTCCACACATGTGCCCCTGCTCCCACCGTGTTCACCCACATACGTGTGGATATGCACACACACACACACACACACACACACACACACACACACACACACACACACACAACTATATACAAAGAAGCAGAAGAAATCAATGTGCTCTCAAGCCTTTCCACAGCATTCAGTGCTAGAGGGCAAGCGAGCCAAGTCTTCAAAGTTGTGTAGAAAAAAGGAAGCCAAGAAAACTACACCCAGTAAAGTTGTTCAGATTTATAGAGAACATGGAAAGGTCAGAGAAAATAGTACCCACGAGCCCTTTTTAGAAGACTAAAACAGCCAGGCAATGAAATCTAGCTAGCTGTTTAAAAGGGTATTTTTTATTTTTAGCAGTAAAATTCTGAGTCTCATACAAATATAAAATGAACACATGTCAAAATTTTTACTTAACTCAATTAACTAATTAAGGAATGAATAATATATGACAGCTGGTTCAGAAGAAAATTGGAACGCATATATGTAGGCAAAGAAAGAATGCTGACTAGATTTACATCTATATGCAGGGTTGACCAGTACCCTCAGGGCAGAGAATGGTCGCATTCCATCCGACACCATTCATCTGTGCCTCTGCAACAAGCTCTTCTGCATTGCTGCCAGATTTCCACAGCTTTGATCTGATGATGACACAGATGACGTAGCTGAGCAAAGGGTAAGTTGCTGATGGAGAACTTACCTGACTTGTTGAGGCTCTGCGTTCCATCCCTAGCACAGAAGAAAGAAAGGAAAGGGAGGCCAAGCTCTCTATTCCAGAAAAAAAATGAAACCTGGGAGCTGGGGTATAAGGGAGGAGGGATATGGGAGAGAGATGGGGAAAAGGATAGGCACCCTTTTCAGTCCAAGAACTGATCCTGTTCTGAATGAAGTGTTGGTTCTGTTTCCTCTGTACTGGTCTTGGTCTACTTGACACAAGTCAGAGTCCTCAGGGAAGATGGGACCTTAATTGATGGACTGCTTCCACCAGATTGGCCTTGCGCAACTGTGTGGGACATTTTCCTGATCAATGATTGATGTGGGAGGGCCCAGCTCACTGTGAGTGGTGCCACCCCTGGGAAAGGTGGTCCTGGGTGGTATAGAAAAGTGGCTGAGAAGGCCGGGCAGTGGTGGCGCACGCCCTTAATCCCAGCACTTGGGAGGCAGAGGCAGGCGGATTTCTGAGTTCGAGGCCAGCCTGGTCTACAGAGTGAGTTCCAGGACAGCCAGGGCTACACAGAGAAACCCTGTCTCGAAAAAACAAACAAAAACAAACAAACAGAAAAGTGGCCGAGTGAACCAAGTGAAGGAGCAAGCCAATCAGCAGCACTCCTCTGTGGCTTCGTGGCTTCAGCTTGACTTCCTGCCCCCAGGTTCCTGACTTCAGCTCCATCCCCACTTCCGTGATGACAGATTCTAACCTCCGAGGGGTTATAAACCTGCTCTAGTCGCTCTTGGCAGGTGTTTTATCATAGCAACAGACAGTAAACATTCTCCAAGACAGGATTTTGTGCAGCTAGGCTGGCCTTAAACTCAAAATCCTCCTGCTTCAGCCTCCTGAGAGCTGGGACTGCAGAACACAGTATCAAATCTGGCTTCTGATATTTTTTTGTGTACATGTGTGCATATGCATGCATGTGTATGTGTATGCAGGACTCGAGAGCACGTGTGTGTGTGTGTGTGTGTGTGTGTGTGTGTGTGTGTGTGTGTGTGTTTAATTCAGAAGTTGACATCTGGATGTCTTCCTCAATTGCTTCTCAACTTTCGTTTTTTTGTTTGGTTGGTTGGTTGGTTTTTTTTTTTTTTGTTTTTCGAGACAGGGTTTCTCTGTGTAGCCCTGGCTGTCCTGGAACTCACTCTGTAGACCAGGCTGGCCTCGAACTCAGAAACCCACCTGCCTCTGCCTCCTGAGTGCTGGGATTAAAGGCGTGCGCCACCACTGCCCAGCTGCTTCTCACCTTTCATCTTTTTAATCTACTTATTATTGTGCGTGTGCCAGTGTGCTATGAAGGACACACATGGCACAGCTTGTGAGTGGGCTTACAGGATAACTGTATGGAGCTGGTTCTCTCCTATTTACTTGGCTCTGGGGATGGAACCAGGTCAGCAGGCTCACACAGCTGAGCTATGCCACTGGCCCACCACCTTTGAAATTATGTTTTTAGGATTTACTTTTATTTCTATCTTAAGTATGTGTGTGACTGTGTGAGTGTATGCATGTGTAGGTGAGTGCCCAAAGAGATCCCCTGGAACTGCAATTACGTGCAGTTGTGAGCCTCCCAGTGTGGGGGATGAACACTGAGCTCCAGTGCTTTGTAGGAACAGAAAGTGCTCTTAACCACAGAGCCACACTCCAGTCTTTTGATGTTCTTGTTGTTGGTGTTGGTGGTGTTGGTGGTGGTGGTGGTGGTGTGTGTGTGTGTGTGTGTGTGTGTGTGTGTGTAATGTAATGTAATGTAATATTTATTTATTTATTATTTATGTATTTATTTATTTATTTTTGGATACAAGATCTCACTATGTAACCCTGGCTGACCTGGAACTCACTCTGCAGACCAGACTGGTCTGCAACACACAGAACTCTGTCTGCCTGTCCCCCTAATGCTGGGATTAAAGGCAAGTGCTACCATATCAGTTCTTATTTTATTTTTTTTAAGTATGTGTTTGTATGTGTGTGGGTATGTCCATATGAGGGCAGATGCCCAAGGAGGTCAAAAGAGGGCTTCAAATTTCCTGGAGCTGAAGTTACGGTGAGCTGCCTGGTGTAAGTGCGGGGAACTGAACTCCAATGCCTGGGAAGCACGGTAAGTGCTTATAACCACTGAGCCATCTCTCCAGCCTCGTCATTTTTGAGACAGGGTCTGTGAACCTAGAGTGCTCTGTTTCATCTAGACTGCTAGCCAGTTAGCCTCAGCATTACCTGCTTCCACCTATTAATTCTATCAGCTTTAGGTAGGTTCTGGGGATCCGAACTCAGGTCTCCATGCTTATGTGGCAAGGACTTTACCCACTAAGTCATTTCCTTAACCTCACACTTCCAACTCTTAAGTTCTGTAGTAACTCTTAGTCTTAGAGAAATCATTAATGAAACAGTGTATCTTGTAAAAAGATTCAGTAATTTGAGTTTGGTTTGGTTTGGTTGGTGATGGAGTTTTTTTGTTTTGGTTTGGTTTTTTGTTTTGTTGTTGTTGTTGTTGAACTCAAATAAAACTCAGTCCTCTTAAACCAAGTGCAGTGGCATCTGTAATCCCAGCACTCAGGAGGCTGAGGCAGGAGGATTGCTGCAAGTTCACAATCAACTCTGACTAGAGAGTCAAGTCCTGTCTCAAAACAATAACCAAAGTAGAAGGGAACAGGTGTGAGATGGCCCTTCTCTTCTTGGTGCTGGAGACTGAAGCCTGGGTGTCCACATGCTATCACTGGGCTACAGTCTACAGCCCAGCCCCCAACTCTAGACTTATTCAGATCTAGCATTTGTTTCCTCCTCCTGAGCCAAACTTCTCTATATAAATGTGGCATTCAAACTGGTTGTGATGGTGTACATCTGCAACCACAGTGCTTGGGAGGCTGAGGCAGGAGGATTACTATGAATTTGAGATTAGCCTGACCTACATAGTGAGACCTTGTCTTGAAAACGACACAGGCTAGGCATGATGCTTCGTGCTTTTAATCTCAGTTCTCAGGAGGCTGAGGGAGGAGGATTTCTATGAGTTTGAGGCCAAGTTGGGTCTTCATAGTGAGTTCTAGCACAGCGAGACCCTGTCTGGGGGTGTGGAGGGGAAGGAGGGGGAGAGAGAGGGGGAGAGGAAGAGAGAGAGAGAGTACAAAATGGTAATGTGCTATTGGTGTGGCTCTGCCACAGGACAATAGCTGAGGTGAGCATCTTCTTTATACTAGGAAGTTCTAGATGCTGGGAGCAAAACAAAACCCTGTCCCTTGGCTGGAATTCTTTTTTATTTACTTAAAGTTCTTATTATATTTTTTTGGTTTGTTTTGTGGGTATGCGTATGCTCGTTCCCATGTGCCACAGTGTATGTCTGGAGCTCAGAGGTCAACTGTCTAAAGTCAATTCTTTTGGGCTGAAGAGCTGGCTCAGCAGTTAAGAGCACTTGTGGCTCCTGCAGAGGACCAGGTTCAGTGGCCATCACCCACACAATGGTCCACAACTATCTGGACCATTCAGTCTCAGGGCATCTAAGGTCCTCTTCTGATCTCTGGCACTAGGCTCACACATGACATACACATGCAGGTAAAATGCTCATACACACAGCACAAAATAAATACAGCCATAAAGAACTTCTAAAGAACTCCTTAAAAGTCTTTCTACCATGTGGGTCCCGGGGATCTAACACAGGTCCTCGGATTGGGAGACAAGGCTGAGCCATCTTGCCAGCCTCTGTTTGTGAGACAGGGTCTCTAAGTCAGGCTGGTCTCAAACTGAGTAAACAGCCAAAGATGCCCTGAACTTCGAATGTTCCTGCCCCATCTCCAGACTGCCAGGATTCCAGGTGTCTGCCCACATCTGGTTTATGAACTGAATCCAAGCTTTCATTCTTACTAGGCCACACTCTGCCAACTGAGCTACAGCCCCACCCAGCCCTTATTTATTTGTTTTTAAGCTAGAGTCTTACTATTTACTGGATGGCCTGGAACTCATGGCAATTCTTCTGCCTCACCCTCAAGAACGTTGCACTCACAGGAATGCACCACAGCACCCAACTGAAGCTGACAGTCTAAGGGGAGAGGGCTGCTATCTTGTTCTTTGTTCTTTTCCTGAATATTTATTATGCACACACATAGACACACACATACACACAAACAACACACACCACCCCACACACACACCTAAGGTGATTCCTATGAATACCCAGACCTGAGAGTCACTCCATTTTAAGCTGTGTGAGTCACTGACAGTTTAGTGTAAATAAGCTTCTCAGGAAGACAGTGTGAGAACCCAGAGTCTCTGAAGGTCACAGCTAAAGATAAGATGCCCAGTGTGACTCAGGCCCTGGGACTTGAGTCTGCTGACTTTCCAGCTAGAGCAAGATGAGGCTGGGATGGGGCTCAGTGGTGAAGTGTTTACTATCTTGCTTAAGGCATGGTCCCATGCCTTGGTTGGGAATAGGTCCCAAATCACAACACACACACACACACACACACACACACACACACACACACACACACACACACAGGCTGGGGTGGCTGAGGACTAGGAATTGCTCAGAAAGGCAAGTTGGTTCCCAGGCATTCAGCCCTCTTAGAAGGAGGAGTCAGTGACACTCTTGCCAGAAGTGTATGCCCTAGTGGTGGGTCCTAAACCGAGGTAGGAATCTTCTAGCTAGCACCCAGGCAAGCTGCAGAAGGTGCAGGACACCCTGGCACCTGAGGTCCTTTAGTCCCCCACCCCTACCTCCATGAGCAGAGTCCCAACTCCTGTTCTGAGACTTCAGCTTCACTCAGGGACTGAGCTTCCCTCCCCCCACACTCTGGAAGTGCTGTCGTCCTACCTTTCCCCCAACTCCACCCCCCCCCCCAGGAAAGCCTTTCCCTCATGGTCACTCCTTGATGCCTGGGGGCTGCTTTGCCTGAACACCGTGGGAAGGTCCAGCCCCCCCCCCCAATCCTGCTGGCTCTGACTCCTATGGGGCCTCATGCTCAGCAGGGAGGGAGGCACACAGCCCCATACTAAACAACCTCCACCAAGTTCCCAGAGTTGGGAGTGGGGGTGGGGGGGTTCCCATCCACAAAGCACAGGTGTGGCAAGATCCTTGACCTTAATCGAGGAGATAATGGGGGAGCCTAGCTATTTTTAGTTTAAGGTTTGTTGAAAAAATGATGAGACCTGAGCTCAAGGAAGAGGGCAGGACTAAGAGATACAAAAGGCCAGGCCTGGTGGCTCAATGTGGGGAAGGCTGAGGCAGGGGAATCATGAATTTGAGGCTAGTCTGGAATCCGTAATGAGATCCTGTCTCAATAATCCCCCCCCCAAAAAAAAGAGCTGCACTTGGTGGTTCACAGCTATGTTCCCAACCCTCCTACATACCAAGGCAGAAGGATATCCCCAAGTTCAAGACCAGCCTGGGCTGTATAATGTGTTCCAGCAAGCCTGGGCTCTGGAGTTAGACAATTTCATCCCTTACTCATAAAAAGGAAGTGATATTGAGCTTAAACGGAAACGCAGTCTTGGTTATCGTTCATGGAGAGACAGGGCTTCCTAGGGTGGAAGCGAAGGGTATTGGGACACCAGAGGTCACCATGAGGATTCTGGACACAGCGGGCCTGGGAACCACTGTCTGCAGGACCACTTCTCGGCCTCATCTCCTGCAATTCAGACCCCATGCCCGTTGAGAGGTGTCACCCCATATAACCTCCACTATCTTCCCCAAAGCTGCCTGAACGGTGCCTTCTGAGCACCCCAGAGAGCTTCCTGACAAAAGAACCCCAGGGTGAGCCCCAGCACAAACACCCTTCCTGAAACTGGTGGGTGAACTGAGTTCACTAGAACCCATCCCTAGAACGGCAGGTGAATGTCAGGACACTGGGGGAGGGAAGGGGCTGTCACCTCCGTGTCTCAGTCTCAAGAAAGAGCGAGCGGCACTTCCCCTGTAGTGTACTGTCTGCTGTGCTGCGAGGGCGGCTCAGCAATCATGACACAGAGAGGTGACAAGCAGAGTGCGATGATTCACCTCTGCAGACCCAGAAGATCTCGGACCCCCACCCCACCTAGCAATTCCCACCAGGAAAAACTCTTAAGTACCACTCACAGTTTTTTGAGATGAACTCATGTAACCGAAGCTGTCCTGGAACTCTCTATAACTGTGGATGACCTTGAACTTCCAACTCTCCAGCCTCTACCTTCCAAGGGCTGAAATTATAGGGCTAACATTGTTTTTATGCAGTGTTGGAGTAGAACCCAGGGCTTCAGGCATGCTAGGCAAACAGTCTACCAACTGACTTACATTCTCAGTCTTAGGTTCACATGACTTAAGGCTTTCTCTCTGCCAGATGTTTATCTCATCTGGGAGGTACAGTGTTGCCGAGTTACAAATGAGGAAACCAAGGCAGAATTGTGTGAAGAATAGGTCACATGACTAGGGAAAGTCAGCATGGGCCAACTGACTTTCTGCCTTCCATCTCTCTCCTCTGCCTCAGACTCAGGCAAGGTGGGAGTCAGACAGAGGAGGAAGGCTGAGTCTCTGAAGAATGTGGGGGACTCTCAGCTAAGGTATTGGTGAACAGCCCCCCATTAGCACCTCCACGGATCCTCACTCTCCTGAAAGGTTCCCAACACTTTTTATGGATACCCAGAGTCTCAGATCCCCAGCTCCAGTACACACAGTCTATTTGAAGTCTTTTGCTAAAGAAACTAGTCTGTGACAGCTGCCCTATCTGATGTCCTGTTGCATGCTGGAATGTGTAAGAGAATTGAAGAGGCTGGGCTCTAGCAGGCCCCTCACCCAGGACTGACCCAGGCTCACCCCAGAGCAGGTTCCCAGGAGCTGACTTCAGATGCACAAGCAGGCTTTCTTGTCGTGAGAGTATTTTCCCTGGGCCTGGGAGGGCAGTAATGTGTGCCAGCCTTGAGTGCTGAAGAGACACAGCTGTGCAGAGCAGATTGTCATCAAGGCAACTGACTGAGCCTCGCTTGGTCTTTTGGAAAAAGCCTAGCCCCAGCTCTTAAGGAGGAACAAGGATCCTGAGGAGATGGGCTTGATCTGGACTCAGCCACTGCCCTGCACTCCTTGGTAGCCTGACTCAGTCCCTGCCCACCCCCCTGAGTGACCTGCAGAGCTTCTGACTCCAGTCCCTGCAGCTCAGCTCTGCAGCAGACTGTGTTTTGTTTCCTTCACCAATTGGGGTCTCTAGGCTCCATGAGCATTCCTGGGGCTCCCCTGTGCCCATGTTTCTGTGTATCTTCTTCCAACCCTGGTATCTCGTGAGCTTACAAGAACAGTGTGTGTGTGTATGTGTGTGTGTGTGTGTGTATGTGTATATGTGGTGTGTGTGTGTGTGTGTGTGTATGTGTGTATGTGTATATGTAGGGTGTGTGTGTGTGTGTGTGTGTGTGTGTGTGTGTGTGTGTGTGTGTGTGTGTGTGTGTGTGTGTGTGTGTTGCTCTTGTTCATCCAGGGACTGAACCAAGTGGACAGGAAGAGGACCCGGGAGATAGCTCTGTTGGTAAAAGCACTTACCCACATATTTCTGAGACCTGAATTCAGATCCCCAGAAACCAAATGAAGCACACAGTAGCACAAGAGTATGTAACCCCATCGTGCCCACAGGAAATAGGAGGCAGACACAGGAAAACTCCTGAAGCTCAGAGCCAGCAAGTTTGGCTTCCAAAGTCTCAATGAAGGTGAAAGGTGAGGACTGACCGCGGAAGTTTGTCATCTGACCTCCCCACTAGCTGCAAGACACACACACCTGCATCCACATGTGAGCAGTTTACACTCATATCTACACACAGCCTAGAGGCTAGAGGGCCTCACTGGCTGTAGCCTCTCACATTGGACCAAGCTAGAGAAGTCATCACATGATCTCTAGTATACATGCAGTAGACAACAGTCGTAGATGCAAAGTCAAATTTCTTTTGCATTTTGCTTTGGCTTTGGTTTTGGTTTTTGGACACCACTGCCTTGCTTCATAGCCAGGGCTAACCTGTTCCTCAGTGTGTTGCCCAGGTTAGCCTTGATCATGTAGCACTACTCCTTGCCCCAGCCTCTTGTATGTGGGCTCACAAGTGTATATCACTCCACCGAGTTCCTTTTATTTCCAGGTTGACTTTCACAGCAGATTTTTTTCAGCCAGTTGAAGTAAGACCTAATATATGTAGCAACTTATTTTATTTTACAAGGTCTCATGTAACCCAAGCTAGCCTCAAACTCACTAATTCAGCAGACGACGACTTTGAACCCTCGATCCTCTTGCCCGTACTTCCCCAGGGCCGAGATCAGGCAGGTCAAGCTTTAAGGAAGATGATGTACCCCCAAACAGACCAGTTTTCCTGAAAATGGGATTCAAATCTGCCAGAGTCAATAAGAAAGTCCCTTCTGCTTAATCCTTAGGAAAATCATCCCGAGGACGCCGGGGTATAGCTGGCAGAAGTGTTCCACAGTCCCTGCAGAAGGCTCTGGATTCCATCTCTAGTTAACCGAGAAACTGCTCCTCTCCCTCTGCCCCACTGATTTTTTTTTTTTTTTGAAAAAAAAATTTTCATGGTGAATACAATTCCTCCCCCCCAACTCCTCCAAGATCTTTCCCACCCACCTAATTCCATGCTCTTCTTTCTGTGTTTAGAAAACAAACAAAAACCAAAACAAACAAAAACAGATTAGAAAAAAAAAACAACCAAGAAAGACATACACAAATAAAATCCATAAAAACACAAAATCAGAAACCAAAACATAGAAGCAAAAGACCAGTAAGACAAAAGGGTGCCCAAATGAAGCAATATAGACAAAAAAGCTACAAAAACACCATTGAGTTCACTTTGTGTTGACCATCTACTGGGGGTATAGCCTGCCTTTAAGCATAATTAATATACCCAGTGAGACTCGACTGGGGAAAAATAATTTTTCCATTGCAAGGTGTCACTTGCAGATAGCTTCTTGGTTAGGGGTGGGAGTCCATGTCTGCTCTCCCTGTCAGTGCTGGGACCCTGTGTGTCTTCAACCTGTGCAGGTCCTGTGTATGCTGCCACAATCTTTGTGAGTTGCTATGTGTATCAGTCCTATTGATCTGAAAGACTGTTTTCTTGGAGTCATCCGTCCCCTCTGACTCTTATAGTCTTTCTGCCCATCCTTTGTGTACCTCTCTGACCCCTGAGGGGAGGGCTTTGATGAAGACATTCATTTAGGGCTGAGTGTTCCAAGGTCTCTCGTTCTCTGCACATTGTCCAGTTCTGAGTCTCTCTGTGTTAGCTCCCATCTACTGCAGCAGGAAGCTTCTCTGATGGTGGCTGAGCAAGGCACTGATCTATGGGTAAAGCAGAATGTCTTTAGGAGTCATTTTACTGCCATGTTCCTTGAGCAGAACAGTATTTGGTTTTCCTGTTGGGGATTGGCTCTAATGCTTTGATTTAATGGGGAATCTGGGTGTCCAAACGCTGAAGGTCCTTGTCCCCAATTGGTTTTTGATCAATCAATAAAGAGCCAACAACCAGTGGTTGGGTGTTGGAACAAACCTGGCGCTGTGGGAAGAAGCCTCACGTGTCTTTCCCGGGTGCTGCGGCTCTGGGTGGTACAGGAGACACGAGGGAAGTTGCCTCAAGTCTTCCCACACAGTCCTGCGGGCAGGTGGGGGCTGTGGGAGGCCTCTGCGGGCCCTACCCATGGGTGGGGGAGGGGGCCATTCTCGGAGAACTCGTGGCAGCCATCTCCATGGGTTCTCTAGCCTGGGGCACCGAAGTTGCCTCAGGGTGCCGCAGACAGGCTAGCCTGAGCACAGCTGGGATTCCTGCTGAGATTGGGTTTCGGTGGCTTAGGGCGCTGGTCTAGCTGCTTAGGCTTGGGTGAATGGGTACCATCTGGGAGCGCTGGGAAGCCCTCAGTGAGAGATTAGACTCGGCTTCTTAATTGAGGGCCAGATCCCTCTTTTCCCACAGTGGGTCCAGATGAAGAGACAGTCCATAATTCTAAGACATTTATTTTCATTGTGTGGAGTGGCATGGATGGAATTGTACCCCCGCCTTTCTGGGAGAGGCGAGGCAGATATAACTGGGAAGGGGCGTGGCTAAGCCTCTAGGTGTCTCATTAACATGGGGATGGCTTGGGCTGTGTGGCCACGCCTCTACCTGAGGAGGGGTGATACCGTGGTGGTGACTGGAGCCAAAAGCCTCCTGGGAGCATTGGCATAAAGTTTTCTGGTCCCTTGTGGATTGTTCCACTGGGTTGCCCAGATTTTACACCTGTGCTCAACCGGGTGCCAGATTGCCTGTCACAGATCACTGCCCCACAGTTGGGCAAAGGGAGATGGGGCAAGACCTTTAGGTTTGCACAGGCTAGGACAGAGAGGAGAAAAAGGAGGATCACCGTGATGTGGAGAGGTAGGGGAAGAGATGGATCAGATTTGGAGCTGCAGGAGAGAGAGTCAACAAGCCATGTAAGAATTCGGATAAATGGCCACTGGCCACTTCCCCGATTGGGCCTGGGTATCAGGTCAAGGATTAGAGCTGCCTAACCATTGAGCTAGAGGCATTTCACAAATAAGCTAATGTGTATGTGTCTTTCATTCATGGATCCAAAGAGTTCCCCGGGCGGCTGGCTGGAGGCATGATACCCACTGGAGCATAGAGTAGAGTAGCTAAAAACTCACACTACACCATCCAACCTCAGGTTCTCAGCCAGGCGAGCGATGTCAGACATGGGCTCTATCTCACAGGGCGGGCCTTACGAACGTAAGCAGAGAGTGGTTGGTTACTGCCACAACATTTGTGTCACCATTGCAAGTAGGCCACCATTGTAGATCGCAGGGTTTGTAACTGAGTTGGTGGGTATCTTTCTCCTCTGGCAGCATGCAGAGTATCTTCCAGTACCATGAACACTAGTCAGTAGGAGAGAAGGCTCTAATTAGGCGCCAGCTCAGCTGCTCTGTGTCCATTGAGATATGTGAGTGTTGTCTTCAATAATAAGGCCTTACCAGCAGTTTGTAAAGTGCAACCAACAGCCTTGGCAATAACCTGAGGTGTTTGGGATTTTCAATGACTCAACAAGATATAACCCATTCCCAGCACTGGGGATTTCACTTGGTGGCAAATGACATGGGGGTGGGAGGGGTGGGTGGGCATTGTCTCCCCTGTTATTGGTGACTCTGTTTCTTTCACATATGTAAATATTATAGGAAGCCTCCACAGTAGCAGGATTCCGTAGGACCCTCAATCAGCCCTTACTGTTAGTTGTCCTTCCCCATACCCCCTCCCTTACCCCCATCTCTCCACTTAGTCTCACTTTGTAGACTTGGCTGGCCTTGAGTTCATGGTGATCCTCCTGCCTCAGCTTCCTAAGTGTTGTGCTGACAGGCATGTATGACCACGCCTGGCTTAGTCATTTTTCTTCTGTTCCGTCTCCTTGTTCGCATCTTCCTAATCCCACTGCTATTTTGACACAGGCAATGCCACTCTGTTCTGAATAATAGAAGCCGCCCCTCCTTGATTTCAGACACGAGGTTACAATGTCCCTCCCTGTCTTCCCTCTGCTCTTGGTGAGCTTTGCCTAACCTGTGCACAGGGTAAACTGAACCTGAACACACTGAACACAGCATATCATAGGGTGTGCTGACTCAAGCCGGTAACCCCTGCTCTTGGAGGGCAGAGGCAAACAGATCAGCCACAGAGCGAGTTCAGGACCAGCTTGGGTCATCCACTCGGACTGGCTGAGAGGAAAAGGAAGCCACGTGCCTGTTGCATCAGGAACTGTCATTTGCTGAATTCCTGCTTCTGTTTGCACTGTTGCACATGACCTCCACACGATTAACTGGAAAAGGCCATGGAAGGAGGAGGAGGAAGAGGAAACTATCCAAGAGATGAAGTCATTTGTCCTAGTGCAAGGCAGCTGATACATCAGAAGGCATTTAATAAAGACTTTTTTTTTTTTTTTTTGAGACAGGGTCTTGAAATGGAAACTTAAGGGTTCTTTGGAAAGTCAGTTGGATGGTGTTTTGCTGGGGCAAACACCTGAAGGAACGTTTTGTTAAAGTGGACACAGGTGTGAAAGGCTAAGGCCGACTTATGAAGGAATGTTTCACTGAAGCAGACACAGGAGAGGATGTTCTGCTAAAGCAAGCACGTGAAAGGACACGTGATGAAGGAGTCTTTGGTAACAACACGAATGTATTGGTTTGCCATGCAGCATAGTTGAGCTGCATTTGACTGGACGCCATAGCTAGAGAAACGCACCAAAAAGCTGCTGGTGGTGTGCTGCAGTTTGTTGCCACTTCCGTGGACTCGGGCTGATTGGATGCACGTGCTGAGGCAAGACATTTCCTGAGGCAAGACCTAGGCTGAGGTAAGGCACGTGGAAGACATGAGATGTTTGGATCCCGTGTAGTGATGGAGAGAGCTTGGCCTGCTGGTACAGCTAGCTGCACAAAGCTTGTGGGTCTCGAGTCTTCGTTGATCTTCACTTTCCTGAGAGAGGCACAGCTGAGATCTGATGTCCCTCAGGGTCCCTCTGAGCTGAGGCTGAGGCCTGGCTGTCTCTGCTAGGTCGTGTCACTGCTGTTGCTAACCCGACTCTATTGAACTGGACCGCTGGTGTATCCATGAGGTGTTCAGGAGTGGATCGAGCTGCTGCTGCCTGCTGACCTGTCAACTGAACTGCTGATTTCCAGACAATACAGACAGGAGTTGGTCCAAAGAACCTTTCTAAACAGGTCCACTTCCCCAGTATCCTTTCTTTTCCACTACCCCAGTGGGTGGTGGGCTACAAGGAAGGTTAAAGCATTTAAGAACCATCATTAAAAATAAGATTTGAAAAAAAATTAAAGTTGCAGGGTCTTGCTATGTAGCCCTCACTGGCTACCCTCAAAATCACAGAGATACACCTGCCTTTACCTTTAAAGGGCTAGGATTAAAAGTGTGTGCTACCAGGCCAGGCACCTATGTCATGAAAAGCTGGGCTGGGGTTACTTTTTTCCCCCTAAAACAAAGTATGTAGCCCTGGGTGTCTTGGAACTCACTCTGTAGACCAGGCTGGCCTCAAACTCACAGAGATCTGCCTGCCTCTGCCTTCTGAGTGCTGGAATTAAAAGTGTGCACCACCACAGCTTGCTTGATGTTTTACTCATTTTTTGGCATATGGTCTAGGTAGGTGTTCTGCATGCATTCATGTCTGTGCAGTACATGAATGCATACCCAAGGAGACCAGAAGAGGGCGCTAGATCGCCTGGAACTGGAGTTGCAGAAGATCGTTAATTGCTGCCTGGGAGCTAGGAACCAAGACCTGGCTCTGGAAGAGCAGCTAGTTCCCTAACCACTAAGCTATCTCTCCAGTCTCTTTCCTGGACATCATTAAGTGGCATCGCCCACCCCATCATCTTCCATGGCTTTCCTGTCTCAGCAGATCACCCTACCATCCCGTCATTTAGCTCCAAATCAAGGAGTCATCTTTGGTTCTGAGTTTGGCTTGTTTCACCCCATGTCCAAGCCTCCACTGAGTCCTGTCCAGTCTACCTACAGCCACACCCACCTACCGTTTGCATTCAGGGATGCTCACTGCTCACCTGGACACTGCAGCAGTCACCAAGTGGACACCTGGCCAAAGCATCCCTCCCACCAGTCCTCCTCGTAGTGTCTTCCAGGGAAGCTGGGTGTGGTGGCACAATCTTGAAATCCTAGCACTCCCACTAGCAAAGTGGCTTGGCAAAGAGGCCCACCACTAAACCTGATAACCTGAGTTCAATCCTCAGAACCCACAAAGTGGAACCCGGAAGTTGTTCTCTAATTTCACACAAGCACCATGGACCTGCCAACATGTATGCACACAAAGGCACACAGTAGTCAATAATTAATTAAAAATAGAATCCCAACCCTTGAGACACAAAGGTCAAAGGATCGAAAGTTCGAGGCCATCCTGGGCTACAGGAAACCCTGCCTCAAAAAAAACAACCACACAGGGGGATAGATGGCTCAGTGGTTCAGATCATGGTCGCTCTTGCAGAGGACTGGGGTCAGCTCACGAACACCATAACTCCAGTTGTAGATGATCCAATGCTCTCTGACTTCCAAGAGCAATAGGCACACACAGGATGCACATACATACCTGCAGGCAAAGCACTCCCACACACACACACACACAAATGTGTTTTAAAATTTAAAGCAAAGCCAGTGAGATGGCTCAGGGCGGGAGTGGGGTGATAAAACCACCGCCATTCAAGCCCTGCGATCTCTGTTCAATCCCCAGGTCCCATGTAAAGCCGGAGAAAAGCAGCTCCAGATGCCCTCTGACCTCAGCATGTGCACTGTGGCATTCTCACCCCCACATAATACACATAGTCATATATAAATAACTTTTTTTTTCTTTTAGGATTTTCAAACAGGGTTTCTCTGTGTAGCCTGACTGTCCTGGGACTCACTCTGTAGACCAGGCTGACCTCAAACTCAGAGATCCACCTGCCTCTGCCTCCTGAGAACCAGGACTAAAGGTGTGGGCCAGCAACGCCCAGTTTGTAAATAACATTTAACAATAAATGAATACAAGATAAACAGATAGTAGTGAAGGTTTTAGGTAACTTTTAGGAAACAATGGCCAAACAACTACAAAAGGTTTGTAATTCCTGATAGGGCCCACGGGAGGCTTTTTTTTCTTTTGACTTTCCCTCAGGAAAGTAATCCAGGCTCCTGTTCACCAGGAAGCAGACAGGCAGGGGCCAATGTGCCCCATTAGCTACAGAATCTTTTAAAGTTAAGACAGAAAGCTCTGGCAACAGGCTATGAAGAGAAGCAGTGGGGGAGGGGCACAGCCAGGGAACAAGCCAACAGGAGGCTCTACCATATGACAGAGGCAACTCCAACGACCAGGAGAAGACAGGCTCCTTATAATGGGCAAGAGCTGATCCATACGGGAAGAGTAAAATTAGCTCATTCCCAACTCCAGGTGGGTTCAGGGCTCACAGATGAATAACGAACGTTTAACTCGGAGAGGGAAATATAGGAGAATATTTTTACGATCTCCCGGCAAGAAATAATCTTTTTAAAGTCAACTTGAAACTTGCCACATGCTCAAAGAAAGGCAAGCACAGTCTGAGTGTGCAGCTGGATAAGATTTTGTAAAGCAAATGCAGCTGAGCACTCACCAGACCGCGTGACCAGCACCTCCTCAGCCCCCTTTGATGACAGAAGATTGTCTCAGGCCTAGGGTTGTAGATGGAGCTCAGTAGGAAGGCTCCTGCTTATCAAGGTCAAGTCCTGGGTTCAATCCTCCCCCCAAAAGATGAGAAATCCCAGCACTTGGGAGGTAGATGCAAGAAGATTAGGAGTTCAAGGTCATCCTCAGCTATGTAGGGGAGTTCAAGGCTAGCTGGGGTACAGGAGACTGTTAAAAAAGTAACAAGCCAGGGGTGGTGCCTTTAATCCCAGCACTTGGGGGGCAATGACAGGCAGATCTCTGAGTTTGAAGTTAGCCTGGTCTACAGAATGAGTTCCAGGACAGTTAGTACTTCACTTGAGAAACCCTGTCTCGAAAAGTCAAAAAACAAACAGAAAGCAAAACCAGTTTAAATACTGAGTTCAGCTGGCTGAGTCCTTGTATAGCATACCGGAAGCAGGAAAACTTCGGTGAACATCTGAAATCCTGGCATTTGGAGGTAGAGGCAAGAGAATCAAAAGTCAAGGATCATCCTCTGCTATTGAGTTAAAGGCCAGCCTGGGCTACTTGAGATCTTATCTAGAAAAACAAAAGCAAAAACTAAGGCACAAAGAAAAGTGATGGGGCTGGAGACAGTGCTCTCTCTGGGTTCCCAGAATCCACATGATGGTTCACAGGCATCTGTAACTCCTGCTTCAGGGAACTCTGCGTCTTCCGGCCTCCGAAAACACTAGATAAAATAATTCAGTGTTTTTTAAAGGAACATGGTCATTTAACTGTTAGCCTGGCATGGTGATACATACCTGTAATAGCCAGCCTAGGCTACATAGTAAGTTCTAGGCCAGTCTAGGCTAGTTAGACAGACCTTGTCTCAAACAAACAACAGAATCAGCAACACAATTATTTAATTCTTTTTTTTTTTCATTTTTGTTTTGTTTTTTTGTTGTTTGTTTGTTTGTTTTCGAGACAGGGTTTCTCTGTGTAGCCCTGGCTGTCCTGGAACTCACTCTGTAGAGCAGGCTGGCCTCGAACTCAGAAATCCGCCTGCCTCTGCCTCCCAAGTGCTGGGATTAAAGGCATGCACCACCACTGCCCGGCTTATTTAAATCTTTTACAATAACAGAAAAAAGATTCAGATAAGGTTAAAAAGAGAGGCCACAATAAAAAATTTGCAACACATCTAGTAAGCAGGAGATTTGTACATAGAAAAGGATGGGGTGTTTACATTCAGGAGACAGACAAAGGTGCAGCTCACATACAGAGCACAGGCTCAGCCTGCCCAAGGCTGCACGCTCAACCTACAGCCCCAAAACCTCAAACAAACAACATGAGAAGTAAAATCCAATTGTCAGCAAGACTACCAATCGAGGTACAGACTCTGCTGAGGTGGGAGCTAAATCAGGGCCTTTGGGGAAGAGAGCTCTCCTTGCCAAGGGGCTGGTCCTGGAGAAGTGAGACTCAACCTAAACCTTGAGCGCTGGAGACAATTTGTGCGGGAAGAAAGGGAAAACTTTTGTCTCCCTTATTTTATTTTTATTTTTTATTATTTTATGTGTATGAGTGTTCTGCCTTCATGTGTGTCTGTGCACCACACATGCTGGTGCCTGAGGAGGGAGTTTTCATGTGGGTGCTGGGAATCGAACCCAGATCTTTTGCAACAACAAGTGCATGTGTGTGTGTGTGAGTGCATGTGTATGGGGTGTTAATGTGTCCATACCACAGTATGGGTTGTGTAGGTCAGACCTCCTCTGTTTCCAAGATAGCAGGGCATAACTTACACTCACACTAGGTAGGAATCTACCACTGAGTTACAAACCAACCATCTTTTTTTCCTTTTGAGACAGGGTCTCATTAAACCACCCCATCTGGCCTTAAATTCACTCTGTAGCCTTGGCATCTTCCTGCCTTAGCCTCTCAAGTGTCAGGATTGCAGGCCTGAGCTACCCACCTAGGCACTGTACCCTTCCCAGCGTCCTCTCTTCTGTTCTCCCTTCCCTATCTAAGGTGTCTCCACACCAGGCCTGAGCCTCCTCCCTAAACTCCCTACCTCTGGCTTCTCCACTTTGCATATGGCCTCTAAGGCCACTGCTGTCATCATAGTCCTTTCTATAGCCCAGTGGTTTCTGACCTGAAGCAGAAACTCTCTCTCCTAGCTTCCTATTCAAGACTCAAACACTGACGTAAAGGTTCTTGGGTTAGTCCTTTGAGAAAAGCCATGTAGAGCTGGAGTCCCCAAGGATTTCACAAACATGGCTGGCTACTAGTGCTGGTGGCAACTAACAGAGATCACTGAGCAGCAGCTAACATCTCTGTGTGGCCCTGCCTTGTGGCTTCCTCACCACAACAAAGAGGGCTCAGAGAACAAGCATGGGGAAAAGGCAGAGACTTGACTTTGGAGGCCAAATGCATGGCTTCCAACATATTTCATTCTACAGGAGGCCCTGGGCCAGCTCCACTGCAAGGGGGATAGAAAACAGGCTCCACTTCGTGAGGGGGCAGATATAGGGAATAGTGCCTGGGACGGGATACAGGTCTGTGGCCATATACTGGACTGTATGGGTCTCTGCTATGGCAGGATCCTAGACTCTGGGTGTGAGCTCCGGGGGGGGGGGGGGGG
>CM052703.1:110285878-110373252 GCA_028551405.1 Uromys caudimaculatus
ATATGCTAAATAGAGACCGGAGCAGCCTCACCCAAAGAACTGACCCAGCCCAAAAGTCAAGAGCCTCTCCCAGTCTCTGCAAGTGAAGGCCTTGTTGAGGGAAGCTGCCCGCCTCAGGTCAGTCACCCGAGATCAGCACCCACAGATCTGTCTCATCGAGCTACCGCAGAACAGCAGAGCCTCTTACGGCAGAGGAGAGTCCCTTACAGCAGTGCATCTGTGGCCACAGCATGGTGGCCACAAAGGGGAGGGCACTGTGCTGGTGGAGACAGGGGTGTCTCTGCTGTGCTTTCTCCTCACCTCACCCTCTCTCCACAGCTTCCTGGTCCTCAGGGGAGCTCAGAGACTCATGGGCTGCTACTCCTCCAAAGGACCCTGATTCAGTAGTGGAATAGAAAAAAGAATGTGGGGAAAATGTCACCCTTGCTGGTCACTATCCCTCCATCTGGCCCAGTTCCTCAGGGAGTCAGCCCCCATCCCACCCTCACCTCCACCCCCACGGGCCTGAGCTTCATCAAGGTCAACTGCCTTTGATAACAGGTGACAGAGGTCTGGGTCAGCCTCTCTGGCGACAGAAAGGTTTCTCAGGACTGAGGAACAAGGAAGCTGACTAGACTCTGAGCAATGGACCAGCCCCACCCTAGGCTGATGTCTTTTAGATAGGTGAAGGAGGCCTCCTGGGTTCACAGCTGCAGTCCCAACCTGAGGTTCCCAGTCACCTGTCTTGAGACTGAGTTAGCCCTGCATGTCCAAGGCTGGGAGTTCATGTTGGAGGGATAGAAGATACTGATCTAGCTTCCTGGTGGACTATGGATAGATGGATAGTGTTTATTGTGCTATTCGGGGAGTGTGTGTCTGTCTCTCTGTCTGTCTGTCTCACTATGTAGCCCTGCTGGAACTTGACATTAAACCAGGCTGGCCTGCTGTTCTGATTTTTTTTTTTTAATGCAAATCATGGTTACTAAGAAAAAGTTTGACAGAAGAAAATAAAATCCAGTCTCAAAGTCTTTCACCAAGTAGCATGCAGCGCCAGGTTTCTGTTTGTTTTGCAGCATTGGGAATAGAACCCAGTACCTCGGATATGCTGGATGAATTCTCTCTCTCTCTCTCTCTCTCTCTCTCTCTCTCTCTCTCTCTCTTTCATGGACTTCTGCCCATAATGTCATAATGTAGTAGGGAAAGCAGCAGCTGGTGGTAAAATGCTCTGCAGAAAGGAAGCTCAGAGCCAGGCAGTGGTGGCGCACGCCTTTAATCCCAGCACTTGGGAGGCAGAGGCAGGTGGGTTGCTGAGTTCGAGGCCAGCCTGGTCTACAGAGTGAGTTCCAGGACAGACAGGGCTACACAGAGAAAACCCTGTCTCGAAAAAAAAAAAACAACAACAAAAAAAGAAAGCTAGCTCAGATCACACACTGAGAGAAAGGTGTCAGAAACAAACAGTAGGTGACAGGCATTGGCCAGACCTGACTGGGAATACCGGCCTAAACTCAGAGATGCTCCAGAGGCTGGGCTGAGAGAAGCAAGCTCATGGCCAGCCTGGGCAATTTAGTGAGATCCTGTCTCAAAACAAAAATAACGGAGTCATTGTAAACAATAACAGCAGCATCTTTCTTTCCCCCAGCCAGAGCCTCCCATTCCTCATGGCTCCATGAACACATGGAGCTGAGGATCAGGGAATGGCCTTGGGTACAGGTAGGAAGCAGAATTGAAAGATACATTCCTCTCCTGATTCTAACTGGGAAAATTATGAGGTTACCCATCCTGGTCCCAGAAGATACTAAGAATCCTCTCAGGGAAAGACAGGAAAGGGAGGGGCCTCAGTCACACACTATCGAGCACAGTAGCGTGTGCTTGCACACACATACCCCCCCACACACCACACACACACACACACACACACACACACACACACACACACACACACACACCACAGGAGGCCACAGGACACTCAAGGCCTAGTCAGGGAGTGTTTGAGAACAACACCCTCTGCCATTTCCCACAGAGACAAATTTTCTCACGCTCCATATTTGGCCAATGTATTCTGTCTCCAGTGCCAACTCCACAGGTGTGGGGTAACAATTCCCGAAGGAAGTAGGGGTCACAGACTGGCCTCTTACAGCTGGAAAAGACCCCAGGTCGGGTCGTCTTGCCAACTGTCCCCTGAGAGTACCTGTGTGTGCCATGCCAAATGTTTTATAGAATTAGTTCACCCATTCTTGTGACATTGCTGCAGGGGAGGTAGCATTATCCCCATTTAATGGATGAAGAGGCTTCACAAAGTTATTTCTGCCGGGCAGTGGTGGTGCACGCCTTTAATCCCAGCACTCAGGAGGCAGAGGCAGGCGGATTTCTGAGTTCAAGGCCAGCCTGGTCTACAGAGTGAGTTCCAGGACAGCCAGGGCTACACAGAGAATCCCTGTCTCCAAAAACAAACAAAACAAAACAAAACAAAACAAAGTTATTTCTGGGTCGGCTTCCTCAGTAATGGATCAGGAACCTGGGACAGAGATGACCGGTGAAGAGGGGACCACCCTAAGGTAAGCATGTTCTGCTGTATTAGTTCTGCCATCTGTGTGTGCTTGGGTGGTTAATCCAAGAGACAGGACATATCTGTGTCACCCATGTTATACATCCAGCAGACACCATTCTTGGTACTGGGGCATCAACCTAGGACACAAGCCCTGAGGCTAGAGGTTCAAATGGACATGAGGAGTCAGCTGCCCATCTGGGCCCTGGGCCTCCCAGTGTTGCCCAACTGACTCATGGAACTCAGAAAGTCCAAATTTTATAAGGTCATTCAAACACCCTGGGACTTCACACTCTGCTTGTTGACATGCGGGCTGGCGTGGCATCTTCTGCCTGACATATGACACATGGGCACTTTTTCTTGGCTCCATCATCCAGACACAAGACCTCAGGCTGGGGGCCACAGCTCCCAGCCTACAAAACCAACAGGGTCTTGGTATGTATCGTAGGCCACCCTGGAACTTACTTTGTATCCCAGACTGGTCTGGATTCCCCACAGCAATCTTCCTCAGCCTCCCAAGCACAGGATTGTAGGCAAGTGTAACCACAGCCAGGGCTTATGGGTAAATCCTGATAGAGCAACTGTGGATGTCTGGAACACTGTGGACAAAGGGGTCTGTCCCCCTCTTGATGGATTACCAATGTCTGCCACAGGCTAGGCTGAAGAGCGACGGCTGGGTGCTGTGAATTTGCTTAACTAGGATGCTCGAGTGACCTGTTTCAGTGAACCCTCAGGAAGTTCCCCTAATGCTCCTTATAGGTGAGGTGTCCCACTAACCTATTTCTGTGAAGACGAGTCCTGGGGAAAAAAGCTGCGCTGTGGGGATTTCATGGTGGTTTAGGCTTCCTATAGCCACTTCCTGCCCCAGATAAGGGCTAGGACCCAAACCTCGGGTTATCCGTGAAGTCACAATCATTGTCTTGAGGCCTCAATTTTGAAGACTCATGTGGAGAACAGTATAGTCTGAGGTCACTTCTTTTCCTAGTAGCATCTTGTTTCTCATTATATCAGCCTACACCCACTGCCAGAGATGATATGCAAATTCAGACCTGGTTTATGTGGCTGCCATTGTGGAACACACAGCTCTGCCTGGAGCATATGCTGGCTTGGGTTTTCTTATTTGTTTGGAGGTTCTGAGGACTGCACCTGAAGCCTTTCTTCTGTTAGGCACACCCTCTATCCCTAAGCCCCCATCAGCCCCATGGGTACCTTTTTTCCCCCCCAAGACAGGGTTTCTCTACATAGCCCTGGCTGTCCTGAAACTAACTCTGTAGACCAGGCTGGCCTCAAACTCACAAAGATCAGCCTGCCTCTGCCTCCCAAGTGCTGGGATTAAAGGCATGGGCCACCACCGCCCGCCCACACCATGAGTACATTTTAAAAGCAGAAAACCAGAGACTGGGAGATGGCTCAGTCCTTAAAGTGCTTGTAAGGTCTTAGTTCAAAATTCAGCACCAGGAAATAAAGGTGGTGTAGCATGCCTGTAATCCCAGAACTCTGGAGCCAGAAACAGACAGATTCCCTGGGGCTCTAAGCAGGAGCCTCAGGTTCTATGGAGAGATCTTGTCTTCATAAAACAAGCAACGATATAGTAGGTCAGGTTAACCTCTGGCCTCCACCCACACCCAGTGTGTATGCACACCATACACACACACACACACACACACACACACACACACACACACACACACACACAGAGCAGAACACTAGCTAGGTGTGGTAGTTCACCTGTAATTCTAGGCTATCTTGAGTTTGAGACCAGCAGGATCATGCAGAGAATAAAAAAGTTACACACAAAACCCTGTCTCAAAATTCCAGAAACCTAAATGGTTCTAATGGAGGGATTTTAGGATGTATAGCAGGTGAGGGGGGACCCATGTGAGGTCCCCGGTGTCCATGGGAACTGCTGGCCATTCCTCAGATACACCCAGGTTGATGCACATGAAGACTGACTGCACCCCACCCGTGTCTCTGTTTGCTAAGCCCTGAGCAGGCCTCTGCTGTTTCCTCGTGAGACAGTCTTGTTTGGCTCTGATAGGTGGTTCCACTCCACCCTGTTCCCCACGGAACGTAGGGCTTCTGGGTCGTAGGGCTCCCCACCCCCACCCAGGGCAGAGGGCCAAGGAGAAGCCTCATGTTAGAAGAGACGTCCGTGGTCTCCAAATTCCAGAGAGTTACTCAGGAAAGGGACTGGGGGGGGGGGGTGTTCTGCAAACTTCTAGAAGCTTTCTGAGCGTGGAGATTTAGTCCCTAATCCTACCTCCATCAGACCTGGCTTTCCATAATCCCTCCCAGAAAAGCCACTCAGCTCCAGTTGAATGTCTGCAGAAACAGGGAGCTCATCTGGAAGGGCCCCAAAGTCTAAGCATCCTTTTGTCTTGTTTGTTTTGGGTTTTGTCTGTTTTGAGACAGAGTCTTCCTGGCTGACCTGGAACTTCTTATGTAGACTAGACTAGCCTCTAACTCAGAGTTCTGCTTGCCTCTGCATCCCACATGGTGGTGGAAAGGAAGGCAGGCACCAGAGCCTCCCTTAGCCTTGTGTTGTTTTGAGAAAGTCTCCTAGGCCAGTGTGGCCTCAAGCTTTCTATGTAGCTGAGGGTGATCTTGAACTCCTGATTTTCCTGTCTCTCCCTCCTGAGTGCTGGGATTATAGCATGTGCCACCATGTCTACTTTCCAGGCATTTTCTATTTCTTTGTGTTTCTATGTTGTTTGTTTGTTTGTTTGTTTGTTTCAGGGAAATTATTTATTCAGCAAACACCAACGCATCACCCACAAGGTGACTGGCGCGTTCCTAGACACTGGAGTTATAGCAGTGGAGAGACAAAACAGAGACCCCTCGCCTGCCTGGACCTGATATCCTAGAGAGGGAAGAAAGGCAATAAGCAAACAATTGGGTGCAGTCCTCCTGTGGGGGAAGATGCTATGGAAAACAAGAAAGGGAGCCTGGCGCTGTGCTCGCTTTGTAGGTTTTTAGCATACAATAGTTAAGAATGGTGGCAGGCAGGAAATCTTCCCAAAGATAGGAGGGATGTAGCCACCTGGCTGTGAAAGAGAGTAACTTGGGGAGGTGGGGGGAGACGGTCTGCAAACTTCCAGAAGTTTCCCAAGCAGGGAAATTTAATGTTCCTAATCCTCCCTCCATCTGACACATCTTTCCAGAATCCCTTCTCTAACAGTCACTCAGCTTCCAGCTGAATGTCCCCAGAAGCAGGAAGCCACCTTGCTCAGGAAAGTGGCATAGTGCTATTGTAAACTACTTCCAGGTCTCTTTCTTTCACACCGGCAAAGGTAGGCCCAGTGCAAAGGCCCTGTGGTGGGAAGATGGTCAGACAGAGAACCAGCAGGGTTGGGTGTGGTGTGGGCAGTGTGAAGAGGGTAAGGTGGGCACAGGTGTGAGGACAGTGGTGTCTTTACAAAAGATACAAGTTTTGTTGTGATGTAAGAAAGTAAATGTTTAAAGTATAGATTCTACCGGAGACCAAACCCAGATGAAAGAATAGGAACCCCTCCCCCACACACACCTGTTCACAGCAAGTGTAATGACTGCTGTACTAGGAACTGCAAAGGGGGGCCGGCACCGGCACCTGAGCTTTGCTAGTTCTCAGCAAGTTCCTTGAGTTACAGGGAGCCTAGCATCTACAGCCAAGTGTATAGGTCTAGGAAGAGCAAAGACACACTGCTGTGTCAGGCCCAGGCTAGAGCCGAAGGCAGGTGCTGCCTGGCCTTGTCAGACAGGAGAAGTCGGTTGGCGTCCTCAGACCTGGACTTGAGCCGGGGAGGATGACACTATCCCGCTCAGATGTCCCCTTGAGCTGTGTGGACTTTTCTGTGGTCTTGTCCAGAGAGGTAGTGCAAGGGGCTAGGACTCAGCCTGATGTGTTGGGTACCCTTCAGAGATGACTACCCACCCTACGCTGTTGCTCAGAGGGGTGGCAGTCAGCTCTTAGAGTAAACTACTGCCAGGTCATCCACCCTGGGACCGGAATCAGGGGTCTAGTGTTGCGAGGAATTTCTGTGAAGCTCAGATCTGGCTGTGGCTTGGGATCTAAGTTTGGCCAGAGGCCCTGACTCCAGGCTGCTTGGCTACCCTGTTTCTTCTGGACATGCAGTTCTAGCTTCAAGTGCAAACACGTCAGAACAGGGAATATGAAAAGGGCAGTGGACAGGAGGTGGGGGAGGAAGTGAGGCAGGAGGGGACAGTGTGGCTGGTGCCAGGGAACAATGGCCATGAGTATGTGTTTGTGTGTGTGTGTGTGTGTGTGTGTGTGTGCATGGGGTGGGGGTGGGGGTGTGTGTGCATGTGGTGGGGGGTGGGGGGTGCATGTGGTGTGGGTGGGGGTGGGGGTGCATGTGGTGGGGGTGCCGAGGGCTAGGCAAGCACTCTGCAACTAAACCACATACACCCAGACCCACAGACTCCCATCTTCAGCACTGCCAATTCCAAGCCCTGCCTGGCCTGCCAAGGACTCTGCAAGATTATACAGAACCCTTAGTCCTCTGCCAGTACCTGACACAGAGCCATTGTTACAGTTGTGGACATAGGTCATTATCTTCTAAATGGCATGTGTGCACAGTGTATGTGTTTGCTAACTTTGATTTGGGTGAGAGGAGTCCAGGTCCCGTGGCCAGTGAAGTGCTTTCATCCAGAACTGGGGGAGGAGGGAGTATCTAGGGAGTCCAGGTTCCACAGGGACATGACCACCTTGCTTTCCTTCCCCCTATGCCTCAGGTCCCACACATTCCAGGTCTGGCCAGAATAAGCTTGTATTGCCAGGAACTGATGACAAAAACCATAGTTGGGTCTCTGGCTCTGTCACCTACCAGGCCTAGTGGTCCCCAGAGTCAGACTGACAGCTTTAAACTGTGACATCATCTCCTGAACAGATGACTTTGAGTAAGTTATTCAGTGCCCCTAAGACGAGCAGGGTTTTGTCTTTTGGTTACCAGGAGGAAGGTGGTTTCTTCGGGGCTGCAGGGAGTGGACCCCGAGTTGTGTCCGTGCTGAGCAAGCTCTACCACCCGGCTTTGGTATGCTATCAGCCATGGCTCCTCTGTGAAGTAAGGTCTCGATAAGTTGCCCAACCAAGAACTTGCCACCTTTTTGCCTTACCCAAGTAGTTGAGATTTCAGACAGCAGGCTCAGCTCAAGATCGAGCTGTAAAATTGGTTATGTTTATTTTGCTGGGCTTTTGGAAGGAATAAAGAAGACCCCGTGTGTGGGCCGAGGGTGTAGCTCACTTGACAGAGTGTCTGCCTCCCATGCATGAAGTCCTGGGTTTGATCCCCAGGGTCACTTAAGCCAGGCATAGTAATGGACACTTGTAGTCCTAGTGCTTGGGGAGTAGAGGCAGGAGGATCAAAAGTTCAAAACCATCCTCATTTGCAGAGAAAGTTCAAGGCAGGCCTAGGATATATAAGACCTTGTCTAAAATAAACTATTAAGGCCCTGTGTATGAGGCACTAGGCTTAATACCTTGAGTGATAAGTAAGCCATAGTAATCATGTTCGTATTCAGTCCTGTCAGTGTGACCACCTTATGACTTACTGTTGTCACGGAATCTCCCTGCCCAAGTTTGGATTCCTGTCTATGATGGTGTTGGCGTGGAGTAGTCCTTTTTAATTGCTGCTGGCGAACGAGGAGAGAGCAGAGGCGGACTAAACGTGTAAATGATGCGTTGAAGTGAAGTGAGGCCCAAACGATGTGACAGCTCGCTGTGCAAATGGAAGAGCCACAGTAATTCACAGGGAAACGTGGGGGAGCACTGAGTCACCGCAGCACATGGCCGCATCCCCGAGGCACGTCAGGCTCAGACAAGATCGGCTCTAATTGGTCATCTTTCCACTAGTAGCAATTTGGTTTCAGCCTGAGAACATCATCTGGCTCCATTCAACTCATAGTCACTGAGCATTTTGCTGGGTTTGCAGTTTTCATTCATTCATTCATTCATTCATTCATTCATTCATTCATTCATTCACTCCTGTGATGCAGGACCTCAAACCTAGGGCCGCACACAGGATCACCAAAGGCTCTACCATTGAGCAATGCCCCAACTCTGTGCATCTCTCTGACACAGACAGATTGCTATATAAGGGAACCTATATGAGAAGGTAAGTATAAAAATAGGAGTGTGTGTGTGTGTGTGTGTGTGTGTGTGTGTGTGTGTGTGTGTGTGTGTTTTCAAAATGAAACAATGGAGAACCAAGCATGGTGATGCACGTTTAATCCCAGCACTAGGAAGGCTGAGACAGGAGGGTCAAGAGTTCAACGCTAACTCCAGCAACATAGTAAGCTCCAGGCCAGTCTGGGCTAAAGAATGAACCTGACTTAGAAAAGAAAAAAGCAAACAAAAAGAGAAAGTGCAGGGGTAAATAATATGCAACTGGTGCCAAGGTGTGCAGAGGGGCTGCCCAGAGGACAGTGACAGCAGAGGACAGTGACAGCAGAGGACAGTGACAGCAGCCAGGTGCCCTGTCTCTGTCCCTGTGTTCTGACCTGCCTGTCATTGCTCACTTACTCCACAGTGCGCCATCAGTCACCCAGGAGCAAGAACCAATGTTAGCTGGCCACGAGCTGGAACCCCAGCATTCAGGAGGTGAATCGAGAAGGCCAGGAGCTCAAGCTCATCTATAGTTACATACAAAGTCTGAGGCATAGTAATGTAGCCTGGGCTACATAAAACACAAATAAAACCTTGTGTATGTTAGCACAGGGAAAATATAATGATCTGGGAAGGTCTGTTAAGGTGGTGGTTTTGAACCTGTGAGTCAAGACCCCTAAAGCATCAACCAACCCTCTTCAGAGGTCACATATAAGATATCCTGAATATCCGATATTTACATTAAGAATCATAACAGTAGAAAATTTACAGTTATGAAGTAGTAATGAAAATAGTTTTATGGCTGGGGGTCACCACAGCCTGAGGAACTGTATTAAAGGGTCGCAGCATTGGGAAGGTTGAGAGCCACTGTGTAAGGCTATGTGCAGAGTTCAGATTAGAGCATGTCTGCATTGGCAAGAGAGAGTCAGGAAGGTGGGGCCTGCTCTGCCCCTGTGAGGAGAACACTGAGCAAGCACAATGCAAGAGGTGGCAGAGCCACTGTCCTTATGAGTTAAGGCCACCAGGACACCTCAGAGACTCCTGCCCAGTGGTGAACCTCTAATGAATTCTAGATCCATGCCACCCCATGCAGGTGACAAAGCTTGGGATGACAGCTGCCAGGAAGGTTCCACTGGTCTGAATCAACCTGGTCCACTGTCCCAGCAAACTTGCCTACAAGTTCCACATGTGGGTGGAGCTGAGAAATACTGTCTCACACAACTATTGATCTCTGGCCTCAGGGGGAAGAGTGGGGTGGAAGTGGCTTGCCAAATAGTAAAGAGACACCAATGGCAGAGACCTGGGGGTCAGGACCACCAAAGGCAGTGCCAAACTCGGACAGCCACACCAGGAGACTGGCCCCTCCCCTCCGTAAGAAGACTGTGGGCTCCCAATACTATGAGGAAGGCCTGGGTGCCAGCCAAGGTAGAAGGGTCCACAGTGAGAGCGCCTTCTGAGCAAGCTGGCTGGAAAACACAACAGTCCCAGCAGCTTTGATGGCTGCAGGGCCCTGTGCCTCATGAGCACTTAGTTAGCACGATACAAGCCGGGGAAAAATGAGGAAACTGAACCCCTGAGAGGAATACCCAGGCACATTATACCATCCTCTGCCAAGCTCAGGGGAAAGGCCATTTGGTGACTCATTAGTGAACTTCATGGAAAAGTCAGCGCGTACCTACTGAGACAACACAGGTGAGCAAGACTGATCCAAGAAAGTCAAGTGTGAACCACAGCTGTGCCACCCACAGAGCCTGCCAAAGTGAACCAGGTCTGATTCAGCCACAGCCCTCAGAGAGGCAGAAAGCAGAACGGTACAAGTGAGTGGGCTGTCCCCTTTCATACTCCCCCGTCCAAATCTCTAGTCCTTTTCCTAGCCATCTCTGGGCAAGATTTCTAGACTCCGTTTCAGAACCTATGAAATAGGGACAACGCTAGCTACGTGTGCAGCCCTTAGCATATGAGGCAATAGTTGTAGGGTATGAGCACACTGCCCCACAGTGAGCCAATGAGGGCTGTGAGCGCCGGCTGTTAATTCAAAAGATCTCTTTGACTCCTTCGAAAGATGCCCGGAGATGTGGTTTGGGAAAAGCACCAGATCCTACCAACTGGACCAAACTGTGTGGTCACAAGATGTTCTTTCTTGCAGAACCAATTTTCTATTTTGGGTGTACAGAGCATCTCTATCTGCCCCCCCCCCCCCCCAGGCCTCTCAGAGTCCACATGCCTGCTTACACACTGGTAAGAGTCACTTGGCTTCCCCAAGCCAGATCCCATGTCACGTCAGGAGGGTCATATATAGTAAATATCTCCTGTGCAGGAATGTTTGTGTGTGAGACAGGGTTTTTCTATATAACCTTGGCTAATCTGGAACTTACTATGTAAAGCAGGCTGGACTTGAACTCACGGAGATTCATCTGCCTCTGCCTACCAAGTGCTGAAATTAAAAGTGTGTGCTACCATGCCCAGCCTCAGATGGACCTTTTATTTTAAAAGGGAGCATCTGAGTGTGTTTAAAGCCAGCCTGGGCTACTTAGTGGGTTCCAGACAAACCTTGCCTACATAGTAAGACTGTAAACGTACATGGGGCAACTTCATGAAACTTTCTAAGAATTGCCCGTTACCCTGAGCCTGAGCACTAAATTTGGCACCTAGATGCTGCCATGTTGCACTCTGTGATCTTGTCACCCTCTCATCTCCCTCCACCCTCCCTCTCTCCCAAGCGTCTGTTCCCAAACCCTCTTCTTGAGGACCTCTCCACTCACTCTTCCTCTAGAACCTTCCACTCTGCTTCTGTTTTGAGACTTGGCTGAAAGATCCTTTGTGCTCCTAGGCCTTTTCTGACACTCCAGAGGCAATGACTCTTCCCCCAAGGAGATCCACATGATGAAGAGGAGGAAGAGGAGGAGGAGGAGGAGGAGGAGGAGGAGGAGGAGGAGGAGGAGGAGGAGGAGGAGGAGGAGGAAGATTTTGAGACAGGGTAACACTATAAAGCCCAGTCTAACTTTGAACTTAGAATCCTCTTGCCTCGGTTTCCTGAGTGCTGGCATTACAGGTGTGTACCACCATGCTATCAAAGTCCTAGAGATCAAACTCAAGGCCTGTACATGGCGGCAAGTGCTCTACCACTGGGCTACATCTCTAGCCCCTTTGCTGTCTCCAGATGGTGTGTGGTGATCTGGACTTCCCTGCTTTACCTATTGTCAGTCTCCCTCCCCACAGCTGGGACACTGGAAGAAGTCTGACATCTGAAGGTCTCAATCACAGTCTTGGTTAGCGTCAGTTGTCCATGTGACACACCCAGGAAGAGAGACCCTCAAAGGAGAACTTGCCTCCATTAGATAAGCCCGTGGGCATGTTGGTAGGCATTTTCCTAATTGCTAACTGATGTAGGAAGGCCCAGCCCACAGTTGAGCCTGGGGTGCCATCCTGAGCATGTGGTGTGTGGCTTATATAAGGAAGATAGCTGAGCAGACCAGTAAGCAAGCAACACTTGTCTGTGATCTCGGCTTCATATCTAGTGCCTCCAGGCTCCTATTTGAGCTCCTGCCTTGGCTTCCCTCAGTGATATGCGTACTGCAAAGCAAAGATGAAACTGTTGCCTCCTCCAAGTTGCTCTAGGTCAGCAACTAACCTAACTAACCTGAAAGATGAGTGAACCCCTTACTCTTTTCAGGGCTCCTGAGGACCTTGGAGTCTCCAGTGGCTCAATAGCACCTGATCCCTTAGCAGAGGCCCCTGGGTCTGCCACACAGGTCTCCTCCTGGGTCTTTCAGGTGTGTGTGCTGAGTGCAGGCCCTCAGGCAGGCAGCAGTAAGGAGCAGGCTGGCACTGAGTGCTGGGCTCTTCTCCCCAGGTGTATCTGCCATGTGGAGAAAGCACCGCCCTTCCCCAGGTATTAGCTGATTTTCCCTTACAGTGTTTGGCTTAAGGATTAAAGTTGGTGGAAGAACCTGTAATTTCCAGAGTCGTCTGTTTCTTTCTTGGCTGCCCACACTACATTCATTGTTTTATTCCCAAGCCCTTGATAATGCTGTTGCAGACATGTCTAATGTTATCTGACAGGACTAAGCTTCCCTGAGCCGGAGAACGGACAACTTCTCCATGACCCCCCAGCTAGCTGTTCTCTACATCCTTGTGCCCTCTTCCTTAGGTCAGCCCTGAACCTACCCTGCCTTTTTTGGATACAGGGTCTCAAGTCGTCCAGGCTGATCTCAGGCTTGGTTGTAGCTGAGGCTGGCCTCAACTCCTGATCCCCCTGCCTCCTTCTCTCAAGTGCTAGGATTACAGATATGCATCAAATGATCGAGTTTTATTTTATTTTAGAAGGGTCTTAATATGTAGTTAGGTCTCCAACCTAAGCCAAGCATCAGCCTCTGAGGGCTGTGGTTATAAGTGTAGCCCATCACACAAGTCCTGGTCATTTATGTTTGGTACTGCAGAAACTCTCGTTTATAGTATAGTTAGGAAATGGGCTAACCGACCACCACTCTGCTGGCCTCCAACAGGCCCGAGGAACAAGGAACATTCAGACAGGAGTTGTGGGAGTCTCTATCTTTGAAACCTCTCCCTAACCTGAGGCACACAGAAACCTTCAGCTGCAGCCACCCTTGGTTTAAAACACTGCACACACAGCATGTGTGTAGAAAGGGGTGGGGGCTTTCTGGTTCCTTTCTTCCTTCCAAATGGGAGGCTTCATCCAGCAAGTGTGTTGAAGCAGATTCAGAGACCCACAATCAAACATCAGGTGGTGCTCTGGGAGTCTTGTGGAAGAGTGGAGGACAGAATTGAGAGAGCTGGGGTGGGGGGCAACAACACCACAAGACCTACAGAGTCAACTAACCTGGGTCCATGGGGGCTCACAGAGCCCCTGACCAAGGAGCATGCAGGGGCTGGACCTAGACCCCTACATATTTGTAGCAGATGTGCAGCTCAGTTTTCATGTGGGTCCCCTAACAATTGGAGCAGGGGTTGGGGGTGGGGACGACTCAGACTCAGTTGCCTGCCATTGGATCATCTCCCCTTAACTGAACTGACTGGTTGGGCCTCAGAGGGAGAGGATGTGCTTAGTTCTGCTGGAACTAGATGTCCCAGGGTGGGATGGTGCTGGGGGGGGTCCCCTTCTCTGAGGAGAAAATGAAGGAGTAATGGGGGGTGGGATTTTATAAGGGTGGGACTGGGAGGAGGGGGTGGGCATGATCAGATGTAAAGTGAATTAATAAATAGTGGGAGCTCCATTAGTGAATTTTCAGTATAATGCCTGTGAAACACTGAAGCAGTAAACAACCAAAATCAGCGTTATTGAAGAATAATTGACGTACTAAAAACTGCATATATTTAAAGTATACAATTTAATATGTTTTGACACAAGTACACATTCATGAAAATATCACCACAATCAAGATAAGGAGCACGTCTACCATCGCCGAGGCTTCCTGCCACCCCTCCCTACCCACTTCCCCAAGCAATCCTGCTTTCTAAACACATGTGTAATGCCAAAGTCTCTCTCCCATATCCCCACTTTAGTCAACAGAGTGTGATCCTTGGCTCACCTTGTCATTAACACTCGAAAAGCAATGTCTTCAGATGTCATGAAGATGTGGAACAGCATTTGCTCTGAACACTAAGTGACTCACTGTCACATTGCCATACAAGGTGGCTTAGCGCTTGAGGGCCATCTGGGTGTATGGTTCCCAGCCGACAATTCCTAATGCCTCCAGACTGGCACGACCACCTTCACCTTGTGACTTTTCTATACCATACTGTGGATCAGAGGTCTCCCCAGGATTTTGTCACTGGAAGGGATTTAACAAAGTCTAGGAACTTGGGGAGTTGTTACTATGGGAGTGGCATCTAGTGCTAAGACCAGAGAGGGAGCCAGTGTTCCCCGGACAGTGCCCACCATGGAGACTAATCTGGCCCAAGGTATCAATAGTGTTGAAGTACTGTGTGGGACAGCAAACCAATGGGAACCTCAGCATCAGGTGGTAGCGGTCATCTGGGAGAGGGAAGGAAGAGCAGTAGGGCTGGTTGGAGCATGAGGCACAAAGGTTAAGGATCCTGCTGCAGTCTTGGTCAGAGGCAACTCTGGCCTCCTGAGGACAAGCCCTAAGGGGAGGAGCGCAGAAGCAGGGGAACCCAGCACCTGGCAAATGCCTGGCAAATGGGGCTGCACCCAAAGTATTCGGTGTCTAATTGTGGGTAGCACTTATTGGCACAGAAGGTGAAGCTGAAGACATGCAGCTAGCCAAAGGAAGCTATTAAACCATCAAGTGACCAGGATGCAGTGGAGCCTGTGGTAAGGGTAAGTGCAGACCCACCCCAATAAATGAGAAAATAAGAAGGCCCCGTCATGCTGGGATCTGGTTCCAACGTGACCAGATATGTCAGCACCAAATCACTTCTAGCTTGAAGCTCCTCCCCCCACCTACAGACACCACTTGGCCTGTCATATAAAGGGTTTTTTTCCCCAAGTGGTTTAGCCAGAACTGGAAAGTTACCGCCTGCTGTGACAGGAGCCTCACAGGGCACCAGCAGCCAACAGGGAAGCAGAGGCAGGCAAGACAATCTTGGATTCTCTGGAGATAGATGGTGACGTATGAGCATGCTTTTCTCAGTTTTACATGACTTGAAGCTTTCATTAATGTATTATAGGAGCTATGGAGACATTCCTGAAGATTCGGAAAGAAAGGAAGGGAGGAAGGAAGAAAAAAGGGAGGAAGGAAGAAAGGAAGGAAGAAAGGAACCAGAAAGCCCCCACCCCTTTCTACACACATGCTGTGTGTGCAGTGTTTTAAACCAAGGGTGGCTGCAGCTGAAGGTTTCTGTGTGCCTCAGGTTAGGGAGAGGTTTCAAAGATAGAGACTCCCACAATTCCTCAGGGGTACAAAGGGACTGACTGGATTTTAGCACTAAATCTCTCTATGGTTACTTATAGATTAGCTCCAAATCGAAGGATAAAGAGAGATCTGGCTGGCCCTTCCTCTTGCCCCCACCCCCTGTCCAGATGGCCCCACTTCTCCCATCTTTAGACTCTGAGTGCTAAGGATTCTGTAAAATTGGTACGTGTCACCATAGAAGACTCACGTCAGGAACTGAAGGTTAGAGGCCGCTGAGCTTCCTGGACCCTTAGGCTTCAGGTCAACGGTAAGAATGATAAAGAGTACAATACCTGCCTGCAGGACTCCTTGCAGAAAGATAAGAAATTCTTCTTCTAACTAGTCTCAGAAAGACTTTTAGATTCTCGTCAGCAGAATTATTGCAAGTGCCATCTGTGCGACCGTCCAAATGCGAGAGAGGCGGTGTGTGGTTAGAAGGGCAGCTGCTCACCTGCTCGCTGCCTCCACACGGCCCTTCTCAGAGGCACAGCTGACTGCTTCCTGCTCAAGGCATTGGCAGTGGGGAAGACTGGCAGGAGAAAATAGTTGTGCCTGGGAGCAGCCGTCAGGGTTCTAGCTAGTTCTCCCCTCCAAAGGCCGGGGGAGACTCCTCTGGGCCAGCCTCCAAGGAAGGGTGAAACCACAAGGCTTTCATTCTGGGGTAAACTTTTAGATCACAGGACAATTGGGAGGGGCACTAGGGGACTCCCTTGCTGGAGAGGGCCAACCCTCTCCCTGTTTCCCCTAAATGGGTTCTGTTGCTCATAGCCTAAGGAAAATCTCTGACTCACTTCCTGCCTCAGTCATACCACAGGAGCATTGTTCTCCCAACTGTGCATGAGGGGGTGCTGCTAGGGACTACCCCATAGTGGTCCCCACAGGTCTGAGCTCCTTCTAAGGGAAAGGCCCAATCTGGGAGGAGCCAGAAAGACTTACAGACTTATCTCCCAACTTTTAGAGACCCCACGTCTGCGGTATTTTAAAGGATGATCAAATAACAGATTCAACTAACTTCATACACATCTCCATTTTCAGAGGGATAAATCGAAGCCGTGAGAATTCAAAGTTGGTATAATGCAAAATAGTACCACAGGGACTCAAGCCCAACTTCGCTGGATGACTTTCCACACAAATGACTTTAGGAACACACACACACACACACACACACACACACACACACACATTCCTACACGTGTGTTGTATATGTATGTATGTATTTCTTTGGGGGTTTTGAGACAAAGTCTTTTATATGTAGTCTTGGCTGGCCTTAAACTTGTGGCTATTCTCCTGCCTCAGCCTCCCCAGTTTGAGGATTACAGCCAGGTGCTACTACTAGTGGCTCCTTAGTATATTATTTAACCTCACTGGGCCTAAATTTTGTCCTTTTAAAGAACATAACCCTGTGAACTTCATGGCGTTTGTGGATGAAGAGCTGCCCACGGAGCTAGTTTAGGATAGTGTCTATCTTCTAGATGTGCTTGGTGGCATTTGTTTCTCTGACTGTACAGGAACCCGTGTTAAAGATACACAGGAAGAGGACAGGACCATGTAGCCAGGTTATCTCACAGAGAGCAAGAGGGGATGTGCAGAGGCTGCTGGCGACCTTGGAACAACCCAGCCTGGGAAGAGCTTGGCCCGTTTCCCCTCTTCTTTCTTAGCTCAAGCAGAATGTCGACCTCCGCCAAGTAGCACAGCCGTTTTCTAGGGCAGGAGCCCAGGAAGGGAAGGGCTCTGGCTGGTATATTGTAAGTAGCTTGGAGTGAAGCGCTGCCAAATCTGAGGCCTGCTAAGTTGTGTAACTTAAGGAAAATTATTTAAACTTTATGTGCCTCAGTTTCCTTATCTGTAAGGTGGGATTAATAATGTCAGCCTGAACGGATTATGTGGATTAAAGAATGTACATAAGGAGAAGATAGGGTGAACTGATTGGCCCAATGCCTAGCTCTCCGTTGTTGCGGGGGGGGGGGAGTAAGTATATATATATATATGTATATATATATATATATATATATATATATATATATATATATATATATATATATATAAATGAGCATAAAAAGAGGTGGGCTGTTTCTGTTTATCCACCTGTCTCTAAAGAAGCAAATAAAACTGTGACTCCTCTAGCTGGAGGCGCGAGGGCTGCCCTGCCGCTGTGAGGTCCCACCTGAGAGTGGAGTTGCCCCAGGTCCGCCATCCCAGGGCTCTTTCCTTGACCATCCCCAAACTCAGAACTCGGGAGCCAGGACCGCGGGGAAGGCAGGGCCAGCTTGGACTCCCGCCACCCCACCCCCGACCCTCGGCCCTTCCCTCGCCATCTCGCCCGCGGGCTCCTAGTCCGGGTCTGCCATCTGCCCGGGAGTTCGCGGGGCCAAGAGCCGAACCCAGCGCGGACAGAGAGGCCTGGGGTGGCGCGCAGGGACCACGCTCCCTAACCGCCCCGCTGGCAGCCGCAGACAGGGCACCCCGAGGCTGCAGGGCCCGCCCCGTGGAGCGCTCGGAACGCCGGCCCGGCCCGGGCGGCGAACGGGCCGGGCCGGCTGCGGCCGCGGAGCGCGGAGGTGGCGCCGCGAGGGGGAGGGGCGCGGCGCGGAGGAGGAGGAGCCGGGGCCGCCGCCGCCGCCGCCGCCGCCGTGACAGCGGCCCGAGTAAACAAGCCGCGCCGCCGCGGCCGGGCCGCTGCCCCCCGCTCGCGCCCGAGCCCAGGCCGAGCCTTGCCCTGGTCGCCGGCCGGGCCGAGGCCGCGCCGCCGCGCCTCCCCGCCTGCGCACCGTGACGCCGCTGCCGGGCGCGGGGACCGCCCGAGCCAGGCCCCCGCCGCCGGGCTCCGTGCTCGGCCGAGGGGTACCCGAGCAGCCGCGGCGGTGGTCCGGAAAAGTTTCCCCGCCCGGCTCCCCAGGGTAAGCGGCGAGGGCGCGCGGCCCGGGGCCGGGGAGGCGGCGCGCTGGGGAGCCGGGCCCGGAGCGGGCGGGGGAGCGCGGAGCCGGGCGGCGCAGCCCGGGGCCTCGCCGGCCGCCGGGCTCTGGCCGCAGATTCTCGGCCGCCGCGGTGGGAGGACGGGAGCCGCGCAGCCCACCTGAGCGCCGGGCTTGGGCCCGCGCGGGTACTTTTCCGCTGGGGCCGGGGCGAGCCCTCTGACCTCAGGAAGCGCCGGCGGGGCCCCTGCTGGGGCGGGCTAAGCAGAGCATTCCTCGGACTCTGGGTGGGTGCTCCCGCCTGCCCGCCGTCCTCCGTGGCCCCGGCCGCTAGGGCCTGCGCCCGGTGGGGCGCGCTCCTGGTAGGGCACGGGTTCCTCGGCCGGCTCGCACACCTGTACGGCCGGAGCGGTCGGGGGCGGATTTCGCGGGCGCGCACAGGCCGGCTTGGGGAGGCTCGCTCTGGGCTGCCTCCTGCTGAGGCCTGGCGGAGGCCCTTGCTGCCCCCGTCGGGTGGCTGGCTGAGGGGCGGCCTGCTTGCCATACAGGTCTGACAGCAGACACTAGTCTGGCCAGTGCCTACGTTCCCACCGCCCCAGGTCTTTGCGCCTAGGGGAAGTGGACTTTCATCTCTCTGGAGCGCCGGGATTCTCTGACTTGGGAAGTGCCTAGGCAACGCAGGTGATGTGGCCCAGTTAGGGCTTGTGGCTGCTGGCCAGGTGTGGACACAGCAACGGACAGTGGTCAAGTAGATTAGGTGTTTGTTCCTGTTTGGGGCTTATATCTAAAATTTGTATTTTTAAAAAGAGGATTCCATGGCTTAAAAAAAAAAAGTTTGAAAGCCTCTGGCTTAATAGTTTTTAACCACCAAGGAAACTGAGGCCCAGAGAGAGAAAATGACTTGTGTAAGATCTCCGAGGGAACAGTAGTTGAGCAGGGACTAGGAGTTAACATTTCATGGGAGGTGCCTGTAACAGGACCTGCCTTGGGGTCTCTGCTGGAAAGAGACCTGATTGGGTTTCCCAGCAGTCTTCGGTGGCTTGCTCTGTGACTGCCTCAGCCAGGTCTCCAGGTCCTAGAAACAGCAGCCACAGCTGGGGGTAAGTGCCGGTCTTATGTCTGGGGTGGTTGTGATTGTCTCTTGTCGGTAGGTTCTAGGGAGGGACAAAAAAAAAAAGAAAAGGCTTTGTCCAAAAAAAGAGCTAGAAACACCACTATAGCCTATTCTCTGGTCAGGCCCAGCGCTGGGTGCTGGGCAAGACTGACCCAGAGAGGCTAGAAATATATCCAGCCTCCTGGTTTTGAGACAACTGGGACTCAGAGAGTGAGTCAGAGTCTGGGATGGGGGTGGGGAGAAGCTTGTTCATTCATTGTTCTCAGCTTGTGTGTGTGTGTGGGGGGGGAGAGGTCCTCCTTCTATGTGTCTGATGATGAGGCAGGACTCTCTGGTGTCTGGAATCCATATTCTACCCTTACCGTAGTTGGGGACACTTGGTATGGAGGGAAGCAGATCATCTTTCTTGGGGTGGGGTGGGGGTCCTATCACTGTGGCACCATCTATAGTTTGCTGGAACCTGGGCTAGACCCAGACCAACCCAGCCACATTTTGGAAGTTGTAGGCAGGTCTCAGAACTTGAAGCAAGGAGTCTGCAGATGTCAAAACTCAAGAGGCTTTAGATGTGACAAGGGTCCTGTTTCTATGTGGGGGGACATGGAGCTGTAACTCCCGGGCATGTCTTTGGAGCCCTTTGGACTCTGCCCTTCAGGCATGGAGTCTGCCTCCTGGATGTCTCCTGCCATCAGCTGTCAGGTTATTTTGGTGTAAACTGAAAATACTCCAGGATTGTGTGTGGAGTCCCCTCAGCCTATGGGGTGAAATGGCAGCAGTTAGGGAGGCTTGTTGTAGCTCATGGCAGCTCCTGGAGAATCATGGAGTTCCCAGTGGCAAGCAGATCAGGTCAGCTCCTCAGGGCAGTGTGTGCTGAGTACCTACATTTACCGTTTGGCTGAATGGCCACTTCTGGGGCTGGGCCAAGGGAATGGTAAGGACATCAGGACCCTGGCACTGAGACAGGATATCCCCAGCAGCCTACGGGAACCTCTCCTAGCTGCCACCTACCCCAGGAGCTTGGCTTGTGGCTAGTCAGGGGCCCTTTATAGGGACAGTTATGTGGCCCCAGGCAGAGAGGTCTTGCTGTCTGTTTGCTGAAGGAGGAAAAACACCACTCAGGGCTATTGATTCAGCCTCACCTTGGTGCTCCTGGCTCAGCAGCCAGTGTTTGCCCTGGCAGCCTGGCTCAGATTACGCAAGGTGGTGGGCCTGGAACAAGCCAGGGGGCAGCCGTGGCTCCTAAACCCAAGCAGGGCAGAACTAGCAGGAGCAGAGTTGCCCAGGAAACAGCTTGGGCCCTGCCTCTAAAGATGGCTGTCTTCTCAGCCCTAGAGGGTGGCAAAACCTCAGGAATCCCTCATGCTCAGAGCGTGGCTCCACAGCCTCCGTCCCAACTTAAGTCACCCACTCTTTCCTCCCAGGGACTGAGAGTCTTTTAAATAATTCCCCACAGCTAACTTTTCTGCTGAACCAGGCCACCCTAATGAGTTGGGTAGACCCTGTTCATTTTTTAAAGAGCCAACATCTATTCTTTTATAAAATATACCTAGATATTTTGAGAACATCAATAGCATGAAGAAAGTAACAATTACTACTCATAATTCTCACCATCTCTAAGGAGCCATTGTTAAATTGTAACTTGTATCCTTCCAGATTTTGTTTTGGTTACATATAAATATGCATATATGGGGTTTTTTTTGTTTTGTTTTTGTTTTTGTTTTTTGAGACAGTGTTTCTCTGTGTAGCCCTGGCTGTCCTGGAACTCACTCTGTAGACCAGGCTGGCCTTGAACTCAGAGATCCGCCTGCCTCTGCCTCCCAAGTGCTGGGATTAAAGGCGTGCGCCACTACTGCCCGGCTGCATGTATAGTTTTAAGAAAACAAAATGGAATCGTGTGTACATGGCATTTGATAATGTGTCTTTCTTTCTTTCTTTGGTTATTGTTTGCTTTTTATTTTGAATGACTTAAGCCCCAATTGTATTCTTGATGGAGAAAGGCTTTGGAGGGGGACTGTGGGTCCGTGTGTCTGTTTGGTTGACCTTTAGAGATATGTGCTGGATTTCTTCCAGAGACAACTTGGGGGGAGGGGTGTCTGTCTGTCTGTCTGTCTGTCTAGGCTGGGATTGGATCCCTGGAAGCTGGAGTTACAAACAGTTGTGAACCATCAAATCCAATCAAAGTGCCAGGGTGAGAACTCTGGTCCCCTGCAGGAGCACAGTGTGCCCCTAACTACTGAGCTGTCTCTCCAGCCCTGACCACTGTTTCTGATTTTGGTTTTTGGTTTTTTAAGACAGGTCTCTTACCAAACCTAGAGCTTGCAGATTTGGGTTGGCCAGCTAGCAAGCCCCAGGGATTCTTGTCTCTGCCCTGCCCCCGAGTGCTGGAGTTACAGACACTTGCTGCCAAGCCTACTTTTTTATGTACTCCAAACTCAGGTTTTGATGCTTGGGTGGCAGTATCTGTCCCTACTGAGCCATCTTTCCATTCCCTCAGGTGTTTGCTTGTTCTTCCCGTCTCCCTTGAAATTCCTTTTAGGCCCTGACTCAGCCCTGAAGCTAGGAAGGGCAGCATTAGCGTGTAACTGAGAGGACTTCCTTTCTTACTCTTGTTCCCTTAGATCTGGCCCTCATCTGTCCTCCAGCCCTGCCCATCTCGGCCTGATGCCCCCCCCAGTCAGCTCCCGGACCCTGGCAGTGAGCAGGCACGTGGCAGCCAAGGCCCTGTGACCAGGCCAGGGAGCTCTGGGGTCCCAGTCACCTGCCCCCCCATGGAGCTGAGACCCTGGTTGCTATGGGTGGTAGCAGCAGCAGGAGCCTTGGTCCTGCTAGCAGCTGATGCTTGTGGCCAGAAGATCTTCACCAACACGTGGGCTGTGCACATTTCTGGAGGCCCAGCTGTGGCTGATAGTGTGGCTCGGAAGCATGGGTTCCACAACCTGGGCCAGGTAGGCTGCTTTTGGTTTTTTTGGTTTTTCAAGACAGGGTTTCTCTGTGTAGCCCTGACTGTCCTGGAACTCACTCTGTAGACCAGGCTGGCCTCAAACTCAGAAATCCACCTGCCTCTGCCTCCCAAGTGCCCAGGTAGGCTTCTTACGTGGCCTGCGTATAACTTCAGGACATTACCTGGTGGTGGAGAGAGTGAGGGCAGAGACTCTCAAACCAGAGAGCAGAAATTGTTGAGCTTGTCTCCCAGGGCATCTGGGAAGAGGCAGATTCTGAGTGGCTGGTGGGATGGAATCCATTACACTGTCCTGTTTGTGGGCTTTCCTATAGGTTGCTTAGAAAAACCAGCGCATCTCAGTGATGGCCCCTCTCCATCCCCTGCATCCTTGTGGGTCCTAGGCAGGGAACAGATTACCCCCCAATCGCTTGCCTCTGTGAGCCTCCCAGCAGCCTTGTCCACCCCCATCTCTGCCTCCCCCAGGGACTGGCAGATGGAGGCCCATCTCAGACTCACTGCTTTATTACAGATCTTCGGTGACTATTACCACTTCTGGCACAGAGCAGTGACAAAGCGGTCCCTGTCGCCTCACCGCCCTCGGCACAGCCGGCTACAGAGAGAGCCTCAAGTAAGTGTGGCCCTGGCCCTTCCGGCTGCCACCCCCTTCTGTTCTCAGTCTTCCCTCACACTGCACCCCCACACCTATACCATCTTGCTCTCCTTCCTAGGTAAAGTGGCTGGAGCAGCAGGTAACCAAGCGAAGAGCCAAGAGGGACGTGTATCAGGAGCCCACAGACCCCAAGTTCCCCCAGCAGTGGTACCTGGTATGTGCCTTCAGCTCTAGCTCTCTTCCCCACCACTGTGAGGTTGTGTGAATGGATGAGGCTCACCCTGGCTTCTGTTTTCTTCTCCCTTCTTTCTGCCTCTAGCCCAGTGCTTCTCAACCTTCCTACTGTTTCGACCCTTTAATACAGTTCCTCATGTTGTGGTGACCCCTAACTATAAAGTTATGTTTATTGCTACTTCATAACTATAATTTTGCTACTATTATGAATTGTAAATATTTTTGGAGATAGAGGTTTGTTAGGGGATCATGACCCCACAGGTTGAGAACCACTGCTCTAGCCCAGCCTGCCTTCCCAGAATCTATACATTTCCAGTGGAAGCCAGAAATGGCATTTTAAAAAATGATTTATTTATTTTTATTTTATGTACATTGGTGTGCTTGTATGTGTGTGTGAGGCTGTCAGAGCCCCTGGAACTGGAGTTACAGTGGTGACCACGTGGGTGCTGGGAATTGAACCTGGGTCCTTTGTAAGAACAGCCAGTACTTTTAACTGCTGAGCTATCTCTCCAGTCCCCAGGAGTGGCATTTTAAGAGCTGGGATGGATAGAGATAGAGGTTTTGGGGTGGAAATGATTCTTTTGAGTTAACAATGAGATGGTAATGGACTGGCTGTGTCTGCAGTCTGGCGTCACTCAGCGAGACCTGAATGTGAAGGAAGCCTGGGCCCAGGGCTTCACAGGGCAGGGCATTGTGGTTTCCATCCTGGACGACGGCATTGAGAAGAACCACCCTGACTTGGCAGGCAACTATGTAAGGAATGGAGAAAAGTGGTGGGAGTGATCCCTGGTAGGGCCTCTGGGGACCGTCCTGTTCTGTCGGTGTGGGTAGGCAGCTCCCGATAATGGCCATGTCTTTACCAGGATCCTGGAGCCAGTTTTGATGTCAATGACCAGGACCCTGACCCACAGCCTCGGTATACGCAGATGAATGACAACAGGTGAGAAATGTTGAGTCCCTGGTCTCTGAGCCTCTACCTCTTATCCATCAAGGACACAAGGGTGAGTCTGAATGTCACATGTCCCCTAAAAGCTGACGTCTTTTCGTCACGGTGGCATCACTCTTGAACCCCAGCACTTGGGAGGTAAAGGTTGGCAGATCTTCTGTGAGTTTGACGCCTGGTCTTCACAGTGAATTCCAGGCCAGCCAAGCTGCCTTGTCTTGAAAAACAAGGGGCTGGAGAGATGGCTCAGCAGTTAAGAGCACTGGCTATTCTTCTAAAGATCCTGAGTTCAATTCCTAGCAACCACATGGTGGCTCACAACCATCTGTAATGGGATCTGATGCCCTCTCCTGGCATGTAGGTGTACATGCAGATAAAGCACTCATATACATAAAATGAATAAATCAATAATAAATAAATCTTAAAAACAACAAAACCACTTAACTGAAGTCTTTGTCTATACCCCTGGTCCCCAAAGGGAGTTTTGGTTTTGGTTTTTCGAGATGTGGTTTCTGTATGTAGCCCTAGCTGTCCTGGAATTTGCTCTGTAGTCCAGGCTGGCCTCAAACTCCGATCTTTAGACCAGGCGCCACAGGGAAGTGCTGTGTACGCACACGACGATGGATGTGGCCGCTCTGATCCTTCTCGTTCCTAGCGCTGTTGCCGCACTCCATGCACCCCCACTAACGCTGTGTTCTTGATCCGCAGGCACGGGACCCGGTGTGCCGGGGAAGTGGCAGCAGTGGCCAACAACGGTGTCTGTGGTGTAGGTGTAGCTTACAATGCCCGAATTGGAGGTGGGTATGAGCCTTGGCCTGGGGTACACATGGAGAGTGGGAGGGGCCCCACCCGGAAGGTTTTTCTGCCCACTCAACACCTTCCGTGATGAAGGGTTCTTAGCAAATGGAAAACTGCAATCCCAGAGCATGGTAGAGTGGGGTGTGGGCCTCTTAGACGTCTCCCTAACATGGCACAGCCTTCAGTCCCTTGCTCCTGAGGCCCAAGACTCTTTCTAGTGAAGAAATATGTGACTTGGGGAGGAGGTCGGATGTCTTTCTTCTTCCTCAGGTCCTCTTCTTGAAAGGCAGTGGGAGACAATACATAAGGGGCTTTGGGTTCTCCAGTACCGGCCACTCCTCTCTCTTACTCCTCCCTGGGGTTCAGGCTGGGCCTGTGCCCGTGGGCGCCCCTGGTGGCTGGACCCACGCAGCTTCCCTTTTCCCACCCCCCTCTGCGGCCAGGGGTGCGTATGTTGGATGGCGAGGTGACTGATGCAGTAGAGGCGCGTTCGCTGGGCCTGAATCCCAACCACATCCACATCTACAGCGCCAGCTGGGGCCCTGAGGACGACGGCAAGACGGTGGACGGGCCAGCCCGGCTCGCTGAGGAGGCCTTCTTTCGGGGAGTTAGCCAGGTGAAGTGGGGTCCTGGTCTAGCTCTGGAAATCAGGCTGGCTGAGTTCCATCTTTTCCATTGCTCTCTTTCTTCTTCTATTTTATTTATCCTAGTTGTTTGTTTGTTTTTTCAGTTTTCTAAGATAGGGTTTCTCTGTGTAGCCCTGGCTGTCCTGGAACTCCCTCTGTAGACCAGGCTGTCCTCAAACTCAGAGATCCGCCTGCCTCTGCCTCCCAAGTGCTGGAATTAAAGGTGTGCGCCACCACTGCCCAGACCTTGTTTGTTTTTTGAGACAAAGTCTTCTGTATAGTTTAGACTGGCCTGGAACTTGCTATGTAACCCAGGCTAGCCTTGAACCCATGATTCCACTTCTTCAGCTTCTTGACTATTGAGATTATATGTGTGCACCACTGTGCCTGGTTAATTAGTTTTAATCTTGACAAAAGTGGTAAAATTGAGTGTTATAGAGGCTAGATAGATGTCCCAGTGGTTAAGAGCCCAGGCTGCTCTTGAAGACTTGGGTGTAGTTCTCAGAACCCACGTGGTGGCTCACAACTATCAGTGACTCCAGTCCAGGGGACTGATGCCCTCTTCTTTCCTCCGAGGGCACCAGACACACATGTAGCACATGTACATGTATACAGGCAAAACACTCATGCAAATAAAAATAAAACGCTAAGAAACAAAATGTTATTAAAACATGAAGGAGTTGGGGACTGACAATGTAACCTTAATTTTATTTATTTTTATTTTATGTGTACAAACATTTAACAGCATGCATGCCCATTGGATTCCCTGGTACTGGGATTATGGGTGTTTGTGAGCCATCATGTGGGTGCTGAGAATCAAACCCAGGTCTTCTGCAGAGAACCGGTGCCCTAACTGCTGAACTGTCTCTCCAGCCCTATTGTTTTCTTTAACTGGGCAAAGGTTTGCAGTGCTGTGTTGAGCCAGGCATCACCCATGTTCGGCAGGTCCTCTGCCACAGAACCACATCCCCAACCTGAGGCCATGGGTTTGATTTCAGCACTACCAAAAATAATGAAGTAACAGGGTCAAAGAGATGGCTTAACCATTAAATAGTCTGCACACAAGCCTAATGCCCTGAGTTCAAGCCTCTGTGTGTGTGTGTGTATGGAGAGGGTCAGCTCCACACAGCTGCCCTCCGGCAGCCATGTTGGTACCATAGCACGCATGACCATAGGCATATCATACAATATTTTTTAGTTTAAATAATGGGGAAAAAAGCCCAAAAAGCACCCATCGCCCCATTCTGTGGGGATCACCCCGTCTGTGGGAATCACCACTCCTAAGCGTTTTGGTGTGAGCCTGGTCCAATTTGATTTTGTGCATATATAGTCGTCTACAAGGGATCTTTGGTGGTTTTAAGAAGTGAACTTGGAGTCCGCAGAGATGGAGGCTCCCTCAGTCTGCCTTAGCATCTTCCTGTTACACCTCCTTGCCCTTTACCTCCCAATACTTCATCTTGAGTAACCTCAGCTTACTTTGTTCACAGGGCCGAGGAGGGCTGGGCTCCATCTTTGTCTGGGCCTCAGGGAACGGGGGCCGGGAACATGACAGCTGCAACTGTGACGGCTACACTAACAGCATCTACACGCTGTCCATCAGCAGCGCCACACAGTTCGGCAACGTGCCCTGGTATAGTGAGGCCTGCTCCTCCACGCTGGCCACCACCTACAGCAGTGGCAACCAGAATGAGAAGCAGATTGTGAGTCTTACCCAGGGCTGGGGGCTGGGAAGGGAGGCTTCATCTGTTCTCATCCCTGTGTGGGGATAGAGTGGCTTGGGCCTTGTGTAATTGTGTATGAGTTGGGGATTCCCCCAGACCCTTGCGGGCTGCAAAACCATCTCTGAACCCCTGAGAAGTATAGACTCCCTGAAAATATCCCTTGTGCTCCAACCTCTAATTGATCCCCCTTATTCCTTGAGAAACTTGGCCCTAAAAGAAGCTATGCATACTAGTAAGGTAGAAGCTGGGACTCAAGTGTCTTAACTGACTCAACTGTACCACTAGGGTACCCAGGTCCGATAGGCCAGAGGACAGGCAGGTGGCTCCTTTACCCCTCCCAATATCCATCAGGTCTCAACACCATTGTCCCCTGGCAGGTGACAACTGACCTGAGGCAGAAGTGCACAGAATCTCACACAGGCACCTCGGCTTCTGCCCCTTTGGCAGCTGGTATCATTGCTCTCACCCTGGAGGCCAAGTAAGTGGGCAAGCACCAGCCTGCCCCCACCAGCCTGCCCCCACCAGCGCTTGCTGTAAAGCCAGCTGTCATCTACAGCCGTGCTCCAAAAAGCCTGACCCCCAGACATTTTCTCCTTTGCAGTAAGAACCTCACCTGGCGAGACATGCAGCACCTGGTGGTACAGACCTCAAAGCCAGCCCATCTCAACGCTAATGATTGGGCTACCAATGGCGTAGGCCGGAAAGGTGAGGGCGCGGTAACCCAGAGGTTTAGGCTCTGAGGTAGAATGGGGGCTCTCCTACCTTCCTACTGACCCTTCCCTGCCTCCACAGTGAGCCATTCGTATGGCTACGGGCTGTTGGATGCAGGTGCCATGGTGGCCCTGGCCCAGAACTGGACAACAGTGGCCCCCCAGCGGAAGTGCATCATTGAAATCCTGGTGGAACCCAAGTAAAGACTGGACCCTGAGTGGGAGGGAACAGATGGGGTCTGGGAGCTTCTGGGGTGCCCACTGGTTACTACTGGCCTGCTGACTCACTGGTGCTGGTTGCACAGGGACATTGGCAAACGGCTAGAGGTGCGCAAGACTGTGACAGCATGCCTGGGTGAGCCCAACCACATCACCAGGCTGGAACACGTTCAGGCACGGCTCACCCTGTCTTACAATCGCCGTGGTGACCTGGCTATCCACCTCATCAGCCCCATGGGCACCCGCTCCACCCTGTTAGCTGCCAGGTGCTCGCCATGTTCCCTTCTCATTTCCTGGTTCATCCCCTCATTTGTCCCCAAGACTCAAGCAACACATGGGAGGGACAGCTACGTCCTTTGGGTCCACCTCATCACAGGAATCCTTGCTTAGACCCATCTATCATGCCAGTTGTGTGTGTCCCCTTGTGAAATAGAGTCCCCTGGTTAACATCTGGAAAACAGCTTTCCTGAGAAGCATTTCCAGTCTAGCAGGTTGCCACATGGGGAGATTGGTGTATATCTCCTATGTCATAGGCTAGGTGTCCCCTGACCTGGGGTCCCCTCTAAAACCTCAGATGGCTATATGGAACTCTCTTCTTCCAGACCACATGACTACTCTGCTGATGGGTTTAATGACTGGGCTTTCATGACAACTCATTCCTGGGATGAGGACCCCTCTGGCGAATGGGTCCTAGAGATTGAAAATACCAGCGAGGCCAACAACTATGGTATCGGAGGCACTGAAGAGTGGAGGGTGGAGGGCCGGTGGGTGCTGGGGTGCTAACATGGCGCTCACACCCTTGACCCTTTTCTCTTATCAACTCTGGAATAGGGACGCTGACCAAGTTCACTCTCGTTCTGTATGGCACAGCCTCTGAGGGGCTGTCTGCACCTCCAGAAAGCAGCGGCTGCAAGACCCTCACATCCAGCCAGGCCTGCGTGGGTCAGTAGTGGATGCGATTGAGGCTGGGAAAGTTGGGGGGAATGGGATTGGAACAGTGGAGTCAGAGGGGACACTGACCTTTAGATAGCTAAAGGAACTGAACTCCTGGGGACTGCTCAGGACTGTAGGCCTGTAGAGCCTGGGTGGAGAGCTCAGGGCCTTAGCGGCCACTGTTCACTTAACTAATGCTGCCCTCCTCTCCTGTGCCGACAGTGTGTGAGGAAGGTTTCTCACTGCACCAGAAAAGCTGTGTCCAGCACTGCCCACCAGGCTTCTCACCCCAAGTCCTCGATACACACTACAGCACTGAGAATGATGTGGAGATCATCCGTGCCAGCGTCTGTACCCCCTGCCATGTCTCATGTGCCACTTGCCAGGGCCCAGCTCCCACAGACTGCCTAAGCTGCCCCAGCCATGCCTCCCTGGACCCTGTGGAGCAAACCTGTTCCCGGCAAAGCCAGAGCAGCCGAGAGTCTCGGCCTCAGCAGCAGCCTCCCGCGCTGCGCCCGGAGGTGGAGCTGGAGCCCCGGCTGCAGGCTGGGCTGGTCTCTCACCTGCCCGAGGTCCTGGCCGGCCTCAGCTGCCTTATCATCGTGCTCATCTTTGGCATTGTCTTCCTGTTCCTGCATGGGTGTTCAGGCCTCAGCTTCCGGGGAGTGAAAGTGTACACCATGGACCGAGGCCTCGTTTCCTACAAGGGGCTGCCTGCTGAGGCCTGGCAGGAGGGGTGCCCATCCGACTCAGAAGAGGACGAGGGCCGGGGCGAGAGGACCGCCTTTATCAAAGACCAGAGCGCCCTTTGATAGCCCACTGCCCATCCTGTCAAATTGATCCCTTCCTCGGGCACTTTTTAATTCACCAAAGTATTTTTTTATCTTGGGACTGGGTTTGGACCCTAGCTGGGAGGTGAGGGGCAGAGACTGCTTCTTACCCCTCCCCCGGACCTACCTGTTTGCCTGAGGTGGGGTCCCAGGAGCCTCACCCCCTACCACCCCTCCATGTGGAGGAAGGAGTAAATCTTTAGGGCAGCTTCCCTGGCCCAGCTGGACTTCCTGCAGAGGGAAGAGGGCCGGCCTTTCTCTGAGTCCCTGACCAGGCTGCAGCCCTGCCCCTTCCCTGCCCCTCAGAAAGCAATAATGGTCCCCATCCAGGCAACAGGGAGGCCGGCTAGGAGGTACTTGAAGAAGGTGGCCACCTCTCCAAGGGCTTTTGCATCCCCGACCCTCTCTGGCTCACGGAAAGAAGCTGCAGTCATAGGAAGGGACCAAAGCAGAGCAGGCACTTGCCATGTGCCTGTCCTTTGCTCTCAGCCTGCCTCTGCACTCCAGGCCTCCACCTCAGCTGGTAGCCAGGCTGAGCTAGGCCGGCACAGGCCAAGCTGAAGCTCTGGGGGGCCTTATGCTGGTGTCCTGACCATCCTCTATGGCACCCTCTCCCCTTGCCAGGGCCCTGTTTTCTGAGCCCGGGGCTGCCTGGGCTGTTGGCAGTCACAGTACAGGAGCCCCTGGGTGGGTGGTGGGGAGGGACGGTGGCCCAGCCGGCTCCTCCCGCCTCCCACCCGATGCTGCTTTCCCCTGTGGGGATCTCAGGAGCTGTTTGAGGTTATATTTTCACTTTGTGATTATTCACGTTAGATGCTGATTTTTTTTTTTTTTTTTTTTTTTTGTATTTTTAATGGGGGTAGCAGCTGGACCATTCACCTCCTCATACCCATGCCCACCCTGCCCAGCCCATGGCTGCCCAGCCCTGAGGTATAGGGAATAACTAAGCCCCAAGTCCTGAAGAGGCAGGCCAGCCAGGTGGGCTCTAGGAAACGGGGTCATGGTGGGAGGGGGTAGGCTGACATCATCTGTTTCAAATGGGGTTGTGCCAAGGGCTTATGGGTCTCTGGCTCTCCAAGTGCCAGGGGTGGGCAGGTGGTGCCACCAAGCCCTTTCTAACACTGTGCCCTGGTGGAGAAAGCATTGGCCTATGATGCCCCCAAACCCCCTCTTCTGATGTGCCTTTTGCACCCCTCCCATTAGGACAATCAGTCCCCTCCCACTTGGGCCCCCCCCCTTTCTTTTCCCTAGCCTTTCTCGGTACCCAACCTACCTGTCCAGGGGTGCCCCTTGCTCTCCTGCCCACTCCTCTCGGCCTTCCAGGCTGGTTTTGTAAGATGCTGGGTTGGTGCACAGTGATTTTTTTTTCCTTGTAATTTAAACAGGCCTGGCATTGTTGGTTCTATTTAATGGACACGAGATAATGTTAGAGGTTTTAAAGTGATTAAACGTGCAGACTATGCAAACCAAACCTGGTCTCCGGTGTATTGATCTTCTCAGGACCCTTTCCTGGGGTCGACTGGGGGAAGGGGTGGGAACTAGGGGCCAGTTCGGCCTAGTGATGTCTTGACTGCCTGCAGACAGGCCTAAGTCATAAGGCTTAAATGCCTCCAAGAGGTCTTAGGCTTCCTCTGCTGAGGTCTAAGGGGAGCCGAGGCCATCTGTGCTGCAGGGTTTTTACCATGAAACAAGCTAATGTCATCTGGGAAGAGGCTTCAGTTGAGGAATCACCTCCATCGGATTGGTCTGCGGGCAAGTCTGTGGACCATTTTGATAATGGCTGGTATGGAAAGGCCCACCACACTGGGGTGGCTCCCCCTGGGCCGGGGTCCTGGGTGTATATGAAAGCAAGCTGCCAGGGAGCAGTGTTCTCCCATGGCTCCTGATTCAGCTCCGGCCCTGACTGTCCTTAATGATGGACTCTAATCCTTAAGTCAGACAATCCCTTTCTCCCCAAGCTGCTTTCAGGTCTGCTGTTTATCACAGCTGGGCATGCTCACCTTTAGTCTCAGCATTTGGGAGGCAGAGACAGGGGATCTCTTCGTTTGAGGCTAGTCTGATATACATAAGCAAATTCTAGGGCAGACAGGACTACATAGAGAGAACCTTTCTCAAAATAAAAGAAAAAAAACAGCAAACCAGGACTGAATAGTTGAGGGAACCTGAGTCCCTCCTGGGGAAATAATTTCTCCTCAGTCCTATACCCTGTGCTGACCCAGGCTGCCACTGACACTGAAAGCCCTGCCCGGGGCATAGAGAGAAAATGGTGCTCCTGGAACCTGCACCTAAAGAAGCGGGCCTCTGCTTAGGATTTTTACTTGGAGATTTTATATGCAAATAGAGGCTGGCGCCTGAGCTCTCCTTGGGGAATCCAGAGGAGGGACAGGATTAGGTTTCCTTCCTCTCCTGGGTCCCCCGGCACCCTAGCATGCAGTCAGGATTCACGTTAGTCCCCAGACTCCACACACCCTGGGGGTGCTGGAGCCCCAACTCCTTGTCTGAGGCCTCACCTTGAGTCCGTTCCCATTGCATTTGGGGTTCCTTCCCCCGCGTTCACAGGACCCTAGGGAGTGCCTGGGGCACAGGCCACTCTTCGAGTGGCCATTCTTTGCCGGCCTCCTCCCTTCCGTTTCCGTGGCTGAGCTGTCGCTGTAGGCTGTGGCCCAGGGCACACAGAGTGGGGAGCAGGATGGGGGGTGGGCTGTGCTCTCTCTTCCCTATAGTGGACCCGCCCCGCGGCCTAGAGCAACTGAAACCACGGGAGGAGGAAGCAGGAATCCGGAACTGGCCGGGTAGATTCTGGGCCTTAGTCGGTCCACTGCCACCTGCCCCAGGAGCAGCTGCCCAAGAAAGGTAATTCCACCTTCGAGATCCAGGAGTTTATGTGGGACACGGGCAGGGGTGGGCACAGGAAAGGGGCCAGGCGGATGTTCTGGGAACCTGAAACCTGATGGGGGTGGGGTTAGAATCTTGGGAAGGGCAGGAAAGCCCAGTAACAGGATTTCTTCGGTGGCTCCCTGAGGCCACAGTCCAGCACTGTTGAAGGCCCTGTGCAGGGTTTGGTAACATCCAGGAATGGTGTGGGTGAAGGACCCTTATAAGGATCCCAGTCTGGTTCTGGAAACGGGACCACTGGCTCTGAGACCTAGTCTGGTACATCAGAAGCAGAAGGACCGGCCCCAGTCCAGGCTGCTGTCGGTACCTCTTGGTATTTTTTCTGAGCAGGACCCCACCCATGTCCCATCCGTAGCCCTGTTGACCTTACCAGCCCTTAGCCTCAGTGTCCTGTCTCCCATCTCCAGCTGCTTCTTTGTTTCCACTGAATGACCTGGTTTCTGTCCCCAGGACACCATTATGGGCTTCTCTTCAGAGCTGTGCAGCCCCCAGGGCCACGGGGCAGTGCAGCAGATGCAGGAAGCTGAGCTTCGCTTACTGGAGGGCATGAGGAAGTGGATGGCCCAGAGGGTCAAGAGTGACCGGGAATACGCAGGATTGCTTCACCATATGTCCTTGCAGGACAGCGGTGGCCAGAGTTGGAGCAGTGGCCCCGACAGCCCTGTCAGCCAGGTGAGCTTCTGTGAACTCTCCCATCCACTCACCCTCATGGTCTCCCCCTCAGAGATGTTACAAACGCAGGCTTGCGGGCCATTGTCATGTTGTTCCTGCTTCCCTATCCCACAATGTACCATAGTCCTGGGCAGAGATAACAAGCCAGACCGAGAACTTGAGCCGAGTGCTACGGCAGCATGCAGAAGATCTGAACTCGGGGCCCTTGAGCAAGCTGAACGTACTGATCCGGGAGCGCCAGCACCTGAGGAAGACTTACAATGAGCAGTGGCAGCAGCTGCAGCAGGAGCTCACCAAGGTAGGTGTGCACCAAGAGGACTCTGTCACAATAAGACACAGTTTTGCACAAGAGTGCCTAGGGAAGCAGAAGTCGCTTACCGCAGGCCCAGCTCCAGAATGGCCTGTGTGGCCCTGCTGCAGCTTCCTCCTTTCCTCTCTCACAACTTAGGCTAACTTGCTACAGGGCCTGCTGATCCACTGTGAGGGACTTGGGGTGGCCAAGTGTGCCTTTGGCTTAGAGTGACTCCGCCCAGGGCCCCAGAGGCAGAATCCTGCCTTGGTCTGAATTCCAGCAGTTCTTCGGCTACAGGCTGGGTTATAGGCAGCTGCTTTGTCTCTGGGTGCTTCCCTCCCCCATTCACTGGTCAGTCTCCCAGTACTTGGTGCCACAGAGTTGGGTTCGACCGTGGACCCACAGCGCCCCCTTGTGGTCAACCTTCCCATACTTTCTTAACTCAATTCTAGTTCAAGGGTTACGATGCTCCCTTGTCCTCCCAGCGTTTGGGATCCCATGTTTCAGTGAAAGAATGGAGTAATTTCTGCAGAACTCTATGACCCTACATGCCTGAAATATTTGCCATCTGGCTCGTTAAGACCATCCAAGTTGCCAGGCGGCGGTGGTAAACACATTTAATCCTGATGCTTGGCAGAGGCAAACCGATCTCCGGGTTCGAGGCCAGCCTGGTCTACAGAGTGAGTTCCAGGACAGCCAGGGCTACACAGAGAAACCCTGTCTCAAAAAACCAAAAGGAAAAAGAAAATGTTGGAAGTTGAAGAAAAAGACAAGTGTATGGTGGTCTATAATCTTTGCACTCAAGCAACAGAGGCAGGAGGACTGCCATAGTTGCAGACTATCTTGGGCTATGGAACAGGGGACCCTGTCAAAAAACAAAACAAAACAAAAGGCTAGGGAGATGGCTCAGCATGTGAAGGCTGATTTACTGCTTTGCCTGCCAACTGAGTTTGGCCCCTGGGACTCACGGTGTAAGGAGAGAACTGACTCCTGCACCTTGTCTTCTGACTTCGACATATGCACAAGAGCATATGCACATCTGCTCATACACATGCACACGCACGCACGCACGCGCACACACACATACGAATGATTTTGCAGCACTTAGTGTTAAGAATGTTTATTGCTCTTTTAGAGGATTAGAGTTTAGATCCTATAGCAAACAAAGCTTACAAATGCCTAGGACTTTAGCTCCCAGGGATCTAATAGCCCCTCCTGGCTTTGGTGGGCATGCCTTCCTGTGCACACATACAAACACATGTACATAAGTAAGATGAAATGAATCTTGAAAATAATAGTAATTCAGTATGAACTTGAGTGTAGTGGCTCATGTTTGCGATCGAAGCATTCCAGAGATAGGACTGTGACAAATTTGAGGATAGCCTGGGCTACAGAATGGGTCCTGGGTAAACCTGGAGTAGAATGAGGCCCTACCTCAAAAAAAAAAAATCATGAGAAAGAAAAGAATTTCAATGTGATAACTGCATGATATGGAACCAAGCCTAAGGAGCTTTTGATTGTGGGGTCGTGTGAGTCTACATGTCTGAGGCTGGCTCTACCTGCCACCAGGAGGGACAGTTGGAGCCTGTCTCACATTCTTTCCTGCTTCCTTTAGCAGTGTGTCTATAACTCAGCTCCTCTGACCCTGACCTTAGCAGCCACCCTCCCCAGAAGTCTCCAGACTCTTCGAGAAGGATGAGTCTGGCTTAACCTGACAGCCTGGGTGGCAGAACCTTCCCAAGGTTTTACCTCAGATATGACTCCCCCAGGCCTTAAGGGTCTGCCTCCTTACCCTGACCTCCCTTTTGCTTCCAGACCCACAACCAGGACATTGAAAAACTAAAGAGCCAGTACCGGACCCTGATACGAGATAGTGCCCAGGCCAGGCGCAAGTACCAGGAAGCCAGCAAAGGTTTGGAGCTTTTCTTCCTGGCAGGGAGAAAACCCAGACTAATAGACCTGTTCGCTGGTGCCCAGGGAGTGGGGACTGCTCCTTGGGCCTCTGGGATACCAACCCCGCCCCCGAGCATGTGTGTGTGTGTGTGTGTATGTACACTCTTGTACACTGTACACATGTGCGTGCACACACACACACACACACTCTTTCTTACCTCCCACCTGCCAGACAAGGATCGAGACAAGGCCAAAGACAAGTATGTACGAAGCCTGTGGAAGCTCTTCGCCCATCACAACCGCTACGTGCTGGGCGTGAAAGCGGCACAGCTGCACCACCACCACCACCACCAATTCATGCTGCCTGGCCTGCTGCAGTCACTGCAGGATTTGCATGAGGAGATGGCAAGCATCCTGTAAGCTCGAAGTCCCAGTGCCTTCTAACCAACAGTAGAACAGAAGACTGGAACAGCATGGTGGGGGAGGGAGGGTGGTATTAAGCCTCGGAGAGACAGGCTTTGGGGGTCAGCAGCCCATCACTGCCTTAAACATTTATTGGGGACCTAGTTCCTGAGTACTTCATGTGTACCAGACACTACCCACAAGATCTCAGTGGTTCTTTGTTACCATTACCAGTATTCCTAAGAAGAAGACCAAGGAGGTCTAAATGATTTACCTAAGGTCATTCACTTGTATATGAGATAAAGTGGGGGTGGCGGGGGCCCTGCTTCCAACCTAGAATTGTTCCTAGGCTGAATTGTCCTAAGCCGAGTTAGCCTCCTTGCCTAACCCGAGATCCTCTGACTCAGTGGCTCTATGGGGTGGGGGATGCAGGAAGGACATCCTGCAGGAATACCTGGAGATTAGCAGTCTGGTGCAGGATGATGTGGCATCCATCCACCGTGAGTTGGCTGCAGCCGCTGCTCGCATCCAGCCTGAGTTTGAGTACCTGGGCTTCCTGCGACAATATGGGTAAGCCGGTAAGCCGGTCCTTATCCTTGAAACTCCTGGGCTCCAGGACTTCCGACCCATTCACTGAAGGACCTTGTCCACCCACAGATCCGCCCCTGATGTCCCACCTTGTGTCACTTTTGATGAGTCACTTCTTGAAGAGGGTGAACAGCTGGAGCCCGGGGAGCTGCAGCTGAATGAGCTTACCTTGGAGAGTGTGCAACACACGTGCGTGGTCGTTTGTCAGACTACTGTGTGGGTGTGGCCAGGGAACCCTTGGCTAGGTGGCCAGGCTAGGTTGGCTCTGTTGGGGTGCATGTGGTGGGGGCACAGCTTTCACTATCCTGCCCTTGGGGTGCAGGCTGACCTCTGTAACAGATGAACTGACTGTGGCCACCAAAGAGGTGCTGAGTCAGCAGGAGGTGGTCAGTCAGCTGCAGCGAGAGCTCCAGAGTGAGGAACAGAACACCCACCCCCGGGAACGGTGAGCAGGCCCCACCTGCAGCAGCCTCCTGCCCCTTTGCTGTGCGTACAAGCTTCAGGCTGACCCTCTGCTCCTGCCTGCAGGGTGCAACTTCTGGGCAAGAGGCAGGTGCTGCAAGAGGCAATGCAAGGGTTGCAGGTAGCACTGTGCAGCCAGGACAAGCTTCAGGCCCAGCAGAAACTTCTGCAGAGCAAGATGGAGCAGCTGGGCACAGGCGAGCCCCCAGCCGTGCCGCTCCTTCAGGATGACCGCCATTCTACCTCCTCCACGGTGAGACGCCCTAGCAGGACTACGCCCTCCCTTGCCAGCCTGCTTGCAGGGGCTGTGCGCCTCATTTTTGCCCTCCCCCTCCCTAAGCCTGGCCACCCGCTGACGTCTGTCCCTGGCCTCAGGAGCAGGAGCGAGAGGGGGGAAGGACACCCACACTGGAGATCCTTAAAAGCCACTTCTCTGGAATCTTCCGCCCCAAGTTCTCTGTGAGTAGTACCAGGGCTGAGTCTCTACCTCTGCCCATCTAGTTAGGCCAGGCCAGGAGTCTCAGACATGCTCCACTCTGGATAGAAGGACCTGCCTGCCTAGACAGCTTTCGGGGGGGGGGCGTTGTCAAGAGACATCCTTTCCTTCCTTGGGGTTCCAGGCTGCAGATACCTCTGAGCCCTGACAGCCCCCATGTCCTCTCCTCCCCATCCTTGTATGCTGCAGGGGCATGCTGCTTTGGCTACTCCACTCCTCTGCCTGCTCTGGGATAGGCCTATGATTCAGAGGAGAAAAGTCCTCTAGGTTGGGATCTGCTAGCCTGAGCTGCCTATTCCAGTTGTGCTCAGAGCCAGCTTGAACCAGGCTGCTCTAGCGTCCTGGGGTAGCTTAGGATGAGAGCCTATGAGAAACCCCACACTAGCCCAGAGTTCTCCCCCTTTGAGCCAGCCCAGTGACTCCTGCCCGCTCTTCCCAGATCCCTCCACCACTGCAGCTTGTTCCAGAGGTGCAGAAGCCCCTCCACGAGCAGCTGTGGTACCATGGGGCTATCCCTCGGGCAGAGGTAGCTGAGCTGCTAACACACTCTGGGGACTTCCTGGTTCGGGAGAGCCAGGGCAAGCAGGAGTATGTGCTGTCCGTGATGTGGGATAGTCAGCCCCGACACTTCATCATCCAATCCTCAGATGTGAGTGGGGCTGAGACTCTGACCCTATTCCTTCCGTCTTCCCCTCTCTAGGGAAATGGTCTAGAGCGTGGTGACCTTGAGTGTCGGGAGTAGCTGCCGTGCCTTAGTGCCTCCTTCTCTAAGTCAGTTGGAGGGAGCCAAAGAGACTATCCATGTCCCCAAAGAATGTCTTTCCTCCCCAAAGAAGAAAGGTAGCAAGAGTGCCATGTGCTAGTGTGTCCTAGGTAGCCCCTCCCCCTCCCCCCCCTCGCTGTTGCTCTTCTTGTCCTCTCCCAGGGTTCAGGGCTCCTCACCAAAGGAAGCTGCTGACCTCATGTCCCCCCAACGCCCGCAACCCCTGCCTCACAGAACCTGTACCGGCTGGAAGGGGATGGCTTTCCCAGCATTCCTTTGCTCATTGCTCACCTGCTGGCCTCGCAGCAGCCCCTTACAAAGAAGAGTGGTGTTGTCCTGTTCAGGGCGGTACCCAAGGTGAGCCTGTGACCAGCCTGGCCCATGTGGAGCTTGGGAATCACAGATGCTCAGAGTGTGAAGTGAGCACTACGCCACAAGGTGGCCAGCCTCCTCCTCCGCTTGGAATGCCTTCCTACCCGCGGGCCATAAAATTATCTGAGTGTCCTGATGTGACCAAGCCTATCGGCCACTGTGACACACTGAGTCAAAAGGAGCGTCCTTCACAGGGCCCAGCACCCCTTCTGTCTGCCAACTTCTGATTCCCTCTCTTCTTTCCTCAGGACAAGTGGGTCCTGAAGCATGAGGACCTGGTACTGGGAGAGCAAATCGGAAGGGTAGGTGTAGTCCACGGCCCTGGGACTCTCCAGCCTTCTGGTCTACCTGTTACCTTCCTCACCAGCTTCTTCTGGGCCCTTACCATGTCCCACCTCAGGTTCCATCTCGAGACTCCTAGAGGGTCTCCCTGACTCAGTGTGATCCAAGCTCCTACCCCCTGATTCCTTTCTCAGAAAATAGTGACTACCAACTCCTAGGCGGCCATCCCACCCCAGCTCTTGCCTGCTCAAGGGTGTCTTACACCTCTGTTAATGTAAAATGCCAGCCACTTTCCAACCCAAAGAAAAGTGATTTCTGGATTTCCCATGTCACTTCTCAGAGAAGGTGACACAGATAACTTTTGTATCTCCACAAGGGGGACTCTTTATAGAGAGCCAGGGTGACAAGTCAGCATGGACAATGGGGACAAGATGGCTTGTCCTCTTGAGGTGAGAAAGGGCAGCAATACTAGGAGTTGTGGTAGGAGCCCAAGACTTTTGCAGGGAAACTTCGGAGAGGTGTTTAGTGGACGCCTTCGTGCAGACAACACCCCGGTGGCTGTGAAGTCTTGTCGAGAGACACTCCCACCTGACCTCAAGGCCAAGTTTCTGCAAGAAGCGAGGTGGGTCATAAAATGTGCGCCATCAGAAGTTCCTTGTCTGAGAGGCTTCCTTTGTACACTGCCTGGCATTTAATTCTCTGAGTCCTCTTGTACCTAAGTAGTACCCATAATGCAAAGAGGCACTGACCAGGGCCCCACCCGCAGTAACGTGTCCAAGACTGCTGGTATTCGAGGCCACTCTTCTCCCCTGTAGCTTTCTGTCTTTTCTGAGGTGGGGGACAGGGACAGGTGCGAGCACAGATCACATGTAGCCTAAGCGACAGTGTTCCCCAGGATCCTGAAACAGTACAACCACCCCAACATTGTCCGTCTCATCGGGGTCTGCACTCAGAAACAGCCAATCTACATCGTCATGGAGCTGGTTCAAGGTGAGCCGGGGTGCTGGTCTCCAGAGTGAGGGTTCAGCTTGCCCCGCGTCTCCGACTAGGCTTAAGGCTGCTCTTGCCTCTAGGGGGCGACTTTCTCACCTTTCTGCGGACAGAGGGAGCCCGCCTGCGAGTGAAGACTCTGCTGCAGATGGTAGGGGACGCAGCCGCAGGCATGGAGTACTTGGAAAGCAAGTGCTGTATCCACCGGTGAGTGGGCTGCAGGCCCTGATGCAGGCTCTGGGAGACCCCATCATAGCGGCCCCAAGGTACCAGCTCCCTGGGCTGAAGTGGTCTCTAGCGCTTTGTGTGTGTGTGTGTTACACCGTGTATGCACATATGTATCCATATGTGTGGAGGCCAGAGGTACATTGTAGCTGTCTTCAGACACACCAGAAGAGGGCATCAGATCCCATTACAGATGGTTGTGAGCCACCATGTGGTTGCTGGGATTTGAACTCAGGACCTTTGGAAGAGCAGTCGGTGCTCTTAACCACTGAGTCATCTCTCCAGTCCAATGTTAGGTGTCCTAATCTTTATCATTTTAATTTTGGAGACAGTCTTTCACTAAACCCAAAGGTTATGAACTCAGTGAAGCTGGCTCGCCAGTGAACTCTAAGGATCCACCTCTCTTCGATTCCCCGGTGCTGGGGTAACAGACAAGCATTGCCAACTTTTTCTATGAGAACTAGGGATCTGAACTCAGGTCCTCATGGTTGCTCAGCAGACATTTTACTAACTGCAGCACTTCCCAAGCCTCCAAAGTACAGCTATTTAGTTTGCTGTCTGGTGTGCTTGACCCAGCTAGGCAAGCAACCCTGGCTGAAGACCAACTTCTGCCCTGCTTCACCCAGGGATCTGGCTGCTCGGAACTGCCTGGTGACAGAGAAGAATGTCCTGAAGATCAGTGACTTTGGGATGTCTCGAGAAGAAGCTGATGGGATCTATGCAGCCTCAGCAGGCCTCAGACAAGTCCCTGTTAAGTGGACTGCCCCTGAGGCCCTTAACTATGGTACCTGATTCTCACCCATTCTGGGCTGCCAGGCTGATGGCTGGACATGGGTAGACTCTGGGCCCCTGTAGGTGGACAGTCTCCCTATGCTACCTTGCTTCCTCTGCAGGACGCTACTCCTCAGAGAGTGATGTGTGGAGCTTTGGCATTTTGCTGTGGGAGACCTTCAGCCTGGGGGCCTCACCCTATCCCAACCTCACCAATCAGCAGACGCGGGAGTTTGTAGAAAAGGGTAAGGCCACAGATTTATGGTGGTACCTCAGGACCAAGGTCCTAAGACATTCCTGCCAAATGCTTCCTCCTCAAAACCCCCTACTGGGGCAGAATAAGAAAAGTCTGTAGCTACCACAGGTTGCCACCTGTCTATGCATGGTGGGTTAGAGATTAGAGCCTAGGTCTCTGTTTTGAGATTCTTAGTAGACAAGAGTGGTTTCTTAAGGCAGTGAATCGAAAGGAATCTGATCCCCTCTCATCTCTTTGGTACCTTGCACCTGTCCTCATAGGCCATCGTCTGCCTTGCCCAGAGCTGTGCCCTGATGCCGTCTTCAGGCTCATGGAGCAGTGCTGGGCCTATGAGCCTGGGCAGAGGCCTAGCTTCAGCACCATCTGCCAGGAGCTACAGAGTATCCGCAAGCGGCATCGGTGAGACCCAGAGGGCCCCTTGCTAAAGCCATTGGCCTGTCCGGGCAAGAGTGTACCTCCTCAGCAGTTCCCACTCACTGTCGGACAGCTCCAAGACCTGAGTTCCAACCATCAGCAACAGGGCTTCGGGCAGGGTGCGGCTCCAGTGAGGTTCTCCATCCTTCTTCCTGCCCAAATTCCTCTCTTAGGCAGAAAAATAAAACAAGTTATGTTCATCGGGTAATATTGACATGTGTGCTCCTCTGGAGGCCAGAGGACAGTTCTTAGGAGAGATGGCCATGGTCCTTATGATGACCATGAAAAGAGGAAGGACAGAGAGCCCACATGGGGTAGAGCTGACACGATTTGGTTTAATGTGGGACGGGAGCCAGGAAGTGCAAGGTGCTATACAAGATTTGGCCAGACGGTGGCGCCGTTCCCCAGAACAGGATCACAGCACAAAGCTCAGGTAAATTGTAAAGATGTTGCCTTCCAGGAACCTGTGGAGATAAAAAGTAGGTTGATGTCCAGGCTGGCAACTGAGGTGTAAAAGTCACGGGTCTGTGAAAAATAGAGAGTAGCTTGGGCTGTGTGTGTCACACAGTCACAGGCAATTCAGGGGATGAGCAAACAGGTAAAGTAAGGCTTCCCCACAAAGAAGTGTTTTTTCAAGGTGAGAACTCAAGATGAGTGTGAGCAAGGCTGAGGGCTAACCCAGGACTTTTGAGGTCCCCCAGGTCCTGCTGAAATCCCTAGTTGTCTGAAACAGTCTTTGGAAACAGGAAATGTCAGGAACATAGGCAGCATGGCGCTAACACGCCAACAAACACACCACAGAAACTGGGAATGGCTTATAAGACAAATTAATGAGGATCACAAAATACCCTGTAACCATACACCCACCCCCACCTCACCCCTATCCCACCAGACACACACATGCACACGTACACTCACGCACATGCACGCATACACACGCGCTCATGCATGGACACATGTATGCACACTCTTGGTCAGGCAAAGTGGTTCATATCTGTGTCATCCATTTTCAAAGAGATAAAAGTAAGCCTTTACAAAGGCTGGACATGCAGCCCAGTTGATGGATTGCTTGCCTAGGATGCAGGATGCCCTGGGTTCCGTTTTATCATCAGTATCACATACAAACTCTGAGTACTTGGGAGGTAGGGGTGAGTGAGTTCTCCGTGAGTTCAAGTGCAGCCTCTGCTACATAAAGAATGTGGGGTCAGGCTGGGTAACACGAGACTGTCTCAAAATAATGATGATGGTGGTGGTGGTAATGAGTTGGGGGTCTGGGAATTCAGGAGAGCCACTGCTAAGGGACAAGGCAGTCACACGCCTTTAATTCCAGCACTTAGAAGGCAGAGGCAGGTAGATTTCTGAGTTCCAGGCCAGACTGCTCTACAGAGTTCCAGGACAGCCAGGGTAGATCAGGCTGGCTTTGAACTCACAGAGATGAACCCGCCTCTACTCCCTGGGTTTGGGAAAGGTGCATGTCACCACAATGGGCTCTGAGACCCACTCTTACCAAGAGTGAGAAAGAAGGGAATGAGAAAGACCAGAGTGGACATGTTACTGTTTCCAGTGAAACCACAGAAGCGCGGCTCATTGGATAGGCAGAGGAGGGCGCCGAGGCTGACTGCGAAGGAAGGGAAGCCACTCAGTTGCTGAGCAACTGGCCCCCATTCTCCAAGCCACTTTCGGCCGCAACCATAACATGAATACTGAGGAGAAAGCTACACAGAAATCCAGGGCTGGTTGCAGCGTCCTCACAAATGCGATTAAGCAGTTCAGTGAGATGAGTTCTTGCCATCTGGTTCTGGGGGGAGGCTACCAGTTCAGACCACTGTGACGCAGCCCAGAATCACAACGGCCACCTCAGGTGCTCAGGTGATAACACAGTCACCTCCCCCCCCACTGCACAGTTTCTTTACTTCCCAGGCTGAGGAGGGAAAGGGATTTCTTCATGTATTCTTGGGATAGTTTGGGGGAACCCATTTAGGTACTAGGCAGTGCATCTCATAGGGTCGCACCCATGGCAAATGTCAAGAGGCCTTTTATAAAAGTCAAAAGTGTGTGTGCATAGGGTGGGTGCAGAGACAATCCAGCAGAACAACCACCCGGGGACCCGGCTGTTATACCAAGAGGTCATTAAAGTGCAATGTGATCCTACCCATAAAGGCAAGGTTTCAGTTCTCATTGGGAGGAATAGAAGACAAAGATCTAGGCCACTGCTGACATCTTCTTTGGGCAGACAGGTGGGACACCCAGCAGCCACACCCTCTCAGCTGTGGTGTCTCCTAAGAGACAAGGAGCTGCCTGACACCACACTGTCAGCACATCCCTTGCCAGCCACAGATAAGGGGCAAGGTCAGAGGCCTAGGTCTCTGGAATGACGCCTAGGGTAGAGTTTCCAGGCCTAGCCAAGTGGCTGATAGCAGAAAAGGAAGAGGAGGGCCTTATACAAGAGCTAATGGATATGGGAGAGTGATACTATCTCCTTTTATTAGCCCTGAGTGGCCAGTAAAAAAATGACTCACGGACTATGACACACCAGTTGTTGCAAACCACAGAATTCTCTGAACAGACTGGTATGCGAGGACATTCTGAGTGCCTTTTTTGGGCACTTCACTGCATTTAGAGGAAGAACATCAGTTTGCCTGCATGGCCTTGAGTTACAGGACATTCTCGACACCACTGTTCCCTGAGTCCCCTGATATTTGCCCCCAGCAGACAGGGGAACACAGAGAACCCTGGGATCCTGTGACAGCTGATCCTCACTGTCATTTTGATTGGGCTGTGAATCGCCTGAGACTGGGGAGGCTCGCCTGAGGCGTATGGATGGGCGTGTTCTCGGCAGAAGTGACTGAGAGGACCTACCCTGACCAAGGGACCACCATCCCACAGACTAGGGTTCCAGGCCTTAAAACAGAACAAGAAAAAAGCCAACCCAGGTAGAGTGGCTCATGTCTATAATCCCAGCATTTGGGAGGTGAAGGCAGGAGGATCAGGCATTCACAAGGCAGGAAACCCTGTCTGAGAGAGAGAGAGAGAGAGAGAGAGAGAGAGAAAGAGAGAGAGAGGGAGAGAGAGAGAGAACTACAGCACATCGGGTCCTTATTTCTGTTCGGCCATGTCTTCCTTACCATGATGGATCCTTGAAAGCTGTGATAACAAATCTGCCCATTTTACCATTTTATCTATTTGTCTGTCTGCCTATCTATCTATCTATCTTTTTTTTTCTTTTTCTTTCTTTTCTTTTTTTTTTTTTTTTTTCAAGACAGGGTTTCTCTGTGTAGCCCTGGCTGTCCTGGAACTCACTCTGTAGACCAGGCTGGCCTCGAACTCAGAAATCCACCTGCCTCTGCCTCCCAAGTGCTGGGATTAAAGGCATGCGCCACCACTGCCCGGCAATAAATCTTTTAAAAAGGATCAATTTAAGAGAAAAAAAAAGAAAAAAGAAAGAAAAAAAAAAGAAAGAAAGAAAACTTAAGCCCAACAAGATACTGTCTCAAAATCACCGAACCCCAAACAAAACACCTCTAGCAAACTATCTGAAAGGGGCATTGGAGAGCGTGTATCTGCTTCGTAAGGTTCTTTTAGGGCAGTGCTTCTCAACCTTCCTAATGCTGGGACCCTTTAATGCAGCGTCTCATGTTGTGGTGACCCCAACCATAAAATTATCTCACTGCTACTTTATAACTGTAATTCTGCTGCTGTTATGAATTGTAATACAAATATCTGATATGCAGGATATCTGAGAGGTGACCTCACAGGGGTCAGAACCCACAGGTTGATAACTGCTGCCTACAGCACCCCATCTATAAGCAGGGCTCCTAACAACAAACTGCCCCCTTGAGCCAGCAAAATGGCTCAGTGAGGAAAGGTGAGCTCCCCAAAGCCTGGTGACCTGAGCTGGGTCCCTGGGACACACATGGTAGAAGGACAACTACAAGCTGTTCCTCTGGTGACCTCTGCTGGTGCTCCACCCCGAAACATGAACACACAGGGGCAGGTGGATTTCTGTGACTTTAAGGAACGTCTGATCTGCATAGAGAGTTTCAGGCCAGCCAAAGTCTCAAAAACCAGAAATTTTAAAAGTAGAAACTGAAGCTAGGAGAGATAGCTCAGCTATTAAAAGTACCTGTTGCTCTTACAGAGGACCCGCGTGGCCGCTCATTCGAGATACTTGGGACACTAAGGCTCCTGGGAACCTGGGAACCATGGTTGGAGGACTGAGCAAGCAAACTAACAACCAGTGAGTGCAGCTAGCAGCTTCAGCTGGAAGTCAGGGCTTAGATATTTTGCGTAGAAAAGGTAACTTCACCCAACAGGCAGAGAGGAGGGTTTTGAGGCTTGGCCTGACAAACATCAGTCAGGAAAGCGCCTGCTACATTTTTACTGACTCGTGAGAAGGATCCAGGAGGCTGGCAGTCTGGTGTTGGTGCCACAAGTCTCAACTTGTGTAGGAAGAACGCTGTGGCCTGTAAGTGGAGCACAGGTCCAACAGGACGCCATGGAGCCTTCCCATGAGGAGCACGTGTGGAAGCCAATGACCAGTGGCAGCTGGTCAGCACTAATATTGCCCTGCAAAAACCGAAGCCACTGTCACCCGGGATGTGGCAGGCCACCCAGGACTGACATGAAAAACCTCAAGACCTCAACTGATACAAAGCCAAAGAAACTCAGCCAATGTTTCTGGACGCTAACTAGACGGCAGAGTGGCCAAGAGATTCCCAGACGGTTCCGGGGATTTTCCTGAGTGTGACATGGCAGTCTGCGTATGCACAGAAAATGGAGGCTCTGTTACACATTTGTTTTGTTGAGATAGTTTTGCTGTGTAGACCTGACTGGCCTGAAACTAATTGCATAGACCAAATTGGCTTCAAGTGTGCAGATAACTCCAGTGTTCAGAGGCAGAGGCAGAGGCGGGCAGATCTCTAAGCAGAGTTCAAGGCCTGTCTAGTCCACATAGAGAGTGCTAGGCCCGCCAGGGCTATGTAGAAAGACCCTGTCTCAAGACAAAACATGAAAGCAAAAGTACAATGCCAGTATTTAGGAAGAATAGATAATCCTCTTCCTAATACGGGACTGATAATAATCTTAGCTGGACCCATGGAAAGTTGGAGTGGCAGGGGGTGGCACTGTTGGAAACAGCTATGAAAGAGCACTTGCTGTTTGGTGAGGCTGGACCATAGTCTAACCCAGGTTTTGGCCAAGTGTACTATGATTCTCTCCAGGCCAGAGGAGGCCAGCAGACTGGAGAAAGGACCTCCCCTCCACTCCCCATTTTCTAAGAGACTACACCCTACTGTCGTTTTACTTCTCCCCTTGTTTTTCAAAGAATATTTTAAAGATTTATTTATTTTATGTATATGAATACACTTTAGCTGTCTTCATGCACACCAGGAAAGGGCGTTGGATTCCATTATAGACGTTTGTGAGCCACCATGTAGTTGCTGGGAATCGAACCCAGGACCTCTAGGAAGAACAGGCAGTGCTCTTAACCACTGAGCCATCTCTCCAGCTCCCCCACCCCTCTTTCTTGTTTCAGTGGTGTGCAGGCTTCCTTCTGGCCCTTTCCTTCCTGGAGGTCACTGCAGCTACAAAACTGCTTGGTGCTGGCTTAGTGCCCTGCTCAGTGGAAGAGGGACCAATGTGTTCCCTGTTACCTGGTTCCTCTTCATTGTCCCATGGAACTAGGGCCCCCAGGAGCTACCACACAGCTGATCTCATTTTTGTTGGCTGTAAGCAACTGACTGCCTGCATCTCTCTGGGCTTTATTGTCTCTTCACTGGCTGAGTCAGCAGAGAAAGAAGCCCTTTTGGAGGCAGGGCTGTTCTATTCTAATCTAGGGTATGTTTGAGTATGTATGTGTGTATGCATTTGTGTGTCTGAGCAAGGTCTCACTTGTCCCATATGGGCCTCTTAACTCTCTATATAGTTAAGGGTGAATTTGAACTTTTGCTCTTCCTACCTGGGTCTCTTATGTTCTGGGATTACAGGTTTGTGCCTGGCTTATGCAGTACTGAGGATGAATCCAGAGCTTCATGCATGCTGGGTAAGCACTCTACCACTGATCTATTCTACTGACTTATATTTCTGAAGATAATTATCAAAAATCATCAAAATGTACCTCAAGATTTGTAAATTAGGCCAGGCAGTGGTGGAGCACGGCTTTAATCCCAGCACTCCAGAGGCAGAGGCAAGTGGATCTCTGAGTTCAAGCCCAGCCTGGTCTACAGAGCTAGTTCCAGGACCATGAGGGCTACAAGAGAAACCCTGTCTCAAAAAACCAAAACAAAACAAAAAGCAAACAAAAAAAATTTGTAAAATACCTGAATTTAAAAACAAACAAACAAACAAAAACAAAACAAAACAACCAGGGCTGGAGAGATGGAAAAGCACTGGCTGCTTTTCCCAGAGGTCCTGAGTTCAATTCCCACAACCTCATGGTGGCTCATAACCATCTATAATGAGATCTGGTGCCCTCTTCTGGCCTGTAGGCATACATGCAGGCAGAATGCTGTATACCTAATAAATAAATAAATAAAAATTTAAGAAAGAAACAAGAGCCTTTGAAAATATTGTTTCAAATAAATAAATAAATAAATAAATAAATAAATAAATAAATAAATAAATACGCTCAATGGAAAAGTTAGGAAATAAATTTCCCCCAAGACAGGGCAAGAACAGACAGTCACAGTCACATCGTATCAGAGTTTATGTTTTGCCCAGGAAAACTCACAATCTCACTGCTGCAAATCTGTCCAAGGATAACATCTCAGCCTTCATGAGCTGCTGTAACAAAATACAATAAACTAGGTAGTTTATAAGTTGCAGTTTGCTTCTTACACTCCTGGAGAGTAAGACAAGAGTAGATGGTGTGTGTGTGTGTGTGTGTGTGTGTGTGTGTGTGTGTGTGTGTGTGTGTGTAAGGGGGGGGAGAGGGAGGGAGGAGGGAGGCGCTTTCTGTAATATAGATGGCTCCTTCAAGCTGTGTCCTTGGATAGTAGAAGGAACAAAGCATCTCTCTGAGTGTGTGTGTGTGTGTGTGTGTGTGTGTGTGTGCGCGCGCGCGCGCGACTGTCTGTCTGCGGTCACTGTAACACATATGTGGGAGATCAGAGGAGTCCTTTCCTTCCACCACACGGACTTTGGAGATCAAGTTCAGGTCATAAGGCTTGGTGGCAAGCATCTTTACCCATTGAGCCACCTCACTGGCTTCTGGGTTGTTTTTATTTTGAGATGGGGTCTCACCATGTTGCCCAAGCTGGCCTGGGACTCACCAAGATCTGCCTTGTCTCTGTTTCTTGACTGCTGAGGGGCTAGGTTCTGGGGTGTTTTTATAAGGACAGGATAGTCTGCTTTCTAAGGGCTCTGCCTTCATGAGCTAATCTTAATCTCACCAAAGCCCCACCTCCTGATATGGTCAAATCCAGGAACAGATGTAAACCTGGGGTTAGGGGTAGTCTACATCAGATAGTAATATTTGTTTTGCTATGTATCCCAGGCTGGTGTCCATTCGCTGGGACCCTCTTGCCTCAACTTCCCAAGAGCTGGATTTTTAGTGGGCATCACCAGCTCAGTTCCAGGAAATAATTTTAGTGATCTTTTTTTCTTTTGAGACAGGGTCTCAAATGTGTAGTTCAGGATAGCTTCCAACTTGTGGCAATCTGAGACAGGAGGATTTATAAGTGTGTGCCACAACGATCGATCTAGCAAACGATCTTTTTTTTTTTTTCCTAAGTAGCTATGGCTGTCCCAGAACTCAAAATGTACACCAGACTGGCCTCGAACTCAAGAGATCCACCTGCCTCTGCCTTCCAGGTGCTGGGACTAGGCACGTGCTTCCATACCCAGCCAAACATTAATCTTAAAAGGAAGAAAATTGTGGGATTTGTGGAGATGTTCATTGCAGTATGGTGTCTTACGCTGCAAATTAGAAACATAGACGCTCAATAAAGAAGTAACCTTTAATCGTATGGTATGCATTTCGCCGTTAGAGACAGGAAACCCAGAGCCACCGGGTACGCACAGCACCTAGAGGGAGGCAGTATCCCTTTGCCTAAGAAACATCACTATGGAGCCAGGCGAAGAGGCCACAAGGCACAGGCACGGCACAGTTTTGCCCTTTCTGCTTCTGCCTAAACCTTACTCTTGGAAGACCGAGAGAAACAAAACAAAACAGAAAAAAAAAAACAAAGCAAAACAAAAAAACAGTGGCGCGGCCCTGCCGGGGTTCTAGCGCGCGCGCCCTGTCCGGTCAACAGCTGCGCACAGCCGCACGGCAGCCATAGCGGACCCCGGCACCCACTCAGCGGGAGGGGACCGAGCCGGGTGCCAGGGGGCGCTGCGGAACCCGGCGGGGGGGGGGGAGGCAGCGGCGGAGCCGGGCACTAGGGGACGCTGCGCGCGGTCCCCCGCGCCCCTCCTCCTGCCCGGCGCGCTGCTCGGCCCCGCGGAGACGGGAGCGCGGGAGTACAGGCGCCGAGCGAGCGCGGGGAGCGCGCAGCGGCCCTGGCCCCCCGCGGGAACGCGGCTGCGGGACCGAGCAGGGGCGGTGGGTGGGCAGGCGTCTGTCTTAGCCTGCGCAACTGCCCGCGCGCGGGCCGCGGTCCCCGGGGATGCGAGCAGTGGCGTCTCAGCCGGCCGGGTCCGGAGCGGCGCGGAGGCCGGCCGCGTACGGTAACGGGCCAGGCGGGGCGTGGGCGAGGGCTCCAGCATGCAGGCCGCGGGCGTTGCGGCCCCCCGGGTGCCGGTTGAGCCCCGAGGGCCGGAGGGGGCTGAGCGGGCTGGAGGAGGGGGTACACCGCGGCCGGTAACTGCCCCACGGTGACCCAGCTCCTGCTCCTTAGCTCCGCCCTCTTTGGCCGGGACCCAATCTCCTGGGACTAAAAATATTGCCCGGAGGCTCAAGAGCGGAATCAGATCGCGTTAAGTAGGACGCAGGCTGAGGTGACAGAGCTTTTCAGCACCAGGGCCCGAAGAGCAGACTCCAGAAAGCGGTCCCGCCCACGCGCGTTCAGCAAGCGTCCTCCTTCCTCCGGCAGGCAAGTGGGAACTCGCGGGCGGTGGCAGCGGGCACTGTGGGTCGTGTCGAGTTGTCCCGTTTCCGAGCAGCTTTGCCCGGCTTTCGCTACCCTGAGGACTTTAAGTCTTGCCGCTAGCTTCTTATGAGTCCCTTTAAAGCACTCTGGAAGCCAGGACTGGAAGTTTTGCACAGCAGGAATCAGTTCTGACAGGGACAATACTAGAACTGGGTTGTGTTAGAAACATGAGCATTTCTTCTCTAAAAAGAAATTCATTCTGTATTCTCTGAGACAGGATCTGGGCCAGGCACTGTTTCTGCTGAGTTCCAGTCTGCCCTAGGAGTCAAAGGGGCGGAGGGGTTTGTGTGTGTGTGTGGGGGGGGGGGGGGGGTTTGCCTTTCTCTCCAGCCGGTGATTGTACCTCTAAGTAAAACAAAATAAAAGCTCTGGTATTTATACATCTGAAAAGAGGAAACACATGGCTTGGGAGAGTCTTTGCAGAATCCTGAGCAAGCTGTTTGCAATCAGTGGTTTTGTAAGAAAGTGTGGGTCAGAGCTGGGGCTCTGTTATCCCTGTTTGTTTGTTTGTTTGTTTTTAATGTGTTACATTTATTTATGTGCATGTACACCACAGAAAACGTGCGGCAATCAGAGAAATATTTGTGGTAGTTGGTTTTTACCTCATGGTTGTCAGGTTTGACTGCAAGTGCCTCTTTACCTACTGAGCTGTCTCCCCTACCACACCCCACACCCCCATATCCTGGTTTGTATTGCTTGGGCTAAGGGGAAACAGAACTCCTGTCTGTCCTACAGGACCAGCCCCAGATATATGTGCTACTTGTGTGTTGGAAGTCGCAACCAAGATTTTGGTACTTGAAAGCTTGCTTCTTTTTTACCCGGAGTCAGGCAAGTAGGTGCTCCTTGGGAATCCACAGAGCATTTGTTAGGAAGACCAACAAAAGGATTTTGCCTGCCAGAACTACAGGTGGTGTTTCTTCTGCCAGGAACGAGCCTGGGTCAGTATGAAGCTGAAAAAGCAGGTGACAGTGTGTGGGGCTGCTATCTTCTGTGTGGCCGTCTTTTCACTGTACCTTATGCTGGACCGAGTGCAGCATGACCCTGCCAGACACCAGAATGGAGGGAACTTCCCCAGGGTGAGTCATGCCTTGTTCTCGTCTTCAAATGCAAGTCACCTGGGCTCAGGGGAGTTATGTCAGCACAGGATAAGAACACACACACATACACCCCTCCGCATTGTCTGAGGGATTGGACCTAGAGCCTCCTCATGAGCATACAAGCATGCAACATTCTCTGTTTTCCTCTGAGTAGCCCAGGAACGCACCTAGGCAGATTTTCCTATCTTTTGGAGGTGGATGCCCAAGGGCTGGTGCATGCTAAACACATGCTCTACCACCGTGCTATGCTCCTAGCTATAACAGGAAATAAAAACAATAATGTTGAAGAAGAAGAAGAAGAAGAAGAAGAAGAAGAAGAAGAAGAAGAAGAAGAAGAAGAAGAAGAAGAAGAAGAAAGTTGTCTTGTGTATTGATAGCCTGTCTTGGGTTCTTGGCAGACACTGCTAATTGACTGCAGTATTTCTTTTCCCTTAAGCTGGATGCAGTCCTCCTCAGTCCCATGCTTGAGACAGGAAGTACATGTAGGTCACTGAGCACAGGCATGTGAGATGAACTGTTTGCCTTCCATGAGCTTGTGGGCAATGCTACTTCCAAGCCAAGTGGATAGGAGCCTGCAGGGGTGGTGTGAGGAGCATGCCATCCCTGTCGGCCTGTGGTCTGACTTGGCCTGAGGAGAGGGAAGTCAGAGTCACACCAGTCAGGCACCACCGCTTCCTGAGGGACTGCTTTCTGTTCTTGTTTTTGGCAGAGCCAAATTTCTGTGCTACAGAACCGAATCGAACAGCTGGAACAGCTGCTGGAGGAAAACCATGAGATCATAAGCCATATCAAGGACTCTGTACTGGAACTGACAGCCAATGTGGAGGGCCCACCAGCCCTGCTGCCCTACCACACGGCCAATGGCTCCTGGGCTGTGCTCCCGGAGCCCCGGCCCAGCTTCTTCTCCGTCTCCCCCCAGGACTGCCAGTTTGCTTTGGGGGGCCGGGGTCAGAAGCCAGAACTACAGGTAAGAGTTGGAACTGGCAGGGACCTTCTCCCGCTCGGACAGGCACTGAGCCATATTCCTCCCTGGCAGATGTTAGCTGTGTCTGAGGATTTGCCGTTTGACAATGTGGAGGGTGGCGTGTGGAGGCAAGGCTTTGACATCTCCTACAGCCCGAACGACTGGGACACCGAGGACCTGCAAGTGTTCGTGGTGCCCCACTCGCACAACGATCCAGGTGAAGGGCCAGCAGGCCACGGCCGCAGGGTGTGGGGCTGGCTTTCTGATGACAGCCATAAGGACTGAAGTACGTGACATATTCAGGGGACCTTGTGCTGGCTCCCCCAGGCTGGATCAAGACTTTCGACAAGTACTACACGGAACAAACCCAGCACATCCTCAACAGCATGGTGTCCAAGCTGCAGGAAGATCCCCGGCGGCGCTTTCTCTGGGCGGAAGTCTCCTTCTTCGCCAAGTGGTGGGACAACATCAGTGCCCAAAAGAGGGCAGCAGTTCGAAGGTCAGTGGTTGGGAAGGTGTGGGAGGGTCATTATCTAAGCCCTGGATGTGTAGGTTGGGCTCGTCTCATTGTGTGGCTGCCAAGCTGGAAGGAAGCTGGAGCTGTGGCAGGTGTGGGGAGTTGAAGGCATGGGACCTCTGCCTCTGAGCACAGAAGGGGGTCCCGAGATAAGCAACCAAGACAAGGCCAGGCGGGTTGTAGAGAAAGGAGGGTGAGCGGGTACTCTGTTAGTTATCAGCCACATCGCATGGGTGAACTGGCTGACGGAGGCCACTGTATGCAGTCCCCGCCATCCTCTGGCTACCAGGACCAAGCAAAGGGTCCCTGTGCCATCCCAAGTGTGCCTCCATCCTTAGGCTGGTGGGAAACGGGCAGCTGGAGATTGCAACAGGCGGATGGGTGATGCCAGATGAGGCCAACTCCCATTACTTTGCCTTGATTGACCAGCTCATCGAGGGACACCAGTGGCTGGAGAGAAACCTGGGTAAGTGCAGGCACAGGAGCTAGTCTCTGCCCCAGAGGGTGCCTGAATGATGTGGCAAGATGCTGTGAGGTCCAGGGGTTGGCAGGGAGTTGTTCCTTTCTAGGCTCATGCAGCCTGTCTGATGGACAAGGCAGGAGCTAGACTCCCAGGTACCAAGAGGCCAGGGTCCAGTCCCCAAGGTATTCAGGGCCTTTGACTTCTGTGCTGTGCCTTAGGTGCCACCCCTCGCTCGGGCTGGGCAGTGGACCCCTTTGGATACAGCTCCACCATGCCTTACCTGCTGCGCCGTGCCAACCTGACCAGCATGCTGATTCAGAGGGTGCATTATGCCATCAAGAAGCACTTTGCTGCCACTCACAGCCTGGAGTTCATGTGGAGGCAGATGTGGGGTGAGGCCTAGTAGGGGCACACATGGGTACTATAGCAGTGTAGTTTTATTGACCTCTCCTGGCTTCTGTGGGCACATCTGCAGGAGCTGCGGATTTGGGAGCCCAATGTCCTGTTCCTAGCCTACACATGCTACAGTCTTAAGTCTAGCTCGAACCTCAGGGTCTCTCAGGGCTGCCTATGGATGACATGAGTCTACACACTCCCGGTGTCCCAGGCTCCTGAGGCCGTGTGCCAGTGGCTGACCCTGTGGTGTGTCTTCTGTAGATTCGGACTCCAGCACAGACATCTTTTGTCACATGATGCCCTTCTACAGTTACGACATCCCACACACCTGTGGCCCTGACCCCAAGATCTGCTGCCAGTTTGATTTCAAACGTCTACCGGGTGGGAGAATCAATTGCCCTTGGAAGGTGCCACCCAGGGCTATCACCGAGGCCAACGTGGCAGACAGGTATCTGCTGTCAGCCCTGCTTGGGCCAGGTGCTGGGTTTGGGCTTTGGGCTTTGGGCTTCGGAGCTATGTATGATCTTGCTGTCTAGCCCCAGCAGGTTCAAACTCCATCCTCCTACCCCAGTCTCTGGGGTCCACACCTAGCTGGTGTTGAGATTTTACTCCAGAGACTGAAACCTGGTCTTGGTTGCGCCACATGGGACTGCATGCTGCTGACCATACCTGGAAAAAAGGGTAGACCCTGGGGGTGAGTTTAGGCCAGTGTCTGCAGTAGGGACTCCTTAGCGCCTCCCTGGGAATGGATGGCAGAGTGGCGCTAAGCAAACATCTTTCCCAGAATGCTTTGACTTTCTTCAGTGAGGATGCCTTCTGATGTCCTAATAAACTCGGAAAGCATCCCCCCCCTATTTTATTGCTTTTGTTTTTTGATAGGCTTTCTCATATTCCAAGCTGGGTGGCCTCAAGCCTGCCTCCAGTTCCTGAGTGCTGGGGTTATAAGCATGGCTTGCCACACCTGGTTATGCCCAAGCCAGAGGTCTGTGCATGCTGGGCAAGCACCCTACCAACTGAGCTACACCCCCAGCCCTAAACAATGCTTTGTTATTTTCCTGAGACAGAGTCTCACTATGTATCCCTGACTGTCCTGTAGCTCACTATGGAGACTGGGCCGGCCAGCCGTAGACTCAGAGATCTGCCTGCTCTGTTTTCCAAGTGCAGGCCTGTGTCGCTGTGCGGGGCACCTGCCCTAAACAGTTCATACACGGGTACCCTTTTCTGCAAACTCCAAGCTGCTATCTTTCAGTAGACTCAGATGCTCTGGGTCACCCCCAGGTCAGGCAATGGGCTAAATCTTGTTCAGATCCACCCAGTTCTGCCAGAGAGCCTCTACCCTCTGAGACAAAAGACCTGTCCCTTTGAAGAGACTAGTAAAGGACCTCAAAGATGTCACTGTGACTAAAATTAGACCCCTACAAAAGTGTTAGTTTAGGGTGATCCAAATGTGGGGGGTGTAATATGTAGCAGCAGTCCAAGCAAGCACTGAAGGCCATTTTTCTTTTTCTTTTTCTTTTCTTTTTTTCTTTTTCTTTTTGTTTTGTTTTGTTTTTGGAGACAAGGTCTTGTCGTGTATCTCTGGCTTGCTTGGTGCTCACTGTGTATCTCAGGCTGACCTCAAACTTGCAACAGTCCTCCTGCCTCAGCCTCTAAGTGTTGGGATTCTAAAATCCTAAAAAACCTAATGACACGCTATAAGGTTCTATTGGATAGATAGTATGTATTTAAAAAAATGTTCTCCTACAGTTCAAGTTAGGCGTGTGTGTGTGTGTGTGTGTGTGTGTGTGTGTGTGTGTGTGTGTAGGCATGGAGCTCTAGATAGAGTCTCAAGTAGCTGAAGCTGCCCTTGAACTTGCTGTGTAAATGAGGATGGGCTTGAACTACTGACCACCACGAAAGTGCTGGGATTATAGGCATGTGCTACCACACCCAGTAGGCCTTCTCTGTGTAGACCTGGCTGGCCTCAACCATGGGATCTTCTTACCTCAGCTTCCTGCATACTATGATTACAAGTATGTGCCACTGTGCTTAGCTTTTCATGGGATTTTCTTTTTCTTTTACTTTTCTTGGGACAGGATTTCATTATGTCACCCTAGCTGGCCTGTAACTTGCTACATAGATCAGGCTGGTCTCAAACTCACTTGCATCTCAAGTGCTGAAGTTAAAAGCAAGCGCCACCAGGCATAGTCTGCATGTGCACGGAGCATAAGCAGGTCCATGAATGTATATGGTGACCCAAGGTTAACATCAGAAAATGTCTTGGTCTCTTTCCACCTTATTCAGAGTTCATCTTAGTATCGGCTAGTGTAAGCATGCAACTTGCTCTGGGGATACTGTCTCCACCCTCTGAGTGCGGAGATGATAGTCGGGTCACCATGCACACTGGCGTTTATTTACATGTTGGAGGGGAGGGTGTCTAAACTCCAGCCACCATGCTTGTGTGACACGTACTTGCTCCACTGAGCCACCTCTGCAGTTTCCTCGCTGGTCTTTTTAAGCCTGTGACCATCTGTGTTTCCAGAGCAGCCCTGCTCCTGGACCAGTACCGGAAGAAGTCCCGGCTGTTCCGAAGCAATGTCCTCCTTGTGCCACTGGGTGATGACTTCCGGTATGACAAGCCCCAGGAATGGGATGCCCAGTTCTTCAACTACCAGCGGCTCTTCGACTTCCTCAACAGCAAGCCTGAGTTTCATGTGCAGGTGGGGGCACACACACACAGACCTGCAGTCATGATGCTAGTGCTTCCTCCTGCTGCTGAGGGCGCCATGTCATTCCCAAGCTAGGTTTCTAGGCCCAGAAGAGCAGGTCACACAGAGTTCCTGCCTTTTGCTAGACGTCGTCGTCACCCCTGTCTTTACTTGCAGCATTGTGGGACGGATATTATGTCCAGAGTTCCCAGGAGGCTCTGTAATTGATGGTAGCTCGTTTTGGGTCCCTACAGGCCCAGTTTGGGACCCTCTCTGAGTATTTTGATGCCCTGTATAAGAGGACAGGAGTGGAGCCTGGCGCCCGGCCTCCAGGGTTTCCTGTGCTGAGTGGGGACTTCTTCTCCTATGCTGACCGGGAGGACCACTACTGGACAGGCTATTACACCTCCCGGCCTTTCTACAAGAGCTTGGACCGAGTACTAGAAGCCCACCTGCGGTGAGACTTGCCCACCTCCCTCTGCCGAGTTAGGAGGGGCTGGGTAGGAGGGGACTCCAGCGTGTTGGTGGCCCATGGGAGCAAGGTTGACTAGAACAGGAAGGCTCTGACTTCTTTCTCTGGGTAGTGGGGCAGAGATTCTATACAGCCTGGCTTTGGCTCATGCCCGCCGTTCTGGACTGGCTGGCCAGTATCCACTGTCTGATTTTGCTCTTCTGACGGAAGCTCGGCGTACACTGGGCCTCTTCCAGCACCATGATGCCATCACCGGAACTGCCAAGGAGGCAGTAGTAGTAGACTATGGGGTCAGGTAGGAGCCACCCCTGTTTCCCTCACCATGTCAGAGAGGATGCGGATGCACGGATGATTGGATGGTAGACTGCTAAGGGCTGGTCCTGCTGGCACAGCAGACAGCCTCCTTGTGGCCATCTTCTCTCAGCTTTCTCTCCTGCTCACCATAGGTTGCTGCGTTCCCTGGTCAGCCTAAAGCAGGTCATTATCAATGCTGCCCACTACCTGGTGCTGGGGGACAAGGAGACCTACAGCTTTGACCCTGGGACACCCTTCCTCCAAATGGTGGGCCCCCTCCTACCTCTGCCTGAGAGATCCTCTAGTGTGGGTGGGGACTACCTCTAGAGCTGCTAGCGGTGGGTGCCGTCTCTTGTTCCCCTTTCTTGTTTGGGGGTGGAAGTTCCATGCTTAAGGTGGTTGATGGCCCATATCCTGGACAGGCTGGGGTGGGGAGGTTGAGCCTAGTCATCATTCTTCCTTCCTGCCCACAACATTGCAGGATGACAGTCGCGTAAGTCACGATGCCCTGCCTGAGCGCACAGTGATCCAGCTGGACTCCTCACCGAGGTGAGTCAGGCCTGCTGAGGTTCACAGAGCACCCTCCACCCTAGTGCAGCCTTGGATCCCAGTGCAGAGGCCCTTGATCCAGCTGCTGCTTCTGCCCTGCTGCTGCAGCAAGCTCCTGGGTCAGCCCACCTTCCACCCACAGGTTTGTGGTGGTATTTAACCCGCTGGAACAGGAGCGGCTCAGTGTGGTGTCCCTGCTGGTCAACTCGCCCCGGGTGCGAGTCCTTTCAGAGGAGGGTCAGCCCCTGTCCGTGCAGATCAGTGTACACTGGAGCTCGGCCACTAACGTGGTCCCTGATGTCTACCAGGTGAGGCAGGGCACAGGCCTCTCTGCTTGTCAGTACCTCTCCTGGGGCCTCACTCCCCAGGAACACCTGCCTCCCACTCCCCTGCTGTGCCCTGCTTACTCCCCAGGATGGAAGCAAGTGGCCTGGGAGAGGCATTATGCAAAGGACAGTCACTATTGGGATTCCGGTGTCCTTAAAAGGATATCGAGAACAGGGTGGTAACAATTATAGCAAAGACAGTGAGCGCCCTCAGCCGCTCACCCAACAAGTATTTATTGTTTACTTCATTGTGAAGGGGTCTTGTCTGCAATTCCTGGACTTCAGCTTCTAATGAGGATTTAGTGTGTTGACTTATTATGTATTCATGAAAAATAAATGTTCAGATGTAGTTCATGCTACGCTCTGCTCTAAGTGCTTAATTATTCAATTCGTTAAGAAAAAATTTTTTAGCCAGGCAGTGATGGCACACACCTTTGATCCCAGCACTCGGGAGGCAAAGGTAAGAGGAGCTCTATGAATTCAAGTCCAGCCTGGTCTGCAGTGTGAGTTCCAGGACAGCCAGGGCTACACAGAGAAACCCTGTCTCGAACAAAAAAAAAAAGTTTTTAAGACAAAGGCCTCGCTCGGTGCATAGTCCAGGCTCGCCTCAGACTCACAATCCTCTGCTTCAGCATCCTGACTGCGAGATACAAAGATGTACCATCAGTCACTCCTGGGTCTCATTTAAATTCTCACAAGCGCACACAGTGATGCTACCCTCATTTCCCCAGGAACCGAGGTTAAGTCGCTGCCTACGGTCACTCAGTCTGTGTGAAGCCTACTCCAGACCCTAGGCTGTCACTCACCTTGGTGGGCGCTGTGCACCTTTGCTGACAAGTGTGTAGAATGACACTGGGACTCAGAACCAGGGTCTCCAAACAGACAGGATTCTTCTGATAGAAATGGAGGGTTCTGTGCTTAGCTTCAGAAAGCAGAGCTCCGAGGTTGAGGACGGAGGGTAGAAGGCCTGTCTGGGCTGATGCTTCTTACTGCCCCATGCTCACAGGTGTCAGTGCCCATCCGCTTGCCAGCCCTCGGCCTGGGTGTGCTGCAGCTGCAGCCAGATCTCGATGGGCCCTACACGCTGCAGTCTTCCGTACGTGTCTACCTGAATGGTGCGAAACTGTCCATCAGCAGGCAGACAGCATCCTCTCTCCGTGTTGTGGACTCCGGCACCAGCGACTTCGCCATCAGCAATCGCTACATGCAGGTCTGGTTCTCCGGCCTTACTGGGCTTCTCAAGGTAAAGGGCCAGGCCAGGGGACTTGGGGAGGGACCAGAGGAAGGCATGGTCATCAGGGGGCTTGGGTACAGCTGTTCCTGCTCACATGTGCCTCCTGTCACTGGACTCACAGAGATTTGGGTGTGCGCATTAGCCGTTGCCAAGTTAACAGCCTGGCAAGGCTGAGGGGTTAATCTTCTACCGTATCAGTGACTTGTAAAGAGAGAAGGTTTACTTGGGCTCACAGCTCTGAGCTTTGAGCCTACATTTAGGCAAACCTGTTGCTTTTGGGCCTGTGTTTGGCAGCAGTGTCGCGGCAGAGAGCACATCTCAGCAGGGTAAATTACTTCCCAGCCGGGATGCAAGAGAAGGGTTGGTTGTTGGGGCACACACCTGTGATCTCAACTGTGGAGGGGTAGGATCAGAAACTCAAGGTCATCTTTGGCTACATGGCGAGTTTGAGGCCAACATGAGACCTTTGTCTCAAAAAAAAAAAAAAAAGAAGTTGGGTTTGTTCGCACACACCTTTAATCCCTGTGCTGGAGAGGCTGAGACACGTGGATCTCTATAAATTGGAGGCCAGCCTGGTCTACATGGGAATTCCAGGTCAGCCAAAACAACACAGTGAAACAGTGTCTCAAAAAAAAAAAAAAAAAAAAAAAAGAAAGAAAGAAAGAAAGAGAGAAAGAACGTATAAAAGGGGGACTGGAGGCACAGGTAGACGAGCATTCTACCAACAGACCTGCAGGACTCCCTAGGCTTAGGCGGCTGGAACGAGCACTGACTGCTCTCCCAGAGCAGGTTCAATTCCCAGCACCCACATAGCAGCTCACAATTGTCTGTAATTCCAGTTCCAGGAAATCTGACAGACACACATGCAGGTTAAACACCAATGCACATAAAAAAAAAATTAATAAATAAATTTAAAAATTAAAAAAAAAAAAAAAGAATCCCTAGGTTTGCTCCCACACACTGCAGAAAACCAAGTGTGCTGGTAACCCAGCATTGGGAGGTGGAGGCAGGAGGATCAGAAGTTAAGGTCAACCTTAGCTGGAGGGTGGTGGTGGTGGTGGTGGTGTGCGTCTTTAATCCCAGCACTTGGGAAGCAGAGGCAGATGAATTTCTGAGTTCAAGTCCAGCCTGCTTTACAGAGTGAGTTCCAGGACAGCCAGTACCACACAAAGAAACCCTGTCTCCAAAAAAAAAAAAAAAGAAAAAGAAAAAGAAAAAGAAAAAAAAAAAAAAAAAAAAGAAAAGAAAAAGAAAGAAAGAAAAGAAAGTGTAGAAGGGAAGAGGCAGGAGGGGACAGGGTCCCACTTTTCTCAACCTCTCCTAGTGGCAGCAGTCTGGGAACAAGCCCTTACGGGAGACACCTAAGATCCCAACTGTAGCACTGGGCTTGGCTCTTTAGGGGAAGTCAGTCCATGCCCTCCCAGGGGGAGACCTGACAAGCTGGTGTGGGGCCAGGGGTCAGGGCTGTGTTTTTTGGCAGAGCATCCGACGGGTGGATGAAGAGCAGGAACAGCAGATGGACATGAAGCTCCTCGTCTACGGCACCCGTACATCCAAGGATAAGAGTGGTGCTTACCTCTTCCTGCCTGATAGCGAGGCTAAGGTACCTGAGAGGCCTCACAGAACCGGGTGGCTTCTGTGGATGGGGAGAGCCTGGGAGGGGCTGGCATACTGGGTCTTTCGCCACTGTCCTTGTGGAGGTTGGTGGGCTGTGGTCTTAATGATGGCTTTGTGCCTGCTCAGGGCAGGTGTTCCCTGTTGACCAACCCTGGCTTGCTACTGCTGCTTTGCACTCTGTGCTATGGGTTCAGTGGCCACCTGCTCTTTTTCCAGCCCTACGTCCCTAAGAAACCGCCTGTGCTGCGTGTCACTGAAGGCCCTTTCTTCTCAGAGGTGGCTGTGTATTATGAGCACTTTCACCAAGTGATTCGACTTTATAACCTGCCAGGTGAGCCCCGTGGGTGGGGAATGTCACCAGGTGTAAGTCCCACCTGCTGGCACCTGCTCCTCTGCCACCGTTACATGTGTATTTGACATGGGGGTGCTTGATTCTCTTGGGAAAAGTCCATCCACAGTGCCCTGAGAGCTCCCAGGAGGAGGGGGAGTGGGGAGCCGTCCCTGGAGTAGTTTCTTGCTGTGCTCACCTCACTTCTGGCCATCCCTGTGTTTCCAGGGGTAGAGGGGCTGTCTCTGGACATGTCGTTCCAGGTAGACATCAGGGACTACGTGAATAAGGAGCTGGCCCTGCGTATCCACACGGACATTGACAGCCAGGGTACTTTCTTCACAGACCTCAATGGCTTTCAGGTAATTCTTGGGCCCCGTGGAACGGAGCTTGTACTGCTTATGGCTGGCCTCTAATACAGGAGCTATGTGGAGGGGTGGGGGTGGGGTGCCAAGGATGGGTGGCAAGTATAGAGGGTCAGTGAAATGGCCCAGGGGGTAAAGGCTCTTGCTTAAGCCTGACAACCTGAGTTTGATTTCTGGTATCCTCATAAAAGTAGAGAGAATCTATTCTGCAGAGTTGGCCTCTGACCTCCACATGTGTGGTGTGGCACATACACCCATACACACATATTATATACATAAACACGATAGAAAAAAAATAGCTCACACTTTTAATCCCAGCACTTGGGAGTCAGAGGCAAGTAGATCTCTGAGTTCGAAGCCAGCCTGGTCTGTAGAGTGAGTTCCAGGACAGCCATGGCTATATAGAGGAACCGTGTCTTGAACAAACAAACAAACTGCCAGGAATACCTTCACACTGAGACACCATTCCAGGCTGGCCTTGAACTCCTCCCTACAGGTACAGCCCCGGCAGTATCTAAAGAAGCTGCCCCTGCAGGCAAATTTCTACCCTATGCCGGTCATGGCCTACATCCAGGATTCCCAGAGGCGCCTCACGCTGCACACTGCCCAGGCTCTGGGTGTCTCCAGCCTCGGCAGTGGTGAGTAGGGAACCAGTCTACCTTTTGTTCCAGTCAGCCCTCGCTGTTGACTTCCCTCCCCTCTTCCCAACACCCCAGAGCTTGAAAAGGGGGTGAGCCATCCTCAGCTCCTCTCCGTCACACTTGGGCATCTGTCTTTTGGTGCAAGCAGCTGGATATTGAAGGGTGACTTTCAGCTGAAGGGCTCAGCTCTTCTTTTTCTCTCTCTCTGTCTCTCTCTCTCTCCCCTTTGTTTTTTCATTCATTTGTTTGTTTTTTGTTTTACTTTTTTTTGAGACAGGGTTTCTGCCTCTGCCTCCCGAGTGCTTGGATTAAAGGCGAATGCCACTATAGCCCAGGAGGAAGCAGGTTTTTTTTTTTCTTTTTAGATTTTATTTATTTATTTTATATATATGATGAGTATACTGCAGCTGTCTTCATACACACCAGAAGAGGGCATTGGATCCCATTACAGATGGTTGTGAGCCACCATGTGGTTGCTCTGGAAGGAACTCAGGACCTCTGGAAGAGCAGTCAGTGCTCTTAACCACTGAGCCATCTCTCCAGCCCGAGGAAGCAGCTCTTAAGTGGTATAATATTTAGGAAAGGAGAAAGATACATATTTTCCTCCTAATGGTCAGTAAAAGACAGGATAACAACATTCTTTTTTTTTTTTTGGTTTTTCGAGACAGGGTTTCTCTGTGTAGCCCTGGCTGTCCTGGAACTCACTCTGTAGACCAGGCTGGCCTCAAACTTAGAAATCTGCCTGCCTCTGCCTCCTAAGTGCTGGGATTAAAGGTGTGTGCCACCACTGCCCGGCGATAACAACATTCTTACAGATCAAAGATTTGTAAGCCTAGTAGCACAGAGAGGCTGAGGAAGGACATCCCAAACTCATGGTTACCCTGGGCAACTTTAGTGAGACTGTCTGAAGACAGAGTTAAAACAGGAGGACTTGAGGCTTAGCTCTGTGGCTGGGATACTTGTGTGGCACGGGCAAGATGTGAGCTTCCACCTTCAGTGTGGAGAGAGCGAGGAGACAAGTTGGGAGCTCCCGCACCACATGATTTGTACAGCCTTGGAACAAATGAGCAGTAACTTAGGGACTCTCGGGCTCTAGGTAGAGTCTTCTGTTAGTGGACATAGAGCTAAACTGAATGCAGGCTTAAAGCTGTGCCTGCTTCCTCTATGGGAGGAGTATGGCTCTCCTACCCTCTGCCAGGATTCTTTGGGATTTGTCTGCCTTGAAAGTCCTGAGTGCAGCCCATTGTCCTTGCTCCGGTCAGTTGTCCTCTGGGACACGGTGTATTAAGAAATGATTCTTTTCTATGCAAGGAACCGAGTTTAGGTTTGGAGATAGCCTCCTGTGTTTGCTGAGAGTACAAAGTCAAAGAAAATACAGAAATTAGAGTAAGGACTGTGGAGGCAAAAAGGAGCATTGGCTTCTGGGGAAGGCTGTGTTGGTGTGGGAGAGCCTTCTTTCATACCTGTCAGCTTTTCAGTGAGGCCCCTGTCCCAAGCAAATTCCAAATGGTTTACAGGTGGTCCTCTTCTGTCTCTTACCTGAGCCAGATTGGAGGCCTTGCTGAGCCTCTGCCTCATGCCTTCTGCCTGTCCTCACCACAGCCTGCTTCTGACAGGCAAGGCTATCCACTCCAGTCTGGACTGCTGATGCCGGGTAGTGTAAAGTCAAGAGAGCATGCGTCAAGTCATGAGTCTGTCTATCCTGAGAAACCCTGTCTCAGAAGAGAGGCTCTGCAGCAGTCTTACAAAGAGGCCTTTTTCTTTTCCTGCTGCTGGTTACTGCGTTCCGTGGCCAGTCCCTAAGAGGTTTCCTCCTGGGCCTGGGGCTCAAGTCCTACCCTTGAGTCACAGAGGTGAACTGCCATGGTCAGTGCTCCCCTTTCTAGGCCTCCTGTTTCTTCACCTAGAAAAACAAGGTGAGACACCTACACTCTGCTCTCTCGTACCAGGAGTCTGTCATTTTCTCTTCTGAGTCACTCAGCTTGTCTGTCTCGCTGGTGTCCCCCCCCCCCCCAACCAGGACCTAAGGTAGAGAGTTTGCTTAGACATGGATTTGGCAAGCTGGAGCTCACTGTTACCTTCCTTAGGCCAGCTGGAGGTGATCTTGGACAGAAGGCTAATGCAGGATGATAACCGGGGACTAGGCCAAGGGCTCAAAGACAACAAGATCACCTGCAACCGTTTCCGCCTCCTGTTAGAACGTCGAACCATGATAAGCCATGAGGTAAAATCTGGACCCATTGCTCTGTGGGTAACCCTGGGGCTTCCCAAATATAGCTGAGGAGGGCAAGGGGCAGACCGTACAGCTTATTTCCGCCACTGAGGCAGGAGGCTATCTGGCATTTTGCTAACTCATTTCATGCAGCTTGGCAGTCTCTCCCCCAGCCTGCAGCCTGTCACCTTCCCTGTTGTGTTCATCTCCTGCCTTCTCTTTCCTGCCCTCATCCCCAACCCAAGCCCGAGCATTTCCTAACCTTGACACAAGTGCTCATCTCACAGTTTTCTTTGCCTCACCAGCCTGGCTTTTTCTCCAAACTGGCAGACATGGTTAGGGGCTTGATCTTTTCCAGCAACACAATCAGGAGCTCAAAGGTAAGAGTCAGGGAAGGCCCTGGTGGCCTAGGGTGAGCAGCCTGGCACTGTGGTTGGTGTCTGCTGCCTAGAACCCCACAGGTGCAGCTTAGACACTCACTCCTTAGGTTGATGCTGAGCCCCTGCTGTGCTGTGGGAAGGCATGGATGCAGGCCGATGTACTGCCACCCCTGGACTCTGCTAGTGAGCAGGGCTGGGGAGCTGCTCTGAGCCTGAGGGCATGAGGGAGCAGTGGGGTCTCGCCAGGCTGTGGAGGTGAAAGGTGGCTTCTAGTCAACAGGCCCAGCCTCAGTGAGTGGGGCCCATCATAGCAGCTGCTGTCCGCATGGGTTGGCCATTTACCTCACTGGAACTTAGCACTGAACCGGGGCTTCATACATGTTAGGCAAGTGCTTCACCACCAAGCTAAACCTCCAGGCCAGTTTAGGTTTTTGGAGTTTGGGTGTTTGAGGCAAGGTCTTATGTAGCTTGGGCTGGCTGCCCTTTTGATGTGGTGATATCCTTGGTTAACCTCAATTTCGGTCTCACTGTCGCCTAGGCTGGCCTTGAACTCCTGAGTTTAAGTGAGCCTCCAGTCTCAGCCTCCTAAGGAGCCAAGACCACAGGCACATGCCGCCTTGCCCAGCTACCTATGGTTGGCTGCTTACTTCTTTTTCCCTTTTCTTTTTCTTTTTTTTTCTTTTTCTTTCTCTCTCTTTTTTTAAAAAAAAGATTTATTATTTATTTATTATATATGATTACACTGTAGCTGTCTTCAGACAAACTAGAAGAGGGCATCAGATCTCATTACAGGTGGTTGTGAGCCACCATGTGGTTGCTGGGATTTGAACTCAGGACCTCTGGAAGAGCATTCAGTGTTCTTAACCACTGAGCCATCTCTCCAGCCCCCCCCCCTTTTTTTTGACAAGGTGTCATGTAGCCTAGGGTAGACTTCATCCTCCTGCCTCTATTTCCCAAGGGTTAGAATTAGAGGTCTATACCACCATGCTGGGATTTTTTTTTTTTTTTTTTTTTTAATCTATGGTTACTCAGATGAATTAAGATGAAGTAGGTTCAGGTTTTCACTCACACTGACTATGTTCCTTGGGCCAGGTGTGGTGGCACATGTCTCAGTCTCGAGGTAGAGGCGGTGGATCTCTGTGAGGTTGACCCCTGGTCTGCATGGGGAGTTCCAGGGCAGCCAATACTACATAGTGAGAACCCTGTCTCAAAACAATAAAAAAAATGACAGGAGCTGGAGAGTTCCCCAGCAGTTAAGAGCATTGCCTGCTCTTCTAGAGGATCCAAGTTTGACCCCAACATCCATAGGGCAGCTCAGGGCCATCTGTAACTCTGGTTCATGGGATCCAACATCTTCTTTTGGCCTCCAAAGTGCACAGACATGTGTACAGACAGAAGCGCACAGACAAAACTCCCACACACGCAAAATGATCATCATAAATTGTTTTAAGAAGTTACCTTTAAGCCCCCAGTGTTTCCAGGTTGTCAGTAGCTATCACAGACGGCATGGCAGGTAGTGTTTCTGTTATTTTAGAAAACACTGTGAGCCAAGTTGGGCTTGAACATGGGGATGTGGGACAGGGCAGACCACAAAGATCTGAGTGCCTGGCCAGAGCCTGGAGATCAGAAAGGCCTGAGGAGGGAGGGATACTGTAGGAATTTGTTCTCAGCTATCAGGGCCACAGGGAGCAGAGTGGATGTCTAAGGAGACAAGGTAGGGATGACAGTTTCAGATGTTGAAACAGGAAGTAAGCCAAGGACAGGAAAAAGAAATTGGAGAGGAAGTCTGTGTTGAAGACATTGCAGAAGCAAGATGGAAGGGGAATAGTCCCTGCCTGGGCTTGAACGGCCACGGGAGACTCTAGATAGGGCACTCAGATGGTGGTGCCAGGAACAGAGATGAGCATACAGAAATGTGGCTGTGGATCCTGAGTGTGGCATCCTGGGAGCTGCCTGGGAGTCTTACCAGCTGGGGCTCATGGACCTGAGCTTCTGGCCGACACAGTGGATGTGGCAGCTTACCGTGGGACTTTCACTATTAGAAGCCTGTCCATAGTGAAGCGTGTCTGTCTGTCTGTCGTCTGTCGTCCATGTCTACTCCTCTCTGTGACGTAACGGCACCGATGAGTGCATTCTTCATGATAGCGTTAAAGAAAACAGAAGTGGGCCTAGTAACATGACTGTCTCTGAGCCGAGCGCCCTAAGAAGTAGCCACCTGTGAAGGGTTGGAGGTACAGGGCCTGGAACCAGGCAGCCAGAGTCCAAGTGAACTAGGAAAGCTGTTCTGAAAAGAGCCGGCTTGCCTCCCCTTCACCTGGAGAGGCTCTGTTCCCTCATTTACCTTTTGCATCCATCTTGCAGGTCCAACAGGAGCAGGAGCGTTCTACAAGCTACCCGTCCCTCCTCAGCCACCTGACTTCCATGCACCTCAACACGCTGCCTCTTGTCTTACCCGTGGTCAAGAGGCAGGGCACCAGCCCCACTTTGCGCTCTTTCCATCCTCTGGCTTCTCCACTGCCCTGTGACTTCCACCTGCTCAATCTGCGCACGCTCCCAGCTGAGGTGAGTGTCCCTGTCAGTGCTAACCCTCACCACCAGGCTCTGGCCCTCCGCCTACCTCTCCTCTGTCCAGCCTTGCCATTGGCAGACATGCTGCTGACCCTCCACTGCCCTTGCCCCTCACTGTCTTCCAGGACACCTTGCCCGCAGCTGATGCTGCTCTCATCTTACACCGAAAGGGTTTTGACTGTGGCCTTGAAGCCAAGAACCTGGGCTTCAACTGTACCACAAGCCAAGGCAAAGTGAGTGGGGTCCAGATGTGGGAGGCACGGGCCCTGGTCAGGACAGCACAACTCTAGGCTCAGAGCCTAGAGGAAGGCTGGACTCAGCTTGTCAGAAAGAAGAGAGAAGTAGCCTCAGTGCTCTCCAGAGACTACGGGGAGGCCTTTGACGTGTGCTTTTGGTAATGAAGTCAAGCATGGAGCTAGAAACCTCAGGTTTCCTGAGGATAGACCTTTTCTGAGTGAAGTGGAAAACTTGAGAACGAAAAACCACTGTACCTTTTCAAAGCCTTGCTCATGGTGTAAGTTGGCACGTTGCTTGCCCTGGTGACTCAGAAATGAACCCAGACAGTCCTTGTTCTCAGCTCACACAGCATGGTGTGAGAGTTCCTACAACGAGGAACCTGGACAAGCTTCGGACTTGAGAAGTTTGCAGCAGAACCGTGTCTGAGACTTGCTGCTCCTGAGAGGGCTGTGGCTTCTGGCAGCTCACTCCTCTCTTACTTTTTATATTTATTTATCTTATTTTATTCTTTATTTTTGAGACAAGGTCACACATAACCTAGGCTGGATGCAACCTTACTATGTTGCCAAAGCTTAGTTGCCTGCCTCTACCTCCCAAGAGCTGGAGTCGTGTTAGCTCTAAGAATCTGACTGAAAGCCAGGTATGGCAGCTCACAATACAATCCTAGCACCGAGGTAGGATTGCTCTGAGTTTGAGGCCAGCCTGGACTACAGTGTGAGACCCTGTCTCAAAAAACCCAAAAAGGTAGTACTCGGGTGGAATAAGGACAAACTTATCCAGTGTTAGCCGTGCCCAGCTCACCCTGCCCCCTCTCTCTTCACAGCTGGCCCTAGGGAGCCTCTTCCATGGCCTGGATGTGACATTCCTGCAGCCAACCTCTTTGACTTTGCTATACCCTCTGGCCTCTCCCTCCAACAGTACTGACATCTCCCTGGAGCCCATGGAGATCGGCACCTTCCGCCTGCGCTTGGGTTAGGTTAGGGCTTCTTGTGGCCTGAAGACAAAGTTTATCCACACAGACTGCCTCCCAACACCAAGATTGAGTTGGACAAGCCACACTAAGTATCACATCCGTTCTGCCTCAGAACTGACAGACTGTGCTCTGCCTTCGCATTGTCTATTGCTGCTTGTGTTTGGGACGGCCCTCACATCCGCAGAGGGCAGATGCAGTGAGACAAGGGAGGGGAGGCTCTCTCTGGGTTGTGAGTAGGTGCCCAGGTGAGCACAGCTCAGGCTCCCATCCTTTTCCCAAAATGGGATTTAGGAAGAGTGGGGACAAACAGAAGAGGTCAAGGAGGCTGAGGGGAACAACCTCACGCCAGGTGACTGAAGTTATGAGCTTGCTCTGCGGGGTGATATGGACCCCACAGTGCTGGTATGAGGGTGCAGGAGCAGGGTGATTCTGGGAGAAGAGGGGTTGGCACCCATTATTAGTGGAGTAAAGGAGTGGAAGGCGTCCCTGTTTCTCCTAAGAGCCTAAAGGCTTTGCTGCTTCCTGTTCTGGCTCTGCTCTAAGTGCCACTGGGCCTTTCTGCCCTGGCTAGAGGCTGCTGGGTGGCAGGAAGGGCTTGCTTAAGACTCCCTAGGCCGGAGGCCACGGAACATTTCAGGTACTAGCACCAGTTCTCAGCAGCCGGTTGTTTGGTGTTGATTTGTGGTGGGGAAGGGAGTGTCTCCACCTGATCTGCTTCCTTATCTCACATACCAGTCTCCCCACAAGTCCCATTGTGGAGACCCTGGCAGGCTTCCTTTCCCGTGAAGGGAGCCGGAGCTTCCTGTGCTTGGGCATCCTGGGAAGGCATCCTGTGCTGGGTCCCCTGGCAGGTTGAGAAGATTCACTTGTGTTTCATCTACAGAAGTATTACCTGCCTGGTGTGTGGACAAGGAAGACAGAGACAATTAGGAGGCCATGTGCTTCAATTGAGCCTTCATTTTTGCTTCAATCAATAGAGAATCTGTCTATAAATGATAAGAGTTGGTAAAGGCGCAGTTCCATCCTTATGAAAACTTAGTAAGCCAAGGCTAGAAAGAAGCACCATAATCTAGATAAAGGTCTCTGTCACCAGTAACTAAAGGCACCCAAAGAATCAGATAGCGTAGGCATTTTTCCTGAGAGTCAGAAACTGGCCGGCGGCGTGCTGTTATTTAGCAGGGTCCTGGTGTCACTGACCCATACTCCAGATGGAGACAAGAATTATAATTACCACTGTTTTAAAACCATAAGCTACCTAAGAACCTGTGTCAGCTGAAGACCCGGTCAGGCATTCTGTGAGTTGCCCTGTAAAGACTGGTTGTCCCCAAATCAACCCATAAAAATCAATGTAATTCCCACGAGACTGGATATGCTTTGGATTCTGCAGGTTCTGGGATTCATCCGAAAGATGACAGGCTGAGGATGTGAAGTAGCTCTGAATGGCTGTGGTGATGTACGGCTGGTGACACTAAGGCGGGCAACAGGCAGTTGTCTTAACAGAGTTCTCAAAGGACTTGGGCTCTTCTGCCAGCATGAATTCAGCCACCATGATAGGTCAGGTTAGACAGACCTAGGCACATAGAAATTTAGTATATGGTTTCCAGTGTGGGGGTGGGGTGGGGGGTGGGGAGAGATGGGTTGTTTAATAGTGCTTTGAGACAACTAGCTACCTGTGAGACTTCTATCTCAGTGTCAAAAACAAAACAAAACCAAAAAACCCAGGGCTAGAGGGAAAAAGCAAAAGTAAACAACAAAATTATTATTATTATTAATTATTTGAGTCTCACTATGTACCTCTGGCTGTGCTGGAACTCACTATGGAAACCAAGCTGGCCTGGAAATCACAGAGCTCCCCACCTGCTTCTACCTCCTGAGTGCTAAGACTAAAGGCATGTGCCATCACACCTGGAAAGAAAAAATATTTTTATACCTGATGTAGGAAGGCCTTTTCTAGACATAGCATGAAACCTGATACACAATGGGGGAGAGATAAAAAATAGCCATACACACACACACACACACACACACGCACGCACGCACGCACACACGCACACACACACGCACACACACACGCACACACACATGCACACACACACACACACACACACGCAGAGCTTGAAAGCATGCTATAGGAAACAGGTTAAATCAGCGCGGCTGTGGGGGTGGGCAGGCATCTGCAGTGCGTACAGTCACTGCAGGAGAAAAGCATGTTTTGACTTCTCAGAGAACTTCACTAGGGTCTGTCCAGCAGTCACCCAAAGATTCAATAGTGACAAGGCTGAGTTCTTGCAGGTTCTCCAGAGTTTATGTAACCAGGCTCAGGCCACATGGCCTCCTCTTCATGTCTCGGTGAAATAATAAGGTGAAGAGTGGGGAGAACTTATCACAGAGCGGGGTGGGGTGGGGTGGCGGTGTGGACAAGCTCCTCAGTGTGTGCTAAACACTGTAGGAAGCATAAGCCACTCCTACGGCGAGGGTTATTTGCTAGTATATGGTTTGTAGTCAAATGCTAGGGGACACTGAACTCCTAGGAATGTCACAGAATAAAGGATATTCTTTGGAGGTCAGAGATATGCAGTGAAGTGATTTGTCTGATGGGACAAATATTAATCACAAGCACACACTGTCTTGCAATGTATCCCCGACTAACACAGACTTGCCATAGAGAGCCAGGCTGGCCTTGGACTTGTAATCTTCCTGCCTCTGCTGCCCACAAGCTAGGCTCACAGGTATGCACACCAAGCCCTGCTGCTGTTTACATATTTAAATAGTACTTGGAGCAGAGTTGTTTCAAAAGCTCAGTCAGCAGAGTTGCTTCTGGAAAGTGCAGGTCCCTGTCCTGTCCTGTCTAGGCCTGTTTCTGCAGTCTGGGTGCTAAGGTGATGGTGGAGGAGGGCCTCCTGTAACTGGATCAAGAAGTAGACTCTTGCCATAGAGCACAGAAGGAAAAAAGCCAACTCCTGGTAAAGCCTTTGAGCTAATCTCTGGGAGAATAAGGGCCAAAGGACTTCCTCCCCACATCCCTCAGGCCAGTAGCACAAACTGGCCTCCGATTTATAGACATCTCACTACCTCAGCCTCGCAAGTGCTGGGATTACAAGTGTGTGCCACCTTGCCTGGCTCATACCGTTCTTAGCAATGACACAGTGAGCACGTTCTGGGTTTTGTTTTTTTTTTTTTTCTTCGAGACAGGGTTTCTCTGTGTAGCTCTGGCTGTCCTGGAACTCACTCTGTAGACCAGGCTGGCCTCGAACTCAGAAATCCGCCTGCCTCTGCCTCCCGAGTGCTGGGATTAAAGGCGTGCGCCACCACCGGCCGGCTTTTTTTTGTTTGTTTGTTTTTGGTTTTTTTTGGAGCACGTTCTGTTTTAAGGTGAGCGGCAGCTGTTATCCACAGAGCTCAGGCATTGATGCCTTCCCAGCGTGAGGCTAACAGTCTACAGTGGAGTCAGGATACAAGAAAACAACCTCATTCGCTAGAAAGGGAAGGACTCCCTCACTGAGACACAGAGAGAAACGCAGGCAAATGTGAGGCGCTTCATCATCTTGCAGGGGGATCTGCCTTCCCCAGGGCATGAAGAGAAGCGGCATTTCTAACCTGAGCTGGAACTGCTTAGCGTGCTGTCATGGTGGTTAGTAGGAAGGTCCTGTGAAGCTAGGCACCTACTGTCTAGTCCAGCTACTCTGGAGACAGAGGAGGGGTCTGTTGAGCCCAGGAGTTTAGAACCAGCTCGAGCAACATTGAGACTCTCTCTATCTCAAACAAACAAAAAGCCACTAGCTGTCCTCACAAAAACAAAGAGGAAAAAGTAGACTACATAGTGGAGGGGTGAGGCTTACAATTCAATTAGAGGTCTCTGAAAGTTTTTGTTCTTAACAAAACTGTTAAGTTCAAGTCTCACACAGTGTGAGATCACAGAGGAGAGACTGGATCTTCCAACAAACTAGTTTTGTTTAGGTCCAGAGGGAAGCAAAATTCAAATTCTGACAGCTGCCAGAAGCAGCTGGGTCTGTTTCTGCTCCTGACTTTGTACCACCCTGATTAATTAAGATAGTCTGTTCACAGGAAACCCAAGAAGGGCTTCTTACTGTGTACATTGTGATACAGTTGAAGATTAGAGATGGTGACCAATGAGAGTCCCTTGGAGGATGAACCCCCTGAGTTCCTATGTAAGCACTGAATGCTGTAGTTTCTGTGTAAGAGGGGAACCTGCGGGAGGTGCTTAGGTCTTACAGGCGTCTCTCTAGTGGGGGGGGGGGGATGGTGGCCATTATAAAATAAGGGAAGAGGAAACCATTTAGTTCACCCTAGGAAAGTAAGAATCTCTGCCTAACTCAAGGAAAAGCTTGCTTCAGGCAGAGGTGGTTCTGTCCACCTGGGTCAAGGAGACCCACCAAGCCACGGGGCAAATTTCTTACTCACCTTCTTCGTGCAAACTTGCATGAGAAGAAACACCCTGACTCCAGTTCTCAGAAAAATGTTTCGAAAGATGGAGGACCATGTCTATAAAGGAAAAGTTGACGTTTGAAGGTGTGGTCCAAATTAATGAGGCTCACTGTGCCCTGGAGATGAATTATGTCCCTCCCAAAGGGGCTAAGAAGGAAAGCAGAAAACCCCAATACTGCTAAAGACCCCTATCTGTCTCCTACGAGTTTGCTCTGAATATCACTCAAAGACCAAAACTGAACAACCAAGCTTGTCTATTAGAGACACTGAGGGGTGGGAGGCAGGGTGAGGATGTCAGAACAGCCAAAGAGAACCACGAGAGCAGAAAGCAGCTAGACTCAAAAAAGCGTGAAAAGATTGCTGTACACCATGCCGGGGGCAAAAATGAAGCCGAAAGGACCAGCCTTGGAGGCCAACAGGCATAAAGAATATTGAGCCACAAGAGGGTGAAGAATGGCTGCCCTGTCCTGTGTGTGGAGAGTGTGCATGTGTTCAGGCAGATGTTTTTCTAGGAATGGGAAATTCCAAGTGCAGTTTAATGTTAGCTTCAGTGTAAAAACTATAGATTTTTGTATGGCTGATGAGATTTAAGAAACATTTCTTGGGAGCCTTGGTATGGTTGAGCTTTGTCACAGAGGCAGGAGGATTGTAGAATGGCTGTGGGGGCTCCATCCCCCTCCAACAAACAAAAACAGAACAAAAAAGAAGGGGCGACAAAGGCGAGATCCAGCAATCCAACTCCCGCCAAGTTCTCTGATTGCCACACCCACACTGTGGGACTTCCGCACGCATGTGCACACGAACTCAAACCTCCAGCTTTTTTTTTTTTTTTTTCTTCCTACAGACTCCACCCACCTCTATGGGCGGGGCAACATCAGGGCCTCTTCCGGATTCCCGGAAGCTCTTGTGACTTAGCAACCCAGGAAGAAGCCAACAATCATTGAGCAACCGCTGCAGTTGGTGTTGGGGCACTGAGGTCTTCTAGGCCTTCTCATGTTGCTGGGATTTCTGTCCTTCCCAGCCAGTTGCCAGAAAGTGGTGGCATTCCTTTCCAGTATATCTACCATCCCACAACTATATCATCTGACCTTCATAAGGACATAGTCCAGCTCAGTTGATAAGGACGCCATGCTCCAAGGGTTGATGCTTTCAACCCAAAGGAGCTGATGCAAAAGACACATAGGAAATGAGTATCTAGCACGTGGGTCCTCTTCGGGAGACCAGAGAAGGAAGAACAGCAATTTAAACCTTGCTTTATTTTCCATGACTTATAAACCAATGCTTATCCAATCTTAGGTCCCTGAGGGACCAGAGGTCCCACCATGCAAAACAGCAAACAGACTCAAGACTTAAGGCTGTTAATGCATAGATGGATGGGCATATCTGGTTTCCATATTCGGGGCTCAGCTAAGTGAAAAAACGCAAAAGTTTTTAGCCTGTGATGTCTGGGTTGAATGAAGGAATGTGAGAGATGAGGATGCTTGGAACTGCTACAGTAAGAATCCCATCTTCCCTGGGCCGTGCTGGAGCCATACCACAGGACTGCACGGAGGACGGCTCAGAGTGTCAGCCCTCGTTCCTTGAACAGATGCTTTAGCGCCTCTTCCAGTTGCCGGTTCGTTCCTTGAAGCCCTTTTACCACCTGTGCTGCCCACTCAAAGTACTCCTGAACTCGATGTTCTGACCATCCTGCACAAGAGAGGACAGAAACCTGCTTGTGTGATGTCAAGGCCAGCATTGTCTTTTGCCTGTTTCCTGGCAGGCTTTGGTACAAGGCCATAAAATGGGTTGTCATGGAATGATCTGACAACTTCGTCTTGACGCAGCGACTCTGTTCCCACCTAGGAGGTTTAGTCGGAGGTGTTAAGACCACCCCACCCCACTCCACCCCCACGTATTTCTGGGAATCTGACCAACCTGTATTTTCAGAAGCTGGACATCCCTCCCCCTCTCTTTAGAGCCAGTCGGGGAGCATACCTCTAGGGGTACAACGATTCAGGTCCCTCAGATTGTATAGTTTGTCTGCCAGCTTCACCAGTTTGGCCCCTGGGCTGCTGTGGGGTGCCTGCTCCACCTGTTGCCGCTTTCTTTCCAGTTTGGGCAGAGTCTTGTCATCTGTTACCTCCTCCACCAAGCGTCGAACCTGTGCTCCAAAGTGCAGCTCTACCTCATCCAGGGTAGTATCTGTGTCTTCTACTGTGTCATGGAGCAGGGCAGCCTGCGGATAGGCTACCATTCAGCACAGTGACACTAGCCTACTAGCCAAATAGCACCCATTGTCCAACAGTACTCCTGTTTCCCACACCAGCCTCCTGGCAGAGAAGGGCAAAGTTACCTGTAACACCACAATATCAGTGATTCCAGCCTCATGGGTTAGGATCCGGGCTACACCTGGCAGGGGCAAAGCAGAAGTCAGACTAGAGGGAGGCAGATGTAGCACCTCACCAGCTGGATGACCTTGGAAAGTCCCTTACCCTCTTGGGATACTGACTGTACTAAGGGAACAATCCTGTCTACTTCTCCAGGTGAGGTTTACGCGGCACAACGCAAGAAAAGTGGTTGACACAAAGCTTGGGACTCGAAGGTGCTCAATAGTTTATACTCGCTTTGTGTTCCCGTCCCAGTCAGTCCCCACCCGCCACGCGCCGCGAGGACTGCTTCCCAACCGGCGCGCCCACCGATGGGGTGATTGATGTAGGGAGTCCCTTCAGGATCTTTCCGTCGCTGCTGTCGGTGTTTGTGTGCGGCGAAGTCAGCTGCTTCCAGCAGCTGAGCTGCCTCCGAGCCCATCGCGCGGGTGGCTCGGGGGACTGAAGCTTCGGAGTCGGAACGGACCACCTATAGCGCCGCCTGGCGCTTCGGAGGCTCGGAGAATAGAGCTATTTCTAACAAGCTGTAATTCATTCATTTCTCCCCTCCCCCAACGTGTGTGCGCGTGCGTGTAGATTATAGAGGCTATAAGTCTCCACCTTAGTTTTGGAGACAAAGACTCTCCTTGAACCTGTAGCCCAGGTATTTAGCAAGACTAGCTACTGAACGAGTTTCAAGGAGTCTCCTGTCTCCGCCTCCCCAGCACAACAGGCGCAGGTTGCCACCCCCAGCTTTTTATCTGGCTGTTGCATTAATCTGAATGCAAGTCTTTATTCTTGTGTAGCAAGCATTTCACCCATTGAGCCATCATCCCAGTCTCAATGAAGATTCTTTAAAGGCTGCGATCCTGGATATAGAAAATAGTTTTCAACAATCACAGCGGCTGGTGCAGTGTTCTCTGCTGCGGGCTCAAGGACGTAGTATCCTGGCTCTCTGGAAACTAACAGTCTTTGCAGAACAAGGAGACAAAATCAAAAGTGATTGTTTCACGGAGTGCTGTGTACAGAGCTGGAAGGCACAGGTGGCCGTAGGACCGTGCGGAAAGCCCATTTTGTCTAGCCTACGAGACAGAGACTGCTTCTTCCAGGAGAAAAAGGTTGTCTACAACCTGGCAACGCCCAGAACGTTTTCAAAGTGCTCCAAACATAGTTCTCCCCACAGGGTCAGTCTCTGTTACCATGGGCATCTGAACCTAACATCTTGGCCCTAGAGATGCTAGGATTTGACCTTCTGGAGAATTGGATCTTGCTTGATTGCTTCAGATTTGGGCTCCTGGGAGGCAGCATTGTTTCTACAGAAACTGTTTGCATTAATCTCTTGAACCATAAGGGAGCCCGCTTCAGTCCCAGACCTCTGCTGTGGGCCCCTGAGGTATTGAGTCTTGTCCCTGATGTTTCAGGAGCACGTTGCCTAGCTTGGGTAGGCCTGAGAATAATCCTTCACTCTTTACTGGCCACCGATCTTTGGATCTTCTGGAGAAATCCTGTCTTATTGTTAGCAGTTCTGAAGTATGAGGGATAAGCAAGACCTTGCAATCTCCCCAAAGGGTTCTGAGAAATGGAGATAGCCAGAGCTGCTAAGTGTATTCCAACCAGGCAGGTAGCTTTTGTGTCTGGGCTGGCAGCTGGGGAGCGAAGGCTCAGCGGGGAGCTTAATGACAGGACTCTCCGACAGGCTTGGTGGTTGTCATGTTGCAACAATTACGGAGGGGTGCCCTACAGGCTGAACAGAGGTCTCTGGGGCCTAAAATGGAATAGTCCGTATTCCCGAGGTGGCCATAGCAGCCTAGAAGTTGAGGAATGGGTACATAAACACACATTTGACTTTACACGTTCTTTTCTTTTCTTTCTTTCTTCCTTCCTTCTTTCCTTTCTTTCTTTCTTTTTTTTTTTTTTTTTTTTTTTTTTTTTGGACAATGGCTCAATTTCTTTCTTGCCTGGCACTCCTTTCCTCCCTTCTGCCTTAGGAATTTCTGATTTAGGAAATCACAGGTGGTTTGGAGCCAAAGGCCTCACACTTCCCAGCAGATGATAGGACCCAATCACTCTCATCTCTCTACAAGCTGTGATAGAGGAGTTTCCACCCCTGCGAGTCTTGGGACTTTAACTTCAGGTTCCTTATTGTCTGTAGCCGGGGCTTAGAACCCATACTGGATTCCTAGGACTACGACTGAGGTGGAGGTGACTTCTCATGGGCCTCCAGAGAAGGAGTCCAGGGCTTCTGCTAACAGGCCTGTGCGTGGGACTGCTCTTCAGTTGGATGAACCTTGCCCAGCCAACTGACCTCTCAGGTATAATACTTCCTCTAGCTTACATCTCTTATCTCTTACCTCTCCCCATTCCCTTCCACCACCACCCTCCACGTGGTCATGGCTGGCCTCCACTCCTCTACTTCTCTACTCTCTCCCCCTCTCTGCCTTTCTCTGCCTCTACTACCCTCTTAACTCCCCTCCCCATGCCCTGAATAAACTCTATTTCTATACTATAAAAAACAAACAAACTTCCTCTATCCTCTGAGGGTGATTGGGGTACTGGGAAAGCTGATGGTGAGGGGTGGAGAGAGCCTCCTTTCTTCCATTAGGGACTTAGATCCCATTTTGCACTTTGAACAGGGTGAAGGGGATGTGGGTAACCCCCTTCTCTATAGACGTCTTGCTTCTCTCCAGCACTGGCTCATCACCCCCATTTGTGCCAGACTACACGGGATGCCGAAGGCCAACACTACCCTGGTTTTTTCTGTCCTCGCCTCTCTGATACTCCTGAGGAAGCCTACTGTTGCCACCTGCAGGCTGCCGGGGGTTCCTGTTGTACCCTGGATGAATTTGAGGTCCTGTACCAAGTAAACTTATCTTCTCTTCAGCCCCCACCCATCTTCAGGTAAGAAATTCTAGCCCCAGATTCACAGAACACTGACAGGATGCTCCAGTGTCTTGGGCTCTGTGCTTGAATTCTGCGGTGGGAAACTTGTGGCTTCCAGACTAGTGGAGAGGAAGTCACATAAATCATAATTACAAACAATTCTGTAAATGAAGATCAAGTAACTAACGGAAGCTGCTTTATTTCTTAAGGGGTTTGGACGATCTTAATAAAGAGGATCTTGTAGTCCATGGACACATTGTAGTAGGGAATTTAATTCTGATTCTAGCCGCGTTTGTCTTCAAGGTACTTGCGAGCTCCCAAATCTGTATGCAAAATATGCACATGCAGTCTGTATTTATTCAGTGCTTTCTCGGGATTCTGGGCTCTGTAAACCCTGACTTGTCGCAGCCAGTGTACAACCCTGATTCTCTCCTCTCTCCCTAGGGGCCCAGGCCCGCTCCTAGCACTGGGCGTCTACAGTCTACTGCTGATGGCACTGATGACTGCAGATTTCGTGCACTTCTGCCGTGGTCGAGGACGGAGAGAAAGACAAAACTCCAGCGGCCGCCGCCTTTCCTTTCGGGCCTCTACCGCGCGCCCCCTACAGGTTCCAGTGGGAACAGACTAGGCGCTTGTGTGAAGCATCCTTGAGCCCCTGCCTACTCCTGCGCCTGCGCAACGCGGCCGAGTACCCCGCCCTTGCACAGACACAACCTCTTCTTGGCCTCGCCTTCTTTGGCGTAACCCTGACGCATTGCTGGGGCGGAGCAGTCACCGGCATCTTCCTGAGACCTGGGCCACCCTTGCTCCAGGGACTGCGTCTGCACCCGTTCTTGGAGCTCAGCTTCGGCATGACTGTGAGTGGTCCGGGGACCCCCAAGTCCCCACCTTCCGACCCTGGGGTGCGTACTGATTCTCCTGTGGCATCTCCCCTACCCACATGCGCCTTCGCACCTGGCCTCCGTCACCTTATTCTAGCCCTCCACGGACTCGGCCCGGACCCGGCTCCTCTCCCAGCCGCGCTTCTCTGCTCACCGCCTTTCTCTCCACAGGCCAGCTCAGCCGAGCTGCTGCGGAAGGAGGGCAACGAGCTGTTCAAATGCGGGGATTACGAGGGCGCTCTGACCGCCTATACCCAGGCCCTGAGTCTCGGCGCGACGCCCCAGGACCAGGCCATTCTGCACCGAAACCGGGCTGCTTGCCACCTCAAGCTGGTGAGGGGGTCGGGTTGCTCTAACCTGGTTCTACCTGGGCCCGGGATTGCTCATAGCCGCTGCTATTTGCGCACCAGCTGGACATTTCCTAGCCACCCACAATTGCCAGAGGTGGTGGGGTTCAGCAAAACAAGGGTGCCATTGCCACTCGATTAGTTCCTCTCAAACTCCTGATTTTTCTTACAGGAAGATTACAGCAAAGCAGAATCAGAGGCGTCTAAAGGTAGGGGGTGTGGGCCCTCATATGGAGCAGTGGGTCTTCTGTGGTGGGCAAGGACTCTGGGACCACCGAGCCATCCCGTTCTCCTCCTTTGGTCCCAGTCACTCGTCTTTCTACTTGCTTTCCCACTTCTCGGGCCTTTCCTTTTCTGCAGCTGCCCTCACCTTTTCTGAGGCTGAAGCACTGAGCTCCACATTCGTACCCCTATCTTCCTTTGGCCCTCAAGATCCATCCCTCCTGCTCTTGCCTGGAGACGGTGGCCTCATGGGTGCTGATAGAACTCCTGTTTGTGCTCAGCCATTGAAAAGGACGGTGGGGATGTCAAAGCACTTTATCGCCGAAGCCAAGCCCTAGAGAAGCTGGGCCGCCTGGACCAGGCTGTTCTTGACCTGAAGAGATGTGTGAGCCTAGAACCCAAGAACAAAGTTTTCCAGGAGTCCCTGAGGAACATTGGGGGCCAGATCCAGGAGAAGGTATGTGAAGGACCAAGAGAAGTCGGGGATTGCCTGGGTCTGGGTCAAGGATATAGACACAGTGCTCCAGAGAGGAGCAACTGGTAACACACACACATTAATAATGCTTAGCTCCACGGAGGAAATCACATGTAAAGCGTGGTTCTTCGGTGTATGTATAAGTGTGTACTTGGCAAAGAAAGGCTGGTATGTAAGTTGTGTGGCTGTGGGTGTGTGGACCCTTACAGCACCTGGGAAGGTATGAATTGATTTGGCTCCGGTAGACTGCAGTGCTTTAGCATACCAATGTTGTAAATGAATATCTGGGAGTCTAGTTAGCCCCTGTGGACCTTAGACGCACTACCCAAAGCTGGCCTTGAACCTCTGATACCCTTGCTTCCAAAAACATTTAAAAAAAAATTTTATTTATTTATTTTATGTCTGTGAGTAAGTACAATGTCACTCTCTTCAGACACACCAGAACCAGAAGAGGGCATCGGATCCCATTACAGATAGTTGTGAGCCACCATGTGTTTTTGGGAACTGAACTCAGGACCTCTGGAAGAGCAGTCAGTGCTCTTAACCACTGAGTCTTGTCTCCAGCCCCCCAAAACATTTTTATTTTCACTTTTTTTTAGACAGGGTTTCATGTAACATAGGCTAGTTCTGGACTTGCTGTATAGCTGTGGATGGCCTGACTTCCTGCCTGCACCTCCCCAGTGCTGGAATTTTGGCATCCGACTTTTATTTCAGTCTTGTTTATAGTAAGAGAGACTTGGAACTTGCCTATATGCCTAGCAAGGAGAGAAAAAACTAAACAGACTAGGTCAGTGCTGTTTCTGAGAAGTGGGTCATATATGACCAGACAGACAGACGGTTCTGCTGATTGGTAGATAGAAAAGTAAAATATGCAGCATTACATATAGAAAAGTCTCTGTCACTGAGGTAATGACCCAAACAGTGTGTTATGCCCGGGAACGTTTGGTTGAATCTGTGTAAGTCCAATGAAAAATATTATTAAAGCTTTATATTAACAGCCAAGCAGGGGCTGGAGAGATGGCTCAGCGGTTAGAGCACTGATTGCTCTTCCAGGGGTCTTGAGTTCAATTCCCAGCAACCACATGGTGGCTCACAACCATCTGCAATGCGAGAGTGACAGTGTACTCACATACATAAAATAAATGTTTGTTTGTTTGTTTGTTTTAAATTTATTTATTTATTTATTATATGTAAGTACACTGTAGTTGTCTTCAGACACCCCAGAAGAGGGCATCAGATCTCATTACGGATGGTTGTGAGCCATCATGTGGTTGCTGGGATTTGAACTCATGACCTCCGGAAGAGCAGTCGGCACTCTTAACCGCTGAGCCATCTCCCCAGCCCCCTGTTTGTTTGTTTTTAAAAAAAGCCAGGTGGTGGTGGCACCACCTTTAATCTCAGCACTTGGGAGGCAGAGGCAATCGGACCTCTGGGTGGAGGCCAGCCTGGTACACAGAATGAATTACAGGACAGCCAGAGCTACATACTGAGAGCCTGTCTCAAAAAACAAAAAACAAAAAATAAAAATAAAAGCCTATTAAAATGTACACCAAGCCAGGGTGATGGTGCACACTTTTAATCCCAGAGGCAGAGGAAGGCAGATTTCTGTGAGTTTGAGGCCAGCCTAACCTACAAAGTGAGTTCTCGGACAGCCAGGACTGTTTCACAAAGAAACCCTGTCTTGAAAAAAACAATAACAAAAAGCAATGTCCACTAAAGGCCAAGCCTGGTAGCGTATACCTTTAATCACAGCACTCAGGAGCTGTGATTAAGACAGGTAGATCTTTGTGAGTTTAAGACTAGCCTGGGCTACATTTAAAAAGAAAGAAAAAAGGGAACACGTGTGTGTGTGTGTTTATGTATGTTGTTTTTATCAAAACGGTAACACTGGAAGAAAAGAACGGGATTAAAGAGGTTTTCCAAAATATAACCTTGCTTTAACACACACACACACACACACACACACACACACACACACACACCCCATCAAAGGGAGTGTTAGCAGCTACCTCATAACCTTCCTAGCCTCTTGTAAGTAACTATCAATTGCAGTGCCGTAGTAGCATGGCTGTGGTCTCATGCTGCTGCAGTATAGCTGGCACTCCTGGAGGCCGCTTTCCTCATGGCTACAAAATGACTCTCCATCTGAAGGCACTTCCTTCAGCATTAGCGGCCCCAATGCCGAAGCAGAAAGTAGTTCGAAGAGGAAAACAGCCCTGGGAAGTTTAGGAGGAGGTCTTGACAAGTCTCTTCATGCCTACCACGGTTGCTCGCTGTTAGCTCTGAGCTCTGAGCCTCCCAGGGAGGAGAGCCAGGGAGAACTCATAGGAAATATGACATGTCTGACCAAGAAAGGTGATTTCTTCTGTGCTTTGCTGCTTTGTCATAGGTGCGGTACATGTCCTCCACAGATGCCAAAGTAGAACAGATGTTTCAGATACTGTTGGACCCCAAAGAGAAAGGCACAGAGAAGAAGCAGAAGGTACGGATCCTGGAGTGGGCCACTAGAGCTCCTGCACTTACTCCTATGCTCACTAGTATGGGCCTCCAGCATCCTGCTGGCCTGCTCTGTTGTAGGCTGAGCCTCGGGGCATGCCTCCTGCATAGGAGTCCTTAGTGTGAAGCAAGGAATGGGAACTGGTGTTCACAGAGCACCTTGGTGGCCACCCGGAGCCAGGATCTGGCACACAGTGTGACTGAGATGCTGTCTTTGCTCTTGAAGCCCTGCTAGGGACTCCACTCTAGCCATCACCCAAGAGAGCATGCTCTCCTGTCTACCTGAAGACAGGGAAGCTGAAGGTCCAAGAGGTTGAGTTTATGGCTGGTACTTCTCAGATGCTGAGGAGAAGCAGTGAGGTCCGGAACTCAGGGCCTCTCTGCTCGCCCTGCTCTTGAATATATGTCCTGTCAACATTAAAACGTACTTCCTCTGGCGTAGGCTTCTCAGAACCTTGTGGTACTGGCCCGAGAGGATGCTGGAGCTGAGAAGATCTTCCGGAGCAATGGGGTTCAGCTCTTGCAACGCCTGCTGGACACAGGAGAGACTGACCTCATGCTGGCAGCTCTGCGCACACTGGTCGGCATTTGCTCTGAGCACCAGTCGCGGGTACGTGGTGTGGAGAGGTCTAGTTCTTGCCTCAGTCTCTGTATGTATCCATTTGCCCACTAATGTCCTCCATCTGTCTGCTCTTCCATTCCTCTTCTTGTTCCAAAAACAGCTTAAAGCACAGACAGGTCTGTATGTGACACAGACACAACCAGAGGGGAAAAATAAAAAGGACAGACGAGACCCACACACGTTAGGATGGAGTAGGTCCAGAAGGGACAAACTTAGCTATGCCACACCCTGAGCATTACTTTTCCTGAAGCCAGTCCACAGGGACACCTGGTCACTGCCTCACTAGGGACTGCTCAGAAAGGGGCATTGAATGTGCTCTAAAGGTCCGACTCCTTTTTCTCTGGAGAAGAGAGAAATCAATGATGTCACCAACAGCACCTCTCCCTTAGTTCTAGTGACCTGATGAGCAGCATGGACTGCTGTCCTGGCATGGACACTGTGGCAAGTACAGCCCTGCTCCTGGGTCAGGAAAGTCCACGGCCCCAGCTCTGGCCTGTGCCGGCTGGACCCAGGAGATAGGAACTTGGCCTCTGGTTGATCAGTTTTTATGTGTATAAATGTGCTTATTTAGAGTCAGGGTCTTCTGTAATCTAGGCCACCTTGAACTCATGGTCCCTCTGGGATTGTAGCATGTGCTGCTATGCTGGGCTCCTTGATTGCATTTAGAGAAAGCTCCAGTTCCAAGAAGGGTAGATTGTGATCTAGTCACGGAAATCCATTGAGGCCAAGCCTGGGCTGTTAGAATAGTCAAACCATGCACACCCCATAGCATCCTCTATCTCCACACAGGTTGGAGGAGACATGAGACCAAATAGCCACTCTCGAGGCTTGTCTTCTCTAGAGCTACAGAGAGCCAAGATGGATGAGGATTCTGGAATTTCTCTTCCTCCCTCCTCCCCTCTTTCCTCCCCCTCCCCCCTCCTATCTCTTCCTCCTTGTTTTCCGACACTGTCTTGATATGTGGTCTTGGCTGTCCTAGAATTGACTGTTGTCCAGTCTCTGTCTGGGATTGCAGGTGATGCTACCACTATCAAATGAGATGCTTTCTTTAGACCTGCCCTACCAGGAAGCACAGCCTGACCCCAGGTCACACCTGCATGACCCCAGGTCATAACCATTAGACACACCTACTTTCCTTGGAGCTGGCCCTTCCACCCGGGTGTTGGCTCACTTTCCGACCATCCTCACTAGCTCACGCTATGTGAGCTCACCATAGCTGCCCTTTACCAACCAGAGCCTCTGTCTGACTCTTTCCCTCCCTAGACAGTGGCAACCCTGAGTGTCCTGGGAACTCGGAGAGTAGTCTCCATCCTGGGCGTGGAAAACCAGGCCGTGTCGCTGGCAGCTTGCCACCTGCTGCAGGTTATGTTTGATGCCCTCAAGGAAGGCGTCAAGAAAGGCTTCCGAGGCAAAGAAGGTGCCATTATCGTGGGTGAGTGGAAGCAGGTCTGGTCCCGTGGGTGGTAGTGTTGTGGAGGGGGATGAGGCTGAAGTCGCCCATCCAGTCTTTCAGGGTGAGGTACCCAGTTCTGGGTTATTCAGAGATGTGGCTTAGTGGTGATACTGTACCTAAATTCTTTTGTTTTGTTTTGTTTTGTTTTGCTGAGACAAAGCCTCACTGTAAAACAGGCTGGTTTAGAACTGGCCATGTAGCAGCACTTGGACTGTCAGTCCTCTGGCCTCAGCCTCCCAAGTGCTGACATCATAGGTTCGAGTCCCCATGCTCAGCTTTTCCTTTGGAATCTAATAGCCATGGTGCTTGAGGAGAGAGGTAGGCTCAGCTCAGCACCCAGGAGGATAGCCTCCTTTGCCTGAATCTCTCTGACTGTTGGGGAGTTCAGCAGACACACAGGACAGGGTCATTGTAGAGCCCACTAATGTACCTTTCTCTGTTGTGCTGTTCTGTCTTTGTGTGGAGGACTGAACCCATTACGTCATGGACATTGATCACTAATGTGTATTGCCAGATCCCGCCCGGGAGCTAAAGGTTCTCATCAGTAACCTCTTGGAACTACTGACTGAAGTGGGGGTCTCTGGCCAAGGCCGTGACAATGCCCTGACCCTCCTCATTAAGATGGTACCTCGGAAATCACCGAAGGACCCCAACAATAGCCTCACACTCTGGGTCATTGATCAAGGTAGGTGGTTCAGTTTAGGAGAACTTGCGTCTGAGGCCTGCTCTTCTGTAGGACTGACAAGGAAAGTAATCACACATACTGTTGATTTGTCCTGAGCTGCCCTCCTGCGGCCTGCGTGACTCCTATGAGACCCTCCAGTTGTGTGTATATGTGTGTCATATGTGTGAGTGTACAAATGTGTGTACATTGGACAGTCCTGAAGAAGGTCAGAGGAAAGGCAGTGTCATTTTCTCTATTTGAAAGTGTGTGTGTGTGTGTGTGTGTGTGTGTGTGTGTGTGTGTGTGTGTGTGTTCAAATGCCATGACACTGGTGAAAGTCAGGATAACAAGCTGAGGTTGATTTTCTCCTATATGTGGGTCTTGGGGATTGAACTCAGGTCAGTCCGAGTTGGTAGCAAGCACCTTTACCTACTGAGCCATCTCACTGGCCCATTTGAAGTTTTTCTTTTTTTTTTTATTTTTTTGGTTTTTTTTTTTTTTTTTAAAGTTATTTAACTTTTTTTTTTTTTTTTTTTAAGGAGTTATCTCTTTTTTTGATACTTTATTTACATTTCCAATGTTTCCCCTTTTCTAGGTTTCCTCTTTGGAAACCACCTATCCTCCCCCCCCACCTCTATGAGGGTATTCCACCTCTTACCCACCCACCCACCCGCCCACCCACTCCCATATTCCCACCTTGACATTCCCCTTTACTCAGGCATCTCCTCCCCCTGATGGCCACCAAGGCCCTCCTCTGCCACATATGTGGTCCGAACCATAGGTCCCTCGATGTGTATTCTTTGGTTGATGGTCCAGCCTTCAGGAGGATTGGGGGGATCAGGCCAATTGACACTGTTGCTCCCTCCATGGGGGCTGCAGACTCCCTCAGCTCCTTCAGTCTCTTCTCTATCTCCTCCATCTGGGACCTCACTCTCAGTCCAGCGATTACTGTTAAGTAAAACTTGGGTATTCTGAACTTTTGGGCTAATATCCACTTATCAGTGAGTACATACCATGTTTGTTCTTTTGTGACTGAGTTACCTCGCTCAGAATGATATTTTTAAGTTCTATCCATTTGCCTGCAAATTTCATGAAGTCATTGTTTTTAATAGCTGAGTAGTATTCCATTGGGTAAATGTACCACATTTTCTGTATCCATTCCTCTGATGAGGGACATCTGGGTTGTTTCCAGCTTCTGGCTATTATAAATATGGCTGCTATGAACATAGTGGAGCATGTGTCTTTATTACATGTTGGAGCATCTTCTGGGT
>CM052703.1:110373752-110435814 GCA_028551405.1 Uromys caudimaculatus
GCAGAGGCTGCTCTGAGGTTTGCATTAACTCAAATGCAAATGTTTCTTAATTGGGCCTATTTCTTGAGGTCATCCATCCTTGGGCCAGGCCTGATTGTCCGTCCTTATCTCTGTTCTTGGAGCAATCATTTTTAAAAATGACCTAAACCTCCACATTAAAACCTTTTTTATTCCCTCATTTTTGTAGAAGCATTGTTTGTACAGTGGTCCCTTGTAAGGCAGCAAGCCATAGGCAGACCCTGATTGTATGAGTGTCGGATTTCTGTACAAAGTTGAATATATCTAGCTAAGTTTGTCTCTGTTCTATGTGGCCTAGTAGCAGCGGCAAACTGCGTAGGCATTCTCACAAGCCAATTGTATAATAAAGGGAACTCTTGCTGGAGTATCTCAAAAGATTTTACCTGTTGCTTTCCTTTTGAGGCTGTGACGGAGCTGTAAGCTGCAGTCAATGGAACATTGGCAGTTTAGCTATAATTTTTAAGTTTCTCTTGTAACATTAGAGTACAACCATAACTTTGGAAAACAAACTCAGTTTTAAACAATAATACCAAGAGTATTATTTTCACGTTACAAAGTTTGGCGGTCAGTTCTTATATCTGAATGCCTGACTGTACAACTTTCAATACCTTAAAGAGATATTGTTCTGATTTCTAGGATAAAAATTATATAAAATATTACCCAATTTAAACATGCCTTTAAAGACCTGTTCCCTGGGTTGGCTCACGTCGAGTTTTTTGTTGTTTAGAATGACTCAAACTCTAAATTACCAGTTTAGAACCCACCTTATTATCAAAGTTATATATTCTATAACCAAGGCATGTAGAATATTTTTATACTTTTAAAACCAATCAGCAAAAATGAAGTAATCACACATTTATTTATTTAGACCATACAAAATTTAACCTTTTCTAATGGTAATTTTAAAAGAGGAACACCTTGTTACTTGTTGAATCCATCATTCAGAGAAATTTTTCTAGGAGAAACAGCTGTCAGCTCCCTTACCATAGAAGCCGAAAAGCTGCGGCTCCTTTAAGAGCAATTTGTGCACATAATTAAGCCTCTGGCAGGGCTTCTCTAGCTGTCCTTGATTGACTCCCCCAGCTACTGTGCAGGGTAACTTATCAGTTTCTGCTGTGCAAACTGAAACTGCTTTTTTCTTTTCCTTTGAAACCTAATTAAAACTAAATCAAAGGCTAAACAACCAGCAAAAAGTTCTAACCGTTTTTTGCTCTTTCTTTCTTTTGGACACGAAACATAAAGCAACATTTAAGCAACGAAACAAAAGCACATAAAACTGACAGACACGAACAGATTGGTGCACCAAGAACATACAATAGACAGACAAGAAAGAGAATTAGATGTCCCAAAGGGACTCAGACATCCTACCTGAAAGACGCAAAACTAAAACTAAGCATTTGTCCCGTAGGGGCCAGAAAGGAAGTAGGACGTCTCCTATTTTCCTTCTGTCCCCTAGGAGAGCTCTGAAACAGATTACCTTCATTTTTCTTCCCCTGATAGTCGGGGAGGTTTGTTTTTCTTGATTCCATTCTCTCATAATTAGGGTATAAACCATCTCTAGTCAGGGTCCAAAGACTAAAAGCACCTATAAGAATTATCTTTGCTTCCCTAGATTTTAGCATAACTCTAAACACCTTCATAAAACACATTTTACCATTATTTGGAAACACATGCACAGAACACAGTTTACCATTACCTTGTCTTTCAATAAGGTTTATTTATTGCTGTCACAAAAACATTTACACAATTTTTACCTTAGTCCCCCTAGTCTTGAGAGACTCTGTAATTCTCTGTAAAAAGGCTTCATGGTCACTTAACGTTTGTCCCCTGATTCTACATTGTTTTACACAACTTCAACACAATTTTTTCTTTTTTAACTTTATTTTATTCTATACTATTCTCACATAATAAAATATCTCTGTTTTCCCTTTACTTATACACTCCCACTTATTCACAGTGGAGGAGCTCTAATTCTTTTTCTATTTCTTTGCCTTTGTTACTAAAATTCGCAAAGACTCTACTCTACATAAACATCTTTTACTATGAGTCTATATTACTTCCCGTCAGTTTTCATATAGACCCATCGATCATGTGATACTAATTCACGGCTTTCTCACAGACCAGTTTTGTTCACCCGAACATTCCTTGTCCTGGAGGAAAAGCTTCCGTGAAGCAACTTTTCCTATTTTTTCCTTTTCTCCGGAAAAGCATCTGTCTCTTTCATGCGTCACTCACCTCTTCTCCAGGAGTCCGCTTCTCGGTTGGGCCACTCCAAGAACGTCTCCTCTCTATATGGTCCTCAATAGGACACCTGGGCCAGGCTTTCCCGTGATGTGACGTCCAGCAGTGTGCACGATCCCGTTCCTCAGCCCCACGTCTAGGCGCCAACTGCAAAGAGTTAACTGTCCCGACCCGCCCGGGGGGGGGGGGGCCCTCCCGGGAGGGACTATCGATCAGGGTCCAAAGTGCCCTGCCTGCAGGACACTCAGGTGCTGAGGGGGGAGCTATGGATAATGGAAAGAAAAACAGGAGACCAGGAATGCCTGGGAGCAAGTCGAAATGTCCAATCAAGCTCCAAAAAATGGCTTTATTGTTACGTTTATATAGACATTTCAAGGTGGGGAAGGGCAGGAGTAAGAAAGTTACTAGAGGTCATTACAGGGCAGGAAGAGATAGAGGGGGGAGAAGTTTCTCAGGGCCTAATTGCAACCACGCATCACAGGTAGTAAATCAGCATAACAAACCTCAAGACTGTGGGGACTTCTCAAGGTTTCTCTGGAGCCACAGGCTACTACAAACAAACCATCACCTCGAAGGACATCTGCAGAGGGGAGTAATCAAAGGAATGTCTGCTAAGGCCTGGGACCCTCTGGCTAGCTGGGAAGCACAAGGCCTCAGGTTCAAACAAGGCCATTTGGTCTCCAGCAAGTAGAGTGTATAAGCATCATGGCAGAGGGCCTGGCAGCCAGCAGGCAGGCATGGTGCTGGAGCTTACGTGAGACAGCCGTAAGGCAGAGAGAGACAGAGACAGACAGAGAAAGCCCACTAATTTGGAAGGAGTAGGCTTTGCAACCTCAAAGCTCACCCCAAGTGCCACAAGCCCACACCTCCTAATCCTTCCCAAAGAGTTGTACCAACTGTAGACTGAACATTCAAATATATGAGTTTATGGGAACCACTCATTCAAACAACCAGTCCCTATTGCTTTAAGATGGGAACTTGCTATAGAGCCCAGGCTGGCCTAGAACTCCTGAGCTCCAGAGTAGCCAGGACACATAGCTGTATGCCAGGGTACCCAGCTCAAAGCCTACTTCTTGTCCCAAAGTGACTACACCAGGAAACTGCAGCAGATGGGTCATGCATGACAAATGAGCCAGATGCTTACTGGATTTCTTTTAGAACCCAAGAACTAAAGGTGACAGTCTACCCTTGAGAGGTTGACGGCTGAGGGGAAGAGACTGACAATAATAGCGTACAGTGGGATGAGCTTAAGCAGTACAGGGACAGAATGGGGCAGGGCTCTGTGCCTGAGAATAAGCTTTGTGTGGTACAGTGTCACCTGCTAGGCCCCAGGGGAGGGCAGGTAATGGGGCTTGGTGATTGCTGGTGTGCTGGATAGTCAGGCTCCCTTTGGTAGCTTTTCTTGCTGTTTCTGCCCATCTAGCACCAAGTGCCCAGCTACTGGAGGGGGGGTGGGCAGCAGAGGCCCCTCATGTGTGCTTTGACGTGACAGCTATAACTCTGTGCCTCTCAGGAGCTGGTTCGAGGGACACGGACTGGCCGGGAAGCTGCGAGCCATCCAAACAGTGTCCTGCCTACTGCAGGGCCCATGCGACGCTGGCAACCGGGCCTTAGAGCTGAGCGGCGTCATGGAGAGCGTGATCGCTCTGTGCGCCTCAGAGCAGGAGGAGGAACAGCTGGTGGCAGTGGAGGCGCTGATCCACGCAGCCGGCAAAGCCAAGCGGGCCTCGTTCATCACTGCCAATGGCGTCTCGCTGCTCAAGGACCTGTACAAGGGCAGTGAGAGGGATAGCATCCGCATCCGAGCGCTAGTGGTGAGAAGGGAGGCCTGGGACTGGCCAGCTGTGTCTCCTGGGGCGGCCTCAGCACTGTAGGTGAAAGTACACACAGGACCTCACTGGGGCTGCAGGTGTGGGCCTGGCTCCTGCTGCTAAAGGCCTAATGACCAAGTGAGAGATGATCCGGGTACAAAGGATGCCTAGGAATGAACGGTGCCTCACACTGTCCCCTTGCTGGTTAACAAAGTCTGTGGAGAAGCAGAAACTGTATTTGGGGCCTTTCTAGGCATCCATGAGCCAGCTGTAGCCATCACTGTAGGGTCTGGTTCTCCTCCTTGGGCATTGTCATAGCTTGCTCTCTATTGCTGTGACAAACACCACAAACAAAAACAACTTGGAGAGGAAGGCTTTATTTCATGTTACAGCTTTTGAAAGGGGGAGGCAAGGCAGGAACCTGGGATAGGAACCGAAGCAGAGACCATGAAGGAACGCTGGCTTACAGCTTGTTCCTCCTGGCTTGCTCAGTTTGCTTTCTTGTACACCTCAGGACCACCTTCCAGAGATGGTACCACCACCAGTGGCCTGGGACTTACTACAGGCTATCTGATGGAGGCCATTCCTCAACTGAGGTCCCTTGTTCCCAGATGACTCCAGCTTGTGTAAAGTTAACAAAGAAACCAGCTAGTGCTGGCAATTAGTCCTGGGTTTCTGTCTTGTGAGGATTTTAGGCCATGGCTCAAGTACTTGTACAGGGCCTTTTTGGTTTTTTTTGAGCCAGGGCTGGCTTATGTAGCCCAGGCTGGCCCCAAACTCATTATAGACCCGAAGCTCACCTAAAACTTTTGATCATTCTGCCTTCACCTTCCAAAGGCTGGGATTATAGATATAAGCCCCTATGTCTGGCACAAAGTGCTTTTTTTATGACATGAAAGGGACAGAATGAGTCACAGTGTAGAGCAAGAATGAGTGTAGTAAGGGCATAGGCTCAGGGTACTAGGTGTCAGCTTCTACCAGTCACCGTGTCCCCTGCCCACCTCAGGAGGTGACTGCTGCCTAACACTCCATGTGTCACCTGTGGAGAAGTTGTTGATTAATTAATGTTTGTGGTCTTCCCAGAGCAATGACAGAGGGCCTTGGAGGGACCCCGAACCTGGTAGGAGAGCCAGGCTGTAGTCTCCATCTAGCCACCAACCAGCTGGTCTTTTCCTCTTCCCCCAGGGACTCTGTAAGCTCGGGTCAGCTGGAGGGACTGACTTTAGCATGAAGCAGTTTGCTGAAGGCTCTACTCTCAAACTGGCCAAGCAGTGCCGAAAGTGAGTCGTCTTTCTCCATTTCTGGGACAGGCCTTAAGAGGGGGTGGCACTATAGCGATGCTCAGTAGGTAAGGGTGAGGGCCTGAGTTTGAATCCCAAGCACCCTTATTAAAAAGCTAGGTATGGTTACCATGGACTTGTCACACCTTAGCTTAGTTGGGCAGAGACAGAAGAGTCACAGGGGCTTGCTGACTGCTAGCCCAGCTTTAGCCTCCGTGAGACACTCTCCTCCAAGGGAAGAAGACAGAGCAGGACACTGACATCATCCTCTGGCCTCCACGGGTGCACACACACGATTTTAAAAAGGGATGTGGGTAGAAGGTGGAGCTCCTTTGTTTCCTGCTATCTGTCCCAGGCAGGAGCTGCTTTCCCTTAGACAAATCCTAGATTCTTGCTCATAAGTACTGTGTCAAGGGGAGACCCAAGCCCCTGGCTCTCCTCTTTGTCTAGGTTACTCCTCCTTTCTCCCACTATTATTTGCTATTGTTTTGGGGTTTTTTGTTTTGTTTTGTTTTGTTTTTGAGATTGGGTCTCATTAAATGCAAACTGGCCTAGATCTTGTGACCCTCCTGTCTCTGCCACTTGAATGCTGAGATCACAGGCCTATACCTGTACCATGATTGGCTCCTGCTTCATACTGATTGCCATCCACGATCACACATGTCCCTAGGTGGCTTTGCAATGACAAGATTGATGCGGGTACTCGGCGCTGGGCAGTGGAGGGCCTGGCTTACCTCACCTTTGATGCGGACGTGAAGGAAGGGTTTGTGGAGGACGAGGCTGCTCTGAAGGCCCTGCTTCAGCTCAGCAGGGTAGCTCTGCGGGTCCTGCTCTCAGCCTAGGGGTCACCAAGGTCCCTGTGATCCTGGGCCAGCTGCATTGTGTGGCCTTGGTGCCTGTAGTGTCTGGAAGCACAGTTGCCCTGGAGGAGTTAAGGAGCCAGGATTGTGAGCTCTGAGTCTGGGGTTGGAGCAGGTTCCCAGGGTGGGGCTGTCGAGGGTGGGATGGAGGCCTGGGTCAGCTGCTCTGAGCTGGGCTGCCCTGCTGAATGTCCCTCTCTCCTGGCAGTCGGAAGAAAGGTCAGTGCTCTTTGCTGTGGGCTCGGCACTGGTCAATTGCACCAACAGCTACGACTATGAGGAGCCTGACCCCAAGATGGTGGAGCTGGCTAAGTATGCCAAACAGCACATCCCTGAGCAGCACCCTAAGGTACGAGTATCCTACGAGGGCCTGGGATGGGGTGGGGGGCCTGGGATGGGGTGGGGGGCCTGGGATGGGGTGGGGGGCCTGGGACGGGGTGGGGGGCTCTCTGTTATTGGCAGCAGTTGAGCTGGCCCATTAATCCTTAGCAGAAAGCGTTGCCTTAAGCTGGCTATTTCTTGGCTACTTGTTTTCACATTCCTCCATGTCTTCTGTGAAAAAACTTTCCATTTTCCCACCCAGCCAGCTAGGGCTCCCTCCCAGACTGCCTTCTCTCGTAGGACAAACCAAGCTTCGTGCGTGCTCGCGTGAAGAAGCTGCTGGCAGCAGGTGTGGTGTCAGCCATGACGTGTATGGTGAAGACAGAGAGTCCCGTGCTGACGAACTCCTGTAGGGAGCTGCTTTCCAGGTGAGCCAGCCTGCCTCTGCTAACTCCTGCCTCAGCCTGCAGCGTGCCTGGAGGAGTGGGTGCGGTGCCGTGTGGGTCTTAGAGCGCTTGGCTGCCTTACTTTGCTTAGCTTAAGAATGAAATGCCTGCCTGCCAGAGCCTTGGGCCCCACCCACCCACCACACCTTCTCCCGGCAGGGTCTTCCTGGCTTTGGTGGAAGAGGTGGAGGACCGAGGTGCTGTGGTTGCCCAGGGAGGGGGCAAGGTAAGCTGGCCCTGCCTCCTTCCTAATCCTGAGCCATCCACCATAAAACATGACTCAGTGGCTGCTGGCCTTGGAGCACACTAATAGTGACAGCAGGAACTTGGACCAGTGGAGTGTGATGCTTCTGTGGACAGAGTCCTTTGGGCCCATAAAGATCCTGAGTTTGCTTCCTTTTCCCTCTGTGACCCCAGGGCCCAGCATAACCCATGTTTAGCGCCTAATAGGTGGTTGAGGAAGGTTTGGGTAGTTTTAATGAGAGGCCTCAGAGTGAGGGGGAGTCTGAATAGGGAGTATTCTCAGGCCCGAGGAAAGAGTAAGGGGGTGGTGGTGCAGTTGGTGGCTTGGACCTTACGCTCTCAGGGCCAGCCTAGGCGTTGACAGGGCTGGGACTGTTTGACAGGCTCTGCTCCCGCTGGCCCTGGAAGGTACTGATGTTGGGCAAACCAAGGCAGCCCAGGCTCTTGCCAAGCTTACCATCACCTCCAACCCAGAGATGACCTTTCCCGGTGAGCGGGTATGTGTTCTTGCTCCAACTGTGACCCCTCCTGTCTCTTCAGTATGCCTCTGATGACCCCTGGCCTGGGCTTCCTCTCATGACCAGTGGGAAGTGGCAGTTTTACTGAGTCCTGGGGTAGGGGACAGTCGTAGAGCTACTGTCTTGGGTGGGCTCTCTGCTGGGGGCCCCTGGGGTTGGGTGAGCACTGATAGGTGGGGTTCTATCACAGATCTACGAAGTAGTCCGGCCCCTTGTCTCTCTGCTGCACCTCAATTGCTCAGGACTACAGAACTTTGAGGCCCTCATGGCCCTAACGAACCTGGCAGGGATCAGCGAGAGGCTCAGGTAAGGCCCCATGGGAACTTGGCATGGGGATTTGGGCAAGCCCCAGTTACTCACTCTGTAGTGTGGAAGACAGTTCCTGGTCATTCTTTGTGCCTCACAATGACTCCTCTGCAACATACGGATGAAGAGTCATGCCACCCACGAGTGGCAGGGTGAAGCTCTGGGGCCCTGACTTTACCCTCTTCTTCCTTCTCCTCTCCCCAGCCTGCTGACACTCACTGGCTCACTATATAACCCCAAGAAAGCCTTTAAGTCATTCTGCCTCCGTTTCCACTCTGAGTTAGTTAAGTATCTAACCCATGAAGTAGGAGCATGGAGAGTTTGCTGAGAAAATGCTTATACAATGCTTTATCAGGCACGAGTGGGTTCAGTGGCTCATGCCAAGGGAGGAAGATTGGCTGTGAGTTCTAGGCCAGGCTGGGCTATAATCTGTCTCAAAAGACCTGACTCTTCCCGAAAGCCCTTAGTTCTTAGTATCTGGCCCTGGCAGTAGTCACAGTGAGCGTAGGTGTATTAGCTGTCAGTACTAATTGTGACCTTGAACACATCACTCACCACGAGGCCCAGTTTCCGATTTGGCTAAATAGTGATGGTAACCCTCTGCACTATCACGGAGTAAGGTGAGCATTCGGGAAGATAATTCAAGCATGGGGTTATGCTGAGTATCAGGTGAGATAGTTCAAGAAGCTTGGGCAGGTTCCGTGCTCAATTGATTGATGTTTCCAGAGCCGTCTTCATAACCCCCTGCTTTGCCAAGTTCCAGGATGCTTAACAGCCCTGTGCTGTTTCTAGCCAGACCAGAGGGCTAGAAGGCACTGCAGTTCATAACCCATACAGGAAGGTCTTTAGGCATTGCCAGGGGAGCACTCAGCTCAGGGCTCAGCCACCTGGGATAGGGTGGCACCTTCTGAATGTGGAGACTCTAGTCATGCATGCCCTTCCACCTCCGTCCTGCAGACAGAAGATCCTGAAGGAGAAGGCTGTGCCCATGATTGAGGGCTACATGTTTGAGGAGCACGAAATGATCCGCCGGGCAGCTACAGAGTGCATGTGTAACCTAGCCATGAGCAAAGAGGTGAGGGCTGGTCCAGCCGGTCGCCATGACAGAGATGCCAGCTGCCCTGCACTTTGACTAGGCTTTGTGCTGCGGTAGCATGGTCCTTGCCTCCGTCTGCTCACAGGTGCAGGATCTCTTTGAAGCCCAGGGCAATGACCGCTTGAAGCTGCTGGTGCTCTACAGCGGGGAGGATGATGAACTCCTGCAGAGGGCTGCTGCTGGGGGCCTGGCCATGCTCACCTCCATGCGGCCCTCACTCTGCAGCCGTATCCCGCAAGTGGTTAGTGCCTGTTCTCAGTGGGAGGGAGAGGGAGCCAGCGGTTCCCTACATAGTGATTGCTGTTCTGTCCGGGAGCTCCTAGGGTATAGATGGGTTTTCTGCCCGAGTCGACACCCGCCTTTTCCTACAGACCACACACTGGCTGGAGATCTTGCAGGCCCTGCTTCTAAGCCCCAACCAGGAGCTGCAGCACCGGGGCACTGTGGTGGTGCTGAACATGGTAGAGTCCTCGAAGGAGATCGCCAGCACCCTGATGGAGAGTGAAGTCCTGGAGATCCTGTCAGTGTTGGCCAAGGGCGAGGAAAGCCCAGTTACCAGGGCTGCTGCAGCCTGTCTGGAGAAAGCAGTGGGATATGGACTCATCCAACCCAACCAGGATGGAGAGTGAGCCTTGGCCCTGGGCCCACAGCTCATGTGTCTGCCACCATCACAGCTGGGAGTCAGGATAGAAGCAACTTGGCCAACAGGACCGGGATGCTGGACACTGGCCTCTCCTCCACAGCTGCGCTTTGTTGTTCTCTGTTCTGAGGACACACACCACACAGCCCAGCCCTGCCAGCACTCAGAAGGGCCCTGTCTGTACTGTGAAGAGCTGGGAATGGGGAACGTGCATCCCATTCAAGCCTGTGGATTATGGGCATCAAGAAGGAAGGGCACAGCAGCATCCTCACAGGCCAGGGACATCACCAGAGCCTGCCAGCAGGCTCATCCCTCTAATAAATCATGTGGAACTAAAGCATGTGTTTGTTGTGTAGGTGGGGCTGCTGAGGGTGGGATGCTCTGGAGCAGCGGCTGGGCATCAGCAGTGTGCTGCAAGAGTGCTGTCACTCTAAGAGGAGAAGCCAGTGGGCCCATGGAGAATCTTTGTAGACAAGGCCTTAATATGGGTAGGACAGGCCGGCTTCAAACTGACAATCCTTTATCAGCCCTTAAAGCAGTGGGAATTAAAAATGACGTCACCCAGCCTGGGTTCTTCCTGGTGGAAGGGTTAGCCTAAAGCTTAGGAAACTGATCAAATTTCAGTGTCGTTTAATGGTAGTCATATGTACCGGCCCTTTTCTGTGATCTCTACTCAGTCTGTGTTTGTAATTTGGGGTTGGTGTGCGCTTCCCTCTGGGAAAATATATTTTTCTGTAGCTGTGCCTGGTTGTGCGTGGCTCAAATAGATTCCGCAATCTGACTGGGAACACCGGTCTCATTGGCTCAGTAGAAGTAAATGACAGAGCCTGGGCCAATCAGTGAAAGCACTGGTACTACGACTTCCTGTCCGGACATCAGTCCTGCGCTAGTTCAGTGGTGAACCACCTCCTTCCTTGTTCAAAGGGAATGGAGGGTGTCAGAGCTTGGTCATCGCCCGCCGTTGCCCCCGAATCTTCATGCGTATTCGTTCAGTGGTTCCAACCGCGCCCACTGGTGTAGGCGCCCACCGGAGACGTCGGTACGCTGCTTGGAGCTGCTGAATTGGCTTGGTAAAGGGCAGGTAACTAGGCTCCTGTGTGCACGTCAGGCAGGCCCCAGTGGTGACGTCACCACTCGTGCCTGCGATTGGCTCCGAAAAGCTGCCGCATCCAATGACCGCTTTACTTGGCGCGGGACCCTTTAAACACGTTCTATCACGCCGGTGGTCTGTTCCGGAGCTGCGCACCACTACGCGCTGGCCACTTCAAGGTTTTTCCTGATGGGTTGAGGGTACAGGGGCAAGGAGACGGTCAAAGGGTCCCGTGGTTGGGGATCCAGGAGCTATGGTTTCAGGTCTGACTTAAGAGGCTTGAGAGTGTAAAATTCTGATCCAGTCGAATGAAGTGGGGTTGCTTTTGGAACCTTGCGACTGTCTTCCTATTTCAGCGTGAGATCCTTGGGGCCCATAGTCACCTCATTAAGCCAAAGGAAAGGCACAACAAAGACTTCTTGGAAGAATAAACGACCGAGTAAGGTCCAGTGGAAATTGTCCAAATGCCTCTGAAACCCGGTAAGAGCCAATTTTCGTCGTTAAATGCTACTGCATTTATTAAGCTAAGACTGTTGCCATTTACATTTTGATTTGTATTTATTGCAAACATTTCTGCTAAGTAGAGACAAGCAGTGCTGTTCCCACCCGCTTGGTAAAACTGAAGACGTGCGATAGGATTCAGGTGCACAGGCACACACACCTAGGTCCCAGTTGTTTATAATGCATGTTGGGACGAGGCCGCGTGATTGGGACTCTATAGCAAATGGAGACTCAGGGTTAAAGTTCTCAAGGCTAGGAAGCTGGAGCTGTGGGCCTCAGATCCTACTGTTGCATCTGATCTCCCACTTAAATACCTCGCAGTTCCGTTGTGGTATAGAAATAAGTTCTGGGTTGCAAAGAAAGAGACCACTGTTAAAGCCTAGGTGAAATATTAAGGCCTAGATGGAATGTTAAGACCTAGGTAACTGTTACCTGACTAGCCTGCCATCATAAGGAAACTTTCTCATAGGTTTCTGCTGTTACTAGGAAACTTTCTAATGCCAAGATTGATTAAGTATTGTTATGTTCTGTGCCCTTGGAAAGCAATCACGATAGAAGTCAATAGAATGCTTTGTATAGTTACCCACAATAAGCTTGGATCCGAGCCAACCACCTAGCAACATTTCCTGCACCTGTGTATAAGCTTTTACGGTATTTGCTTCTATAAGCTGCCCCTGGGATGGACCCTAACATAAGAGAGACACCTGCACCAATATAAGAAATTATTTGGAATAAGACTTCCATTTTGAGTGGTGGCTGAGTAAAGTTTAAGTTCCCAAGACCTCCCTGGGAACTGCCATCCGGGATGGTGAGTTAAGACACGAATGTTAACAAGGCAAGTCTCCTGCCACAGTTGAATACCCCAGCCAGTGGGAGCAGGGCAAGTGCACAACAAAGCCATGTTCCGAAGGAAATCCCCTATCCCTAAATCCTGTTTGGTGGAATCATTTGGCACAGATGTTTGTGGATTTTAGGCTTAAAAACCCTGTAGAATCTTAACTTGGGGTCACAGTTCATTTTCTGAATATGGTCTGTGGCCCTGGTGGATCAATAAACTATCCTTGTCTGCCTGAGATTGGTGTTCGTGTGGACTGTGAGGCGATTCCAGGACCCAAACAACCACTTAAGCTGGGAAGAGCAGAACACAGAGCTAAGAAACACGCTTGGTTTTCCTCTAACCCTGGTGGACTCTCTTCCGCCTTGGCTGGGGTCTGCTCTCACAGTATTATCCTTTTGGCTGCTCTTTCTGTTGTTTTGAGACAAGGTCTCTATTATGTAGCTCTGGCTGTCCTATAACTAGCTCTGAGACCAGACTGGCCTCAAACTCACAGAAACTCACCTGCCTCTGCCTCCCAAGTGCTGGGATCAAAAGTGTGCACCACCACACCCTGCCCTGAACTGGGTAGCCCAATTCAAGACAGCCCACTGGAAATTAAGGAGGAAAGAGAAAAGGGTCACTGGTCATGGGACTTTGGGAAAACAAAGGGTTTACAGGTGTGTTTCTGTGTGTGTGTGTAACATTTTCAAAATAGTCTTACAAGGTACAGGGAGATAAAAAAGGTCTAAATCCCAGGCCAGGTGTAGAAGTACTGATCCATGCATTTGCTCTCAGCACTCATAAGGCAGAGATGGGAAGATCTTTGTGAGTTTGAAGCCAGTCTGTTCTACATAGAGAGTTCCAGCACAGCAAGGGCTTGCATAGAGAGACCCTGTCTCAAAATAAAAGGGGGTAGGGTCGCTTAGTAGTTAAGAGCACTGCTGTTTTTGCAGAAGGCCTGCGATCAATTCTAGACACAAAAATGGTACACAGACAAATGTGCAGGAAAAACATCTATACACATAAAATAAAAAAATAGTAAATATTTTATTTCATTATTATTTTTTTTTTATTTTATGTGTGTACTGGCTGGTTTTGTGTCAACTTGACACAAGCTGGAGTTATCACAGAGAAAGGAGTTTTAGTTGAGAAAATGCCTCCATGAGATCCAGCTGTAAGGCATTTTCTCAATTAGTGATCTAGGGGGAGGGCCTTTTGTGAGTGGTACCATCTGTGGGCTGGTAGTCTTGGGCTCTATAAGAAAGCCAGCTGAGCAACCCAGGGGAAGCAAGCCAGTAAGCAGCATTCCTCCATGGCCTCTGCATCAGCTCCTGATCCCTGACCTGCTTGAGTTCCAGTCCTGACTTCCTCTGGTGATGAACAGCAGTGTGGAAGTGTAAGTGGAATAAACTCTTTCCTCCCCAACTTGTTTCTTGGTCATGATGCTTGTGCAGGAATAGAAACCCTGACTAAGCTGGGTGGTGGTGGTGCACGCCTTTAATCCCAGCACTTGGGAGGCAGAGGCAGGCAGATTTCTGAGTTCGAGGCCAGCCTGGTCTACAGAGTGGGTTCCAGGACAGCCAGGGCTACACAGAAACCCTGTCTCGAAAAACCAAATAAATAAATAAACAAATAAATAAATAAATAGAAAAAGAAACCCTGACTAAGACAATGTGTATGCTTTTTTCCCCTGCATATATATCTGTGTAAGGGAGTAGGAAGCCCTGGAACTGGAGTTACAAGACAGGTGTGAGCTGCCATGTGGGTGCTGGGAATTGAACCTGGTTCCTCTGGAAGAGTAGCCAGGGCTCTTAACCTTTGAGTCATCTCTCCAGCCCAAAATAATAAATCTTTTTTTTTTAAACCACTTTTTTTTAAAAAAAAAGATTGATTTGGTTTTTTTTGGTTTTTCGAGACAGGGTTTCTCTGTGTAGCCCTGGCTGTCCTGGAACTCACTCTGTAGACCAGGCTGGCCTCGAACTCAGAAATCCACCTGCCTCTGCCTCCCAAGTGCTTTATGTATGTAAGTACACTGTCGCTGTCTTCAGACACACCAGAAGAGGGCATCGGATCCCATTACAGATGGTTGTGAGTCACCATGTGGTTGCTAGGAATTGAACTCAGGACCTCTGGAAGAGCAGTCAGTGCTCTTAACTGCTGAGCTGTCTCTCTAGCCCCCCCCAAATAATAAATGCTTTAAAAAATGACGCATACTTAATATTTCTTACAGTGGGACGCTGGAGTTGAGCCAAAAGTGGAAGAAGCAGTCAGCTGCAGACAGTTCAACAGTCACAAATCTGGTAGGACCTTTGGCCAAAGCTCCACTCAGCGGGCAATAGTGGGATGAACTCCTTTTGCCCCAGTGATTAAGATGGCATACTGTCTCTCTTTTACAGATAATGCAGCTGCAGCCCCTTTGAAGGCCACATTCGCCAGCGTTCCTGAGGTGTCCTGTTTGCAAGAGTCTCCTTGGGTTGCAGCCTTAATCTTGCATCCCTGAGTCCACACCCCAGCCAAGTGGCCACCCACAGAGGGCTCAACCTGAACATGGCCGAGAATCAGCATGGAGCCTGGTTTGGCTTTGGTTTCTGTGGCTTTGGGCAAGCGCTGGGCTCTGGGGATGGCCACCATCCAGTGCACAGTCCCGAACCATTGCATGCCAGTGATGTTTGCCAAGTGAGCGCAAGCTGGAGTTACACTGCCCTGGTGACCCGTGAGTGCCCTCCCAACTCCAACTCCAGGCCTGTCCCTGTATACCTGCCCAGCCCTTCTTAACAAGCCCATCCAGAAATACCCTACACCCTTATTCGGCAACCCCAAACTTCCCAGGTCCATGGTCTGCGTCCCACCCCACTCTACCCACACAGGTGGAGGCCGGGTGGAACTGTCGGGTTCTGTGAGCTGTGCAGCAGACGGCTGCAGGGACGTGTGGGCTTCGGAGGATCTCCTGGTGGTGCTGTGCCACAAGAGCGGGTCCAGCATGGAACTGCAGGCCTGGGTACCAGGTTCCGCGCTACAGGGGGAGCCCCTCTGGGTCCAGAACTTGGTTTCTGGATCAGAGGCCCAAAGGGAAGATGAACCCTGCAGTGAGTCTAGGATGGGGACCCTGCCGTTGCTGCCCTGCACCAGTGCCTTTGTGACCCCACAGCCACCCTTCTGCCATCCTCTGGCCCCAGAACTGCGGGTATGCCAGCTGGAGCTGGGTGCTGAGCACGCGCTGCTGCTGAGTGAAGATGGCCAGGTGTTCTCATGGGGCGGGGGCAGGTGAGGACCAGCTGGGTATGATATGGTGGTGCTCAAGGAGGTACCCTGTCCCTGTAGCTGACTAGGGACTCCTTTAATCAGGCACGGACAGCTGGGCCACGGGACGCTGGAGGATGAGCTGGAGCCAAGACCGTTGGAGGCACTGCAAGGCCTACGGATGGCTCAGGTGGCTGCAGGTGGCTGGCACTCTGTGTGTGTGAGTGGTGAGTGACCTGGGGCATCTCCCAACAAGCTGGGGATCTTGGCTACTCCTTCCTCTTGCTTTGTATCTTTGTGGGACGGTCATTTCAAGCTCAGCTCAGCCCAGTCATCCAGGTTTAGCCTGTTGACTCTACCACCCTCTGCTGCTGCAGTTACTGTCTTTCTGTTACTGGGCTCTTCGCCGCGCCTATCCATCTAAAATACTCCAGAAGGGAAGGACATTTACACAAGGGAAATAAATGGTAAGAGACAGCTCAGCCAGAATGGAGAAGGCTGCCTATGCCCAGGTAGCTGTGGTGGATGGCAGAGAGACGTGCTGCCGCCTTGGTCCACAGCATGTGGCCTAGTGCTTTTGTGTACTGGGTCCATCATGGCGGTTGGGCTTCCTAGGTGCTGCTATCTTAGGCTTGGAGCAGAAAGAGAGGGTATAGATAACGTGCTGTTTGTTTGGGGTTTTTTTTTGTTTTGTTTTTTTTTTTTTTGTTTTTTTTGTTTTTTTTGTTTTCGAGACAGGGTTTCTCTGGATAGCCCTGGCTGTCCTGGAACTCACTCAGTAGACCAGGCTGGCCTTGAACTCAGAAATCCACCTACCTCTGTCTCCCAAGTGCTGTTTGTTTGTTTTTTAAAAATACCAGTGGAGTGTCTGTGCAGGAGTCGAGAGAGGCCAGAAGTGGTCCCTGGGTCCCCTGCTGCTGGAGTTACAAGCAGCTATGAGCTGCCATGTGGGCACTGGGAATTTGAACCCAGGTCTTCTGGAAGAGCAGCCAGTGCTGTTAACCACCGAGCCATCTTTCCAGCCCCAGAAGCTACTGATCTTTTTTATTGGGGCTCTCAATATTCCCATGTTCTCATGTGCAGCAAGGTCTAACCTGAGCAGGAGGCAGAGGACAGAGGGCTGGAAACAACAGCCTAAAAGCAAGTTTCATCCCTAAAGTTCAGGATTGGAGACCTCGTGCTTGCAAAAGAGGTTGAAGCCTAGAGGTATCAAACAGGGCTTCCTGGTGTCCTGTCTTCCTTCACTCTGCCACCTTTGTCCTTGTGCTCATTGGACTCGAAGAGTGAGGATTCTGCCACAGAAATACTTCTAGGGCTTTGTGATTACATTTGAAAAGTACAAAATTGAGTGTTTTATACAGTTTCTATTAGTGTTCAGATACAGTCTCCACAGCTTGGCCTTGAACTGACCTTGACCTCTTTTTCTTCTTGCCTCTGCCTTCCAAGTAGTGTTGTGACTCTTTGACAGTAGGTGTCCTGATTAGTTTGTTACCAACTTGACACAAGCTAGTGTCATCTGGAAAGAGAAACCTCATTTGAGATTGGCTGTCTCATTTTGATTGATGATTGATGTGGGAGGTCCCAGTCCAGCAGGGGCTGCACCACCCCTGAGAGGCCAGTCCTCCATGACCTCTGCACTGTAGTTCCTGCCTCCAGGTTCCATCCCTGACTTCCCTCCTCCCAAGTTGCTTTTGGTAATAGTTTTTATCACAGCCATAGACAGTAACTAGGACACTAGGTTCCAGGCCTCTAATGTGGGGCAGTGCTATGAGAAGGAAAGTGAGAGCCAGAGCCTTCAGCAGGACCAGTGGCAGCTGGGATTGAAAAAGAGCACAGGCTACCTCCATGGCTTTGAACGGAGAAAATGGAAACATCCTAGGGATACTGGAGTTGGGGAAATAGGTGAGTTTTGAAACGAGAGAATAAGAACAGGCTGGCCATAATGGTACATGACTTTAATGCCAACCCTTCAGAGGCATCTCTGCACTTAAGGCCAGCCCGGTCTACCCAGTGAATTACAGAACAGCTAGAGCCTCAAAATAAGACTCAGGGAAAAAAAATGAAAGTGAAGGCAGGCTAGCATGGACGGTAAGGGCTCACTAAACTTGCTCACACAGTTTTAGCTACTGGAAAGGATGAGACAAAAGAACTTCCGCCTGGAGTTAGCCAAAGAAAAGCTAGGCATGGTAGTTCATGCCTGTAGTCCCCGGATTTAGGAAGGTTGGAGATTTTGAGACCAGCCAGAGAGGTACATAGTGAGGCTGTTTGGAAAAGAAAAAGTGGGGAGGGGAGAAGGGGTGTGTATGGGCAGGGAATCTAAGACAAGGAAGCCGCCGGGACTTGGTATGGGCATCTTGGCTTGGGGGGTGCTTAGACAGAGCAGCCTTTATTCATCCCTAGCAACGGGTAGTGGGGATGTTTAGAGGAGGTGAAAGGGTTCCAGTGTGCTTCATGGACTTTCTTGGCCTCTTGCAGAAACGGGGGACATTTATATCTGGGGCTGGAATGAGTCAGGGCAGCTGGCCCTGCCCACAAGGAGCAGGACAGAGAAGAAAACAGTGAGAGAGGAAGGTGAGCTCACCCTCTAGGATGTCCTTCTTGGCTCTTTACTGTGTGCTGGGCACTGAGAATCATCCTGGTAACCACTGGGCACTCCTTGCTGTGAGGAGGCTGATGCCAGTTTTGGCCCAGCACAACCTCTAGGTCTGAGTAAGGGTTGGGCACCAGCTCTGGAGCCACTGCCGGAAGACAGCAGGTGGACGTTCACATGCCCCTCAATATTAACTGTACGCCATAACCATTCTAAAGCCACAGAATTGAATGAAGATGGTCTCAAAGGAGAGGAAGCAGCTCTGGCTCATGTTGGAGCTCCTCCCCACTACATAGCCATCCAGCCCTTCCCTGCTCTGCTGGATCTTCCCCTGGGCTCAGATGCACTCAAGGCCAGCTGCGGATCCCGACACACAGCTGTGGTGACACGTGAGTGGGACTGGCTCAGGGTGGAGCAGTACTTAGCTAGGGACTGCAGTTTGCCCTGTCTGCCCTTTAATTTTAGGAAGAGTCTGTTTATACAAGATTGTCCGAAACTCCTGGGCTCAAACAGTTGTCAGGCGTTGGAGGAGCTGTGATTATAGATCCATGCACACTGTGTGCTGGGGATTGTCCAGGGTCTCTCCTGTGCTAAGAGGCACACCGCTACTGAGCTATGTTTTTAACAAGCATTACCATATCATAGTGTCTCTTGATAGATTAGGATCTGCTGCCTCACTCATTGAGAAGCTTTCCTGCTGGGAAAGGTGGCACACACCTCTAAATGCTAACCATTGGAATGAGGCAGGAGACTGGGACTTTGAGGTCAGCTTTGGACTATACCGTGAGACTGTTTCAAACCCAGGGGTGGGGAGTGAACAGCACTGGTTCTCAGCCTGAGGGTTTTGGAGACAGGGTTTCTCTGTATAGCCCAGGCTGTCCTTGAACTCCGAAATCCGCCTGTCTCTGCCTCCCAAGTGCTGGGATTAAAGGCGTGTGCCACCACTGCCCGACATATCAGATATTTTTATTATGACCCGTAACAGCAAAATTCAGCTCTGCAGCCTCAGGCCCAATGGGTTCTTCTAAAAGGTTGTTAAGCATCTGTGGGCAGGAAACCTGTCCAGTCTAGGGTGTCACTCCGTGGACTGAGGTCAGGGGGGAGACCCCTGGAGCCACCGCCCTTTACCAAATGTGATAGCAGCTGTACTGAGTACGCGCAAAGCACATTGCATAATTCTTGCTGGTAGAGCAGTAGTTGGCAGCTACTCACTGTCTCTTTGGTTACAGGAACAGGAGAACTCTATACCTGGGGCTGGGGTGAGTAAAAAAGGTTTTGTGATCATTAAATCAAGAAGAACCAGAGAAGACAGAACAGGTCATGACAAAGTTACACAAACTACAGGGGGCAGGCAGGGGTTTCAGCCTGAGCAATGGGAGGACTGAAACCCCCCCCCCCCCCTCGGGTGGGAGAAGACCCAAGGGCAGACACCAGAGAACTAAGATGACAAGGGTGAAGAAGCTGCTTGCTCGCATCACCCTGACGTAGGTAGTGGGGAAAACTAGAGGAACCACTGCGCAGCGAGGCCTCCCAGGGGAAGGGGTTCCTTTCATTCCAGGGAAATATGGACAGCTTGGCCACAAGGACAGCACCAGCTTGGATCGACCCTGCCGTGTGGAGTACTTTGCAGAAAGACAACTTGAAGTAAGGGCTGTCACATGTGGACCCTGGAATACCTATGTCTATGCAGTGGAAAGACAGAAAAGCTGAAATATTCTCAGTTGGATCCCCAGGCTACTTACGTAACTGGGTGAGAATGAACTCTTGCTTCAACATGCTGTCACAGGTGCATGGAAACATAAAATTGTAAGTTTTGAAACAAGATCACAGCTATCTCCCCTGCCTCCTAAGTGCTAGGATTAAAGGTGCATGACTTAAGATTAAATCGGCGGCTGGAGAGATGGCTCAGTGGTTAAAAGCACTGACTGCTCTTCCAGAGGTCTTGAGTTCAATTCCCAGCAACCCACATGGTGGCTCACAACCATCTGTAATGGGATCTGATGCCCTCTTCTGGTGTGCCTGAAGACAGCTACTTATAATAAATCTTACAAAGCATGTATGAAAGAATTGAATATGTATATAAATGTTTATCTCTGGAGGGATCAAAATACCCAAAGTCTTCCGTGTACATCAAGTGTGTCTCAGTCAGGGCTTCTATTCCTGCACAAATATCATGACCAAAAAGCAAGTTGGGGAGGAAAGGGTTTATTCAGCTTACACTTCCATGGTGCTGTTCATCACAAAAGAAAGTCAGGACTGGAACTCAAGCAGGTCAGGAAGCAGGAGGGATGTTCCTTACTAGCTTGCCCACAGATGGTACCACTCACTAGGGGCCCTGCCCCCTTGAGAAAATGCCTTACCGCTTTTCTCAACTGAAACTCCTTTCTCTGTGATAACTCCAGCTTGTGTCAAGTTGACACAAAACCAGCCAGTACAAACAGCTTAGCTACACCGAGCCCAGAAGCTTTAATAGCTGCAAAATGAGAAAATATTTCCAAATAAAGAGTAAATCGAAACTATTCTGAGAATAGATTCTTAAAATTTCTTCTATATCCTTTGATTTGAACTTTGTCTTTTAATGAGTTAAATCTATAGATCAAAGCAACAATTTGACTTGGAGAAAAAATATAGTATTTAAAAGGTAATTATATATACATTTTATTTTGATATATTTAAAAACATTTATAAATGTGTGTACACTGCATAATGACACAGACAAAGTTTAAGAGAATCATTATACTATGTTGATAGAACTGCCACAGACACAGAATAAATAACAGTGCTTTTGTAAAGAGTAGTGATGACTCAGATAGGGAAAGAGCCTCTTTGTGGATGTGATTACACAGAGAACTTGTAGATGTGCAAAGTTGCCGAGTCCATGACAGAAATGGCCCAAACCCACCCAGATAGCCTCTCTATTTGGTTGTCAACTACAGGGAATAAACTAGGCCCAGTGAGCACAGGGGTGGGAGACTGGAGAAAACTGAACAGGTCAGACAAGCAGATGTGTTCACACACATACACACACACGCACACCTCAGAGATTGCACTACAGAAACAACTGTTACTGCTACCCTTTGGCAGCAGGGTGGGGCCATCTCAAATGCTGAAACCCAAGAAATCCACACTGGGCTAGTGCTGGGTACAGGCCTCTGAGTAAGATCAAAGCTACCATAGCTACAGCATTAATCAAATGTCCATGAACAAACAATGTTAATTCCAAGTCTACAAGCCAAAATTCATGTCTCGTACCACTATACTGCAAAGCTGGGCACAATCATTTTTTCATTTTCCAATATAGTATTGAAATAAGACAAACGCTGATCATTCTTTAAGTAGAATTATGGGATAGAGGAGAAAAAAAAAGTAGTTCAGTACAAGTTTTAACATCTGGTAGCTATCATAACTAGCCTTTAAGGTCTCTCTTGACTCAGAAACAAGTCTTTGTGAACTCACCACACCTGAGAAGGCTTTCTGCCTGTCATATATCTAGGTTAGGTGCAGTTAACAGAACCTGCCCAAGGTTGTTCAACATCTAAACTGATGAAATCGTATTAAGTTGTCCCTTGCATACGTCAGTCCACAGCGGCACAGGAAGCCACAGCTGGGCTTACTGGACAAGGATTCTCAGGACTGGTTGTTGGTTGAATTGAGGATTCGAGAAGTAGCATCAGATCTGGAAGCCTTTGAAAGTTCTCGCTGTTGAAGAATAAGCAACACCAGTGACAACATCAGTGACTGTAGTTTGTACCCTCTGCTTGTAAATGTGCACAAAGCCTCCAGGGACGTTTCCATGTAGCACTACTGTGCTAGGAGCAGACTGAGGGACTCAGGTACATTCTGTCAGTCATAAGCTGTGCACGTGGCCCGTACCCGGTCCAATCTTAAACCTCACCAAGAGAAACCCCTTATATTTCACACCATACTAGTAATTTAACCAAGAGAGCAACAAGCTTTGTTTTTTTGTTTTTGTTTCCACCCTGCTGGGGAAAGAACACCAAGGCTTTGCACATGCTAGAAGCTTTGGTTTCTTGATCCCTCTGTATAACAAGGGTCAGACGACTTATCTACCAATCCCTGGGGCTGAGGGCTTTGTAACCTGCTGGTGATTTTATCTCATGCTGGAGTACATGGTGGTAAAGCAAAAGATAAAAGCGTGAATGGCCACTGAGAAAGACTCATTAGTAGAGGTCAGCTGAGTGAGTGGCTTTAGTGCTACCCCATAGACTTTGTCAACCATAGCTGCTGGTGTCAGAAGAAACTCTCCAGGCTTGGCCAGAAATGGATGTGTAGCTACATTTAAGCCTCAAACAGGAAATGGGCTTTGACTGAGCAAACAAAAAAGGGAAATCTAGATCTGCTGTTCAGCCAAAGCCAACTAGAGCTACACACCCCCATTTCTCCTAATGTAGAAACACCACCACCTGTGTCATGGGAAGAAAGGCCAGAACATGAAGATCCCCCTATTCCAAACTGGCCATGCTCCTCTATGTCCTGTCTCCTTCCCTCTGTTACCATGAGAGGAGGCAGTCTAAGTTTAATATGGTGTCCCCTAAAAGGGGAGGAGCAGCCCTCATCTCACTGGTAAGATACTGAGGGAAGAGAAGACAGATGGTTAAGGCAAAGGTCAGCACATTCAGATCAGGCTAAGTTGTAGGTAGAGAGCATAGTGAAAAGGTGTTTTCAGTCTTCACACACACATTAGCAACTGGCTGGCAGAAATAAGTAGAGGCAAGAAAATAAGCACAGGCCAGATAAACAGGGCAGTTCAGCCATGAGGGTTAGTGAGGTGTATAACTCCAGGAAATAATCAGCACACAGGCCAAGAGCCTCAGTATAAGCAGCACACAGCTGGGGTTCCTATTCGATTTGATGGGGCCTTTACTCCTTCTGGCACATTCTAGCCCTTTGAGACCACAAATGGGCATGGGATGGGGGCCAGGTATTTTTTCTTTTCTAATTTGTTTTTGTAAATAGTTAAGAAAAATAATCTTTGCACAATCTTAGGTGGGGCTGAGAATCCAATCCAAGTCTGAACATGTTTTTACTAGCCAGCATGTCCACCTACTGGAAACAGAAACCAGATACTTATTTTTGAACCCCATAACAGGAATTCTTGCTTCGTTTTTGTTTTGTTCTTGTTTTGACTTTATTTTTAAAAGGTTCTATGCTGATACAACTGAGATTATGAGTTAGTGAAGTTTTGTGCCCAGATAGCCAGCAGATGACAGATCAGTTTGGAAAGGGGACATGCAGGGGTTACCATACAGACCTGAAGCCCAACAGTGGAGCTGTCAGAGGGGCAGGTCCTTCTAAGAACAAAGAATTAAGACGATTGATTACCAAGAACTCCACCAAGAGAGCACCAGGGCAGTCATTAATTAGCATGTTACCTCCTACAGCCAAGGAATGGTACCGCAGAGAGATCCAGGTCAAATGTCTGGTTTCTGACATCACCCCCTTCCTATACACCCTCTTAAGCCACCCACACCCTAGCATGATCAAGGCATGAAAGGGATTCTCAGCTCTCAGGTCACTGTCCTGACTGAATATCCTGGGTGCCCTTGAGAAGATACCCGCTCAGCCAACTGTGTGCTCCCCAGAGACTGGCAGATATCAGAAAAGATGAATTACCGAAAACTCAGAATAGGTGCTGGCAACAGACTTAATGCTGCAGTTGTGCTGGAGGGGGGTCGAGCCAGAGTACCCACCGCTCAGGATGCTGCCATTGAGGTCCACGTTCTCCTTGTTGGCCCTAAGCCGGGCAGCTCGAGGTGTTTTCTTTTCAGAACACAGAGAAGTGACTGACTGCAGAAAAGAAACATAACCATGTTATCTATCACCTTAAAATGAACTCACACACGATTCCCTGACGCTACATTGGTATTATTTATAAGTCTATAAGCCTATATACATCTGGCCTAAATAATGGTGCAGGTAGGCATGATGGTGTACACCTTTTAAGTCCAACAGACGCAGGCTATCTCTGAGATCCTGGACATAACAGTCCAAGACAGCCAGAGCTACACAGTGAGACCCTGTCTCAAAGTGTACATCAGCAAATCCACCCTAAAAGAAATTCCTTATTTGTGTATTTTTTTTGTTTGTTTGTTTGTATTTGTGGCATTATCTCATATAGCCAGGTGTATACCTATGTTACATATATACCTATATAACCAGGGTTATTTCTCATGTAAAACAGAGGTCATGCAAAGGAAAAGTTTAAAAAGTCCTGGTCTAATAATTATCTGGATCCAGCCTAATTCTCAGAATCTCAATGATCACTAAGCCATGATCATAGAAACTAAACTGAGGAAGACCTTTGGGAAAATAGGTAGCAAACAGAACCGTGCTTGTATGGAATATACCAACCTTGCTGCCAGAAGGGGGTAGTCGAGACATAGGCGAGCGGTACACTGATCCACCAAAGACAGGCCGGATGCTACTGTTGGGTGTGGCGCTAGACATGGCCGTAGTGTTCATCTGGGAACAGATGCATTGATGCGAGGTTAACAACAGCACCCTTTCCACCGACCCAGCTGCACCCTGCACAGGGAGCATGGAGTGTCTGGGAAACGAGCTTCCACAGTAGTGTAGCTGTGTATAATACCATACAGCTTCAAGGGAACTTAAAAAAATGTTTCAAAGCCTATTTATAGCAACCTGATGGAACTATAAACTTATAACGTGTATCATATGACCCAAACATTTTACCCAGAGAAATGAAAACAGATATCATATGAAGCCTTACACATATTATGGCAGTTTCATCTATGACTAGAAATAGTTAAAGATATATCTATATATAAAACTAAAACTGGAAATAAATATCACTTGGCAGGTGACTGGACAACCAGATTATTATATATGCATAAAATAGAATACTGCTCAACAAAGGAGAAATGACTTATTAATATATTCTACAACATCCATGAATCTCACATACTAAATGAAAGAAACCCTACAATATACTGCATGGGTCTATTTGTATAAAACATTAGAAAATGCAAATCTATTGTGACAGTAAATTCCTGATTGTACTCTCTTCCTCCTTAGATCCTAACAAACTGGCACGAGGAACCTTTTGGGGCCAAGGCTATGTCCATTGTCTTTAATGCTAAGGACTGAGCCAGAGCCTGTGTACATTCTACTTAATTTTTTAAATAAGATTTATTATTTATTTAATATGTACACTATCTTCAGACATACCAGAAGAGGGCATCTTATCTCTTTATGGATGGTTGTGAGCCACCATGTGGTTGCTGGGAATTGAACTCAGGACTTCTGGAAGAGCAGTCAGTGCTCTTAACTGCTGAGCCATCTCGCCAGCCCATTCTACTTAATTTTTAAAAAATACTTAACACACTATGTGTGATGGTTCATACTGTAATCCCAGCCAGCATTCTAGAGGCGTTTAGTAAAAGCATGGAAGGGCCTTTCACAGACTACTGTGGTTACCTGTTGCTATTATAGGATGAACTTCTGAAAACTGTTACTACAGAACGTTGCTCTTAGCAGCTGCTGGGAATTTAATGCAAGGTCTTGAGAACTGGCAGGGTTGGTTATTCTTTGACTCTCACTATAAGCTGCTACTCAGCATTCAAGTATTTTCCCATTCACTCTCAAACTCAGCCTAGAAAGAAATCCTTTTGCCTTCTTAGCAGGACAGAGGGCAATAACAAGCAAAGGACTCTTAAGCTTTCCTGTTCCTTGTCAACAGCAACAGCATGAAGATAGGTTTACCTTGCGTACTTTGCCAGACTTGTTGGGAGTCTGTCTTGGTCTTTTGCTAGGAGTCCGGGGAGCACTGCCATATAGCATCTCTGTCTCTGTCTGTTTCTTGTTCTTTAGTTGCTGTATGAAACAATGATCGCCCCAGTAAGACAGCAGGACCAGAAACTCAGAGAAAAATCTCTGCAGCCTGAGGAGCTGCTGCAATCCACTGATTCTTCAGTGAACTTCATCTCTGGCAGAGATGCAGGACCTCTAATTGCTACCCTCTTTTCCTGATGTGTGTGCACACTCACCCTCTCCTGTTTGGCTCGCTCTTTCTCCAGCCGATGTAGCTCCCACTGTTCTGTAACATACTCCATGAATTTCTGCCCGTTCACCACAAATGCTGCTGAGTGCTCTTGCTCCCAGTGTTCAATCCCTGCTTTCAGCTCCTCTTCCAGCTGGCCCCCAAACAAAGGCATGTCATTTACTTCAAATAACAATGGCGTTCATCTCCAATGAAATAATTACCCTAAAGAAAGACTCCATCCCTGAGTGTCACCAGCCTTTGAGAGATAGCTGGACCCACATGCTTACAGGTTGGAGCAAATGGAAATCAAAGACTAGGGAGTTCATTTAGACACACACTGAAGAGGGGAAAAAAGGCAAAACCCAGTCTAAAAATGGGTGGCTTTGATGACTAAAGTTGGAAACAGCACTGGTCTATAAACAGAATTATCACACTATCAGGATTTCAGTATAGAATCAAACTCTTAACTAGCCAGAAAGGGGGTAAGTCGAGCTTAATATCTCAGTCCCCTCATCTCTACACATGGAAATATTAACTTATAGGGATACTGGACACTGATTAAATGAGATGCCACAGACTAGTATCTGGCAGAAATTAGTAAAAGCTATTTAGTACTAGTACAAAGTAGAAGACAACAACAAAGTACACAGTACTTTCATAAAAGTTTGCCTTTTGGCATAGGCACAGCAGTTATCCTAACTCACTGTGACGTCTTAACAGTACCGACACCTCATTGCTATTACCTGGAGACAGCCACTAGGTAGACCCAGAGAAAGACCACATGAAGACATAGGGACAGAGGATGGCCATCTGTAAGTCAAACAGACTCATACCCTATCAAAGACACCTTGAGTTCATTAAACATAAATTTCTGTTGTCTTAAGCCAACTAATCCCTGGTACTTAGTTGTGGCAGCCTTAGCAAACTCTGATACTCAGTTGCTACACTATAAGGCCCAATATGTACTGTCCCTCCTATGTTTAGAAAGGACAAAGAATAAAGTATCGTACAACCAGCATTACCTTAGGTAGTGTTTTCTGGAGCTTTGCTCGTTCCTTTTCTTCTTTTAAAAGATTTCCCCCTCGGTTTGTAAACCGACTTGGATCTGAAGCTTTTCTCTGTGAAAAATACACTTATCAGTGTAAATAAAACCTCGAAGGATGGGGAGATGACTCAGGAAAGTGCCTGTTGCAAAGCATAAGGCTGGAGTTTAGATCGTCACCCTCACATAGGAGCTGCATGTGCCTGTGACCCCATGCTCAGTCGGGTTAGGGCTGTAGGGCAACAGGATCCTAACCTTGTTTCAAAAGGAAAAAGGTGGAGAGCAATTGAAGACAGCTGATATTACTCTGTCTTGCGCATGTACACATGTGCACCCACGTGCATGAACACATATACACCAAACATAAAAACCAGAAACCAATTACTTCTGCCAAGATGCCTCATCAGGTAACTTTAATGTGCTTTTACAAGTTGTATATTCCTGTCTACGCAAGTGAGAAACAGTCATTTTCTATGCCATGGGCATTCCCTGCCATATGTAAGGTCATCCACTGGGATTCAGGAAAACTAGCATTTCCTTAAAAAAAAATAAATAAATAAAACCGGGCTGGAGAGATGGCTCAGCGGTTAAGAGCGCCGACTGCTCTTCCGAAGGTCATGAGTTCAAATCCCAGCAACCACATGATGGCTCACAACCATCCGTAATGAGATCTGATGCCCTCTTCTGGGGTGTCTGAAAACAGCTACAGTGTACTTACATATAATAAATAAATAAATAAAAACCATACAAGTTAGCATATGTTAGTTATTACACAGGAGTGTTTCATACTCTCCTGCATGGACACTATGCATTTGTTCACGTTCACGCTCCGGTTACTCTCTTATCGTCTTCCTGCTGATTCCCTTCCTCTTGCCAACTCTCTCCTTTCTACTTGTGTTTTTTTGGAGGAGGTGACCCAGTGAGCTTTTAACTAGGGTTGCTTACAGGATCATGGGTGAAGGCTTTTGTTTGTTTTTAGAGAAAGAGTTTCTTTGGGTAGCCCTGGCTGTCCTATAGAGCAGGCTGGCTTCTTCCTCTGCCTCCCAAGTGCTGGAATTAAAGATGTGCACCACCACTGCCCAAGCAGATGAAGGATTATTTACAGGAACATTTGCAACTTTCTGGTACCTAGCTACACTACTTAAAAAGAAAAAGTCAAAGCCGGGCAGTGGTGGCGCACGCCTTTAGTCCCAGCACTTGGGAGGCAGAGGCAGAGGCAGGCGGATTTCTGAGTTCGAGGCCAGCCTGGTCTACAGAGTTCCAGGACAGCCAGGGCTACACAGAGAAACCCTGTCTCGAAAAACCAAAAAAAGAAAAAAAAGAAAAAAAAAAGAAGAAAGAAAAAGTCAGCCTGGTGGCGGCGGCAGCGGCAGCTCATGCCTTTAACCCCAGCACTCAGGAGGAGGCAGAGGTGGATCTCTATAAATTCAAGGCCAGCCTGGTCTACACAGCATGAGTTCCAGGACAGCCAGGGCTACAGAGAAACCCTGTCTCAGAAAAACATGGGGGAAAAACAAAAACAAACAACAAAAACAAAAACCCAACAATGCCTGTCTCTGTAGCTCCAGCTGGCCTGGAACTCAATGATCTGTGTGTGTGTGAAGGACAGGGGGCAGGCGGCCTGCTCTAGGGATCAGTGCAGAGCCTTTACCTGCCCATTAACTTCTGCCCACTTGTACACAGCACATGAAGGCCTGGGTTAAATCTCCAGCACTGCCAGAAAACGGCTGGGGATGGAGCTGAATGACAGAACATGCAGAAGACCCTGATTTCAGTTCTCGGTACCATGAAAAAAAAGTTTGTCATTCTTTTTAACTTTTCATTTTTTGTTATTGTATCCATAGCAATGAGTACATAACATTATAAATTAGGTGTACTACTCAAAACTAGGGTCAGGTAATCAGTAGGTATTGCTGACACAATGCTTGATCGGTACAGTGTATAACTGCAGGGGGCACGCCTCCCTTTTATTCCTTCTCTTAAATGTGGGTGTGTCAAGCAGGGAACCTGCCTTACATCTGTGATCGCTCTCTGCTTTCAACCAGGGGCAAGGACTTACCAGAGGCTTAGTTGTAAGCCTCACAGTTTCTCACCTCAGAGTCTGACTTATCCATTTGTAATAGTTTTGGCTTTCACTTTAAGCTGAGGCTAGGCTAGAACTCATGACAATTCCACAGATTCCACGGGCTGGGATCACAGATATGGGCGAACGTGCTTAGCACGCTTTCATGATGTTTCTCTCCAGAGAAAAGCAGATAAAACTAGGAGTATTACCTCAAACTCTAGGAAAAGTTTCCAGCTCTCTTCCCATTTCTGGACACCTTCAAACAGTTCCTTGTGAACTTCATAGTAGTTTCTTAGCCGTATAATCTCAGCGTCATGAAGATGGAGCAGGTTTTCTGTGTAGTCCTCTGTAACAGACAAGTTTAGGTTTTTTTTTATTAAATCCTCTAGCATTTCCAGCCTCTGGGTCATGACCCTTTTGGGGTTGAGCACCCAACCCTTTTCACCAGGATGACACACCACATAACCTGCACATCAGACACTTACACTATGATTCAGAACAGTACAAGATCGCAGGTTTTATGAAGTACCAACAAAGTAATTGTATGGTTGGGGGTCACCACACACAGAACTGTATTAAATACATACATGGCATTAGGAAGTGGGGACCATTCTCTAGTGTTTGGTATTCCAACTAATTCTACAGTGTGCAAAGTTTTCCTTATAATAAAATGACATAGGAATAAATAAATAAATAAATCTTAAAACAAAAAGAGAAATTAAAAGCCAGGTTTGTCATAGTAGTTGAGATAGACTAAAATGCAGTCTAAAATGATAAACATTCTCCAAAATATGTCGTCTCTTTCTTCTGTTTTTATGCCAGGCCCAGCCAGTAGGAAACTGGGCTACATAAAATATCTAGTCATGTTTGGTTAGGACACTTCCACTCTCTGATCAGCTTAAGACCGCGTAGAACTCCTTTCTTGACTCCCTGAGCTCAGACAAAGACTCAAGCATTTAGCTGTCATAATTCTCTTTTACTGCTGGAAATCTGTGCTTTAGTGACCTTTTCTTGTGGATCAAAAATAAGTGAGGTAATTTTTTTTTTTTAAGATTTATTTATTTATTTATTTATTTATTTATTTATTTATTATAAATACACTGTAGCTGTCTTCAGACACACCAAAAGAGGGCATCAGATCTCATCACAGATGGTTGTGAGCCACTGTGTGGTTGTTGGGATTTGAACTCAACGACCTCTGGAAGAGCAGTCAATGCTCTTAACCACTGAGCCATCTCTCCAGCCCCCATGAGGTAATATTTTAAAGGCTTGGCTATATCTGTTCCCAAGTGGAAATAAGAACTTCCTGGTGAGTGTCTCAGCCTGTAAAGGGCCTGTGAGGCGGCAGCCGCATGAAGAGCATCACCTCTGTACTAACCAGAATAGTAAGGGGCAAAAGCCTGCCTCTGTTCCTGGCTATAAAAACACTGGTCCCACAACTGAGCCATCTCCACTCGAATTGTCTCAATCACTTGCTTTATGTTTTGCATTTTCAGTTCTTCTAACCGATCCAATTCTAATTTCAGCTGAAAAGAAAAAGACAAAGATTATACATCCATACTTCTGTCTATTCCCTTGTTTGTCTATCCATGTTTAAATAAAATTACAATATGAACCTACAGAGGTAAATCGACAACATGCTTCATAACAACATTGTAAGAGTCAGAAATTGAGGAAATGGGCCAAAATAGAACATGTCTCTGCTGTTCCAAGAGATGAGCTAGTAAGGGCATTCGACTAGACCCAGAAATGCTCAGAGAGCACTATTTACCCCGCACACACTGGTTTTCTTACCGCATTCCTGGTTTTGGTTTTTGACCCAGTCATAATTGCAGCCACAGGTTCTTTCTCTTCTTCAGGTATTTGTAACCTATCCCAGAGCTCTCGGATTTGAGCACGGAGTCCCTCACATTCTGCTTCGTTTTGTGACTTTTTCATTTCCAGCTGTGACAAGGAAAGGCAGTAGTTACACCAAAACAGCAAAGGCTGTCCTAGTCTCTCAGAGGAAAAAAAGAGAAAGCACTTTTATGAGATTCATTTATATTCACATCTTCTCTATGTAGCACAGGCTGGCTTCGACTTTGACTCAGGTTCCTGAATGCTGGATTATAATTTAGATATCTGCTATCATACTTTTACATTAAATGCTAAGAGATATGTTGTCATGCCATCTAAACATGCTGCAAAGCTGACATTGCCACAGGATATCAGACCTAGAACAGGATTCAAATTTTGACTTCTTGTTATGTTTTAAGACATGATCTCACTGGGCAGTGGTGGCGCTTTAATCCCAGCACTTGGGAGGCAGAGGCAGGCGGATTTCTGAGTTCGAGGCCAGCCTGGTCTACAGAGTGAGTTCCAGGACAGCCAGGGCTACACAGAGAAACCCTGTCTCAAACAAAACAAAACAAAACAAAACAAAACAAAACAAAACAAAACAAAAGACAGGATCTCATTATGTGGCCCTGGCTGGCTTGGAATTCAGAGACTCACCTGCCTCTGCCTACTGAGTGCTAGGTTTAAAGGCATGTGTTCAAATTTTGAATTATTACTACTATTAGTCATACAATAGATAGCTTGGGCTCTTTTCATAAATAGATAAATAAATAAATAAATAAATAAATAAATAAATAAATAAATAAATAAATAAGGCCAGGACTGTGGATAGGGCTCAGTGAAACATTTGTCTAGGATTCATGAGACTGCAAGGTTTGAATTCAATCTCTACCACTAAAAAAAGAATAGAAGCTAGGGAGATAGCGTAGTCAGTAAAGGGTTTGCTAGAACATGGGTAAAAAGCTGAGCCTGGTAGGACATGCTTGTAATCTTAGCACCGGAGAAGTCAAACAGCCCTGTAAAGCTCCCCAGCTGACAAGCCTGGCCTAGTGAGTGAGCACTAGTCCAATGGAGAACTTGTCTCAACAAGGTGTCCGCTTGTACTGACACTTGCAGTTGACCTTTGACACATGTCTCTCATGTTCTCCCCCCCATTCTTTGTGTTTACTTATTCTATTAACTCACATTGGCCCCTTATTAAGACTAAAGAGAAAGCTGTCAGTTTTTTTAGTTGATGAATACTACTGAGATGCTACACCATAACTCGAGTAGCTGTTACCTGCTTTAGCAATTTCTGTAGTGTTGCAATATTCTCCAGTGATAAACAAAAGGCACTTTCATCCTCACATACTACATCTTTTTCAATGCTTGTATCTGGAGTGTGCTCTAATTCTTCCATACACAATATGATTTGTCTCTTAATGTTGACAAATTGTTCATACCTAGATTCCTTAAAAAAAAAAAAAAAAAAAAAAATTAAAGACACCTAAAGGTCAAATAAAGTTTCATGGTAGAGTGCATGAATGCAGGCAGCATGCCTTTGTTTCTCTCAAAGTTGCCACACGTTGTCGGAATAGGCTCAGCTCTTCTAAGGTGGGGACGGAGGTGCTGTCCACATCACAGGGAGGCATACAGAGAATTTCACGGAGTTCTTGATCTTGTTCTTGAAGTAGCTTCAGTTCCTGCTTTCTCTCCTTTTTCTGTTTTCTCATCAATTCTACTTGAGTGCGCAGGTCTTTTTCTAGTTGCAGGACCGTTGTGTCTTTTTCTTCCTGTATGGAATAACATGATCAATATAAAGTCCAAGGATGGGAAGCACAGTGGGAGAACCCAGGAAAGACAAAGGTTTAAACTTACAAAGCAGTTCAAGCCGGGCGTGCCTGTGCTTACCTTTAGCCCTTGCTCCTGGGAGGTATAGGCAGGGGGATCTCTTTCTATCTTAATGATAAGATGAGTTCAAGGCCAGCCTGCTCATGACCTTGGAAGAGGCTCACCTAGTTTCTAGCAGGGAAAGGCTGTTTTTCTTTCTCCTGACTTAGACTATGTGGCCAAGAAAGACCTCCAAGTCCTGACCCCCCACCTCCTTGTCAGGTGCTGAGGTTACTGGCATGGGTCCTATGCCCAACTTCCTTTTCCATTTTTTTTTTTTTTAAACTATGGTAAAATACCCAGTTATCACCCTACAGTTTGTAAGTGGATATATATAGTGAAGTGGTCTACAACTTAGCAAGATTTATTCCATGGCTTTTCATCTTTACAATGAGACAAACGCAATATACACTCAGCACAACCATAGTTGTTCACTTTCAATATAGAACTTAAATGACACAAACTACACCATACTCTTGTTTTCTAGATAAGTTTCGCTGGCTTTGAGCTTGATATCTTCCTGCCTCAAGTTTCCACATGCTAAGTTTACAGGCCTGCACTATCACATCAAGCAAAGTCATGTGTATGCAACCTTTTGACAGTATGACACAACATTGACATCTATGTAGTTCACACCCAAGAACAGGCTGTCAAGATGGCTTGGAGGGTAAAGGCTTGCTTTCAAGCCTGAAAATCTGAGTTTGATCCCCAGAGCCCTCAGGGTAAAAGGAAAGAAACAACTCCTGTAAGAGTCCTCTGATCTGTGCACACCTATAATCCCAGCACTTGAGGGGCAGAGACAGGTGGATCTGAGTTTGAAGCCAGCCTGGTCTACAGAGTGAGTTACAGGACAGCCAGGGCTGTATGTACAGAGATACCCTGTCTCGAAAAACAAACAAAGCAATAAATAACCCAAAGCTCTCATAGCTCTCATGTTCTAAGAACTTTGCAATGTCATTAAACTCAGTTTTATCAACTTATTACTGTTGCTGGTGTGCAGTGGAGGGGTTGCCATGACATGCATGACAGGAACAGGGTAGTGTTGTGGAGCTGACTCCTCCCGTCCTGTGTGGGTTCTGGGGACCAACCTCAGACTATCGGGCTTTTGTGTGACAATTACCCACTGACCTATCTAGATGGCCTGCTCTTTCTTTTCCTTTGGCCAATATCAGAGGTTAAAACTAGGACATCATGCATACTGGTAAAACCTCCTACACATGAACTACATCCACAGTGGTTTAGATTATAATTTTGTATTAATCCACAGATTAAACATTTGTGTATGATGGTGCCAAACTCTAGGCTAATGTGTTTTGTGCATGTGTAAAACAACCAAGTGTAAACTACAATTTTCCATAACTTAATTGTACAAGTTTCAAAATGTTTATGGTGATTTTACTAGGACGTGGTCTAAGTCAAGAGGCAATTGTAAATACTCCTGTGTAACCCTTACAGTCACTGACCTCCAGGACTCATTTCTTCTTGCAAAACTCAACTGTTCATTTGGCAAAAGGTCCTCGTTTACGCCCCCACCTACTCCAGTCTACTCCATTTCCTGGCTCTAGGAATCTGACTAAGTACCAGGGAACTTTTTGTAAGAGGTTACAAGGACCAGAAAAAGCTTCTTTTGGTTAGCTAGAGGATGGCTTATCCAGTTATTAACTGAAATACTTACATTAATCATCTTAGGAACAACATTTTACCAATATCAACTTAGTAGGCCTTTCTCTATTGCAGTGGATAAACAAGGGAAGAGTGAGTAGAATTGTATGTCCTACAAATACAGTTTCATTTAGTATTGTTAGAAACTGCCATATGTTTAAGAAAGATGTAGCAGGGTACACCCAACTTCTCATGTACCTCTTGACATCAATGTCATTTATGATAATTTCAAGAAATTGCTCTAATGTCATGATCTGCTTGAGGGCTTTGACTGCCAGGGATGAACCATCCTTACCCTTTAAAGGCAGTCTGACTGCCAGACTTACTCCATCTATAGACGCAGGTGCTTAGTTAGCCCTGTAAGAGTGACCAGGACATGAGAACCAGTCATCACTACCTTTCAAAGTCCCTCTGTGTCCCGACTTTTCAGAGGTCACTATTCTGGTTGGTTCAGTGATAGGCAACTTTTGAGTATGAAAAGAACAAAATGGCTGGATTTGGCTTGCCTTCCTTTCTTTGTTATCACTCGGTACCCTTGCCTCCTGTTCCCTCTTACTCTGTCGGGGTAGATGGGAGCATGTACACGTATGTGAATAAATGGATCAACTTTGGGTGTCACTCCCTAGATACTGTCCACTTTGCTTTTCGTTTTAAAAGTTTTATTTCTAAGGGTATAAGCTTTTCTCCTGCACATGTCTTTAAGTGTACTGCATGTGAACCCAATACCCACTGAGGCCACAAGAGGGCACTAGATCCCCTGGACTTGGAGGTCAGGACAGTTCAAGACTCCGTATGTGCTGGGAACTGAATCCAGCTCCTATGCAAGAGCAGCAAGTGTTCTTAACTGCTGAACCATTTCTCCAGCCCTCTGCTTTGTTTTTTGTTTTTGTTTTCTCTTTGGAGCCAAGGTCTTCTTTTATTGGTTTGAAGCTTATGGATTTGGCTAAGCTGGCTAGCCAGTAAGCCTCAGAGATCAACCTCTCTCTGACTCCCCAGCACTGAGGTTTAAGCATATGCTACCATATCTGGCTTTTTTGCATGGATGTGAGGGTTGCATTCAGGTGCTCATAGCTGCGAGGGAAGGACTTTACCAATTAACCCATTTCTTCAATGGTCCTCTATCCCTTTCTTTCACACAAACCTCTGTGCCTCCATTTTCCTCAAAGTTAATTTAAAAACATTATCATGCTCTATAAAACAGAAATACAGTAAGGAGGTTTCGATAACCTATCAGCTGCTTCACTTCCACATCTCATGTCTAGCCCTACTCCTACAAGAAAGCTTTGGGTTTGCAGGTCTAAGGTAACACCAATCTCCCGAGCACTATGTTCTGCCACATACCTGAAGTGGCTTCATCTGTAACTCACTGCACAGGACATTCAGCTCCTTCTGACAGATAGATATGCTTTTGAGAAGCCTTTCCCGCAGGCTCTCCTCTTCAGCAATCATTCTACCCAGAAGATCCTACAACAAGAAAACAGTTGGCAAAGGTTTGGAGCCAACGGGAATAATACAAAACAACAAAAACATATCAAAAAACCCACAAAACCAACTAGCATCAACACCAACACCCTCGTAACTTCAAATTTTATAGAAAGGGCTTTAAATAAAATCAGGAACAGCCTGTGATATCTTAGTATAAATGACTAGATATTACTTCCTCTTTAAATGTAGTTGTTATTATGTATGTTCATGATGTGGAGTTGAGGAATGTAAATGCCACAGAAAGTGTGGAAAGAAGGCAAGTTCACGGCATCAATTCCCCGGGTTCTGGCAGTTGAGCTCATGTCTTTAGGCTTATATCATGGAGTTGTAGCAGTGCCATTACCTACTAAGCCAGCTACCAAGACCCCAAATATCAATCTGTCTTTTATCTCAAATAACACCCCTACTGTTCTCACTGCAGAGAGACCAGTTCGAATCCACCCACCTTTATGTGTTTCTTTACAACCTCCGTTCTCTGTAGTCGCTGTTCCTCTGGAATTCCAATTATCTCCCATATTTCCTGAAGGCGAGCCAGAGCTTCCCGGAGGCACAGGATGGACTCGTCCGCAAGCACCTCACTGGAAAGCATAGAAAAACCATTGCTTGTAAGATCCAGTATCACTGCCTCAAAACGAAAAGCACTATTTTCAGAACTAAATTGAGTAGTTTCCCAGTGGCCTTGAGAGTAAATAAATTCAGAGGAGGCATACTAGTTTAATAAATCTTAGCCATTCTCTGTGCCTCCTAAATGCCACACTAGGAAAATTATCCCATTCACCCGAATAACACCCAATGACTTTGATCAATGACTAATACTGAATTACAAATGCTTTGTTTTAACAAAAGAAAAACCAGACAAAATATCAGTAAAATAAACTTCTAAGAGCTTGCTGGTAAGAGGCCCCTGAAAACAACTGGCAGACAGCTGGGCATGGTGGCTTGTGCTCTTAAAGCCTATACTTGAGAGGCTGAGCCTTAAGTCTAAGAATCTTTAGCCTCAGCCTCCAGAGTGCTGGGATTACAAATGCACTCCACAAGCCCGGCGGTGGTGCATGCCTTTAACCCCAGCACTCAGGAGGCAGAGGCAGGAGAAACTCTGTGAGGTCGAGGCCAGCCTAGAGTACAAAGTCAGTCCAGGACAGCCAGAGCTATACAGAGAAAGTATGTCTTAAGCAACAAAAAGAGAAGCCAAAAAAGATTTGAGTGGTGATAGAAGCAGCACTTAGTCTCAGCATGGGAAGTGGAGACAGTGTGTCTGTCAACAGAATGGACCAATACATTCCAGCAGTGCGAAAGAACAAACCTCACACAACACTGCTAAAGCTAAAAACATGCTAGGTTGGCAAAATGGCTCAGCACATGAAGACGAACAACCTGGGTTGGATCTCTGCAACCTACATGGTAGGGAAAAACTGATTCTACATGTTGGCCTTTGACCTTCATAAAAATAACTGATAAATAACTCTTAAAAACAAGCCAATACTAATTATGCTAAACTATGGTAAGTGAAAAGTCAAACCCGGGGATCCCTATCCATGAGATTTGTCTGACACAAGGATGACCCTGAACCTTGACCCCTTGGTTCTCCTTCTACCTGTGCCACCAACCTCAGCCGTATTTTTTTTTTTGTTTTGTTTTTTCGAGACAGGGTTTCTCTGTGTAGCCCTGGCTGTCCTGGAACTCACTCTGTAGACCAGGCTGGCCTTGAACTCAGAAATCCGCCTGCCTCTGCCTCCCAAGTGCTGGGATTAAAGGCGTGCGCCACCACGGCCCGGTGTCAGCCGTATTTTTATCTTCGAAAACTTTTACTTTAGGATTAGTATCTTTAGCCAGGCGGTGGTGGCGCACGCCTTAAATCCCTGCACTAGGGGTGCAGAGACAGTCGGATCTCTGAATTTGAGGCCAACCTGGTCTACAGAACAAGTTCCAGGACAGCCAAGGCTACAGAAAAACCTTGTCTCAAAAAACAAAAAATTAATCTCCTTTATATAACATTTAAAGAACAGACTGTTTTCTCCTTTTTCTTAGATACATCAAGGAAACAGCATTTTGGCTCTAGAGAACTGGAACCTGGATGAACTCTGTCACCCTTTAGCATGGGCCTTGGAATAAGCCATTTAACCTGCAAATGATGGGGCCGGAGATGCTTTGGTTACTGGTGTGTTTCAGAGAATTCAGTGATTTTAAGAAACAACAGTCTAGACCTCCATCATTCAAAAGACCTTCACAGTCACAAACAAACCTTAATATTCTCACACTCAGACATGTCTCTCTAGCCATAAAATCCCAGTTGGTTGCCTGTGCTGGAAAAGTGTTTGCACAACAGACAGCTGCCTATACAAGGTGGGCAGTACTAGCACCCAGATATAATCTGCTGCTTACAAATTTTACTGGTACAACTTTTAGGGAAGGTTAGATTGTCCTGTACTCCATCTTAGAAATTACTGTACTCATTTAATATTTAGAATATATTGTACTCATTTCCGAAATGTTAACAGATAATTAAGGTGATTAATAAATATAATCCCTGTGAATCAGTACCCCAGCTAAGGAGTTCCCTAAGGAGGCATGGCTCCTGCACTTCACTTTGGTAACAAAAGAGCTGGCCATGTCAAGACATTAACATCTCATCAAATTCACTTTCTTTTTACAATCTTAAAGGTCCATCCTTACTAGTCAACTCCATGACGGCTAGATTTCTATCTAAAAACAAAATTGATCAAGCCCCCAAGAAAATGCCTACTTCTCCCCAAGATTCATACTGTCCTCAGGAAAACAGTTCCATTACCTCATCCTCCAACCCACCAATCCCTCCAGCCTGCAGCCAGCACAACTCCCTGCATGTCCCCTGCATGTCCCCTACTTTAGTCACATACTGGGTGATGCTGGACTTTTCTACAAACTAGGTTCCCTTCATGTGCCACAGTCTTATCTGGGAAACTAGGAACATGTCACTCACAATCCTCAGATATTTTGTTTGTTTTTATGTGTCCGGGTGTTTTGTCTGCAGGTATGTCTGTATACCATGTGTGTGTGCCTGGTGCCTAAGGAGGTCAGAAGAGGACATTGAATCCCCTGGAAGTTGCATAAAAATGCCACGAGCTGCCATGTGGGTGTTAAGAATTAAATTCAGAGGCGGGTGTGTTGGCACACACCTTTAATCCCAAACGATCCAGAGACAGAGACAGTCTGATCTCTGTAAATTCAAGGCCACCTACTCCATAGAGCCAGTTCCAGGTCAGCCAGGGACACAGACACACCTATGTAGAAAAAAAAAAAAAAGCACACTCCTCTCCTAGAGGGTTGGAGTTCAGTTCCCAGCAGCTATATCAAGTAGCTCACAGCCATCTAAAACTCCCTGGAATCCACTACCTCTGACCTCTGTTGGTAAATGAGCCACATAAACACACATGTAATTACAAGTGAAATCCTTGACTGTTTAGTGAGTTGGAGGCCAGCTTAGGCTACATGGAACCCTTTCTTGATAAAGCACAAAAGCCCTGTACAATCTTTGCGTGACCATCCTTTCCCTTCTTTTGGATGAATCCTAGCAGTGGGGTTGCTGGGCTGTATGGTAACAGACTGTACACCGAAGCTGCTCCGTTTTTATTCCACAAGCAGTATATGCAGGTGTAGTTTCTCACCAATTTGTTCTTTCATTTCCCTCCACAGTCCCCCTGTGTAGCCCTGGCTGTTCTGGCATTTGCTCTGCAGACCAGGTGGTCTGGAACTCGGAGAGCCACCTGCCTCTGCCTCCCGAGTGCCTGCCACAGACGCCTGTACCACCAATGCCTGCCACAGATGCCTGTGCCACCAATGCCTGCCACAGATGCCTGTGCCACCAATGCCTGGGTGTTTTGTCACTGTAGCCATCCTGGTGGCTATGAAGTAGTATCTAACTGTGATTTTGCTTTACATTTCTTTGATGACTAATGCTGAACAACCAGTCATCTACAGATCTCATTTGGAGAGATATGTGCTCAAATTATTTTCCCATTGCACAAGGTCTTTTAAATTCAGACTAAGAAACAAAAACAAAACAAAACAAAAAAAGGTTTTATCCTCACTATGTTGGTGAGCCTAAGTGGCTCTGACAGCATCTGAAATCAAGGAACACAGGGGACCATAGCCACCAGTCCTTTCACTTTCTGTTGGATTCTTTTTGAGACAGAATCTCACCATTGTAGCTCTGGCCGGCCTGGAACTCAGAGAGCCACCTGTACAGTGGTTAAGGTATGTACCACCACGCCCAGTTTAATGATCAACTGTGAATGAGGGATACATGAAGAGGATAAAGATGTGGTGGTGGGGTGGGGAGATGGCTCAGGGTAAAGAGCACTGGCTGCTCTCTCAGAAGCCTTGAATTTATTTTCCTTATAAAGGAAAACAATTAATTGGGTGGGCTTATAATAGTTCAGGGGTTTAGTGCTCCCCCATCCCAGCTCCCCCCACCAAAAGGGACCACATATGATGGTGCACGTCTTTAATCCCCACACTCAGAAGGCAGAGGCAGCTGCATCTCTGGGTTTGAGGCCAGCCTGGTCTACACAGCGAGCTCCAGGGCAATGTACAGACCCTGTTTTAAAAGCACCCTACCCTAATAAATAAATAAAATAATTTTATTATTTTTAAAATTATTTATTTATTTATAAATGTGAGTACACTGTCACTCTCTTCAGACACACAAGAAGAGGGCATCGGATCCCATTATAGATGGTTATGAGCCACCATGTGGTTGCTGGGAATTGAACTCAAGTACTCTGGAAGAGCAGTCATTGCTCTTAACCACTGAGCCATCTTCTCCAGCTGTCTTAGTCTGGGTTTCTATTCCTCACAAACATCATGACCAAGAAGCAAGTTGGGGAGGAAAGGGTTTATTCAGCTTACACGTCCACATTGCTGTTCATCACTAAAGGAAGTTGGGACTGGAACTCAAGCAGGTCAGGAAGCAGGAGCTGATGCAGAGGCCATGGAGGGATGTTTCTTACTGGCTTGCTCAGCTTACTCTCTTAAAGAATCCAAAACTGCCGGGCAGTGGTGGCGCACGCCTTTAATTCCAGCACTTGGGAGGCAGGGGCAGGCGGATTTCTGAGTTCAAAGCCAGCCTGGTCTACAGAGTGAGTTCAAGGACAGCCAGGGCTACGAGAGAAACCCTGTCTGGGGTTGGCGTGGGGGAAAAACCCAAGACTACCAGCCCAGAGATGTCACCACCCACAAGGGGCCCTCTCCCCTTGATCACTAATTGAGAAAATGCCTTACCACTGGATCTCATTCATGGAGGCATTTTCTCAGCTGAAGCTCCTTCTCTATGATAACTCCAGCGTGTGTCAAGTTGGCACACAAAACCAGTCAGTACACCAGCCCCAAGAAATTTTTTTTGTTTTTGTTTTTTCGAGACAGGGTTTCAAGGATCTCAAATCTGACTGAAAACAAGCCAAGGAATTGGTGTAGCCTTCTTGCAATCTCAACAAGACTGTCTTGAGATTATTAAAAAAGCAGAAGATGCTTGGACAACCCATACTGAAAGACTTTATATTACTTTTTTAAAAAGGGGAGGGAGTGTCTCTTATAGGCTATAGGCTAGCCTGGCCTTGAACCTCCCACCTCTACCTCCCAAGAAAGTAGTGGGGGTATAGATCTGCCACCTCACCCAGCTGTCTGGATTTCCTATTTTAAAATAGGATCTCTTTATACTGCAGGATAAAGAGAACTCTCCTGCCTTGGGCTTCTGAAATTTGCAGATTACAGGTGAGGGTAATCATATCCAAATATACTTTGAATACAAGTTTATTTTCAATGTATTTTGGGGTTTTACTAGTCTTCACAATGCACCATTAATCCCAGAAGAGCTTAAATGTCATTCAGATGAGATTATCTGCAATCCTTAGCCTTGGACTCAATTTGTTTTCATAATACTATTTACTAAGTGTTTTCATTCTATTCCCAGACTCCTAGAGCCAAGTATCTAGGGGTAAAACATATGATCAAAAATCAATAATCACGAAACCAAGATTCTTAAAAATTACAAAGCCTTGTCACTCACTCGTTTCAGAAAGTTATTTTAGAAGTTCGAAACTGGGCATTCAGCTTCTTACCCAAAGAGTCAGTTTTGATCAGATTTCAAATCAGGAACTCCCAAGCAGTACCGGAGAATTTTCTTTTTAATACAGGATTCTTTTTATTTTTTTATGTGCATTAGTGTTTTGCCTACATGTATGTCTGAGTGTGAAGGTGTCAAAACAACTGGAACTAACTTAACTGGAGTTAGACAGTTGTGAGCTGCCTTGTGAGTGCTGGGAATTGAACCCAGGTCCTCTGGGAGAACAGTGCTTTTAGCCGCCGAATCATCTCTCTCACCCCGCCTAGGAATCTTAAAACGACCGGAAAAGAATTCCATAATTTGAGTTTGTTAACTTGCAAGGAAATCAAATCATCTTTCCAACTCAAGTAAAAACACGGAACCGTAGACACGAAGAAAAACGATACACTTAAAACTTCAGGGCTTTTTGAACGGTCTCGCCAAATAGCCTAGGCTAGTCTTAAAACTACGTCTCCTAAGATAAACTCGAATCAATCTCGTTCTAGCCTCCCGAGCAATGGGATTACAGACTATACTTTAAAATGAGAAGTCCACACCATTACAGGCTCAGCATTTACACGGAGAAGCGGCCGAGTAGCCGGGATCTGAGGCTGCACCGGCGCTCGGCCGCCAGCTGCGCCAGGGCCTGAGACAAACCCACCGCGGCCTCGAGGAAGCGAGTCCACCCCGCGCTGTCTCGCCCGCTGCTCGCCCCGCTAGTGGCCTAGGTCACAGATGCCCTCCGGAGCCGGCTTCCAGCGACCCCAGCCTCAGACATCGATGCCTGAAGCCCGGCAAACCCAGACTGTCGAACCTGGTACCAGACCCGCACTTCAATAATGGCTCCCTCCCCTAAGAGACCCCCACCTTCTCCTCATGGCGGACGCTCCAAGCCGTCTAGAATCGAGATCCTCCACGTCCCACGCGCAGGACGGAGAACGGTAACCAGCTGCAGCAGCCCCCACCTTGAGTCGGTCTCAACTCTCCAAGCCGTTGGACCCCGCGGAATTCAAACCTAGCCAGAGGCAGCGCCGCCCGACAATTGGTTACTGCGTCTGCCACTCACGGAGCCCCGTTCTCGCCCCGCCCCTCCTGCAAAGGGCGACTGCGTAGATCTGGAGGCTGGAGTATAGAGACTGCCCAGGGCGTGGGAAGCACTTGCACACGGAGCGCGGACCTCTGAGTGCGCATGCGTACACCTAAGCCTCAAGTTAGCGCCTCAAGGGTGGGGTGGAGGGGTGGCTGATGATGTCACCCGACCCCACCCGGTCGGCGCCGTTGAGTTTCAAAATTTTGTGCTTCCTAAGAGGTAACGGGGAGACTGCCAGAACAACTCAACTACTCGCTACTCTCCAATGTCCCAAGAGGAGCAGGGATTAGCAGGAAAGCTTAGAAGGCAAACAAACCAGGCTCTTCGGCCTGGTACCTTAGCAGACAAGTTTATCGGATTTAATCATTAGGACACACCTGTCAATAATGATCATCACTATCCTGAAGAAAAACTGGAAAAGATTTGAGTAGCTTTTCCGGAACGTTAGGCGGCTGAGGCAGGACGGTGAAATAGTTTGGGCTACATGAAAAAATGGACTAATTTACTTGCCCAATTAAGCTTTGAGCAAATGGTGATGATATGGGCTTTGTTTTCCTTACAAATTATAGGATTTAGGTAAATTAGGAAAACTTCACAATTCGAACATAACATCAAAGTACTTGTGTGTCCTTTTCTTCCCGCTGATCACTAGTTGCCCCCTGCTGCATCTGTATCTCATTTTTCAATGATTTACTATTTCCTTTTTGCTACCTTCTCCAAAATGATTTGTAGAAGTGTAATTATTGAATACTCCTTTCCAAAGAGGTATTTATTAACCTATCTTCTGCACCAAGCTTTACCTGGAGTATCCTTGTTACCCACAGCAGTGGTGTACTGGCTGGTTTTGTGTCAACTTGACACAAGCTGGAGTTATCACAGAGAAAGGAGTTTCAGTTGAGAAATGCCTCCATGAGATCCAGCGGTAAGGCATTTTCTCAAGTAGTGATGGAGGGGGGGCCCCTTGTGAGTGGGGCCATCTGTGGGCTGGTAGTCTTGGGCTCTATAAGAACGCAGGCTGAGCAAGCCAGGGGAAGCAAGCCAGTAAGGAACACCCCTCCATGGCCTCTGCATCAGCTCCTGCTTCCTGACCTGCTTGAGTTCCTTTAGTGATGAACAGCAGCATGGAAGTGTAAGATCAATAAACCCTTTCCTCCCCAACTTGCTTCTTGGTCATGATGTTTGTGAGGAATGGAAACCCTGACTAAGACTCGTGGTGATTAGCAATGTGCTTTTAAACCACTAGGTTCCATCTATAGGTCCGAAACAAAACAAAATCTAGTTTATACTGAATTTTAAATGAAATTGTCTGTTTTTCTATATTGGTCAACTGTATCATCTATAAGAGTCTCATTATTTGCTTTTCTTTTTTATGATAAATACATTTATTAAACTTATTTGTGTGCGTACATGGGGTGGTAGTTTATGGAGAACAGAGGGCAACTTACAAGATTCAGTTTTCTCCTTCTCTGCATGGGTCTGGTCTAGGAAGCAGAATCCAGGGCAGTGGTTCTCAAAATGTGGGTCTTGACCCCTTGGGGGGGGGGAGTTTGTCAAATAACCCTATCACAGGAGTAAAATAGCAAACATCCTACATATCAGATATTTGGTTCATAACAGTAGTAAAATTACAACTATGAAGTAGCTACAAAAAGAATTTATGGCTGGGGCTCACTACAGCGTGAGGAACTGTATAAGGGGTGACTACATCAGGAATGTTGAAAACCACTGCCCTAGGAGCTTGAATTAGGTTGTGAAGGCACCATTAACTACTGAGCCAACTCCCTAGGCCATCATTTACTTTTTTCTTTATAAGTAAACAAGGCAGGCCTGGGCATAGTGGCCATACCTTAGATCTCAGCACTTGGGGCAGATTTCTGTGAGAGAGGCCAGTCTGGTAAACAGATTTTAGGCCAGCCAGGTTAAGATAGGCCCTGTGTCAAACAAATAGAAAAAAAAAAAAACAAAAACAAAAACAAAAAAAAACCAACCTTTAGTTCGCCTCTGAGATTAAAAGCATGTGCCACCAACGCCCAGCTAGAAGTATGTTTTATTGGAGGTGATGTTTGTTTGTAAGGTGCTAGGGTCAAAGGGGAAGGCTACCAAGCACTATCAAGCCCTGCCTTGTTTTCTTTTTCTGAGACAAGGTCTCATTCTGTACACCAGGATGGTATGAAACTTGCTACATAGCCCAAGCTGGTCTTGAACTTGGGAGTCATCTTCCTGCCTCAGCCTCCCAAGTGCTGGGATTATAGAAAGTCATCGAATCTGGCATCAGAAAGATGTTTTTCTTACTTTCAGAAAACAAAACAAAACATTTTATTTACTAGGCACAGTAATAGAAACCTGTACAACACGTGAGAGGCAGGAGGATTACCATAAGTTCAACTCCAGCCTGGCTTACATAAGTCTAGGCTAGCCAGTGACCATGTCTCAAAAAAGGAACGAATAAAACTGTCTCTTTAAGTTAGAGCAGTAACAAATTTGTCTTCTGGAAAGTACTGAAGTACAGAACTTTAGGAGTGGAAAGGTGTCTGTGGACCACTGCAGCCTTCCTTCTCCTTTACACGTGAGGAAATGGCACAGAGCAGGCTAGTGACTCCTACTGGGAAAAACGGAGTAGGCCCATTATATGTGAACTATTTGAATCTTATCCCCGTCTAGTTTATGAAAGAATGAGACTCAGACTATGGTTATTTTACTTGGCTATGACAGTTACTGGCGGTAACTCCTAATCTACTTTTCTAACTGCCGGTCTGGCTACCTCCCCAGTGGTGTACCCCAGAGACTGTTTCTCCTGGCCTTGTGCTCATGGTCCATCTCCTCTCACCGTGGCTTTCTCCCCCCTCTGTCTCCTCTCTCTCTCTCCTGTTGCAACTCCCAACCAGGTAACTCAAAACCCACCCATCTCTCATCCCTCCAGTAACTGGCTGTACCATTTTTATTTAACCAATAGTTTTAAGTTAAGGAACAAGGTTTGTACAACGAAGGCTGGTAACTGTGAGAGCTCACTCCTTCTGGTACAGTATGTAGCAACAGACCAAACCTCATCAGTCCAGAGGAATCAATGAAAACCCAGGTCCTGAAGCACATGAAGCCCCCCAGGAAAGTCTCACTGCATTTAAAAAGAGATTGTGTGTCTAGGACTACAAAGATGTTGCATTTGAGAACAGAGGCTTTATTTACAATAATATTCAAACAGGATTTAGCAAAGAATACCTCTCCCCTCATGCCTTAGCAGCATGAGCTATATACAATTCATAAGCAAGAGGAGTATCCTGGGGAACATGACATGAATTCTCTCCCCAAAATTAGTTCCAAAGTTCTCAGCTCTGAGTAGTAAGTACAGCTGGGAGTGGGGGCTGGGGAGGTCTTAGAAGGTAGATGCCAAACACCGGCATCTCACTGGGACCCCCAATCAGGAATTACTTCAGCACTGGCCAGGAAAACATCAGGATTTCACTTCACTCATGGCTTCCATGAGGCGAGCACTGTTTGTAACAGCAGTTGTCAGAAAAATAAATCTGTACCCTAGAGTCAAGAGAAGTAGCAGAAGTGACTAAACAGACCTCAGGCCCCAACAGACCAAGCTCACCACTTCCCCAGTGCCCCAGTGCCCCAGTATCAGAATGCAGGTTTACAGTCACAGACACATCTGGACATGCCTATCCCCAACAAGTGAGGAGAAAAATAGAAAAATAAAACTATCAGTTGCAGTCTCTAGAGTGCTAGGATGTGTCAGACCTGGTAGGACTATGCTCCCCTCCTCTTGCTACAGCAGTTCCTAGCAAGGCTGGACAAGTGGGGCCACAGCCAGGAGGGAAGCCTTTCTGGGCAGGACATGCTGTCCCCAGAACCCACGCGACCTTGTTCTCACCTTTCTGTTCTTACCTTTCTCTCTACCCAGGAAGCGCAGGGCTGATATCTCTGAGAACGTGCAGCCCCCCAAGAATACCACCAAGATAAGGCGCAGTGACTCACTGGAAGCCTTGTCTTCCTTAGCCATGTCTGTGAGGATCAGAGGAGACCCCCATCTTTACTCACACACTAGTCCACCATCATGGGTCCTGCCCAGCCCTCCCTGACGTCATGCACCACTACCAATGCCACATACCTGTGAATGCAAACTCACTGCAGTTTAGCAGCCGTACCACTTCATCAAGGCCCTGCCAACTGCGCCGGTCCAGCACCTAGGAAAGTATAAACGCTGCTTCAGGTCTTCTGATAGTAAGTTTAGGAAAAGAAAGGAGTAACAAACAGTGAGACTCAAGTTCTTTGCTAGTTACTTGGAAAGTGAAAGTTGAGATGGGCCAAGGACCAAGAAGAAGCATAAAGAGTGCAACAGGAATTCAAGCAAAAGTGATTCTTTTTCACCTGCTCAATGATTCGGCAGCTCAGAGGCACATAGGCACCACTAAAGACATAAGCCATGTCTCGAGGTACTTTCAGGTCATACTCCCCATCTACACGTGGGATCTAGAGAGCAAGGGTACTACATTAGGCAGGGAATAGCTCAGCACTCTTACCTTTCAGAGGTCTGATAACAGCAGCACACCACTGGCAGCAGTTCACACTTTAGTGACGACCAGCAAAGGTGCTGACAAAAGGGTCCGTACCCAGACAACCGTAGTATTAAATACCTGCCCCTTCTCTCTAGGGCTTCCTCTGCTCCCTGTAAAGGCTCTGAAGGGAAGGGCTCTTTCCCAGTTCTTCCCTCTAGCCCTTTCCCAGGGAGCAGATAACTCATGCTTCCCAGTGTTCTCTAGCATTGACAGTTGCTGTTAAGTGTCTATTAAACAGTGGTTCTTTATGCTTTGTTTCCTTATTAAATTAAGCTCATGCTGTAAAATTACCATAAAAATGACATGGGGCTAGAGAGATGGCTCAGCGGTTAAGAGCACTGACTGTTCTTCCAGAGGTCCTGAGTTCAATTCCCAGCAACCACATGGTGGTTCACAACCATCTGTAATGGGATCTGATGCCCTCTTCTGGTGTGTCTGAAGACAGGAACAGTGTACTCATATACATAAAATAAATAAATAAATCTTAAAAATAAATAAATAAATAAATAAATAAATGGGCCGGGCAGTGGCGGCACACGACAGCCAGGGCTACACAGAGAAACCCTGTCTCGAAAAACCAAAAAAAAAAAAAAAAAAAAAAAAAGCAACAACATGGGGATCTTGCAGACGACATGGGTTCAATTCCCAGTACCTACAGAGCAACCCACAATTGCAGTTCCAGAAAAATCTAAGACTTTCTTTCAGTCTCCACATGCACTAGGCCGACATGTAGAACACACATAAATGCAAGAAAGCACTTAATACACAAAATAAAAATATTTTTAGATGGAAGAACAGAGAATGGGGAGATGGTTCAGTGGGTAAAAATTACTTGTTAACTGAGCATGAGGCATGAGTTCACTTCCCCAGAACCCATGTGAAAAGCTGGACCCACAGCACAAGTACATTTGATCCCAGTGTCCTATGGGGAATTAGGAGGCAGACACAGGAGAACCCCCAGAAGCTAGTGGGCAAGCTAGCCTGGCCTATACAGAGGAAACACAACTTAAGACTTCATCTCAAACAAGGTAAGGACTGACACCCAAGGTTTCCTCTGATCTCTGCATGTGTGCTATGCATTCACACACATGAATGCACGCAGACACATGAATGCACGCATGCACACTGTACATACACACCCTCACCCTGTATACACACTGTATACACATACTACACACATACACTGTACACACACTGTACACACACTGTACACACACACACACACACACACACACACACACACACACACACTATACTCACCAAAAATAAAGAAATGCAATGGCATACAGGTTAATATGGGTTCAAAGTACTCTATAAAGAAACAGTTGGGCAGTGGTGGCACACATCTTTAATCCCAGCAATTGGGAGACAGAGGCAGGGGGATCCCTGAATTTGAGGCCAGCTTGATCTACAGAGTGAGTGCCAGGATAGCCAGAGTTACACAGAGACCCTGTATCAAAAAACTAAAAACCAAAAACCAAAACCAAAAACCCAAAACTCTTTCCCATCCAGCCTTGTTTGTTCTACATACCAAATTCAGCTTTTTGCTGATGGCACGAAAATTGCTCCTCTTGGCCAGAGAACTGAAGGCATCAGTGATTTTTCCTGGGGAAGAAATCTGTGCTAAGGTTTCATCTAAGATCTACCGATTCACAGTGCCATTTAGGGTAGGAGAGAACGGCACACCAATGCCCTGGCCCATCTTCCCTGCTACTGAAATCATTCGCTACAGTTCCCTGGACCTGAGCAAGACAATCAGCATATCTCTCCTCATACACTTTTTCTCTTACAGGTATCAACTGCCCACTCATGTAGTCTACAAGGTGACCTTAATTTCTAGGGTAGGAATCAGCTTCAGAATAAAACCAGCCTGATGTCCTGAGGGACTGTGAACAGCCACTTCATTTCTCTAAGCTGCATTTTCCTTAGAAGAAAAACAAGGGAAAGAACCCCTGCCTCTGGAGGGTTAAGTGAGAACTCAGGTCAAAGGTCAGCACATGCAGAAGTTTGCAGTTTAGGTGAAATCAGCCCTCCCAGCCCTCTCCACCTCAGAGGGGTCTGCCCGCTGTAAGAAAAGGAACAGCTCCCAGGGCACAGAGATGGAGGCTCACCTGCAGCCTTGTCAGTCACCAGCTTGCTCACTTTGTTCTCTACTGCTGTGAGGGTGTCCCCGGGAGCCTGCTCGGTTAGAAGCCCGGCTCTCCGCAGGTTGGAGAAGGTTAGCAGGTGCTCGGGGCCATAGCTCTGAAGGGATTTGAAGCCAGTTATTTACTCAGTGTCCACCATTCAACCAGCACTGTTAGGGACACAGGGGAGGGGAGAAATCCATATGCACTTTGCAGTGTCTACTCAAAGAGCTCACGTGAGTGGCAGTATCAAAGAGGTATAAAAAGTAGCAGAAACTACTTAAGAACAAAAGGACGGGGTTGGCTAGATGGCTCAGCAAGCAAAGGTGCTTGCTGCCAAGCCTGATGACCTGAGTTTGGTCCCTAGGGACCCACGTGGTGGAAGGAGAAAACCATCTCTTGAATGTTTTTCTCTGACCCTCACAAGCATGTGCGTATGCACATACGCTCACACAAAATCAATAGCATGGTTCTGAAGTTGTTCTTTAGATGTCATGTATGTAAGTGTTTACCTGGATGTGTGTGTACATGTGTGTGCCTGCTGCCCATAGAGGTCAAAAGGTGGTGTTGAATTTCCTGAAACTGGAGTTACAAATGGCTGTGAACTACCATGTGAGTGCTGTGAACTGAGCCCAGGTCCTCTGTTCCCAGAGCAACAAGCAATCTTAACTGGTCAGCCAACTCTCCAGCCCCAATAAATGTAATTTTTAAATGAAAAAAGGATTATATCTTCCCATTTTTACCTGCAGATACTGGGTTTTCAGAGACCGATAATCCTTGGGGATCAAACCTAAGAGTAAGGGAAACAAGGCAGGTATGTGAGAAAAAAACAAGCAGCCATGATCCCAGAAGAGGACAGCCAAACCAATCAAACGACATACACCCAGGAGGAGAACTGTGCTACCCTCCAATAGGGTGCAGCTGATGCCTGCCGAATGGACTGCTTCATCTAATTTGCTTACTAAAAGGTAAAGGCCAGGTATCCTATTCTAAGAGCTCCGAACCACAGGGGCGCACGCTGAACAATGGTAATCACCAGTGCTGGAGAGAATCAGAAAGCTGTGACGGAAGACAGACTTCCTGTGCATTCTAGTTAGTTATTAGAACTGACTTACAGCTGCTGAGAAACCAAAGTTTCAAATATTTTTCTCCACAGAGATAAGCTGGGCTTCCAACGTCAAGGAAGGGGAACTAGAAGCAGCAGACTATGTCTCCGGGTAGAGAGCAGCATGACTCACTTTCCACTGAAGGGGTCAACAGTAAAACCATGTTGCCATGAAGGTGTGCAGAACCAGGGCTTTGTGGAGTGCTTATGGGAAAGATCCCTTGGCCCTACATGCTTTCTATCAGGAAGCCTCACTAAGGACAGGTCAGACTGAGGGAGGAGAGAACTGTCACTGCACCCTACCTATGATGGGCACGGGAGTGGACTGAAGATGGAACTGTTTACAGCCAAACAATATGTCCCCTACAACCTGCTAGTGACCCACCCCAAACAAGAAAACTTCATTTTAAAAGAGAAAGAATCCAGTAAATGCCAAAACAAAAAAATAAGCAAACAAAAAACCCAAAGAAAACAAAAGCCACATTGCTGGGCTTTCAAAAATCCCCTCTTTTTCCCTGAGGCATACATATTTCTCATCTGGCATTCTCGGATTGAACGTTTGGGCTCACCATTCTCAGTGATGGACAAAAGGCACATGAGGCGTAGGCTCTCTATGGGCGACACCTGCACAGGAAGGAAGGAAGGAAGGGTCAAGGAGGACTGACATGTGAGGACGCATGTCTTCTTTCTGCTCAGGCAGCCCCACCTCTAAGCCTCCCAGTGCACACCTGCCGGTCTATGTGCTCTTCAATGTAGCTAGTGCTCTCTCGGATGTTGAAGCCCTCCAGCAGCGCTGTAAGAGATCAGAAAACAGTCATTCCTGGAGATCAGCTTAGCTAGGATTCGTCTGTCTCCCAATCTCTTTCTCTACCCTCGGGTGGAGCTAAGGGACCCCCCAGCATTCCACACAGCCAGCAACATCAGCTGGCGAGAGCTAGAAAGCATCTTTTCCAGGGTCTGGGAACCATCGGGGTAGGAGCAAGAACAGGAGTTTTGTGAAGCTCTGGCTGTTACCATGCTCTGTCTTGATTAGTTCCTGGAAGTCCTGCTTGGTTTTCTTCTTCATGATTGATTCACAAGCCCCAATATCTGCAGAAAAGACAAAAAACTCACCTTCCTGGTTCCACAAGGAAAATCTTTGAGTGCCAGGAGAAAAACCTCATAAAGGAAAATCCATAAGCACTCTTTCATTTTAAATCAAATGAGATTATGCCAAGAGAACAAGAATCTCCTCTTAGAAGAAAGTAATGGCCTTCAGCAACACTCCCCTGGAGGGCACAGTCACCTCCCCTTATCCCCAGGCTAGCACCTACGGAGACTAAGAAGGCGGTGCTCCTGTTTCAGTCCCTTGAGCTCTTGGGACACGAAGTTCTTCATCTGCTTTATGTCCATGCCTCTCCGGCGCTGTGGAAATGTCCCCATAGGTCAGTACCCTCTGAGAAATCCCATTCTCCCTCAGCTGCTCCCCATCCATGAGCAGACACAGGAGGCCTATCATAGGATTAGAAAGGGAACACTGAAGAATGTAAACAGAGGCACAGGCCTTACGTCATATTGAGCCTGCAAGTTCCGGGCCTTCTGGCTCAAGAAGCCAAAGACATTGGAGAAGTGTTCGTTGCGGATCTCATTGAACACCTGTGAGAGAACAAGACAGAAGCCACTTACTCTGACAGATCTGTACCAGGACCCTGCCTGCCTCATGAGTACAATAACAGCACAGGAAGTGATGCATAAGCCAAAACATGACCAGAGCAGAGCTGGTGAGAAGTGTCTTGGCCATTCACTAGGTTCTGGATCTACTCTTTTCCCATATTTATTTTTGGATTTTGAGATAGTTTTATTTAGCTGAGACTGGTCTAAAGCTCTTGATTCATCTGCTAACATCTTCAAAAAGATAAAATTACAGGTGGGACCCACCATTCCTAATTTGGATCTGATCCTAATTGATGGAGAAAACTGCCCAGGGACTTGGCCTCCTGACCAGGGCTGGACCCTAGCCTTGTGCAGCCGTGGTCCTGAGTAAATCCCGACACACCCATACCTTGTCCTCAGCGTTGAGTAGCACCTTCAGGCTCTTGTCAGAAGATGTGACTTCTGGGCCAAAGTCAACACTCCCTTTGAAGGCAGAGGGGACAGCTATTAGCAGTTCCACAGAGGCCTTCCCTACTCATTCCTTAACTCTGCTAAAGGTCTCCCAGTGTCACCAGTCTCCCCACAGTACTGCTCTACCACAGGAGCCACCAGAGGATGCATCATTTCCACTTTGCCAAGATGCAGAGGATCATGGCAAGAGGCCACTTACCACACTTAATTCGGAAGGTGTCATCTACCAAGCCCTCATAAACCACTTGGGAGCAAAGTGCTGTCACGAAGTCCACATCTGAAACCAAGATCCCAAACAGAGTTCCCCTGGACCCAGCTTTCTATTCGGTTTGCTCAATATCAGCTCAAGAATGCCTGACATGTGCCCATGTTCACACTAAAATTCCCAGCCCTAACTGTAGGACCCCAACTTTGCCAGCACATTTTCCATATTTCTGCCAAAGATAATAAAGTGCTGGGCAATGTTTACCTCTGTCCAGGAGAAAGATGTGTCCAATCTCCGGTCTCCGACCTTTGGTTTCACTGTCCTCTTCCTCCTCCAGTGTCCTCCACAGGTCATATGACATCTACCGGAGCCCGAGACAATCTGTTTGTGTCCAGGTCCTCTTGAAGGCCCAACTTACAGAGGCCAACCCCTTCTATGGCATGCCCTGTCTTAGCCCCAAGAAGGGAGTTAACTGTCAGGAACACAAGCCTATTCTCCCATTTGCTTCTGTCCTCCCATACCAGCGAGAAAATGTTCCCGAGCCCCAAAGATAAAAGAGATTTGGGGATGTGACCTAGAAGCTCTTGCTTATCTGTTAGCCACACAGATTTTCCTCTCTAGGGAAACATCTGGGGCACAAAAGCAAAGGAAAGAATATTCCTTATGTCAGACGCCTAGGGATAATCTTTGTGGGGTGAAGAAAAAGGAAAATAGGCTTTAAGCCCAAGAGCTCTGCTCACCTTCGCACACCTGCCGATGCCGTAGCAGTTAGGGAAGGGCCCATAGAGAGTGCTGAGGAGGTGCAAGGCCTGAGCCACAGTGTTGATCCAACGCTGATCACCTTCCTGCAGCAGTCACATGGGGCGCAAAGACCCACGTTAACTCAGCAGCAGCAGTGGAGAATGCAGCCCTAGATGCCCTGGAGTGGGGTGGCAGTGTCTAGGGAATGCCGGAAAAGTTCATTTTACAGGCCCCTAGGATGGTTCACCTGACAACCACCCTAAAAGGAGTGGAAAGTCCCAGGAGAGTAGTAAAGCCACCCTCTGGTTTATCTGCAGGGCTGTTTTCAGAGAGGAGTAACTGCAGGGTAAAATCTGCCCTGCAGGTAAATAAACACTCTTAAGGCCAAGTAAGTCCCCAGGCAGAATAAGGAAAAAGCCTGCCAGGCACATTCTCCTCCCTCTCCCTCTCCCTCTCCCTCTCCCTCTCCCTCTCCCTCTCCCTCTCCCTCTCCCCAGTCCCTCTCCCTCTCCCCAGTCCCTCTCCCTCTCCTTCTCTCTATCCCTCTCTTTCTCCACACTCCCTCTCTCCCTGCCTCCCTGGCCCATCAGGAGCTGTTCTGCTGTGCCCTATCAGAAATAACGAATTGGAACCCCCAAATCATTAGTTAAAATAATAAATCTTTCTTCCCATAAGAAGGCACGGTGGCACACACCCTAATCACAGCACTTGGGAGGCAGAGGCAGGTGGATCTCTGAGTTCAAGGCTAGCCTGGTCTACAGAGTTCTGGGACAGCCAGGGCTACACCGAGAAACCCTGTCTCAAAAAAAACAAAAACAAGAAAACCCAACAACAACAAAGAGGTTTTCTCGGGTGTTTGGCCACAGCAACAGCTGACTGAGTAGTAGTTCTATACAAAACAACCTGTAGCCTTCATCTGTGAATCACTCTCACTCATGAAAATTTATATGAGCTGGAAAAAAATGTCAATATTTCTAGTCCACTGGACCCAATATTTATCTCCTGATACTAAGACTCAAGGGCCCTGCATTACCAGGAAGTAATCCCTGAAAAATTCTGGCAGTTCCATGCTCAGCAGATCCACATCAAGAGGCAGCAGAGAAAAGGCCCATTCATCACAGCTCACATCTGTGGGGACAGAGAGCATCAGCCTTCAGGTAGAAGGTACTTGGTCCCATGCTAAATGAAGGTCTGCCATAGCCATCCAACAAATATTTGAGTGCTGTTTTAAGCCAATTATTACATTTAGCACTGGAGTCTCAAAGTAAGCAGTCTGTCTTTAAGGAGTGTCTAATACAGTCATAGAAGGACAATGCAGTGTGCTAAGTAGTGGTTTATATTAGGGTTGACAAGTCTGAGAAAACCCTCATCTGTGTTCATGATTCAGCAGATAATACTGAAATTCACCTCCACATAGGACTGTATCAAGCACTGGGGAGACAACGGTGAACAAAATGGGCTAGCTCCCCCCAGTCTTCTGGAACCTAAGATCTAGTATGAACAGATGCAGAAAATTATGACACAACACTTATTACAGTTGTACTTTCCAAAAGAGCAAAAGAGAATGCTCTGGGCTTGTGGCGGAGAATAAGTGCTCTGCCTGCATGAGCCCCTGAGCTCAATTATCACGAAACAAATAAAGAAACCATGAGCACAAATATTACAGGAATTAATACAACTATGGGCAAAGGAATGACTGCCCGGCTTGTCTAGGTTATAGAGTGAGTGCAAAGGTAGCCTAGGGAACTCATGAGACTTTGACTCAGTATGAGAAAGTAAAAGAGACTGGGCACAGCCATGCACACCCTTAAAAAATCTCAGCATTTGAGAGGCAGAGGCAGGCAGAAGTCTGTGAGTTCAAGGCCAGCCAGTGATACATACATAGATACTTGTCTCCAAAAAAAGTAAATAAATAAAAAGAAAAAAGAGCCATAATAGAGCTCAGTAGTCGAACACCTGCCTAGCATGTACAAGGCCCTTTATACAATAGCCAGTATTTCAAATAAATAAATAAATAAAGCCAAGCCTGATGCCATAGACCAATAAGAACAGCTACGCAGGAAAATGGGGCAAGATTCCAATCTCAAAGTCTGCCTGTAACACAGGGAAGCATAGGAAACGGTTTAGCCTGAGCCTCTACTTGGTTTTGCTTATGTACAGCTCCCCAACCCTTGTAATAATGCACTTGGCAGTCCAGTTCCTTGGCTTGCATGCACTATGCATACACACTCTTCTACAAACAATGTATGCAGGAACCTTGAGACCCCTCCCCCCTTCTACCTGTACCGGACTACACCTACCCACATCCCTGAAAAATACTATAGGTTTCTCCATCACCAGTAACAACCAAATTTAGATAGTTTTCATTCAAGTGTATTCCCAATATATCAGGTACAAAGAACAGAAACACTGATCTGGCCTGAACTGCATCCTCGACTGATCTCTTAGGGAGACTGTCCTCTTTACCATCTTATGCCTATGCACAATTGGGCATGCATGTAATTAAAATTAGACAAACTGTGGGAAGATATGGGCAATAGAAAAAATGAATACATGACCTAATATGTCAATCAAAACGGAGAATAACCCAAACTATGGCTTTCAGTAACCAGCCCTTTCTTCCTTTAGACAACATAAAGAGACCACAATCCAGGCATGGTGGTACATACCTTTAATCCCACTATTCTAAAGGCAGAGGCAGGAAGAGCTCTGTGAATTTGAGGCCATGGTATACATAGTGAGTTCTAGGACAGCCAGGACTGTATAGAGACTCTGTCTCAAAACAGAAAGAGAGCGATCTCCAGCCTGGGAACCTTGAGTACTGTCATTCATGTAGCCAGTGGCAATCTTGACCTGTCACCCTTAATCATCTGTACTATCACCTAACTCTGAGGAAGTTATCCTGCTTCTTTTGCAGATTTATGTCAGCCCTTATTTTTCAATCCTTTGCTAAGAGGCCAAGGAAATCTGGGACTTACTGCCCAGATTCCAGCCACCAGTAACACCTGAGCTACAGAAGGAAATAACTCCCTAAAGAAGTGACATGTTAGAGCCTGAGTGACATGTTGGTGGGGAAAATGCTCAGGGCAGAAAGCGACCTGAGCCAGAGGAAAAGCAAGTGCAGAGCCAGAGCCTGGGAGACTAGACCACGGAAAGGAGCAGCACACTGTGAGGCTGAAGGGAGAGGAAGGAGGCTCGGCTGGGATACACGGCAGGCCATGCTGAGGAGGCTGGGGCCACCTGTTTCTGTGCGAATCTGAGAGGCAGCAGCTGGACATTCCTTATGCTAGCCCCAGCCTCCCACGCTGTTCTCAACTAGGTCCTATCCCCAATCTCATTCCCAGGGACCTCTCACTAGACCAACAGGAGTGAGACCCAGAGAAGGAGCTGGAAGTGGAAAACACGAGTTATTTCCTTCTTCACATGTTTTCTTGCCCTTCACTCACATTCGGTTCCTCTCACCTCCATAGACTCCCTCTTCCTCAAGCACCATCTCACACGCATAAAACTGAAAGAGAAAAGTCAATTAATTAGCTGATTAGGAAAAGCTGATTAGTAACAACTTTACTCTGCTCTTCCTGGGTTTTTGTTGTTGTTGTTTTGTTTTGTTTTGTTTTGGATGCTGGATGTTACGGTATCTTGGTTGCTGGATCCAGACATCTGAAAATTGGTAAAGCACTCCGCCCAGTGAATCTGTAAGAGTGTTTCCAGAGGTGGCTAGGTCGTGATCTCACCTAACTAGATCTGTCTAATCAAGGATTTAATCCCCTGTGGATTCAAAATCTAAATATACTAACAAGGTGGTGCAACTGCAGAAGGAAAGTGGGGACTAGTTAGAGAAAGTGGGTGGCTAGGGATACTTTCTCCTTTTTTGTTTTTTGTTTTTTGTTTTTTGAGACAGGGTTTCTTTGTGTACCCCTGGCTATCCTGGATCTAGACTTGTACACCAGGCTGGCCTGGAACTCAGAGATCCATCAGCCTCTGCCTTCCAAGTGCTAAGAGGCGTGTGCCACCACACCCAGCCAAGGGACTCTGGGATACATGGCGGGCCATGCTGAGGACTCCGGGGCTACCTGTTTCTGTGAGAATCTGAGGGGCAGATGTTCTTAAAGTGGATCGTGGGACCTAATCACTTCCTGTCTCTGCTCCTGGCTGCCATGAGGTAAACAACTTTAAAGGAATGGAGATAGAGGGGCATGCCTTTAATCCCAGCACTCCAGAGACAGATGCAGGTGGATCTCTGTGAGTTCAAGGCAAATTTGTTCTAGCTAGTGAGTTCCAGGCCAGCTAGGGCTATGTGCAGAGTGTGTCAAAACAGCAAACACCACCACCACCCTATAGAGCTAGCTAACCATGGACTGAAACCTCTAAAAATCCAGAGCCAAAGTAAATCTTCCTTTTTTTTTTTTTTTTTTTTTTTTTTTCCGTTTTTCGCGACAGGGTTTCTCTGTGTGGCCCTGGCTGGCCTGGAACTCACTCTGTAGACCAGACTGGCCTCAAACTCAGAAATCCACCTGCCTCTGCCTCCCAAGTGCTGGGATTAAAGGCGGCGCCACCACTGCCCAGCATATCTTTCTTCCTTTAAACTTTTTCACAGGTTTATCTGTCACAATGATGAAAAGTTTACTAGCACAGTGGAGAGCAAACCCAGGCCTCAGTGGGAAGTGGTGCACACATCTGTAATTCCAGCACTCAGAAGGCTGAGGTAGGAAAATTGGGAATTCCAGGCAGTTTGTACTGAATAGTAAGTTCTAAGCCACCCTAGACTAATTAGTGACATTCTGTCTCAAAACCAAAAGGGTCAGTGAGATGGTTCAGCAGGTAAATGTGTTTGTTGCTAAGTCTGACAACCTGAGTTTGATCCCTGGGCTCAACATGATGGAAGGAAAGAAAAAACTCCCAAAAGTTGGCCTCTGACCTCAACCTGAGCACCATGGCATTTGCTCTCCCCTTGTGCATGAGTGTGATGCACACACAATAAATAAATATTTTTTAAAAACACCAGGGCGGCTGGGCAGTGGTGGCGCACGCCTTTAATCCCAGCACTTGGGAGGCAGAGGCAGGTGGATTTCTGAGTTCGAGGCCAGCCTGGTCTACAGAGTGAGTTCCAGGACAGCCAGGGCTACAAAGAGAAACCCTGTCTCGAAAAACCAAAAAACAAAACAAAACAAAAAAAGTGTCTGAAGACAGCTACAGTGTACTTACATATAATAAATAAATAAATCTTAAAAAAAAAAAAAAAAGGACAGGAGTGTGTGTGTGTGTGTGTGTGTATTACATTAAAGACAGGAGTCCAAGAAAAACAAAATGAAAGTGGTACAGAATACAGAAGCAGGGAGAAAAGACTGAGAAGGAGCACTCACAGGGACAGGAGCAGAACAGGGACAGAAGCAGGAACAGGGACAGGAGCAGGGACAGGGACAGGAGCAGGAGCAGGAGCAGGGACAGGAGCAGGAACAGGGACAGGAGCAGGAACAAACAGTACCATCACTATACAGGAACATGTGCAGGCAGGGACACACAACAGGAGCCATTTCAAAAATATAAAACTATTCAAATTATTTAGGACTGGGGCTGTAGTTCAGTGGTGGAGTGATCACCCAGGATACCTCAGACCATAACTAGGCCACTGACACAGCAGACCATCCCCACCCCAACCCCATAAAGAGAGAGCATTCGAGAGAGACAGAGACGAGACAGAGAGAGAACAAAGAAATCCACATGGAAGACACTATTTCACAAATTCCACAATGCTTTCTTTAGGGGCAGTTTGATGACAGACCCTTTATTGAGTAATCATAGACATATACTGAAAAGACAGCATGCCACTGGCCATTTATCCCAGCCCTGTTACACAGTCTGAGAGTGGAACTCAGTCCTCCAGTGAGAAGTCCCTGAAACTGACCACACACACCAGCCCCTCCCTTCCAAGAGTATATAAGCAATGAAGACTCCTAGTCAGTCTCAGCCAAGCACAGCTCCGTGGAAGAAGCAGAGATCAACTGAGCCACCGGAAAAGGTCACTCTCCTAGAGCTGCCTGCAGACTGCAGTACCCTCCAGGATTCTAGCTTTTGTGACTGTCATCCATGCTGGGGTAAGCTTTTGTGACCCGACTGCCTTTGAGTCATTTCTGCTCCTGTCAGTAAGCCCTGCCATATGCCTGTAAATAACCCCAACAAAACTCTTGGTTCACCAGTCGGACTTTGGTGATTCATACTTGAGCCTGTTGTCAGTTCTCTATCTGGGGTGAGCAGGTGTTTGTTCACTTCTCCCAGAATGCTGTAGCACTACAATCCTCCTCCGGGTCAACCTCATATATCCCTCCTTCTAGGATCAAAACTCACCTTCTGAGGACTTAAGATGATCTTATACTTTCTAATTCGGCCAGCCAGTTTGTCAGCATTGACAAGATCTAGAGAGAGACAGAGTGCAACTCAGTAAGTCATGAGCCATTTCTTAGACAAGAAACAAAGATGCTTCCTGATGCCTCCCCCTTTCCCCCACTAAGATCTTGCTATGTAGCACAGGCTAGCCTCAAACTTGGATTCTTTCTGCCTTGATCTCCAAAGTACAGAGATTACAAATGTAAACCACAAAATGTACAAAAAGGCCTATCTGGTCTTTTCTATCAAAGGGTCCTTATGGCCAAGGCCCCTCTGACTTGCCCCCTTTCCCAGCTTAGTTCCACATAGTGCCATGGCTCACTCACTGGCAATGTAGCGCATATTCTTGATTCGAGGTCTGACCAAGAAGCACAATCTGTGGATGAAAAAGGGAAAGTTAGGAAAAATCATGAAGATGATGACAGGACCTAAGGATATATTACAACAAGTAAGTCTTTAACCATTTGCCCTTCTTGACCAGGCCTGCAGATCTGAGCTACCACGTGCCATCCACAAAAGACATTTCTCAAAACAACACGTACAATGTGATGATATAAGTTCCTTTATTGGCTCTAAGGCAGATCCAGGAGTTCCTGTTCTTAAATAATTGATGATCCAATGGGCAAAAATTTTATATATATATAAAAGATATATATCTTATATATAATTATATATACTATAATTATATATAATTATACATCTTATATAAATTTATATATAGTATATATTTCTAAGTTTGTAATTTATAAATTATATATATATGTATATATAATCAATCAAGTACTAAAAATAATAAGAACTGGAATGTGTATATGTAATTTCCACATATCTAGAAGTTTTTCTACTAAAGAAAGGTATACACTTCTCAAGTTTGGGAAATGTGTAAAAGAAATCAAAGCACTAGAGCTACAGTGTGATGGTAGAGTGCTTGCCCAGAGTCCTGGTTTGATCTCCTGCACAGTAGACTGTGAGTGCACGCCATGTGGACAGGACAGTACAAAATGCCCTGGAGATCTAGAGAGGAAAATCAACCTGGTCTGGAGGGGAGCTTCATGAAGAGCAGGACCAGACTGAAAACCTGGTGCTCTTTATAGGAGTGAAGGACAGGGGAGAACTTTAGGCAGAGAGAGTGGAGTGACAGAAAGGGCAAAGGTGCGTTCTGCACCATGTGGAAGTACAGGGACAGAGGCCTGAAAGGAGACATTACGAGCAAGGCTGTAGGAGTAGCACCAGGCCTTGGAACCAACCTATGTTGCTCAACTCAACTACATCCAATAAATAATGTGAAATCTTGGAAGGTTTTCCTTCTAAGATTTATTTATTTGTGTGTGTGCACACATGTGCCACAGCTTGTGTAGTCAGAGGACGACTTGTGAGAGTAGGTTCTTCTTCCAATATGTGGGTAAAATTCAGGTTGTCTGTTAGCCACGCTGGGGAATATCTTTACCTGCTAAGACATCTCATTGACCCTAGAGGTTTTATTTATTTATTTGCTTATTTATTTATCTGTTTACTAATACTGTGTATGTGTGAGTGCAGGCACACATGTAGACGTCAGAGGACAACTCTGTGTGGAAGAGTCTCTCCTTCTACCTTCCATGGCCTCCAAAGATTGAACCCTGACACTGGGCTTGCAGAGTAAGCGCTTTACCCACTGAGCCGTCTTCCAG
>CM052703.1:110435914-110447745 GCA_028551405.1 Uromys caudimaculatus
GGGGATGGGGGGTATACAAAGAGGAGACTCAGAAAAGGGGAAACATTGGAAATGTATATAAAGTATCAAAAATAAAAAAGGAGGAAAAAAAAAAAGAAAAAGAAAAAAAAATTTAAAATCTATGCTCAAACACTTGCAGTGTGTCAGACAACATGCACAGTATAGGAAATAGCTCTTAAACCTCATAGTTTGTGTATTCTAAAAAGGACTTTAATATGAAAAAGAATTCTATTCTACCGTGTGGAAAGGTATGACGGGATGGTTGTGGGTGGAGCTCAGCGGTAGAGCGCTTTCAAGACAGAACGTGGCGCGTCACGCTCTCGTATCAACAGTTACCAGGGAATGTTTTAGATCATTCAGAAATCTTAAGATTTTAAGCGTAGAACGAGAAATAAGTCAAACACTGAGTGACACATATTTCATTATCCTACCTCGTGGGTTTGGAATGTGAGTGTTCATCCCAGAAATCCAGGAAGGAATGATGGTTTCCCAGAGCCGGACCGGGGTGGCCCAGCACTGCGACTACAGTCAACAGTCATGTTGGGCACACTCACAGGTATCCAGAAGAGAGGATTTTGAACATTCCACCTCGGAGGCAAGATAAATGTTTGAGACGGTGGCCATGCAGTGTCACTGCAAAATGCGTCCATGCACAGAAACCACATTGTATTACACATATTTGCCCAATTAGTGTCAAATAGAAAATACACAAAAATGAAATAAAATGATTCTTATAAACTTATGGTCAAAGGTAACTTTTAGATTTTTGTTACACATTTAAATATGGTGTACTGTGAAGTTACACATGTTTGATCTCCCTTCTGTTTCCTTATCTAGTTGATAAATGTAAAATTTCTAAGTAGTAGCAGACACTAGAATGACTTTGTCCCTTAAGCACGTATGTCAAATAGTATGATGCCTAGGCTTCTCCAACCCTGTGATCTCTATTTCCCTGGCTCCCACATACTCTTAGATGCTTAGACTCAAACCCTCAGAGACCTTCCATTCTCTAACACTCCTTCTCCAGACATATTCACTTTGGCATCAGTCAGCTGCCGAGAGACTTGGCTTCTCCTCCTGAGACAGTCTCTGTCTTTCCCGATCGCGATTACAGAGACAGTTCCGATTCTCATGTCTGGGCCGTTTCACGGCCCTTCTAACCGACCCCTTTAGCTTCTGACTTAACCTTATAGATTATAATTTTTTTTCTCTCAAGTCATTGTGACCCCTTATAAAGTTTCAACAACTTTTCAAAGCTGACAAAGTCTTGGTTTGATATGGGTCTTAACGGTCCTTCTGCTAGGGTTCTAACTAGGTTATACTTAGATTGCTTTTCTGAAGATACCCACCACCACTTCCTGGTTAGACCTTTCCCCAAAGTTGGTGCTGTACTTTTCTAATCCAGTGTTCTACTTCTGGCTTCTCTAAAGACGCCTTTACTTATTTATTGAACATGTTACCCACCCTTCCCGAACCCACTCACTTTCCGCCTACTCCAGGGAGCATTTGCCCTGTAAACCTCCCCTCCCTGCAGTCTCTGGAGTTGTATCGGTACAGCAGTATTCTGATAGATCACTGCTCGTCTTATACAGCGGCACGTGTGGCTTTTTACATATAAAGACTATATCTTTTTATGTTGTTATATTCCAACCAACCTTTCCTTTCCTGAGTTTTGAAGCTCCCCGGGATTCAGAAAAGTGTTTGGATTGAATTCAGGATTCTTTGGGACCCTGCTGTGGGCATCTGAGTGACCTAAAATTGGGATGTAATCTGAAGTTAGAGTGCAGGATTAACTATGCACGTCTACGTGAGCACGGAACCCAAGGACCCTTGACTCTTGTATTTCTAAATGACATTCTCCACCTGCAGCTGTTTTCCAACTTTCATGTTGCTTATTTTAAAATTGGATATAATTGATGCAAAATTTAAAAAGTGAATCAGTGTTCCAGATTATCCCTCAGAACTAGATTCTGAATGCAAATAAATTGTTGTCTGAGACATTAATGCAAATGTTAAGAAAAAACTTGAAAAAAGGTATGAGATCAACTTCTTGGGATACACTTATGAGGAAAAGCTGTTTTGATTTTCAGAAATGACTTTTACAGCTTTTATTTATTCTTTGGTAATTGTATGTATGACCATAAAGTATTTAGATCATATCCACTTCTGGTCATCAGCCTGCTGAGGCCAACACTGTTCACTGCTTTGTGTTTTTCTTCCACTAGAGAGCAGCAAAGATTCATGATTGAATAACAGACTGGGGTTATTTTATTTTTTTGGAATATAGTTTCCAAGTACATTTGGACAAAATACACTTGCCAATAATTATAAAACATGCGTTCTAGCTTTCTGATAAACTGTGAAGTAAGCTGAAGTGCTATCTTACCTCTTAGTAAAGGACTCTGTGCTTCACTGAAGAGCAGGACTCCTGCCTTGGGCTTTCAACCTCACCTCCTGTTTCATCTATCTACAGAGCAAACATGTTAGCTCTGTCCCATGCTGAGAGTTGTGCAGTTCTTATAATCAGACACAGTTTACTTCAGAGAACTCTGTCTTCTGGCAAGTCACGTTCACACTAAAAGCAGAGGCGGCACACTTGTAAAGACACAGTACATGGTACAGTGTGGATATTTCCTGTTGTATTTTTATTATTCCGCTACTCACAATAGCTGTAAGAGGTAAGAATGAACATTCCCATATTTTGGGATGGAAAATAGATCGCAGGGGTTGAACAGGTAGCACATTCATAAGTAAAGAAGCCGATGTTGGAATTTGGACAGTGCGAACAGAACACTCCACCACCGTATCATACTGTGACCCACACAAACTGTGCCCTAAAATTAAAAAGCAAGAACAAAACCCGCCATCTCTGAAGCGCTCCCTCTTTAGGTCTGTTTTGCAGTGTCAGTAAGGTACTTTCTTTCTGACTTAGATTCTAAACAGTTGGAGAAACAAAAGAGGGGAAAGAAAGCCCAACTTTTTTTTGTTTGGTTTGGTTTTGTTTTTTGTTTTGTTTTGTTTTGTTTTGTTTGTTTTTCGAGACAGGGTTTCTCTGTATAGTCCTGGCTGTCCTGAAACTCACTCTGTAGACCAAGCTGGCCTCGAACTCAGAAATCTGCCTGTCTCTGCCTCCCAAGTGTTAGGATTAAAGGCGTGCACCACCCCTGCCTGACGAAAGCCCAACTTTTACCTTTGCTACTGAGAGACTTTTAAGAATTGGGGGCTTTGGCTTTGATCTGTTAAAGAAACTTGTTTGCTGGTCCAGGGTTCCAGCATGAGCAGGCTTCATCCTCAAACCCCCAGGTAGCACCTCCTCCTAGTACAGGGCCGTGGAGGAATAGAGAAGAGAGTGAGCCTATTTGTAACTCACTCCTGGGAAGGAGAGGGTCTGAAAGACAAGCTCACCCAGTTTTTTCTTCCCAAATCTACCAGCCAGATACACCACTGTCTCCTCTGAGCTGAGAGAAGCCAGGAAGTTGCTTCTTAGGGAGGAAAAATCCTCAAGTGACAGAGGTGCACCTATCAGAAGGTGCCTGGTGGCTGTGCTTCTGTCTTCTGCAAACATGTCTATACCAGACGAGATCTGTGGCTGTTCATGGTTCATCTCTATTATTTGGGTTTTGTGGTTTGTAGGGATATGCTATTATTTAAGTTTTAAATAAATGTCACATGTTTTTGCTTCTGACTTTGCCATCTAGTTGTTTGGGCTTTGTTTGTTTTGTTTTAATTTTCATTTTTTTTCTGATTTAATAGAGATTCTAAAATATGGAAGAACTCTGTTTGCACAGCCCATCTTACTGGCATCTGTCCTAACTCTTCCATCATCTATAACTTATCATTAGCTTGGCTGGTACACCCCAACCACACTCTGTATCCAATGAGAAAAATTTCCAGGATGCTCCAGCTTTATACAAACACCCCTTAAAGCCTCTTAAGACCATTTTCTGATTGTATTTAGACAGTCTTCTGGTCCTAATTTTATTTCTTTCTCAGAAGGTGATCATGTTGATTAGCTGATGAATAAATGCCCTTGGATATTCTATCTCTCGCTATGAATTATTTATTTAACCAGTTCACGTTAACCCTTCTTTGGGTCCTGCTGTTTATGTCAGAAACTATGAGTCAGGGCAGAAGAGTCAGAGTGCTGAATGAGTTGTAGATTCTAAACTGGCAGACCTTCCAGTCATTAGGAATCCATCCTTCTCTCAAATGATGTCGGACCCCAGAAAACAATCACCACTCAAGAGAAGAAACCCAGGTGTCTTAACTATCAAGGCCATGGATATGTTGAGTCAGCTTCTTGGAGGTAAAAGAAATAAAGTGCTTCTGAGTTCTGAGTGTGGGGAAAAAGAGACGAAAGCAGAGTGGTTAGAAACAGAGTAACAATAAGTGAAAGAACCTGGGAAAAAAAATGGAGCCAAGAAGACGAACAGAGAGTAGAAGAGAGACAATGGGGAATGACCTGTGAGATGCACAGCGTCTCAGCCTAATGCTTCATCAGGGGTCACAGACAGCGGCCACTGATGTGCAGACGGTGGCACGATGCACCCGTGATTGGCGTTAGAATCATTGTGTACTCACTTTACCTTCTGAGCAGCCAAGAAGCTCAAACGAAAGTTGCCATAAAAATTAGTACATTAAAAAACATAAATACAAACATTGTTGCCATAAAAATTAGTACATAAAAAATACACAAATCCTCAACTTCCTGGGTAATACTTTTAGTAGAAAAAAAAATTCATTAATGTATTGATAGAGTTTGGTCTGCAGGGAAACAGTTAAAGTGGGGTAAAAAGCAAGTGCCACCCTAGGTAGGTCTGACTTCCCTTAAAGATGCAAATTAAGCAGCGACTCTGAAATGCTACTTAGGAAAGTTACAATTAGCTGCAGTAATAATTGTGCTCTTTGGTTCTTGCTTTGTTTTACAGTGACTCTAATTAAAGGCCTAGTGATGTCGGAAAGTCACATTAATTATTCATCTGCAAACATTTACATAGACTTCCCTGTTCCCCTTCAATAAATTATCAACTTCACATCTCCATAATTTAATCAAAATGACTAAAAATACACCATCTCAAGCATCGGCTCCTCCTCGCTGGTCTTTGTCTCCTCAGTGTTATTTGTTAAGAGAGAAGACTTCCAACTGTTAACAAGAAAGGAGAGAAGAAAACTCTGTCTGTGGAAATTGTGGAGACAGGATTTGCTTTTCCCACACTGTCATATTGGTTGATATCAGGCTGTGCTTTGCAAATGTCTGTAATTGTTTTTTGGAGGGAGATGAGAGGTGCCATGGAATTGTGTTATTATTAAAACCTGAATGTTGCTGTGGTTATTAATAGGAACAGAATATTTAAGAACACAGGGACAATTCTCCCCATGCTGCCCAGTATGTGAAGAACTGAAGCTTCAACAGCTTAGCATTGAGAACCCACAAAAATGGAAAGAAACTCCCAGGGCTTACATTTGAGGCAGCAGGTGGAGAGAGTCCTCTGCAAAGCTAGGAATCTAAGGAGACAGATGTGCATTCAGTGGATGAACTAGTTACTTAGTTGGTCTATAACTCTTAAACACAAGTTGGCAGCCAGCCAGGTAAACCTAAGGACTCCTGGCCTGAAGGGTGGTAATGGGAAAATGCACACACTGGAGTCAGCTGTACTCAAGTTCAAATCTCAATTCTGATTTTCAATAGTTTCTGATCTGTTTAAAAAGTCTTATTAATCTTGATAGAAAATTTCCTGGTTGAGAATCATTTGATTGCAAGGTACAGTGGCCTCTTCAAGCAGAGTAAGCACAGTGGGCTTGCTGGAAGGAACACCAGAGCCAGGCATTGTGGAGAAGGACAGACTGTAGACAGCTTTCCATTTCTGCAAGTGTTCTATAGCATCTTGTTTTTAATTCTTTTTAAAAACTGGTTCTTAATAATTCTATAGCATCTTAATTCTAATTCCTGTACAAAAATTGTATTTTCTGAAGGGTTGCAAAGCAAACAAATGAAAACAAACAACCATCTTGTGTTTATAATTCAAAAGACTCAATACTGTTTAAATGGTAATATTCCCCAGTTGACCTAGAAGTCCAACCCCGTCTCTCAAAAGACTGTTTTGGGGACAGAAATCAACAAGTGGGTCCTAAAATTCATTTGAATATCCCAGAGACCCAGGATAACTAAGACAACCCTGAAAAAGAGAATGTTAAGGTTCTCATTCTTGATTCGACAGTTTCCTATAAAGTTATAAGAACCAAGGTGGAGTGGGTCCAGCATGGAGGCAGGCATTATAAATGTGCACATACATGTGATTTAATTCTTTATCAAGCTGCCAAATGTTGTCTAGGAAAAGAATAGTCTTTAAAGGGAGCCCATCACAGCTGGATAGCACCATGCAAAGCAATGGAACTAGGCTCCTATGGCACGCCACCTGCAAAGATTAACTCGTGGATAAGAATCATAGATCAGAACATAAAAGCTCTAAAACTCAGGTAAAGAGGTCCATGCTCTCATGAGCTCAGATCTGAGGATGCTTCTTTTCTTCAGCTTTTCTCCTTTCTCCTCCCCCCTTGTTTCTTTGAGTTATTGAACAGACAAGGATGACCTTACCTTGAACTTTCAACTACAATACCAAACGTACAGGCATCAAAAAAACCAAAATACAAAACAAAACAAAACAACAACAACAAAACAACATAAGTTGACTGCACCAGGGCTAAAAGTATTTGTGGGTTGTTTGTTTTCCTGTAGATTGGACTCAAGTCTCCATGCATGCTAAGCATATGAATCACACTCTCTTTTGGCTACACCAACAGATAGTGTGGAGAAAATGGAAAGACAACCCACAGAACGGGAGGAATTATTTGCAAATCCCTTAGCTGATAAGGCCTGATCTCCGGAATATATCAAGAGTTTCTGCAACTGCATATGATAAAAGGACCTGGAAAGACAACCCAATTAAAAATTTGACGAAGAACCAGAATAAGCATTTCTCCAAAGATGTGTAAACTGCCAGTAAGTCTATGAAAAGATGCTCAGTGTCATAGGGATCAGGATAAGGCAAAGTCAAAGCCATAGAGAAACATCACATAGGCCAGGAAAGGGACAACCAGGGTGGGGCTAAGTGGCTGTGGGAGATGGAGAGATGAGACCTTTCACACACGCCCAGTGGAATGTCAGATGAGACCATCCTTTAGCTTAGTCTGGCACAGACTGTGTGTTTTCATAGTGTGAAGTGTCCTATGAAGCCAACTCTATAAATAAAGTAGGTTAGTGTTTATCTGAGGACGAGAGGTATTGAGAGAAAGGCGAGTGACTGCTGATGGTATGAGGTTTATTTGGGGGTGAGGAAAATATTCTGATTTATTGTGTTGGCAGTTGTACAACTCTAAGAATATGGTCAAGCCCTTTTGTTGTACATTTTAATAGAATGTATCATGATGGATGAAGAGTGTCTTAATACAACTTGTTTTTTAAAAAAAAAATTATATTTTCTGACTTCTGATGACTTTGCAAGGGTAGGGCTTTTTCATGCTGTGAATGGTTAGTACTGATTATCAACTTGACAGGCTCTAGAAACACTGGGAGATGAGTCTGTGGGGGGTTATCTTGATTACATTAATTGACATAGAAAGATAGGACCACCAATCGCCAAAGTACCTACCGGGATTCCCCTTTATCATGCAGTTTTACTTATAAGATAGAAGGAGCCGTACCTGTATGTAGCACCTGTTGTAGCCCCTTGAAGCACATCATCCAGGAGAGCCGCTTGGCAGAGCTTGTGTGAAGTTGAGGATTGACCTTGACATGTCTGTGTGTCTTGGATTCTTAAGAATTCTCCCAGGCTTATGGGCTTGACAACATGTTTTTTTTCCTCTCAGGATCTTCTAGGCCAGGGACAGCTTCCTCCCCCAGAGAACCGTGAAATGACAGTGATGAACTGGAAGCCATGGAGTGACTCACCGTGATTGTAAACCTCTCGGGTGGACTTGGCATCCATAGACAGCTGAAGCCTACAGGATGGGGTTTCTCCCTACTATAACCTCATGTTGGAATAGGAAATGCCTCTCTTAAAACAGGGAAATATCTATGTGCACAAAAGTCTAGCAAATGACAAGACAGTCTACGACAAATGCTGTGTAAATTCTGTAGCCTCGGTTTGGAACTTCTGATAGAAAGGGCAACTATTTCATTCATGTCATTGAATTTGAGTTTGGTAAATACGATTAAAGTTAACTACATACTGTGCAGTTTTGCTCAGCTCCATTGGTGATAGAAAGCAGATTATGTCACCGATTGCTTTGGCAGAACCATATATGGAGAAACCAGCATCCCGCATAACTTATCACAATATAAAAATCTACTTAGTAGCTTTAAGTGTCATATGCCAAATTATACCAAGCATTTACAGTAGCCAAATAATTAGGATGCTACTTCGGAGGTTTTTATACCTCCTGTATATTCATGGCTTCTTTTTAAGATTGTATTTTATTATTTTTACTTAGGGGTGTATGCATGTGCATGTGTGTGTCCACAGAGGCCAGAGGAAAGTGTCAGATCGTGAGCTGCAGTAACAAGTGGTTATGAACTGCCAGACATGAGTGCTGGGAACTGAGCTCTAGTTCTTTATAAGGATAGCCAGCATCCTTAACTGCTGAGCTATCCCCCAGCCTCATCATGGCTCATTCCTAATTTAAGATCCCAAACCACTTAATACAATAGACATGAGAAAATGAAAAGGGGACTGGATTTGAGTGGATTTGTATCAATCTTCCCATTATTAGCACAAATACTGTGTCCTCTGGATATATCACTACCCTTTGAACATCCAACAGACTAATTCCATGAACTTCTAAATCATCATAAGGTATGATAAAGAATAGATATACATATGAACACAATGGCTGACACAAATAAGAAGATTGTTAAACAGTAGCGATATGGGTCTGAACTCACCTTTGGGAGACAGCTGTTTGCTTATTAGAGGCCAGGTCACATCACTGTGTCCACAACAACTTTTCTGGCTTTCTCCATGACTTTGACAATATAATGGTGATAGGGTTTTGAGTTTTCTTTATCTTTTCAGACCTTAGTGGAAGCAATCATCTCATAGTTCAAGTGCATTACCAGGAGACTGTAAGTAGGGGACAATTTCATTGTGACATATATAAGCTCCATCATTCACTGTAAGGATTCTCTGTGGTTAGAAGTTAGTGAGGAGTCATTGTCACCCATGTGGTAAGTCCTCCATCCTGGGGTGGAGGGTGGTATGTGGATCCACCATTGCACACAGCCATTGGGTGCTGGGGTTTAGCGAAATGGCAAGACTCCAATCAGGGGTTGGGAAAATGCAGTCTGAGATGTGGGAAGCCAAAGCCGGTATTCCCTGATTCCCAGGCATCTAGTCGCCAATAGAAAGCTACAAAGAGAAGTCAGAATGAAGTATTGGGGGTCCACAGACCTGTGATGAGGCCAGGACCATTGGAACCCTTGGGCTGAGGACAGCATCTAGTCCCTGGCTGGGGCTGGGAGCTCCTGCTTAGCTCATTGGTGAAGGTAACAGTGGTTTTCTGGAAGTGCAGAGAGGCCTTCTATGAGAGACTTAGGCAGTGCATCTCTGTAGGAGAAGACCTTTTCCATGCTCCCCCATGGCAGTTTCGATGGAAGAGACTGCCCTTTGTTCCAAACTATTTATTGGTTGTTCATTGTGGAAAATGGATGCGTACCAATTTCTCAGGGTAGGTCAGAGATTAAATACCTTTTGCAGGGAGGAATGTCTGGTAAGGGAAGTTTATTGGCTAAACCCTCAGGACCTCTAGATACCTCATTAATATGAAGAACTCTGTTCTGGGCTATGTGACCTATGCAGGGAGTGTGGCACACATGTGTTCCAGACCAGGAATCTGGCAGGGAACAGGGAGGTGCCTACCACTTTAGGTGTGTGTACCCAAGTTTCCAGGGTCTCAGACCTTACCAAGTTTCTTGGCATTGTCCATTGTTCCACAGGGGTAAGCTTTTCTGTAGTCAGAGTCCTGCAAGAAAACCAGGCACTTTGACCCTGATTTGGGCCTTTCTGTAGTTAACTGGTTCTGCTTTCAGTATTTCCCTATCTAAGAATTGAAGTGGAAGTTTCTAAATCGAAGTGTTTGAGAACCCTTACTAAAAGTAGGTTTAAAAAAAAAAAATATAAAAAAAAAAAAGAAAAGAAAAGAAAAAAAAAAAGAAAAGAAAAAAGGAAAAAAAAGCAGTCCTACAAAAAAAAAATAATGGTTTGAAAATAGGCATATTCTAGACAAGGCAGAAAGCAGTGCCTATACAATGCTTGCCTATGCTTTGGAACTGAATTTATTCAGTGTCAGAGAGAACTATTATTAAATAAATATAGTATTAAATAATAAAAAAAAGAAAAAAAAATCTAAGCCCAACTGGTGCCCAATGTGGCTTAGGCATAATGGGCAATTCTTCTTTGAATGTGGTAGAGGAAAGCTTAGGTTATGAGGGGTTAACAATGTTCTTTAAGGAGGTTGGCAAAATAGTAGCTATGGCCCCTGGGTGGTCTACCTTGTTCCTGGAGGGGTATTTTTAGTTTTGTTTCATGGTTTCATACACTTTTGAAAAAGATTGGGGGAAAGCTGAAAATTCTCTTATGTTAGAGAAAATGTCAGAGTTGGCTAAGCACATAGAGCGTTTGCAAATAGACGTAGAAGTGCTTGGGAAGCAAAAAGAGCCAGTGAGAAGAGAAAAACAGGGATCGCGCTTGGTGTCTGAGAATGGGAATGTACTGCACAATGAAATAGGGAAGCAAGATAGTCTAGAAGGTAAACTGCTGGCATGCCCTGCTCCATGCGCTTTCACTTCTGGGTGTCCAGAGCACCTCCATGAAACTAGGGGCCGGGAAGAGCAAGAAATGGTATAGGCACAACTGGATAGTGTTCAGGCAAGTGCATCACAAGAGGATTTGTTTGAGTCTACAAGGCACTTTCATCCTTCTTTGTGCAGTGTATGTCTAATAATGATGATCCTGCCTATAATGAGCTGACTTGGCATCCAATAGAAATGCTAGATCTAAAGCATTTTAGAGAGGCTATAATATTGTATAGCTAGCACTCTCCATTTGTTAAAGAAATGTTAAATACTTGGAATACACAAATAGGGTTATTTCCCAAGATTTGAAGGGATTTGTGTTAGCTGTTTTAGAAACTGGACAATAATTACAATGGTTATCATGGTGGAGGCATGAAGCCACAAAAATAGAACAACAGAATATAGAGGGTGGGGTTGGGGGATGTTACTAAAGACCAACTGCTTGGTGAAGGGCGTTGATGTAGGGAGCGGTTAGAGTATTCGCCATTACAAGATGGCGCTGACTTCCGCTGTCGCTCTAAGGAAACTTACAGATAGCGCGGGAAACCCCGAAGCGCTTGCGCATTAAGGGTGTGCATGACTAATCACTGCCCACTCCCGGGGCGTGCCAACCAGTGGAGGACATGCTGCCTCAGGGCTATATAAGCAGCGCCATTTTGGAGCCCGGGGTCTTCCTCTTCATGATGCAATAAACGCTTTGCTGCAGAAGGATCCATGTGTCAGCGTGGGTTCTTGCTGGCGAGACCAAATAGCGCGCAGGACAACTGGTGCCGAAACCCGGGAACGTAGCGACTTCATCATCGCCGGTGCCGAGGAGACCCTCCGCTTCTGCGGAGTGGATTCAGAACTGCAGGACTAAAGGCAAGCTCTGAGAGGTATGTCTGTCCGCGACCTTTTCCCCCATCTTCCTCCACAATCGGCTGACGTGATAGAAGCTATCCTTATAGTATCGGCCGCACTCGCCCTCTTTACGGGGACCATG